>CM031859.1:64522679-64810919 GCA_018697195.1 Certhia americana
ATTTTGAGGAGTTGGCAATTTTGAGGAGTTGGCAATTTTGAGGAGTTTGCAATTTTGAGGAGAGCAGCAGGGAGAACTGATCAGATAAACCAAGTAATTTTGGCTGTTTTCATCACTTTAATATTTGCTGATCTTCTTGCCAAATAAATTGCTACCTGTCTTGCTTAAAGTAACTCCATACTTATGCAATAAAATCATATATATAAAATTTGAATGATAACATCTACTTTCTGGTTTACATCTGTGGTAAGAAATTGCTTAAAATAGTATCCTATTGAAATATTCACAAGTAATACCTGCCTAAAAAGAGTGTCCTATTGAAATATTCACAAGTACTACCTGCCTAAAACATTGTGAATCTCTTGTTGCTTTGTCCATTAAATAGTCCATACACTGTTATTAGTGGTGATAGTAAAAATTCTAGCAACTACAAAATTTTTTAATGAAGGGTATTAAAATTTGTATAGGCAGTAACAACTAACTGTTAAGAGATCAGGAGCAGAGGAACTAGGTAAGACCTTGGTTCTGATCCTGATTAAAAATCTCTAATGGTCAATGAAGAAACATTCTTGTAAAGAACATCCTTCTAGAGCAAAACAAAAACCTTTAAATATTTGTCCTCAAAGTCAATGGTGACACAGATAATGAAGAGTCTGTGGAATTTGGGAAGTCAAGTTTTGTCCTAATATCTTTGCAACTACTGAACAATTTAATTTTGGTTTTCCAAATGTTGTGATATGCTGTATCCAAAACTTGTTTCTGATATATCAATGGCATTAAGTGTCAACATTCATATTTAGTTTGAAGTGCCTGAAATTTGAAGTTGTGTTGTTCTATTTCATACTAAAAAAACTTCAGCAGTTTGTTTTTGCAATGGTCTTAGTTATAATTGACTTGAAAACTATTAGTTGTTTGACACCTGAAAAAGAAATAAAATTATTACCAAAAAATCTACAGGCTTCCTTTTACTTGTATTCTCACAGGGATTAGTCATACTTTGATAAAGTTAATCCTCTTCTGCCTGTAATTTTTAAAATATTTTTGTAGCTTTCCATATAGTCCTGTACAAAGTTTTTGATGTACAGAATATTTTTGTCTGTTGTCTCTAATTTATCCTTTAGATGGGTTGAGAAGCTGTGTCTTTTCACCTCTCAAAAAAGGGGAGATAAAAAGGGGAAAATAATGTATAGCTTGAATTTCTCTGGATATAAATGTTCTTTGACCACAGATACATTTATCTTTGTTATTATTATTATTATCACCTTTTTCATCATTAAGCCTCTATCACTTTTCAGATGGAGGTGGTGGTGGGTAACGTGCGTGTATATGTTCTTCTAATTGGCAACTGAGTGTTACTATTTGTAATTTCAGAAAGGTCTTGGAGTTGAAGTAGATTAAGCAAAATTTGTCCATGCAAAATGCTGGACAACTTTCTGTTTTAGTACAGTGTGCTAATACAAATTGAGATAGGAGTCTTCCTATCTTTATCCCTAGAAGAATAGACTGAAGAGTTGGAAATAAATTCATAGCTCCATGTTTCTATTACTGAGACTTGGCAGCTCATTTTTTACCACAGGCCACTTAATTAGTAAGCTTTTGAAAATATGGAACAACAGGGAATAGTAGTGTTCTAGAACAACTCTAAAAACTGTACAAAGTTCCATCTAGAATAATAGCCTATCTTTATAGCATAAGAGATGAGCAGTAATGTTGTATAGTGTATTTGTTCATAGTCTAATTTGACATGCATTTATTTTTCTCTGTACGAAAAGAATGCCTGCTTAGTCCTTAATATTTTACTTGTGTTTTGCACTTAAAAAAAAGTCTTCCCTAGATTAACAGTTATCCTCTTTCTTCCTTTAAAGGTATCCTATATTTGAGAATCCCTATCCTTTGACTATACATGAGTCTCCAGTTACCTGTTGTGAATATTTTGCTGATTGTCCTGTGGATCTCATACCCGCACTCTATTCAGTTGGTGCTCGACAGAAACGTCAAGGTTACAGTAAGAAGGTACTTACACATCGTTTAGATAGAACATCTACTACACACGTTTGTGTTTTAAAATAGTGACAATCAGAATTCTCTAAATGACAGGAGTAGCCATACTAAGACGAAAGCTTCACTTGACTCAGTCTGCCTTTGACAATGGCTTATAGCAGGGTAGGATATATGTGGCTAATGTCTGGGGAGCATCTGCAGTATCTGCAGTAATTTGCCTTAACTTTGCACTGTATAATATTTTCTTCCTCAGTGTATTTGTTAATCTTCCAGGAATGGCCTATCAGTGGAGGCAACTGGGGCTTGATCACTCAGAGCTATCCAGAGATAATTATTACAGGGTAAGTGATACCATAGTCTACTAATAACTTTCTTAGCTCATTAAGTAAAAGTGAGAATTTTTAGAACATTGTTCCGTGTGAGTGGTTTGAGTGATTCATGAAATTATGATCACCAGACATGTCCCTGGCAAAATCTCCCTGACATGTTACTGAGAAAGTAAAGCAGAATGTGGAAGGGGAGGTAGAAACAAAATGGTAGCAGGTGTTTCACAGGTTGCTGCTACTATTATTATTATAATTATAATTCTTATTCTTCTTCTTATTATTAATGATGTTGTGGTATTGTGATTACATGCATTTACTATCAAAGTATCTTTGATCAAAATTACCTTTTATTCTTTATTTTTGCAGAGTAGCTGAGTATTGTTTTAAAGCATGGTAGATCCATTAAGTAGTTATTGAGTTCAGCTCTCAGAGGGAAGGCAATTTTTTTTTCTCAAAAAGAACAAGCAAATACTTAAATCTGATCATTTTGAGACTGATCTTTGTAATACTACTGTAAGGAACATAAGTGAAATTTAATTTATAATTGTGCAGTGTGTCACTGAAAGTGAGAGCACTACTAAAGTGTTTTTAGAACAGCCCATTAGCCCTAATCAGGATTGCTGTCACCTTGTACTACACATTGCAGAGACTTTGAGACAGTCCTGAAAAAATATAGTCATCTGATTCTCAAACTCAAGGCTAAGTAAACAAGTTAGGTGACTCATTAACAGTGGGATACTGTATATTTAGGCATCTTTTTTACAAGTCTTGCTTCTAATATAGGGCATCTTTTAAGAAACAGTGCAGGGTAAGGTATGCTGCAGTATTTAAAATGGTAAATTAATAGGGTACAGTGGGATCAGCAGGAAGCTAGCTTTCAAATGTTTTTCTAGTCTCTTATGTCCAAAGTAATTGGATCACATGTTGGTAAAATATCAGCTTTTAGTAAATGGTGAAAATGAATTGTCACTAAGAACACTAATAAAAACAGGATGTTAACTGTGTACTTTCCCATAGAGGTTGAGCACTCCAACTAATCATTTCATCATCTCATTATTTTTTTATATTTCATAGGCATGCTGATGGATCAATCAAGTTTTGGGATGCGTCAGCAAGTAAGTGTTTTCAGTAGAGGTTTTTCCTGTGCAGTTTTAGAATTTTTATCTTCAGTTCAAGGGTCAATTATATCTGATATTCTACACAGCTCACAGTGAAAAATGCAGCAAGAATTCAAAGTAGAAATGATTGCACAAAGTTAGATATTTGAATTGGTCTAGTTGGAACTAACCTTACTCTTGGTTCTTAAAAGCTGTTTAAAGCAACCTTGAAATTGTCATCAGTTGTCTTTGAAAATTTGTGGAAAACTGGTGAGATTCCAGAAGGCGTGTGTGGTTGTGGGAGGGAACAGATGCAATGTATATGTTTAAATGTTGGGAGGAGGACTATTTGTAGTGTTATAGATCTTTAATTCTGTTTTGGAGTAGGAGTGGAACCTGGGAGAGAGGAGGGGGTAATCCAAGCATGATTGATTGTGCGTTTAAAAATTCCATTCAGCATAGATCCATCAAAAGGAGATTCTGTTAAAGATACTTAGTTTCTTTCTAAAACAGATAAATAAACTTATTAAGGGAGAAATTGCAGGTATCCTCTTTATTGATTTAAAAACTTTTGAGTCTTTCTAATAGGACAGTCTTACAGATGAACTAAGGAAATGTGATTCAGATAAAATCACTGAAATATGGAAGAGGAGAAAGGATGCTATAATTTAGAGTTTCCTAATGTTGTGATTAGCATTTATAAAAGTAATTTGGGCCATTGATTAGACAATATGCCTGTGAAGTTTGAAAATAGCATGAAGACAGTTGAAAGAAAGTCTAACACAGAATTAAAATTTCAGTTGAGAAGGATAAAACTCAAAAATTAGCTGTATCAATATACTAGCTATATGTTTAGATGAGAACTAATTTTTCTCTTTTGTTTTGTTCCTAGTAACGCTGCAAGTACTCTATAAACTAAAAACAGCCAAAGTGTTTGAAAAATCACGGAATAAAGATGACAGGCCAAACACAGATATAGTAGATGAAGATCCATATGCTATTCAGATCATCTCATGGTGTCCAGAAAGTAGAATGCTGTGCATAGCTGGAGTTTCTGCACATGTCATTATTTACAGGTTCAGCAAGCAGGAGGTGACAACAGAAGTCATTCCGGTAAAGAGTTATGACCATTTTTTAACTTTGTAGGATTTACCTATAATCAGACTGTTCTAGCAATTTCTAATTTTTGTCTTTAATTATAGTAGTGAAATGGACAAAAATAATTGACTCGAAACAAAGAGATGTGGGTTTTTGGAGAGAAAGTAATTATGAAATTCAACAAAAGTAAATATTGCACACCAATATACTGATTTTCAGTGACTTTTCAAGGTTTTGCAGCCAATAAATCATTCTTTGGTCTGTCTATCAAATCAAAACTTGGCAGTATCAAAGGTAAAATAATAACAAGTGAATGAGCTATGGGAGCTGAAGAATTTTAGAGCTTTTAGGGAGTTGATCCCTTGAGTCCTCATAATTACCATCTGTCCTGTCAAAACTTCTGCAGCATGCAGAGCTAGAGGAGTAAAAATGTGCCAAACATGCCTTGAAATCTATTGAGAGCTTTGCTGTGTCACTGTTATATTCTCTATAAGATATAATGATTCCGTTACAAGAGTTTGAGAAATTTTAAAATCAGAAACAGAAACATGCAAATTTGTGTATTTTAATGTATGAACTAAACACTTAACTATGAAGTATTGCCTGTTCTAATTGTTAATTGTAAAGTACAAGTGTTAATTTTAATGTCTACATAAATTTTTAATTGTTTTTTTTCTCTCACCTCCTTCCTCCAACACACAAACACTGTCCCCTGCCTATTCTGCTTGCTTATGATTAATCTTAGTTTAAGAACCTGAGGTGTAGGGCTTTTTCTTTTGTGTTGTTTATGTGCAAGTACATTCCCTTCTTAGGGAAGAGTTTCTTCTAACCAGTTTTTATTAATCATCCCCGATCAAGCTAGTTTTCAGTAATCTTCCGTGTTGTAAAAAATACTATATGGTTCTATAGTTCTATAGTCCATGAGTTAAGATCTATTTTGCAGATGATAATAAAACAGTTGAAAAATTCCTTTACACTGCATTGCAATTAGTGCTGATGTTGCTACAGATCTTGGAGATGGAAATATTAGGTGATTATGAGCTTACAGTTCTTTAAAATGTATGATCCAGTTCAACACAACATCAAACACTGAACTAAGTCACCATGTGTACAGTATTGCATCAGTAAAAGTTTAACCGTCTGTGTGGCTTTAGCTCTGTTTTACCATTCCTGATGTACATAAACCAAATCATCTACATAACTGAGAATGCATGTCAGCAGAATGATAATTAAATGGGTCCAGTTTTTAATTTCTTTTGAATTAAAAAGTAAACTCTTAAAAACTGGGAAATACATCAGACATACAAGTTCTAGCAATCTTCAGATATTCAGTCTGTAATAGTATGAGTGTATTTCTGAAAACTAGATGTGTCTTTAAGTTACAGTTATCTTTCAAAATATGGAAGAGTTCCGGATGTCACTTTGATCACTACTATCTTCAGCTGCACTTCATTTATTTCATATTCAGTGTTTTGAAAGGCAGACTTTACTGATAATTTTTTTTCCTTTAATTAACAGATGCTGGAAGTACGTCTCCTATATGAAATAAATGATGTTGAAACTCCAGACGGTGAGCAGGTGCCATCTGTACCAACTCCAGGCACCGGTTCCAATCCTCAGTCCATTGTTCCCCAGTCTCATCCATCTACCAGTAGCAGTTCATCTGATGGACTTCGTGATAATGTTCCATGTTTAAAGTAAGTATATTCTGTTATACTTTCAGTGAGTCTGAAACATTGCAAGAATATGTGGTTAGAGTATATGTACTTAAATATCATTACAGATATGTCATTGCTGGTGAAAACGTTTTATTTCATAGAGTGGAGTTTTCCAAGTATCTGAAATTTGAGCTCTGCTTAAAGAAATAAATATTGCCATCTTAATTTTTTTAACTTCTTAAGATGATATTAAAAAAAAAAAAAAAAACCCTTGTGTTTTGATTTACCTGATTTTAGGAGAATTTAGCGTAGATGTTAGTATAGGTAGAGATGATCGTGCCATAGAGCAAACAGTTTTTAATAGCAGAAGTTCTGTCACTTTGATATCTTGTTGTCCTTGACATGAATAGCAAAATTAATCTTTTGTGGCTCTCCTTAACTATAGACAAATTATGTCTGTATGTGTTTCATCGGTTAGTTTTGCAGAGCCTGAAGTTTTAGAAACAAATCAAAAGTGAAAATTCTTACAGATAGCTAGCTCAGTGGTAACTCTTTAGGCTTATAAATATATTTTGGTTTTGAAATATATTTTTGTTTCCTCTAAGGGAAAAACTTTGCATTTTAAAAACAGGATTAATTAAATGTCCCTTTGTCATGGATCTTCACTTTGCATGATGCCTAATAGTGCTCTCACTGTAGATCATGTACAAGTTTTGATCTTTTTAAATTGGGAGTTTTTTTCTGCAAGCTTCTTTGTGTGAGCTTTTACACATTTAGAGGAATTAGAGTTAGAAAAGTCTGTCTTTTTTTAATCTCCTGCAAGTGTGCGTTATGTGACTTCTGAGCCATCACTTTTTCTAACAGTATGTAAGAAATACGTAATACATAGCTAGACATATAAAGTTAAGTATATACTTCGTTTTCTGAAGTTTAAGATCACAACTTGGATTTTAGTTTTTTGAGCGTGTCCATCCAGAAAGCAATTAATTCTGGTAGAGTTGCTTTATTTGGGTAAGAATTTTCAAATTGTATTGATTATACTGAGTTGGGGAGGTGTATTTCTGAAGGAAACGCATCTAAATAGAAAAATTATAAAATTCTAAACTTATGTAAAATATTGTCAAACCAAAATATCCATCAGTGAGAATAAATGGGTAAAATAAGTGAAATTCCTGAAACAGGAGCTTGTTCTACATAATTTTTGTCATATAAAAGAATATAAGACTTAATCCTTTCTGCATAAGTTTGTCAGCACGCAAACAAAATCTTTACAGGAGTATCAATTCCCTCAGTCCCAGGTTCATTTTGATTTTGGTTTTGCCAAATTGTCAGCTTTTTATTTGCATTTATCTCAATACATTGTGCTTCTGTTTCCTTTTTTCTTGTGCTTATTCCACATACACCTCTAACCCCTCTTCCATTCTCTAAACCAGAGTTCTTTTGGAAATTTTGAAAAAATAGGTAACACCTTCTTTAGACACTGACTGAACACTTCTATCTATTCAAGGAAATACAACATAGTAGCTCTGTTATGCCTTGTTCTGAGGTTGGAAAAAAAGAAACATTTTCATTTTTTGTTTGATTAATTTTCAATTAGGTAGTGAATCAAAAGAAGTGAATTCTCAGTTTCATGTGGCTTTTTCTTCTGGTGGCTTTTATTTGCTTTTGGTTATAGTTTTTACAATTTTCCAACATTTTAAAGTCCAGCATGGTGTAGAATTTAGTGAACTCTGATCCCATAAGGAAAAAATAGAGATAGAGGAGACACCATGTTTTCTTTACTTTGCAGAGTTAAAAATTCTCCTCTCAAGCAGTCTCCAGGCTACCAAATCGAGCTTGTTATCCAGCTGGTGTGGGTGAGTGGAGAACCTCCTCAACAGATAACCAGCTTAGCTGTCAACTCAGCATATGGCCTGTAAGTATATTCTACACAGTTCTTGAATTATTCCATCAAAGTAGTTTAAAACTATCCATTAAAATCGAGTCTCTGAGTGTGTTCATATGAGCTGTGCAGCAACACAGAGGTAATCAGTTCCTTGTGCTTCTAAAAGAATTCCTTTTGGTCATGTGAGATACTGATGATGCTAACAGCACAAGTAAATCATTCTTCCTTGCCTGGCACTTCCTTGCCTTGCCTGTATAGCGAAGAGTAAGTGTCACTTAAGGCTCAAGTTGGTTGCTCAATGGCAAGTGCATTGACAGTGGTCTGTTCTACTCAGCAGCTTGCTTTTACAAGAGAACAATTAATCAATATAGCAGTCTTAAATAGCGATTCATAAATAAGTGCAATCTAGGATAATTCCTAAAAATTCAGAAGTATTAAATGCTGAACTGCAAAAAATATTTGTATAAAAGATTGCCAACTTTTAATTAGCATTGCCTTTCCTTTCACTTATCTTTTTCCAGAGTAGTTTTTGGAAACTGTAATGGTATTGCCATGGTTGATTACCTTCAGAAGACAGTGCTCTTGAATCTAGGCACTATTGAACTGTATGGCTCCAATGATCCCTATCGCAGGGAGCCACGATCTCCCCGAAAAACTCGGCAACCATCTGGAGGTGAGTAACGTAAAATATGGTTTAAGTTCAGAAGAAAGGCATAATTGGTCATCTAGTCTTACTGTATATTCTTTGAATATAAACATTCTTCACGGTGTTTTTGTTTCTTCTTGATCTGTTGCTAATGTCACTATTGCAGCTTTGTTAATTCATCTTTCCCTAAATCTTGTTGCTTAGTGGAATCTACTGATGTTTCATACCATTACTTATTTTTAAGTGTAATGTATATTTTAAGAAAAAAAATATAAATTTACAGTGATTTATGCAGTTTATAAGAATTTGCATGGTATGAAGAAGTATCCTGATATTTCTGATAAACCTCATACCCGTATTATGTTTGTATAAATCCATTATTATTTGCAGATAGCCTGAGTGTTTACTGGGGTCTTTTGGCCACGTATTTTAAATTTGACTAGAAATGTGCCTGATGAACAAAATCGTGTTATGTTGTTAATACTGTTATGTTATGCTAGAGAAGAAATCTTTTATTTAAATGAGCAACTTAAACTTATACATACAAACTGGTAAAATAAATCTCTTTGAAAAAGAAAAAAAGGACTTTGATTTTAAAATATGCTGAAGAGCGTTCTTTTTTAGGTAAAAAAACAAAGTGACTTTTCAATCAAAATGCTAACTAAGCTTTTTGTAACCAAAAAGGAAAGTTTAGTATTTTAAAATTTTCTTTTCCCTGATGTGTCATGGATACTCCTAAGTTATGTCAGAAAGCAGCACCAGACATAATAATAAACTGTTGAAAAAAAAACCTTCCTCATGATGACTGTTAATTTTTTTAAGGAGATCCAGAGTCAAGTCCTTGTAAGTTCTTCAGGTAATACTTTATCCAAATTGAAATGGATGTTCTAGGAGGTATTTTAGTAAATGGATGGTTTCAAAAAGATCCAGTTAACACCAGTCATCTTATTTGAACTGAGGGAACGGATCTAAAAATCATTCCTATGGAGCAGAGCATACATAGTCGGTATCCTGTCAGATAAAGTATTATCTTGTATGAAATAAACTGTGAGGGAAAGAAGTAGCTTTAGTGGTTGACTGTGTTAATTTTTCCTGGGAGTAAGGGGCTTAAATTCTGCCTCATATAGATTATAAACTGCCTTTTTGAGCTTTAAACATCACTCACCTTTGTTTTCTTAACTGTTATTATTTTAATCCAATAAATTGAATCCACAAAGCTCCGTGTTTCAACTGTGTCTCTAAGATGTTCAGGATGAAAGTCCTTTTTGCTCATGAATATAGCTGTTACATAAAGTCATATTTTTTTCATCTTAACTTCTGATGCTAACAATCTGCATGGCATTAGCATTTTGATAATCTGGTTGTACAAGTTAACTTGGCTGGCTTTTCTATCTCAAATGTACTGTGAGTGTCTCCGTCTTTCCTTTTCTCATTGCTTCATGAAGGTATGCTGACTGTGGCTTCTTGCATGTGCGGCCTTTCTAACTTATATTCAGAGTCTGTGAAAAAGCTTTGCACCTCTTATATAAGTAAGTCATCTCATGGCATTCAAATATTTTTTGAACATCTGAACTTGATTTTTTTTTGTTTTGTTCACTCACCGTAAATTATTTTTCTTAGTCCTTTTTAAGTAATTGTTTTACTTGTAGAAACTGATTTCAATCCATCCTGCATCCATTGTATTTCTTGTTCGTGATATCTTTGAAAGAAATTTAAAGGAAATCAAGCAACCACAACAGTCTCTGTATTTTGTGTTTTTAAATAAATAAATAAATCTCAAAATCAAAAGAGGAGCTAGGAGGTCCTATCTCAGAATTTGTTTTTAGAGGTAAGATAATTTAGTGTTATTTTACTAGAAGCTTTCCTTGCTTGGTTCCCTTTCTGGCAGAAAAAGCTTCAGAACTCCAGAGTGAGAATATTAGTAGCAATGATATGAATAAACATTGTGATTACAGAGAGTTTCTTCTTCTGAAAGTGAAAAGTTACTTCTACAAAAATGTTGTTTATAGGGTTTGAGTGGAGGTATTTGTGTACTGCACAGCCCTGTTCAAAGCTTCCCAAACACTTTTGAAGTTCAGATATCTGTGTGAGGATTGTAACCCGTCAGAACCATGAATTACCTAGGAGATTCTGACTTAGAATTTCATTCACAGCATCCAAGAATCTGGAGAATGTAGAGCTTATTTTTTAAAATCATAACATTGTTCCTTTTCTTAGGATGCCACTTTTCTCCAGCCCTCAGGCAGAGGTAGGTAATCTCAGCCCTTTTTTTAATGAAGTAGAGTAGATTAAGCTGCTGAAAACATAGAGTTTAAAAAAACCAAAAAAAACCACCCAAAAACCTGCAAAACAAACTTGAAATTGTGGTCCAAGTCTTAGTTCTGCCGTTTCTTTTTCCCCAACAAGAAAAAAGAAATAGACATCAGAGGATAGTATCAATTGCCAAATACTGCTTTCTTTATAGTCTTTCCTCTGCTACTGCCATGGCAGAAAGGGAGCTAAGCATAAAAGAAATGCCATCACCTTAGGATGATACAGAACTGAAAACCAGGATCGAGCACTGATTGGTTATTGTTTTGAAAAAAAGAAAAAATGGGTAGAAATCCCCAAACTAGTAAATATTATGAAGCTGAATTTACTTGGACTATTTTATTTAGGAATAACTTTAAACAAGTTTTGTATCTGAGTTAATTTCTTAACCAAGTAATTCTCTTTCTGTTTACCATCCTGACAGTACCTTGGTTAATTGTAGCTACATTCATTTTAAAAACTGAAAATAATTTCTTTAGTTATCATTTAACATTTCTCATTATTTGTAGTTCTTTCAGTGTTTGTGCTGCCCAGACTTCAATAACTGCTTCAATAATTTTTCACAAATAATGAGTCTGTTACATTTAAGCACTACCCTTTGATTTATTCATTGTATTGGAACTATACAAGATAGTCAGAACACTTTTGGATTTTGCATTCTCCCTTTCTTGGGCATTTACTCTCTGCATTTACTTCTTTCAAAAATACAAGGTGCTTATGCTTCTTGGGTTTGCTTTGAAAGATGTGCCTTCATTGAATCTCTAGCTTAAAAACATTTCTATTTTAATACTTCAAAATTATATTTTTCTATGAATAAGATATTCCCAATGGCTATGCAACTAATAATCTTCAGGGAGTACTAGTACTTAATATCTAAATCTTCCTAGAAAAAGTGCTTTTATATCTAATGGTTGGTTTAGAATATTCCTATTCTTTGAGAAAACAACAGTGTATTTAAGGAAAAAAATTCATACAAGCTTACACATGCATTCAGGCAGCATGCAACAGAGCAGCATATTGCTGGTGTACATTCAACCACTTCTAAAAAGGCAGGAAGGATTGGTCCTTCCTCGTTAAAACCCCTGATATTCTGTATGTTTCAGCAAAAAATACCACTTCTATAGATCAGCGTACTTAGGATTTAGTAAATGGTATGTCCTTAAACAATGGAAAATTTACAAAGCCATCTTTTAAAAAGATTTCATAGAGCAAGAGTTACGTATCTTCTAAAGTATGAATGGAAATGCGTGATTTTTTCCCTTCTTTTGTGTTGCAAGAATATGATGTATTTCTCTGTCATCTTATTTTTTCTACTCAGAAAAGAAATTCAGATTCCCGTCTTAAAGCAGCATCTATTTAGAGACAAGGCTCTCTACACTAGCTAGACTGTAAACTGTCATTTCAGGCTAGCTCTACAGATACAAGCTCCCAGTTGGGATCGTGTTTTGGAATTTATCAGTGATTCGTACCAGGTATACTACTCACATGTTTTGGGTGGCAATTTATAGTTTGTGAAGCATGCAGTATATGTGTTTTGTTAAGGCGTGCCAGACAGTGTCATCAGGTGCTTTTCAAGGTTAAAAACAAAATCAACGTTTGCCTTCAGAGTCTAATAGTGAGGGGGGAGGGTATAGAAAATCAACTTTGGCCATGTGCCTGAAAATATGAAATGTGTAAGTCAAAGCTTTATAATGTGATGAAAACTATACATGATAGAGGCTTACACTGTTAGGTGACTTTTGCTTGATATACTCCTTGCTAAATAAGTCAGGAGTCATTAAATCAGTAATGATAAAGAAATGAAACAGGTCATAATTTCTTGACGGAACACTCAAACTTATATAGCTGTGGTTTTTTTCCTGCTTACTTCCATACGTTCACAGAGAACGTGAATCATAACTCTTTTTTTGCAGATGACTGTTGGCCAGTGTTACAAGATTTTGTGTGTCTTTTTGATTAGTGCAATATAGTACAACTCTTTAAAAGTTAGTATCTCTTTGTTCTACCAGAGGCAGTTTAGGTTTCTGACAAAACTGAAGCAGTTCTTACATGCCACTTCTTAAAATTTATATTTTACATCAAAAAACTTTTTGACAGTAATCTATGAGTGAGTCAAAAAGTGGGATTGAGACAAACTGGAAGAACATAGGTGCCCAGAACTCTTCTGGAGTTGCTTGGTCATGTTCTTTTCCCCATCCCCCTTCATGAACTATTTGAATTTTTAACTTGAATGTCACAAGACCAGCATCAGCTGTGACTAACATCAGACAAGGCTGAAACTGTACGAGAAAGTTTGATTGTTTGGCTTGGGTTTTGGGGGTTTTTTTAACCTGTTTTTCAGGTTGTTTTTTATTCTAACTTTTACATCATATCAAGTTAGTTTTAGTTGCAATTTTCAATGTGCTGTTTTCCAGTCAAGTTTTAGGTTCTTCCAAGCTATGTCTGCTTAAAGCTTGTGCAAAAAAACTGACAAAAGTCTCATGAAACTTTATACATTAGTTAATTTCAGCTGTAATTCTAGGGAGGTTTTAATGCAGCATCGTAATGATGTCTTGAATCACATTATTTGATTTTTGGTAATCAGGAGAGTTTTCAAACTTCTTGCTTCTGCAGTTTTGCAGAGATAAACGAAAAGCTTATTAGAAGGTCACTTCTACATATATTGGTGTTACAGAACGTTATAGTTTTTGTAGTTCTGAAACAGAAACTCTTGGATCAAGTTGCTTTTGTAGTTCATAGCAGTTTGCATGGATGCTATAAACCTGAATCCAGAGAATTTTTCCAGGAGAACTGTCTTGCTGCCAGTGCTTCTATCAGGATCCCTGGGGTTTTAAGATGAATAGCAACAGAGGTTATCTTGCAAGTTTCTTCAGCTTGGTCATGGGCAAACCCTCCTAGTTCACAAACTTAGATCATTCTTTTTATACTCTGCTTGGTTTAATAACTAATACGATCATAGCTAAAATTGCTTTTCATCTATTCCTGTTCCTCTTCTCTCCTAATTAATAGCAGTAATGGCTATGAACAAGGTTTACATGCCATAATGAATACCATAATGCACACTTATTGCTAATTAAGATGTATATTAATCAAATTATAGCCTTGAGGTTCCTACAAAGAATTCAAGTGTGCAGGTGTCTTCATTCTTGACTAAAGACAATTGCTGTCAATTAATGAATTTTCATAGGAGAACTAGTACGAGAAGTTACTCTTCCTTTGAAGGTAAAGAACTAATTTTTATGGAAAAGTGGAAATTGTGTTCCTGAACTGCATATATGAATTTGTTTGGTTTAGCTCCTGAAGGGGAAACTACTTCTAAGAGCACAGTATGGGTTTATCCTCCCAGCACAGCTAAAACTTGTGTTGCTTGTTGTGAAAGCAACTTTAGGATTTTTCAAAAATCTTTTTAAGCAATTCTGTCTAGTTCATAACATTTAGTCTCCCATGCCTGTTTAAAATTCTGGTGTAAAACTCTGATTATCCCATATGTTCATGATTCACTGACAGATGACTAAATAAATTGCTCTTTTCTTTCTCCTGTGTAGAGGAAAGATATAGCTTCCCCTGGAATTTCAGTTGACATTTTAGAATTTAAATTGGTTCCAGAAATGTTAAATGTAGGGTTAACAAAACATTAGTAATTGAGTTTTGGGGTTTAAGCTATACATGCTCTTAGTAATCTTAAAAAAGACTGTTTTGGATAAGTGGAACTGTTAATGTAACATACTTTGAATGTGTTCTATACTCGTATGGTATTTCAGGACTATGTTTTTCCATTTAAACTATTAACTTCTGGTTTAGTTTCGGAATGTTAAAGCTTTGATGGAGTAGAGCTGTTGCATTTTTGCTTGTTAACAGATATGTACAGATGCACTTGTGAATGTGTAGTGTACAGTTGTATAGACAGGCTTTCCATGTGATACCTTTCTGGCCTTAGTTATTACCACTCAAACTTTTTGAGTATTGGCAATATTTGTATGCATGCAAAACCCTTTAATTTTAACAAATGTTTCTTAACTATTACTGTTCAGTATTACATGCTTGTTTGCCTTAGTATCACATCATGAATTTTCTGTAGGAAAGCTTCACAATATAAACCTGACGATGCATTACTAACCTTAAAATATCAACAAAATGCACTACTTTTAATTGTGGACAGTCTTGACAGAAATTTATTGTCAAAAATGAAAATAGAAAAATTTCTTATTAAGTTTTAATTTGTGTGATGAAATAATATTTAGGACCATTTTAAGGCAGCTTCCATCTTTTGCTTCTGTTTGTGTATTATTAAGTTTTATTTCCTTCACTGGAGTGAAAGGAATTGGCTTTCAGATGTTAGCATACTGCACTGATTAAAATCAATCAGATTTGATGATGTAATAATTGTGAAATAGTGAAATTCCTCCATGCAAGGGAGAACTCCTGTCTAAAGGAGTTAAGACCTGAATTCTCTAAGAGACACCAGTAAGGAGTTTTTCTGGAAAATGAACTTGGCAATACAAATTGGCAAATACAAGGCATATCACTGTAACAGAGGAAAAGGAGTTTGAAAAAAGGTACTGTAGTTTCACACATCATGTGTTTGTAATCAAGATCTTCTTTTATATGATTTTCTTTTGCAATTGCATTTTTAATGTAACTCTGTTTTTTTCAAAACAAATTATGTCTATACTTAATATGTATCTGTAGCATGTAAATAATTAACTGTTCTGATAAGTCTGTCTAGCTAAAAATATAGTGATTTTCACTGAAATTTATTGAGAGAGTGAACTTTGCAAAGAAAATTTAATAGGAAGAAGTGACTCTACAGTTACTGTGGGTAATGTCAAAGTAATATGTAACAGAAATTCTATTGCAACCGCCTTGTTTGTTTCTAATAAGAAATTAAATTCCTGACTGCAGTGGAAGTAAAAATAAAATAGGAACTGTATGTATAATACACTGGTTTTGTGTTTCAGCAGGTCTCTGTGATATAAATGAAGGTACAGTGGTGCCAGAAGACCGCTGCAAGTCACCCACGTCAGGTAATCATAACTTTCCCTGATGTTCAGCTTCTTATTTTCTCAGAAGATGGCATGCATTAAGTAAACACTTACTAGTTAAGTAATTATATAAAACCTGTTGTCCTCTCACAAACTGTTGGAGCTGTTATAAGTTTTGTCATGTTGCAAAATTGTATTTTTAAAACAAGGCCGACTTAAGAGATGCAGTAGGAATGTGTCATAATGATGATTGAAGAGAGATACAAGCTGAAATATTTATGCCTCAGGGAACACACTGCACGATGGAATTTTGAAGCATTGGCTAGAGATGCACAAATTCCTGTAATCATTCCCATGGTTTTGTTTTGTATTCCTCAAAAATGGTAGAGATTATTTTTGAACAAGTTTACTTCTGCTTCCTTGTAAGTGGCAAATTATAATTTTTCTGTGGAATCAGAGGTCTTCAAAAACCAGCATATTAAAAAAGTAGGAACTCCCTACTTAATACTCTTTCTACTGCATCCTTTCTTTTTTTCTTAATGTTTCAGTTGCCACTGCTGTATGTGAATATTTTAAATGAAACCATCAAGGCTTGTTATTTTAATATTGGCTAGTTGAGGCTATAAACATGTAAACAATTAATAACGAATGCCAATGTATAGTATTAGAGTGAATAGTTTTTGTAGTAGCTAAAAATTGTCACTTATCTTTGATTATTGCTCTGAGAACTTTTAAAGATGTCATTTTGTTTCATTCAAAACTACTCAAGGTTAAAGGATTCAACTGCAGATTTAAATGAAACATATAAAGTAGTATGCAGTGTGAAATGCTAATCAAGATGGGAGTCTAAAGATAAATTCCTATTCTTTTGTAGCCTGTATCTTTCAAAGCCAAATTGAAAGCATAACAAACCAAAACATTGTGTTTGTAGCTCTAGTAGAAATTTTAACATAAAATTTAGTTTGATTTGACAGTTGTCTTTTGATGTTCATTTTAAATTGTGCAAAACACTCCTCTAGATCAATCAATGTCATTTTCATTTTTGCTAGCTCTTTCGTAAATTTCATTTTTTATAACTAAAGCAAAACCTAGCTGTGAGTTTTAATTAAAAGTCTTACCTGAAGATGTGATTTCATGACAATCTATGTTGCTAAGTATTGGCATGCTGAAGTCATCAACTTCAGTATAGTTTACAATGAAAGCATTTTATATAGTGTTGAGAATAAAGTGCATGCTTCCTATCCTGTTTCATTTTTACATATTGAGACCAATGCCAGTAAACAATTTGCCATGCATTGCTGCAGTTGCAGTAAATCCTTTTTCTCCATCAAGGTTGAGCATAGTTATCAATTCACTATGGCATTTGAATCTGACCCACTTAAAGTCTGGGCTAAATCTAGGTTCTGCTACACTGCTATAAAATATCTGCAATGAACAACTAATGAATGATAAACCTTTAATGTGTATCCTTTTTTTTCCCCTGCTCCAGAATGACCCAAATGTCAGCCCAAACAATTCCTAACTTGTAACACTTGAAACAATGTGTAGTTTAAATAAGAAGGTTTCTTTCATAATTGGGTGTTGAAATAGAGTAAAACTCAATTCACCGCTTCTGCAACAGTGCAATGAAGGCAAGTCCAAACATGAAAATTCAGGTTTATGGAAAACTAAATTAAACAATTGGCTTCCTGTACCCTCCTCCTGCTTATTTGAGTTGAGTGTGAGCTGTAGAAGTTTAAAAAAATAGTATCTAAAGTACCAAAAATAGTGAATGGACAAAAGAAAGAGGGCGAATGTAACTATTGCATTCTCCTGTAAAATAGAAACTTCTAGTAGTGAGGTTGGACCGTGCCTTGCTTCCCTCAATTCTGTCCTCTGCTCTCAGTGAATGAGATATTAAGCTTATGGTAGACTTGTAAACTTTTCCTTTGAAAAAAAATCTAGGATGCCCCACCCTTGTATGTAAATCATTTGCTGATGTTTGTGAAGAGAGAAGAACTGCAATTCCTTAGGTTCAGTTTGAGTTTTATATCTCTTCTGGGCAAAAGCACAAGGCTGAAAACAAGCTTGAAATTGGCATTTAGTTTTCAGAGGTAAGAGAAGACCTTTTTGAGAAATTTGCTGCAGAGTATTGGCAAGCTTGAGAAGAAGGATGGAGGCCAGATTTAAGGAAACTTTGCACTCTTGGGGCTTTCTAGTTAAGAGGAAATTTCACAAACACAAAATGCTTGCATGTTACTAGCTCTAAGATTAGAGGATGGGACTGGCAGTTGAATGCCTTGTTGGCTTTCATTGTTACAATGTGATATATACAAGAGACCAGTCACTGTTTGGACTGAAGTCTGTAATTGCTCAAATCCACCTTTCCATGTCTGAGTAAAAAGAAGTGGAATGTTGACTTCCATTAGACTTCCTCCAGCGGGTGGTTGTATGTGAAAGGGACTACCTATGCTAGTTGGGAGGGTATCCTACAGTTTCAGTAACACAGAACTGTAGAAATACTGTGAAAATGCAGGAGGAATAATCTTACCTCCTGCTTTTTCTGTAGATCTCAAACAGAAATAGGCTTAGACTCTGGGAGCAATTATGTGACCTAAAACATTGTACAGCATTTAAACTGTCAAGTTTTTGTCTTCAGAAGTGCCAAAACGCTTGTGTTCTATTCTGATTTTATGCTTCCACAATATAAAATCCAATTAAATTTGAAAATTTTTAGATGAATTGTTTTAATTTTCTGGCAATGTTTTAATTTCATGACAGTGGTAAGTCTGAAGTTGTGGTCTGTGGTCACAATCAGTTTTTCAGGGCTGGGAAACAGAAAAGTCCAGGTGGCAGTATTGACTCAGAGTTGTCTGCACAGAAGTTAAAGAACTGTGGTCCTACAGTGATTTACTGCATTGGAAAAAAAAACTCCCAAACAGATTTATAGAACTTGTGTTTATTGTTACAGCTGTGTTTTGTGAATCATAACTTAGGCTAATCTCTGTGTCTGGAGCAATAATTAGTTATTCAGTGTAAACATTTGTTCAATGAGGGAATTATATGTAGCAATAAACTCACTGCAATTTGCAGCGTTGTACCTTGCATTATAATTTCTGTGGCTAATTCCAATATGGCAGAATTCTGTCATGACAAAGTCATTTGTATTTTATAATATCTAGTACAGCTACAGAGAACACTAGTAGCAATATTTGATGTTTTCTTTGTGTCTTTGTTAAACTCAGAGCTTGTATATAATTTTGTATAATATACGTATACGTATATTGTATAATATATGTATATCTTATATGTGTTATAATACATTGATTTTTGTGTCAGATATATCCCCTTCATTCATGTCAAATGTATATCCATTTCATTCTGTCTCTACTTGTAGGTTCTGGTTCACCAAACAATTCTGATGATGAACAAAAAATGAATAATTTTATAGAAAAGGGTATAGTATTTTTCTTTTCTTTAGTCTTTCTTTTTCTTTAGTTCACCTTTTGATACACTTAGATTGATTTATTTTTTTATTAAAATATTTACAGTGAAGACCAAAAGCAGAAAGTTTTCCAAGATGGTAACCAATGACATAGGTAGGAACTAGAAAAATTCTACTCTTTCTAATCCAGTGCCTTACTCTATGCAGCACTAACCCAGCAGCAAAAAAAAAAAAAGGCGAAATAACAGTCAAATTTCAATGCATTATGTTATTAATTTTTTCATTCTTTATGCTAATTGGTAATTCTATGGGCTGCTTCTGTACTGAATACACTGGGCACAATAATTTAAAAAATCAAGGATATTAGTGTTCTAAATTCTGATTTTACAATTGCACTTCTCTTTTTCTGGGTGGGTGAAATTCTAATACATATTAAGAGTTCAGTCTATGCAAGTCACAACATGATTCCACTACTTTTGTGAAGGTGCACTGGTTTTGGGAACATATGGCTGATAACATTTCTTTTTTATATGTTGTATTCATAGCCATATGGTCAGATTTTTATATGGCTGTGGTCAAGAAAGAGGTATTGTCATGGTTTCATTTTTTCATTTGGAATAGGATTGGCTTGTATATATAAATATACCCCACTGCTGTTCCAGAACTCTGCTTTTCTGCATCCAGCAGTGACACAATACCCTACCAGCTCTAGACTTGTGTCTTAATTTGGCAACAGAATTGCCTTGGGATATGTTGTATGCAGGTAGATTGAACCCTTTCATGCTGGAATGGATATAACTCTGCTTCTGAAAACTGGCTTATTAAATAAATGAAAGCAAAGGATGTATGATTTAGCTTCGGGAAAGGGACTCTTCTTCCTTAACTGGGATATGGTTACTTTCATTGCAGAATCACTTTGCTAATGTTCATTTTGTTTTCATTTAGCAAATTAGTGTATCATTGTAGGATAATTTAATTTTATCTCTTCAGTCAGTTAAGGCTGAAATTATATAGTAAAACTAGTTGCTAAGGTACTATTTCACAGGTTGTGTGGAAGCATTGCTTAAGACTAGGGAGGAAGAGATTTCTTTTTCTGAAGTCTCCCTTTGTTTTTTCTGTTTGGCAATTTAAGTTTTATCCTAAAATATTAATCCCTTTCATCATAATTTAGTATTTGAGACAAAGAATCATTCACAGTTCAGGGAGACAAAGAGAAGTATGACAAAATAATCCTTGACATTTGAGGTACAGAATGAGAAAGTACTGTACAAAGGGCATATTTTTGCTCTATGTTGAGGCCTTCTTGCAATGACAATGAGAAATGGCAGGGAAAATGCCATTTGGGGCAGCAAAAATCTGAATATAAGTCAAGAAAGCAAATGGCTGTCAATAATACATAATGTGAATTCATCTGTAATTAAAATAAATTACTGTCTTTTACATGACCATTAATCTGTTCCCCTAAATTCGGAGTAACTAAAACCTAATGTTCAGGTTGAGAAAAACATGAGAAAAGCAACACCTAATCTTGTGCATGTTATATCAATGTCCATTGAAGTAATGTTTCCCTTTTGTTTCTTTTTAACATAAGACACACTGTATTGTGCAAAACACATGCAAAATTTGACTGACTGTGACCTCTTTTTTTTTTTTCACTTCTTTTCAAAGAGTTATGTTAGACCATTAATAAAGTATGCTAATGAGGATTCTGTAGAGCCATTCACATCTGTTTCAGCTGGAAGCCTTTCAACTGAAAGTATTAGGAATGTTTTTCATAACTAAAAAAAGCAAAATATTTATTTATAAGCAATGCCTTCTTCAGAGTGTAAGTTATATTGGGATTTGCGTAATTTTCACAGTTTATTGGAAGCTTAAAGATAACTATTTATTTTGCATTTTCCTAGTTTTGAGGGGTTTGCTGTGCACTGAATGTGGTTGTTTCACTACCATGTTTTCTATAGCTTATCTGGTATGCTTATTCTAGCTCTTAACTTACATTCTAAGCTCTTTCACATAAATAAAACACCTTTTCTGTGTTAATAGTTGCATGTTTTTGTTTTTCATTGTTTTAAACTGAATTGACAACCAAATGTGCATGTACAATGAGTTTTGTAAAATATGTCACTGTCATAAACATCACCATGTTGTATGCAACAAATTGTTTGCCATCCCGCTGTGTTCTCAGGGATGGCTTTGATGTCTTTGATGTACATGGCATGGTCATAGCTCTCTGCACTGGCACACAGAGTTATCAGTTTGAGTTCTTTCCATTCTTCATCAACATGTGAAATACGACCTGCTAAATGTGGTGCAAAACAGAACTAAAATAGTTTACATTGGTAACTTCAGTTGCTATTAATATCACTCCTGTGTTTGTCACATGGTAACAGGGAGCCAGGGAATACTGCTAGCTAAGTAATTACATTCCAGAGGTAGGGCTGCAAGGTGGTAACCTCACATACGTGGTTATAAACATGAAGCCATTGTAAAAATATCTCTTTATTGCAACTGATCTAGAGCATCATCATTTCTACAAATTTCTATATTAGTGACAGTAAGAAACAAGGTTTCTGTGATTGGTGAGAGGATAAAAAAAATTTAAAACTGAAACAATAACCCCAGTAAAACAATACGCAAATGCTTCATGCACAACATTTCCATCAGTTGGTCTGGTTTGTTGTTTTCTTTAAATACTCAACTGTGGATGCTCTGTGCTAAGGACTGGATAGTAAATCAAGTTAAACACCTGTTGCGTATGTGTTGCTTTTGGGTCATGTTTACCTTTTATTTGTATCAAAGATGAACCTTGAAAAACTTATAGTTAATTGTTACCATGGAGATATTGAGATACTTTATTTAACTAAGCATTTCTAGAAATTTTAGAAAGTACTGTGGCCATTGTTGAATCAAGCCCATTCTCTTAAAAATGTCACATATTTGGAGGTATAAACAATATGCTGTGAAGTAACATGCAAAAGTATACTAAATGTAGATGAATTTACAGAAAAAAGAATTGGTAGGAAGTACTTATTTTCTAAGGCTATGTCATTTTTATAGAAATACCTTGGGATCCAACTTCAGTGGAAGCAAAATCTTCAGCTGTTTTACTCAATTTTGTTAGCTAAGTATTTGGCATGAAGAGATACAGATGATTAAATATTGCAGCTACAAATTGTGTTGGAAGTTAAGATGCAACAACCATTTCTGGAAAAACCTTTAGTAAAGGTGCCTGCAAAATATTTTAAAACCTTTAATATTTTAAAATATTTTAAAACATGTAGATATTAAAACCTTTATAACTGTTCTAGGAGCCTGCATGTCAAACACTTCTGAGGAAAACTGGTCTTACTTATTTCCTCCACTTTGTACATTGAAAAATAATTGCAAACAGTATTAGTAGACAGACTTAAGCAGAGTAGATTTAATTCCAAACTTTTATAATCCCTGTTGTTAGTACTGACAGGTTCCTCACATTTATTGCATTCGGTGTATACCTTAATTTTTCAAATATTGCTGTAATAATTGACCATTAATGCAGTTTTAATGGAATCAAATTTTAAGATGTTCATAATGAGTTTTTATTTGCCCTATTGTTGAAGACCATTTCATTCAATATATTTTTAATACTTTGATCTTATTTTGTATGTATCCAAGCACGTTTTCTTACAGTTTCTTGTAAAATGGTTATATTATTCTCATATGAATTCTAGAGATTTTAACATGTTAATTGGTAATGTAAATATTTCACTTGTTGTAGTTGTCAAGTATAGAATAATTTGGGAGCTTTGCTATCTCTAACAAATTCTAGGCTGCTTAGTTACTTCTCATGTGATGTTATATGAAATAGGCTTCATAAGTTGTTTGCCTGGTTGTCAAAGCTCCAAGACACATGTCCCCTTTATAATCTTCAGAATTTTATTTTAAAATAAAAGGAATGGAGAAGAAATCACTGTATAGCTTTTGAACTGATGTGCTATGTATTTTTAAGTGTCAGTTCAGAGTAACCCACTGCAAATGAAATGTAACTTACTTCTAAGCCATAGCTTCCTATGGAGAAGCCTTCTCAGGCCTCAGGTTTTTTTCATTGAATTGAAGGTGGTTCCTGCTATACTGACACATAACATGTTATGGAGAGGCAATCTTTTGTATTTTAACACCTTTCCAAGCCTGACCTGTGAGAAATCTCCCAAGAATCCTTGAGTTTGGACAGTTCTCTAATATAATACCTAATTATATTTATTGACAGAAGGTGTGTGTGCACCTGTGTATTACTTTAGGTTTTCTAATTTGGAAAAATATTAAATATAGGTCTAAACATAGACCTATGTTATGACATAACATAGTCACTGTTGCCTTGAGCAGCTACGACTTGAGGTCAGCCATGTGCAGCAGGAGCAGTCAGCATCACCTCTGCCCTGTTGTACAGCTGGAGTGAAATGCCAGACACCAAATGCTGTCTGTGTAGACCTCCAACCTATGTCTTCCATTTTTCTGATTTATATCCTTTGCTTTGTACAAGGTATCTAGCATGTTGCTGATTTTCATCTGAGGCATAAAAAAACCTGAATATATCAAAAATTGTAAAATTGCCAATGTGAATACAAGCAGGCTTTTTCTTATACTGAGTAATGTTAATTAGAAAGGACTTAGCTGTTGAAATATTCCTGTTTTCTTACTGCATGTTTAGGCAGTTTTTTCTTTAAACACAAGATGGCACCATTGCTGTTGGAATAGGTTCTTATTTCTCATTTACATTTGAATTATTGAAGTTTCTGACACATTAACATATGTTTTGAAATGTTGGGGGTTTTTGCATAGCACAGTAATTCACAATTTCCAGTAATGATATCCTTTTTAACAATTCATGTATCCTCTTGTCCTATTAATGAGGCATAGTTCAGTGTATGTTGAAAATTGTCTGACAAATTTGTTTTATCATACCAGCCTAGTTCACACAGCTGGCCTTTCACTAAGGAACAAAAAGCTAAAATTGGATCAGCTCTCAGAATCCAACATATTTGCCTATACTTGCTATTACGTGTTATACTATCTGTAACCTTGGATCTTCTTTTTTTTCTGTTTTGTTTCTGTTTTGTTTTGGAGATTTTTTGTTTCAGTTTGGGTTTTTTGTTTGGTTGGGGTTTGGGGGGGAGGGGGCAGTTTTTTGGTTGGTGTTTTGGGTTTGTTTGTTTGTTTGGGGGGTGTGGTTGTCAGTTTTCTCCCAGTTGTTAAGATTGTGCTAAATGTTTCTTTTTGAAAATCCAAGAGTGCCTGTACCAGTCTTCAATTAGTTAAATAGGTTAAGGTTTTTGGACATGGTGAAAGCTGTTAAAAGCCAAAAATAGTTCCAATTATTTTCTGTGCACATACTCTAGGGTTTTTTCAGTATCTCAGCTCTTATTATTTAAATGTCTAACACAAAACAAGTGTTATGAGGAATGCCCATCTTGTAATTCACTCTTCCAGATGAGATATCCTGATCTCTCCAGAAGCTGATTTAAGTTCAAGCTGACAAAAGAATGATGGGCTCCTTGTCACTAGTGCTGTTGCGTACCCTCGTTTTCTGTTTATGTCTCTGAGCTCTGATCTGAAATAGGAGTTGATCTTTTTTGGAAGCAACCCTTGGCAGAAACCTCATATAAATGAGTTTTGGCCTCACTGCTAAGTTAGTTATTTGCCAGTGCTAATGCAAGGATGAGGGTAGAAAACGCGTAGTCAGGCTGCCCTTTTCAGTTTCAGTCTGTACTACAATAGGTGATTAGCATTTCTGCCTGAGAGTAAGTAATTTCAATTTAATTCAAACATACTTTTAGCATTGACACATAAAGGGAATTAGAAGATTATTTCTGGAGTCTTGTTCTCAATTTTCATGATGTATGACAAGAATAAAATCGTTCAAATATTCAGATAACTAGTATTTGCAATATTGATGAGCATAATTGATGATAACAATGAAGTATTTCACTTTTAGAAGGAGTGGAAGTAACTTTAAGTCACATTCAGGGTGCTAGAAATTGGGATGATTTCTGTTAAAGTGATAATTAGAATGAGGTAACTTCAATTTTAACAGAGAAAAGCAGCAGGATTCAGGCTGTTTTGAGTGGAATCCATTACAAGGTACTCCTAAAATTGAGTCTGTGCTCAGTATCTACTTTAAGAAAAGTATTACCCATGCAAGATTGTAAAGAAGTTAATGATACAACAAAACTGAAGCGTGTGACTAGGAAATAAATTTAGAGTCTAGTTCTGGTCTAGCAGATAAACTATACCAAATTAATTGCTTCTCCAGTACTTATTGAAAGAAAGATGGAAGGGGTATGTATGCCTAATAGTTTGTGATGTTTTTATAGCAGCATTTGCTTGTATTGTACTGCAGTTTAAATGGACTGTAAGATTTCCATTCCTATAAGAATTTCTAAGTCAGAGATGAGTTGAAGTGCTGTTTTTCACTTGAGCAGTATTATCAAAATCTTTCTGTTTCTTTGGAAATGCTGAAAGTGTACACTGCTGATTCTGTGATTATTCTCTGTAATGTCTTTATTCTTCTAAGGCTGTGGATTATATCTCAGGTGATTAGCTTTTTTCACGTGTACAGTAATTTTAGCGTAATTCAAGTTCTTTTTTTTTTCTATTTTAGATGACTCAGGTTTGATCAGAAAGTAGGGCATAAGAAAGGGGGATGGGATCTTAACTTTTTGTAAAATTCAGTGCACATCTTTGCAATTATGACCTCTCACCTGAGGAGTTAAAACTTGAGACTGAGACAAAGCCAAGTTCATCCAATCCATTAAGTCCTGCCTGAAGCCTGAAGAGAAATCAAGCTCAGCAAAAGTCATAAGATGCTGTATTTAGGGATTTTGCTGTCTTCCATGATTTAATTTGTACCCCTCGCTTGAGGAGGTGTGGCTCTGCTTTAGTGGAAATCCTTTACAGTACCTCAATGAATGTAATAAATAATTATATATTGAATATTCAAAAGAAGCAAATAAGGACCAGCAAAATTATGTTTATTCTTTTTAAAAAAAAGATATACTTCACTTTACAGCAAAGATGTCCAGGAAGCTAAGTTTGCCAACTGAGTTAAAGCCTGATTTAGGTAAGTTTATATAGTTGATTTTATTTTTACTAAATCTGAATGTGAGTATGTTAAAGAGGCCTAAATTATGTAAACTATCATGACTTTGTTGCATTTATCTGAAGTGTAGAAATAAAATTTTAATTCCACTCTTTTTGGGGACTCTCAGGCACAAAATGTCATTGCTGTCATCATAAGGTAAGCCTGCAATTCCTGTATATGGCTTATCACACTTTCGTCATAATTTTTAGACATCTGTCACTCACTTTATCAGTAGTGCTGTGATAGCAAAAGCTTGAATAAGCAGACAGCATTAGGAAAAACTGCTGCCTGTTTAGGACCATCTGATACACTTTAAATTGAAAAATTAAATATCTTAACAGGTATGTTGAGGTGCTCTCAACAAATAGTTGGGCATAGTTTTATCAAGATTAATTGTCTTGTGACCACTCTCTCTAAACTAAAACAATATACAGCTGTTTGGATGGATGACCAGTCTGAGACTTTATTTTTCTTGAAAATGCACAGTAACTTTTTAAACGAGGATCAGTTCAGTTGTGAGGTCTGTAGTACTAAAGGCAATTGTCTTGCCTAACTAAAATAGCATAGAATTGAGTAGGTTGGGGTTTTTTAAATACTTTAACTACCAACTGTTAGATCATATCTATCTCCTCTGACTTGTTCTCTAAAAATGATGGGGGACATCTGTAGACCTACAGTAATAAATGCAGCTGCCTTCTGCCTGCCACAGCTTGCTCCTCTTTCTGCAGCAGAGCTGCTACCACCAGCCCAGCAGAAAACAGCCAGGGTCAGACTGGCAGCTGTAGCACTGTGTGTTTGCCAGGTGCTGCTGCTGTCAACAAGGGGAAAAGTCCAGGGCACTGGGGTATTCTGAAACTGAGCTGGACCACCCTGATTTAAAATTACAGCTTTCCCCTCTCAGAGAAATGTAAAGTTGGAAGCAACCCTGAGAGATTCTCTTTCCAAGGATTGGCAAGGATCCTTTGGCAGGGATGCAGATGTTTTGACAATTTAACCTCTGATCCATTCATGAGCCTCCAATAAATAAGTTTTTTGAAATATACCAGACAAAGTTTCAATGTTGTGTAGTCTTAATTAGACAGATTTCCTGTTATTTAATCAAACTTCCTTGCTTCCATATTAACTTTTTCTTGTCTTTTCCATGATATAAGTACTTTTTCAGTACTCCCTATATTTGTTAGTAATTTTTTTATGCTGTTGAAATCTGTCATCAGATCTCTAATTTCATTTTTACAGATTTTTTTTTCTTTACAGAATTCAGTTCCTTCTTTAGGTTATGGTATATAAACCTAGGGTGGCTTCTGTTAATCTCCTCTGCAACTGGAATATTTCCTCATCTTTCTAAGCTCAGTGTCTGGAACTAGAGTGATTTGGCTGTGGCCATGTTGGCACAGAAGAAAAGAAGAATTTGACGACTCTTTTCGATATGTTTCTGTTGTCCCACACAATGTTTACTAATGGTTTAGGGATAATCTTGGTATAGGGTGAATTTCATACTTGGCAAATTGGAACACATTTGTACTTAAATATTAACCAATTGTAATTCTGCTGTTTTACTGTTCTTTGATGTCAATAAGCACTTGTAAGTATCACCTTTTCATAATGAAGACTGGTGAAAAGTGAATGCTGAAGTTTTTTCAGCACTTTCCAATCTTGAAAGAGTTAGTGTTTTCTACATCACTTAATATTTGCTTTTCCTTATACTGAAATAATGGAAGGGTTTTTTTGTTACATCATTTCTGATAAACTCACAAAATAGTTTGTACCTTCTGGATTGTAATAGCCTTTGACTGGTTTTGACTTTGCATGTATGTGAATATCTGTACTTAGAGACCTCATTTTGTTCTGTGTAAAATTATTCTAGGTTTTCAGGTCTGTAAATCACTTTTTTAAGCAGTTACATTTAATTTTGCTTCTATCTTTTCTCATAATGATACAGCTTCTGCATAGTGTTCTTCCGTGTTGGCTTGCTTGTATTTTTGTCACTTATGTGGCCACATCTACTGGCTGTAGGAGACAATGGAAATGCCTTTCTCCTAAATCCATTTTCCTTATCATTGTCTCTCGTTTCTTTCCATGGCTTCTTGAAACCTACTCTCCCATGATCTTGTTCTTTCAAATTGCTTTTCTGTCTTTAGATCTTTAACCACCTCCTTTTCCTTTCTGAACAGATAAAATCTAAACTATGTGTTTCTGTATTTATTCTCCGCTTTCTAAAATAGAAGTGATCTTGATCATACCCTTGTCTGCTTTATACCATTGCTTTTCAATGTTCTAATCCAGTGATTGAGATGCTACTGCCACTAGGTGCTATTCCTTGTTTTACTTCCTCAAAAGAGCTTCATCTTTCCATTCTTCTGAAGGTGTGTAGTGATTCATCACACTGCTGTTCCTTCCTCTTCATCTGAATCTAATCCATTCACCAACTTCATCCTTGATATCAGGATAAATAGGATGCACTAAAGCAGTTGAAGTTCTAACCCCCTGTTCTCTCTTCTGAATGGATTGTCCACTCTCAAAAATGCCCGAATTGTCTAACCAGTTAGTTTGTATTGGTTTTCTCCTGTCCATTCCAATGCTTCTGGAATTTGTACACATTCTCTTCAAATCAACTAGCTAGAACTCATGTTGCACATGTAAAGCTATGCTTATTGCAGTTACTGTTATATTCAGACTGATTAATCCATGTTAAAACCATGTTTTAAAAAAAAAACATTAAATTAAATTAGTAAATACTCAAGCCTGAAAAAAACAAGCACAAGAGGTGGTGGTCATTAGAAGACTTTAAAAACAAATTATTGTTTTCATTGTTTTACACTGGAGTTAATGTGAAAACTTAAGATGTTGACATCTGAGTGATTGAGTTAGTTTATATAATCTATGTTTTATATTTGACAGCTAAAATTCAACAGGACAATGTTTGGTTTTTTTCTATCCTTGTTGAAATGAGGCAATTTTCTCCTGAGAAGATTCACTGTTTGTGTTAAGTAGATGTGTGTATTTAGTCAGTTGAAATCTAGCATGTTAGATATTCTTTGTAGAATGTTTTTCAATAATTTAATGAAACTGACATAGTATTAGTTCCAAATAGTACATGGTTGAATGTTGTTCTTTAGCTCCTAATCCTGCTTTAAAATGCCAATTGTATCTATACCATATTCAAAAGATTTTTTTACTTATTTTTTAAAAAATGTAATGTAAATTGCTTTTTAAAGTTTTGCTGGTGAGGGCTGTCTTGCTAAAACTTTGCAATTATGAAATAAGAAAGTACAGCATTAATTTGTGAATGCACCCATAAATTTAGTGTCTGCTGATGAATATTAGGTATTGCCACACCTACAGATAGCATACAGCAAGAGTGGAGCAGCACATGTACTTTTGTTAACATTAGAATTCACTTGTTGCGAAACAGCGAGCAAGCAAGCAGAAAATCTTTAGTGCTATTACTGGCACTGTGCTACAGCATTCCAAGTGGAAATCTTCAGCTTTGCATAGCAATATCAGGTGGCATTTTCTAGCATTTGTAAATAACCTGTTAGATCTCCTGCACACAGTTTGCTAAAGTAGAACAATATTGTGAGTCATTACACATTCCATGCTATCATGCTGTGTGCATGTCACTGCATTTCCTAAAGTAAAATATCTTCGTAACTGTAGTTAACTGTGTTCCATGGGAGCCAATATTTTTTCATCTGATCAATGAACTAATTGGCAGAGACGTCTGTAATTCAACTTCTTGAGAGGAGTACCACTTGATGACTACTATCTAGAAGACAAAAATATGCCTTAAAATTGTTCATGATAATTGCCTAATGGCAATCTCTGCGACAAAGATTGGGTGCTTTGCTCAAGAAACAGCTGTAAACCGGGGAATAAGGAAATATGACTAAGGAAGTATAGGGGTACAAAAATCAATAGCATTAAAATTAGTATACAGTTGATACAAAAGAACAAAAAAAAATTAATTCCCTTAATCCCTGCATTTTGTCATTCTTTTTAATTAATACCAATTTATTTTCAGATGTCAAAGACAACTCTTTCAGTCGATCCCGGAGTTCTAGCGTAACTAGCATTGATAAAGAGTCACGCGAGGCAATTTCAGCTCTTCATTTTTGTGAGACTTTCACAAGAAAGGCTGATACATCGCCTTCCCCATGCCTGTGGGTTGGGACCACGCTGGGTACAGTGCTTGTCATTGTACTGAACTTACCCCCAGGAGGAGAGCAAAGACTTCTTCAGCCAGTAATTGTTTCTCCTAGTGGTATGTACAAAGCAGACAGGCTATAGTATGCTTTGATAAAGTATTGTTGTCGTTCTTCATATTTTTTTAATGAACTGTTTGGGGTTTTCTTTTAAATTATTGATTAATTAAATGTATATATTCCATTGATTTAGCAGCTAAGTTTAACAATCTAGACTAGTTACTTTGTTACCAGAGTTTCTCAAATTGGAAAAGTGGAAAGTACAATTTCATAAAATATAAAAATACTACTTTAGTGTTTACTTGCTGAGAAAACCGTGTTCTGCAGTTGTTAAACAGAGATAGCAGAAGAGATGAATAGTATCAAATGCTCAGTTGATTATTGTCTTTTAGTCATGAGGTAAGAATCCATCAGTTTTCCTGCACCAAGAAAAGGGAGTGCAAACTAAGTCTGTAAATTAAACAACTAGCTTGAAATACTAGTGATAAATACATTCCTTTGGGTTGTTGTGAAAGGACTTGTATCTTGTTTTTCTGATGCACAGCAACTGATTTTGTTATTATGTATAATGTATCCAATGGTTTATTGAAAATACTAATAGTCATAGATTTAGCTTTCCTCCTACCACTGTCTCACACAGAACATGCTGCTCTAGTCCATTTTGCTTCACAGATGGTATCAAACATACACCTTGCAATGCTATTTCATTGTAGGAATGATTAGGAGTGGACATCTAGAACATATATGTGAACAAGTGGGCAGTGGCCAGATTTGGCAACATTTGGTCATAAAGGGAATGCTGCAGGCTAAACAGTGTGTTTTCTCTTTGGATCTGCAGCATAATCCTTAAAAGATATTGCTTTATATTTTGTACTTAGCAAATGTTTATATTACTTATGTGTAAATAAAGTAAAATAAAATTTCTTCACTTAAGATCTGGCCTACAGAGGCAGTGATTTTAACAGTAAAGAGGAAAACTTTTTCATTACAAGCTAGAGAAATGGAGTTAAGTGTGAACTACAGAGGAGAAATTAAAAACAACTGAGCACAAGGTCTGTGCATATCTGTTTTGCTAGGGAGGCAAACTGAAGTTCTTGCTTTCTTACCATTCTCATAACTTCTTAAAGAAATATTTTGTGGCTTGAAAAGTAATTTAGGAGAATTGTTTTAGAAATGTGCTCAAATACTCTCTCCTAGGAACCATCCTGAGGCTAAAAGGGGCAATCTTGAGAATGGCTTTTTTGGACACCACAGGATCTTTGGTCCCACCAGCGCATGAGCCCTGGAGAGAACACAACGTTCCTGAGGATAAAGATGAGAAAGAAAAAGCAAAAAAGCGACGACCTGTCTCAGTGTCCCCTTCTTCCTCTCAGGAAATCAGTGAAAACCAATATGCAGTGATATGTTCAGAAAAGCAAGCAAAAGTTATCTCACTGCCATCCCAGAACTGTATTTATAAGCAAAATATAACAGAGACTTCTTTTGTTCTTCGTGGAGACATAGTGTCATTGAGTAACAGTATCTGCCTTGCATGTTTCTGTGCCAATGGACATATTATGACTTTTAGGTAAGACCTGTTTGATAGTAACTTAAATAAAAAAAAAAAAATAGTCATCTGCTACACAGAAATGTTCCTTTTCCACAGGATGATGAGTTTAAAAAAAATTACATCCACTGAGGGTTGATGATTCTCTAACACTTGAGCCTGAATAATTTTGATTGCACGTTCCTATTAGTTATGTCTTTAACACATGAAAAAGTTTACCAATTTAGCTCAAGTTACACTGATTTAACACATAGCTCCAAACAGGTGATATAGGTCCCTGACTTGAAGTTTGTCTAAAAGTTGAATTTACTCCCTGATGGAGAAAACTGCCTTGAGTCAGACCTTTAGCTTGTCCCTGACCAGACCTCTGCCTGTTTTTATGCAGCTATTTGCATCACACTCATGCCTCAGTATTTTGTTGAGTAGCTTGCTTGTGTCTTAAAGGCCTTAAACTCAGGCTATGAAGACAAGATTTACTGCTAGCAATTGTATAGTAATAAGTCATCTAAAGTAAAGGATTAAAGTTATAAGTTTATATATGTGTAGTAGTAGTGTTTAAATATACTTACAGGTCACCTATGTAATTATCATGTCCTTTATCTTAAATGTTTCTAAGTGCTGTTTCATTCTGAACCAGCAGTGTGTATGTAGTTAACCCCTTGCACCTGCAGTTTAGTTGTGGCCTAGTGATAAGATGAATGTGGAACATGGCCCTATAATACTATGCCAGTAAATTTCCTAAAAGATTATTTTTAATGTGGCCAGAAAGAAGTTTTCCACTTAATTAAAAAAAAAAAAAAAATTCTTCAGGTAGTTGTAGGAGTGAAATTAAAAGTGAAAAAATCAAAACTTGTTTTTTAATTGTAGTATGTAAGTCTGAAACTCCATTGGTGTATATCCCACATTTTACATATTCTTAACATCTCTACAAAATGCTGCTCACCTTGCAGGGCAAACAGTATTGGTTTTCCTTATTAAAACTAAACTTATTCATGTTCAGATACCATATATTGAAACAAATCCTGTCTTCTTCAGGATTCATGTTGTTTTCTAAGGAACTCTGCTAAATTATAAATGCTGAATTGTTACCTTATGTGGTGAAGTTGGACTCCAGTGCTGAGCTCCTTCACAAGCATGAATTGCTGCTGGGGAGTGGACCTTACATGCAGTTTGTGTAAAGTTGTCAGAGCACTGTATCGTACTCAAGATGCCCAATACTTAACTACTGATATAAATTCAGATAGGACTTAGTAGCAAACAAATCTGTAACAGAAATGATGAAAATGCTTTTGTAGATGTAATGCTTGTCCTATCTGATCTAATGTTTGTTTTGAAGCTGTAAGAATATTTTATGCTCCCACTGATCTGGAAACACTTCCCTGTTACTGACTCTCTTAGGAATATTCTTACTTTAGATGCATGCATGACAGAGGTGTCATATCTGGGTGATATGATATAAAAAAAAAGAGAATTTTTTTTTTTTAATTGTTTTTCACTTATAAGACTTGCCCCCAAAGGCAATCTCAGCATCATACAAAAAAAAGAAAAACTAAAAACCAAACAAGGTAGTCTGCTACTGTTGTGGTTACTACATCTTACTTTAGCTTTAACTTCAGTTTGCCCCTTTGATGCTTTTTAGTGTTTAGAATTAATACCTTATGCAGATGCATAAGGTGTCTGCAGCAGAAGCTGTTTATTGTATTACTGGAACATTGGCAGCTAACAACTTTGATAATTTGTTTTAGAGGAACTTCACAGGGGATATTTGAGACAGTGGTTTGTTTTGGGTTTTACTTGTCAAGAAATTAGGTGTTTTGTCCCTTCTTATTCCCTTGCATTTATTATCACATTGAGGGAGAGGAGTGTTTCATAGGGGAATATTGTTCTAGCCCAAATGTGCTGTCTGTTCTTCAGTAGATTGATACAGTGAGTTCTGCAGTTACATGTACAGAATCAGAAAATATAAGGTAAGTAAACTTGGTTCTAAGAGGACTTTCTCTTCAATATCTAGCCAGAGAAAAAGGGGGGGCTTAGTTGATAAGCTTGTTTGAAGCTACTGTATTCTGCTTTCCTTTGACAGCACACTTGTATTTCTAAATTTTCTCGAGGAGAATTCTTTTAGGCTTGTATCTTTAGTTAAGAAAAAATTATTACCATAAGAGAAGAGACAGGATGTTTAATTGTAACCACCTGGTAGATACTTATCAAAATACCTTGGTAATTATTAAGTAATACCTAATTCATTAAATAGTGTATTTGTGATTTACATGCTCAGACTATCATTTTAAAAATGCTTTTAAATGCTTCCGTGATGCAGATGTTAAAATTTCACTTTTGAGGTGCTACCTTGAACAATCTCATGTTTTGAGATTCTGTAGTGTCATTAAATGATACCTGTTTGTGGTACTCATGCAGATGGTGAAGAGAAAAAATTATGTATTGCAGTTTAAAAATGAGCCATTTGATCAATAATAGACATTTCCACTATATTTAATGGGCTTTTAAATTTGTTTCCTGAAGTTTGCCAAGCTTAAGGCCATTGTTGGATGTATATTACCTGCCACTCACCAATATGCGGATAGCCAGAACATTCTGCTTCACCAATAATGGGCAAGCACTCTATCTTGTCTCACCAACTGAAATACAGAGGCTCACTTACAGCCAAGAAACATGTGAAAGTCTTCAGGTAATGAACTCTTTTTAAAATATCATTTTTCCTTAGATATATTCTGAGCTGAGCACAGAGGCTTTTGTGCTTTGATTTTTCCCCCCCCCCCCTTCTGTTTTCCTTTGCTGTAGAGTCTGATTCTGGATGTATCACTTCTACTTAAATTTTTGTTTTATCCATGCTATTGTAGCTGAATCAGTTTCTTACTTAATTTTGTTTTGATCAACAGGAAATTTCCTCCTTTAACATGCAGTTAAAATTCCCTTGGTCAGTTGATGCTGGGGGAGGTGCATGCTGACACAAGTGGGGAATGCTAACTATCAGGATGTTTGAAGGAAGCTTTTATGTTTCAGGCATATTAACAGCTTGGAAAATTCTCAGTCATGCTTCAGCTTAGTAGTTGTATAGAATAATGAATTAACAGAGTTGCAGGCTCTACTTCCATACTGCCACGTGGATATAAGTATTTGTAGATGCAGTTTCAATAGAACAAAGTCAAGAGTCTTGCCCAAGTTGTTGAGGGGCAGATAAGCTTTACTTGAATGCATTTCTTTGCTTCTGAATTCCATGAGCTCTAAGCTTGCAATCATCAGAAGCAGATGGTTTGAACAAATTTCTTAATATGCTTTTATTTTTCTATTTCCTTCATCATCTTGCAAAGATAGATGCCCATTAAAGCATATTTATTTTGGAATTCAAACCCATTAAATAAATCCTGAAAGTGAAAGCATGTTCCTTTCTTTTTAATAATTTATTCCTTGTTGTGTCTTTTTCATTGCAAAGGAAATGTTGGGTGAGCTCTTCACTCCTGTAGAAACACCAGAAGCACCAAACAGGGGGTTCTTCAAAGGTCTGTTTGGAGGTGGGGCACAGTCACTTGACAGAGAAGAACTCTGTAAGTTATTATTAGTTGTTATTTTTCTGGTATTTCTAACTGTCTTAGTTTGAAACACGTGTCGGCTGGGAAAGGCACGAACATCCCTTGGAATGGAGAATGTAAACACCCTCTGTCTGAATTGCTATAAATTTGAAATTAAGGGGATCACAGGCAAAGATATGAGGATAGGAATAACCGTTCTTTACTAGTGTGTATAACAAGGTAAACAAGACAGCAAAAACTCTGGCTTTAATAACAAACAGAACCAGGGACCCAGGCACAGGTTTCTCGGCTGTGGGCACTCTCCCCTTTGGTGCAGCTGCTGTCACAGCCGGCAGCAGTGAGCCAAAGCCCCGGGATGCTGGATGAGCTGGATCAGAGGCTCGGCGGCTGTGGCTGGAGCTGCGGAAATGTCCTGGCAAGGCAGGGAGTGCGGGACACAGCGTGGGGAAACTCAGAGCAGGTGTGAAGGAACCACGGGCGCAGGACAGCGGCTCCCGGTGGGGCAGGGAGAGGCGCGGTTCAGAATTCCCGGGATACACGAGCAGACGGCGGTAGGTCCTTCAGGGCTGAGCTCCAGCGGTAAAATTCTCCTCGCAGTAAAAACGACAGCCTGGCCGTCCCCTCTGATGCAAAAAAGCGAGAGAGCCCAGCTGGGACAGCCCCCGTCCTTTATCTGCCTCCTATTCTTGCGGTGTCACTGTCCCTCGGAGAGAAGACTCCCCGAGAGAAAAAGGGTAGCCCGGTGCCACACTCTTCTCCAACTTCAGCTACTCTTTTGTCTTTCATAAGTACCCATAAGTACTTATGGTTATAAGTATCCAGTAATTAGTTTCTTAGCAACTTGTGGTGAAAAAATTCTATCAGAAAGAAACTAAACCCCCAACACTACCCAAGGAAGCCAGTGATCCTGATAAATATATTACCTGTGCTGACAGGAAAGTGATACCTTTGTGAACAGGAAAGTGAAATAGGAAATGACAAATACTTACTCATAGATTTTGTTGTACACACTATCAACAGATCAAGATCAGAAAAACTTAGTATGATTTTCTTTTTCCACAGGTTCTTTTATCTCATTTATTCAGCAGTAGATGTGTTGTCCCTTTTTTTGTTTTATAATCTTATTTTATTCATCTTTATGAAGTATGTAGTACTGACCATGCTTTTATTTATGCTGGTAAACTAAAAGGGATTGCTTTTAGAGAATTCTATTCTGGACAGTGAGAAAATTTAAATTTCACTCTATTTCAGTTATTTGCCAGATTTTCCTCATTTTACTTGTGCAGAGATGCCTTAGGAATAACAGCAAGGACAGAACTGTATGATATTTCAATTCAGTCCTCTGTTTCTAGGACAGTTAAGTTCAGATTTGGCAAAATTTTCATTGCTTTATCATTTTCTCGTTGTTTTTTTTGATTACAGCTTTTTCTTTTTACTGTGGTGGCATTTAGCTCTTCCATATATTTAAGGAAAATAGATTCAATTTATTTATTCAGATATACTATGGAATACTAGAATACATAGAATACTATGGAAGGTTGGTCAAGTATTCCAGTAGAAAAAAATTATCTGCACAAATATAATAAAAAATCTGCACAAATTATAATTAAATATGACTGAGATGAGGAAAAGTACCTTGAAACTTTAGAAGCTGTCTCTTTATATAATTTCAAGTTTCCACCATTAAGTTTGGCTTGCATCTTTAGGAGGAAAATAGTATTGAATGGAAATAAAAAATCCTAGTGTATTGTAGCCTGACAGAGAGTTCAATGACAATTCAAAAGACATTTGAGAGTATCTTTAAAGTAGCTGCATTTACCGTAAGGTTATTCACAGTAGAATCTAATAAGTGAAATGATTTTTCTTTCTTATTTTGGGAATTCACAAAAAGATGTATATCGTACTAATTTAAATGTAATTCATTCTTAATAGAAGCATAAAATCAAATCAGTCTTGAAATACGGCATCAAAACATATTAACAATAATATTGTTAATATTATTTGTTAATAACTTTAACAAACCAGTTAATATTATATTTCCTAGAGGTTAAAGGAAAGAAAATATTCAAACCATAATTCAGTGTTTAAAACAAATAATTAGATTTCTGTACTGTATACAATTCTACATGAGATTGGCACATCAAGTGTCTAGATTGAACTGGGTGGCTGATGTCCCATTATGAGCAAAGTCGATGTAGTCAGTGCCATCACTGGAGTCTGGAGCTGTTCAGCTGACCATTTGTGCTGATTTGTTCTTATAGCCATAATGTCTTTTTATGATACTTTTTTTCTTTTTAACAAGGTTTTTACAGTAGTGACAGCATAGACACCTAATCTTCAGGTGTTTGCATGTAAAATTGAACTTCCATCAAAGGAAACTTCTGCTGGTGGAATTATGCTGCTGGCTTACATATCAGCAAAGCACATCCAGATCTAACCACAACTTTTATTTTAGAAATCCTGCTTTGTCTGTTGAATTCAAAACACATGCCACATGAAATAAGCTATATTGTGCTGGTGAAGTTTTTTTTGAACAATTCTGTTGTTGAACATGAGAAATTTAATTTCACACTTGAGCTGTGAAGAGGTTAGTTTTATAACCGGCCTGGAAACGTGAAAATAAGAATGTCTCTGTTCTAATGTAGTAACATCTACTAATGTAGAGGAGTGAGTGTTGCTCATAGTCATACCTACAATTGGGTGTTTGGTCTCCATGCAAAGAAATTGCACCTCTTTATAAACTAGTTTCAGTGATATTTATGTGATAATGATAGAAAAACTAACTATTCTGTATTTGCTACTTTTGTAAATGCCTCCAGTTGGAGAATCAGCATCTGGGAAGGCATCAAGGAGTCTTGCCCAGCATATTCCAGGACCTGGGGGTATTGAAGGTGTCAAAGGAGCAGCATCTGGTGTAGTTGGTGAACTGGCACGAGCCCGGTTGGCACTAGATGAAAGAGGACAGAAACTGGGAGAACTGGAGGAAAAAACTGCAGCTATGCTTTACAGTGCTGATTCTTTCTCAAAACATGCTCATGAGGTGAGTGTGTTAAACTGAACATTATAAACTGATTGTCAAATAAATGCAAATTCTGCAAGTGAGTGAGTTCTGCAGAGGCATGTTAGAGGTATCTAAGGGGCATGCAGTTGCATTGATAAAGGATATTTGCCTTTCATCCATCACTTGTTACTCCTAACAATTAAGTATTAATTGTAAACAGCTTTGTCTTGTGGCACATTGCTCTAGAGCATTCAGTCTGCTAGAGTGGCATGTAAGTTTCTAAATGTGCAATTAAGTTCCCATTACTGAAAAAATTACTTCTTGTCAATGAATTAATAAGAGTAATGCTTTATGTCAGATTCCTGCTGTCCTTAAGAAAGATCCTGTTGTATGCAAACCTTCTGAGTGCAAGTTCGTTTTTTTCCCTCAGTAACTGCCATAGAATGGCTGTTCTCATCCATTTTCATGCCAACTTTTCCACACCCTAAACTCTTGGGCAGCCTTCTTGTTCTCCCAAAAAATGTAATACTCTCTTTCTGAGGCTAGATCACCAGCAATTATGCTACCATTAGAAAATTCATCGTGCTATACACTCAGTTTTCTGTGATGTGTTTTCAGCTTTGATACATCTTGCTTTCTCGTGCTTTTTTCTCATGCTGCTTTGCAAGCATATTATTTGTTTGTCATTGTACATTTTGGTATACATTACAGAAACAGTAATTAGAATTTTTTTTTTGCTTTTCTAGATGATGTTGAAGTACAAAGACAAGAAGTGGTACCAATTCTGATGACTCATCAATCACATCCGTTTAATTTTGTCCTGATGAAAAAAATCTTGGTTTTTCGTTAATTTTGGCAGGACCACTGAAATTTAAAGGAGTATTCATCATTGGATACTGTTGTTTCCTAGCACAAATGACACACTGTTTTACCTCAGTCCTGGCTTTAACTGAGGAGCTTTATATCTAAGAAACACACACACACAAAAAGGAAACTTGAGTGTTTCTTAGCTGTTGGTTAGCATAAAGTTGGAACAGAGAAGGTAACTGGAACATGTGGAAAAGAGAGTAAAAGGAAATCATGGTGAGATGGGCAGGGGCAATGCAGGGTCAATCCTGTGTTAATATTTCATATGCCAAAAGTTTTTGTGCTATTGTAATTGCTGCCAGTGTTATTCCCTCCTGTAAGGAGAGGCAATAAATCAGGGGTCCAAGAGCTGGAATCAAGTTGTTTGTCTTGCTGGACAGTAGCTGACTTACAATTACCCTCTCTAGGACTCACTATATTTACCATTATTGTTGAAGAAGAGTTGAAGTTTGCTGTCACTTCTTTCATTTGAAAAGCTGGAAGCTTGGAATATTTCTTATTGAAAATTGTATACATAGTTGACCTGTGCATAGTCTTTTCTTGGACCCCTGATCTAGTATTCTTGTATTCACATCATATTCTGTGACGTTCAAAACAAAAGAATACGTAATTTTTGCATTAAAAAAGTCAAGTGAATAATATGACTGGAATGTGTCATGCTGGGAGTTTTCATTTGTGTTATGGCTGTGCAATGTGAAATGTGGTAACATCTTCCTTGTGGTAAGAATTCTCCAATTTCTGTTTAGTTAAATATTTTTTTTTGCCAAAAATAGTTGTTTCAGGTTGTGTAACATTTAGAATTGGCTGTGGGTTCCATTCATGCTGTGAGTTTTTATAAATGTTTAACAGAATGTATCTTTATACCCATTAATTGAAATAGCTGAGATAGTTTTGCTCAAGACTTAAGTTCTAGATGCCCCTTTAGTCCTTTACTATGAAATCAGATAACCTTGGACTCAGGTTTTCTAAGTTTTACACACCACGGAGGTGCTGATGCATGAATAATGGCAAGCAAACATCCAATACTTAATAATTGTCAGTATGTTTTTCAGCAAATCTCCAAGTTCTGCCAGCAGTGCTGTTTTACAAGTACCTGTCTCAGCCCCACCCAACACTAATGGCAGTTGTCCTAAAGTCTGGATTTATTCTCTAAAGCAGTGTTTTCATTGTAAGCAGTGGTAAAGTATGCACAAAAACTTTAGGAATTGCTGCAATAATGCTCAGTGTGGTTGAGGTAAATAGTACAGCTGAGCTAGCTCGTTAATGGCTACTGCACTAAAGTTATATCAGTGTGAATGACCAGGGCTCTTTTTTAAAAGAGAGAATTCCTTAAAATAATGCTTACATTTCAAAAATTCCTTTAGACCTTTTTCCTCAAAGTAGGAATAGTTACTGACTGGTTTTGTTTTATAAAAGGGAGTACTTAGAAGCTGATAGGCCTACATTGTGTGAAATTCATTACTTGGGTTTGCTTCTCCAAGCATTGCATTTTGTCTACTTTTTTCCACAAATTTTCTGAATGTTCCCAAAGTGAAACCTTGGTTGTATTTGTATCATGAAGTGATGTTGCAGGTACACAGATAAGGCAACCTTACAAAACACCTCAAGGAGGCAAAATATTGAAGTTACTTATGGTTCTTAAAGCAGTTTTCAAATGAGAGGCAAATATATTTGGGTTTTGAAACACAAATTGATACATTTTCTCACTTTATCTATAGCAACATTTAATTTCAAAAGACAATTGAATTGTGCTGCCAGTACAAGGTAATGCCCTATAATGCTCACTGCTCAAACAACTTAAAAAATGAGAATGTGACAATTCAAAGCAGTATTATCATTTCTTGATGGCTCTGTCCCATAACTACTGAGACAATGTTTACTCAAGTTCTTTAACTCAGTTTGCCATGCAATATTTGCCTCTGCATGTTAATGTATTTTTTAGTGTCTATTTAATGCATATATAACACCATTTTGTGAGACATCCAGGTAGAAGAAAATGAGATAATCCACTACCCATACCACATCCAAAAAATCCCACCCTTGCTGACACTTGTCCCCTCCTTGTCTCACATTTATAAGTTGAGATGACTCATCATTATTTGACCTGGTGAAGATAAAGTACATTTCAGGGCAACAGAATCCTGGAAAATTAATCTGGTCAGTCTCTGGGGGAGAGGACTGTAAAAGTATTCTTCAACAAATTATGGTATCATTCAATGGAAGATGACCTTGGCTTGAAAGGAAAGCATACTTAACTGTCTCATCAAGACACATTTGACAACCACCAGCAAGCAAACTAATAAAAGGCAGTGAGAGACCATCTGCCAGTACCAGAAGAGTAGTGGCTTATTTGGTGTTACAGAATTTATTGTAGTTGAATCTCTTCTGTTGCTTATGTTCAGGGCATGCTTCTAGGTAGGAAGACTAATGACATGATTGCTCATGAGATAAATACACAAATGGTTCTTGGTCAATAAAAGGGGCTATGTACAATTTTAGTCTAAAATGTTACTTTTTCCTTCCCAATGGAAGGAAGGTGATCAAACACACATCGTTGCATCTTACTGTGCTATTGGTGGTGCACCTTTTGTACAGCAAAGTGTATTGAAATCCTTGCAGGGAAGCACCCCTGGTTTTTTCAGCATTTTAGTTGTGTGAAATTTTTTAGAGTGTCTGGAAAACTATAAAATACAATTGAGCTATTACTTTTTTTTAATGAAAGTAAAAAACTACCTGCTGCTACCTATCTGTTTATATGTAGTGTGTCTCATTAGGAACTGTTAACTGAAGAAGCTTTTCTTCATCTTAGTCCTGCCAAATTGTAACTTTTGAGTCCTGGTATGTGTAAATATGTGTGTATTCCAAATCAGTCTGAAAGTGTTACACCACAGGCATCTCCAGTGACTTGTTCTTCAGCAAACAGTCAGTTATAAAGTTTAGTAATATATAGCTGTGTTCCTTGTCTGTCTTTATGCAAAGTTTTTGTGCCTGAGGTGGTAATTGCATGGCAGGTGATATTGGAAAGCTATATCCAAAGGAGGATGTTTGGAAGCAAATTCATTTTCTTTTTTTTTCCTTTTGGTTTTCCTTTTATTTTCCTTTCTATGTTTTATTTTTGGATGTTTTTGGTTGGTTTTTTGGTGGTGTTAGGGTTTTTTTTGAAGGGGTGGGAATTTTTTGGGGAGTTTTCATTTCTTTTTTTTTTTTTTCTTAATTAATGGCACTGATCTTACCTGAACTTTTAAACTTGAATTTTTCCTGCACTTTAATTCAATCATGGTATTTTATTCATTAATTTTGTTTCTGCATTTGTGCAGTTCAGGTTCATTATTTGTATATAAACACACACGTTCAATAAAGACTTTAGAACAGATTACTTTCAGGCACCTTTGCTAATTATGTGATTTATTTAGAATGTGTGTTTTCTTAGCAAAATATGTATATACAATATAGAATCTATTGAAAGGCACATATTCTGTGTCAGCATTCAGTTTATAAATTACTGCAACACTTTCACATTTGTTACTAGATAATACAAAAGAAATCTGTTATATTTATACATACTGCTTATGAAAATACTTTTAGTTTTAAATAATTTTTATATGTACACTTCTACCTTTAATTTTAAAAAGACTTACGTTCAAGTTTTAAGTCAAAGTACTTAAAGTATGTATATTATCCATAGAAGTTGTTTTAAGCTTATGAATACATTCATATCTCATATCGAGATGATACAATTACTAAGCAATGAAAACAAATAGCCCATTTTGCTTTGCAGAAAATAATCAGTTATTTTTACCTCCCATTATGAACATCCTTGAACAATTCTCCAAGTATGGAGCAATGATATAGGAAACTAGCCTAATATTAAGTTTTCTCAATAGCTGCAGTCCATGGCTGACTGGTTTTCTATGGTTTGGGTGTTTTTCTGGTACACTTGAGACTTTTTTCAGCTCTATTTCTTGGACTTTTAAAATTCTCCAAAACTGAAGTGAGTTTTGTCCAATAAACATTTTCTTTGAGTAGTCCGTGTGTTTAGATAATACATCAGCTCTTTACATGTAAATCAGAGTTGGTTTCTATGTGGGTTTGTTTTGTTGGGGTTTTTTGTATCTGAAATGTGTTGGGAAACTTAAGAGTCTGTGGCTGAAGTGCCCTCTAATTTCTGCTTGTGGTTTAACATGTCTGGGTGTGCACTGACTGTGGGGAGAGTCTGGTGTGGGAGGGAAGGACTGCAGTGCCCTGCCTCCTTCTCCAGGTAGAAGGGCAACTTGTCACTTGAATCTTCCCTCACGCCAGCCAATTTCATGGATAACTGAGTTGAGTCTTTTTGGGGGGATGTTGATAGCTTTGCTACTACCACAAAATTTTCAAATACACTGTAGACAGAAAGCAATGATGCTTGAGGGGTGGAAGTGAACAGAATCAGGGGGAAAAAGGGGTGTAGTGTAGGTGAATCAGTTAAATCAATTTTACATCAGTTTTCATTGAAAAGATAACCTCGGCCAATTTCTTCTTAAGCCCATTATAAAGATGTGCTATATATCTACCTTATTACTGTTTCAAGTCTGATGAGTGTACTGTTTCTGGGTTCTTTTACACCTTATCAAGTCTAGGCTTAAAGATGTAGGCATTAGTTTTTAAAAAGTGGGAAAAAAGGAAGAAGAGAAATGAGGCAGAAACACCAAACAATCAAATGAAAGATGTCAATCAGTATTTCTTTTTAGTAGTTCCATGTGCACCTAGAAATGTTTGAGCTAACCTACAGCTGTGGGTCACTTTGACACTTACATTTCTTTCTGTTTAGTACCTAAATTCCATATTACCAGGCAAATAACTAGAAGTTAAACTGTTTCAGTTGAAAACATGTAAGGAGTTGTATGTGGGTTACCACTACCATTCAGTCACAGGTGATGGAAAGGGAGAGGGGTGGGAAAAGTTTTAAATATCCCCTTTTAAAACAGAATTGTAAATAAGCAGTACTGTGTTATTTTAGACCTGAGCTCTGCTATCTGTAGTGGTTAGAACTAGGAAAACATGCTGCTTTCTAGTTATGCTGCTGTTTCATTGTACCAGCACCATGGGGGGAAAAAAAATACATCCGTAAATTTTTCTAACATTGTCCACTCCTGGGTAAGCATGCTTGATGTGTAGCAGTTCTCGTTTCTGTATATGTTAGTGTATACATGTGTGTTTTCTTTTTCCCTTATGTTCATTGCAACTTATTCTTCAGTTAAGTCTTGCTGAGCCCCACTAGCTCTTCTGAGGATGATTACTGGAATATGCATTTTTAGGTAGGGTTGCAAATCCATCTGTCTACAAATATAGTTTCATATGAACTGCAAACTGTACTGTTACAATCTCAACTATGTTAGATTGCATAGAGTTATTTTACTTACATGTACTTGGACTGAACTATGTCATCATAATGAAGTTAAAAAATTAAGTATGGAATATTTTTGTAAATAAAAATACCTGTGCAGCTGGTATTTTAAAATTAAAATGTATTATACATTAATGTTTCAGAAAAAATGTTCATATATGTGTATATGAATGTGTCATTATGCTGAAGGGCTCTTGATTGGGCAAAATAAACTATTCAAATCTCTCCTGAAACGAGTGTAGTTTACTCCTTTTCTTCCTGACCAGTTGTTTTTCTGCTGGCTGAAGCAGCAGGAAGGTATGAGTTGTGCTTTATAACAAGCAGAGCAGCTGGGCTGTTGGGGAGTAGCCCTGAAGGACCCCGAGAGGTGTGAAATGGTTCATTTGCAGTGATGTCCCCAAGCATGTCTAAAAACATTCTGAAATGTGCATACTGATGGTGACAGTGTGGGTCCTGTTCTCTTTTTAAGTTACCAGAAAAGTTATGGTCGTTCATTGTACAGACTCAGTAAAGCAAAGTATTCTGCAGCTACATTTTGTCAGTATCTATTACATGAAGAATCCAGTGTGTCAGGGGAGAAGAGATGAAACTGGTATTTTTTTTCTTTGCTATGTTTACAGTACAGCAGATGTATTATTTTCTTGGTTTGAGGCTCAGATTTGCCACAGACCAGTTTTTAGCTTGCAGTCATATTGAATTTGTTGTCTTTTGCTGTTGCAGAGAGAGGGAAATAAAAACAACCTGGCTTTATAAACATACTGTCAATGGTGGGGAAATAATGAATCTGAAGAGAGGCTTGGGCAGTAAATCTGAGAAGTGAAACTGCTGTACCTTGGAGAAATTTTTGGAATCTCTTGATGTCAAATAGCAAAATATTTCACTGTTGGTTGTTCTAGTATGTGAGAATACAGTCATCTGTGGGGAAAAATCTGCTAGTTCCAGACTTCTTGTTTTGTTTTTTCTTTAATATCTGATGTTTACACATAATGAACTGGAAGCTCTGCAGTGCATGGAGTTATAAAAAGGATAATGGAGTTATATAAAGGATAATTTTGGGACGAAAAAATTGTTTTATCTTCAATTTAATTGGATTCAAAGTTTTTGGAGCTGTCACACTGCCTCCAGCAACTCACGAGGTCTGGTAGTTTCCAGCAAAAGTAAAAAAGCTACAGTTAGAAGTAGTCTCCTATGGGTACTGTAGGACTGCACAGATCAATGGACTGACAAGAGGGGAGTGCCAGAAGGAGATTGCAAAGTGAAGCATTTTCATTTAGTGAAACTCAGGATTTGATGAGACCTATATTAAAAATCTGGTTCCTTTGCACATCATGTGTTTCAACAGTTTTGGTGTCAATGTACTGTAAATTAAATGCATTTAACAGCTACACACATATGATTATCCACCGATCAGCACTTTTCTTACACAGATTTTTTTATTTGGAATTTTTCATCCAGGCAGGGTCACTGAACCAGCCCATCCTTGTTGCCCACTGTCCTGTGGGTGCTCAGTGGTATCCCTGACCTTGTCCCTTGCCTGCTCCTTCTTCCTGTCTTGTGCACCTGGACTGCTCCCTTGGCCTTGGGTCAGGCAACCAAGAGGCACTGTCTCCTTCCTCCCTCAGGAGAAAAGGTTGCAAGAGGCATCCCAGCCTGGCCTGAGGAAACTGGATGTTTTTCCCCACAGTCCTGCACTGAGGTAAACCCACGAGAGCAGGATGGCAGCAAGCACCAGTTGCTCACCTCCTAGTGGTGAGCACCTTTGGTGGCTGATTTTTCACAATGTGTAATTAATGTTCTCTCAGTGAGGGCTTAGGGGCTTGCATATGCAACTCATTATAGTAGCAGAGCTCTGCTCACATGCTATAGCAAACAGTTCTCCTTATTTTCCAGCCACAGGAGACAATCTGGGCTAAGGCTTGTGCATGAGCTGCTCAGAAGGAGGAAGCTGTACCTACCCCCACTGGCCCTGCTGAGACCTGGGGAACACTCCTTTAGCCTCAAACACTCTTTTAGAGCTGTTTGATTCCAATACTACTCAGAAGGGCTGATGGACAAAGCCACAGTCAAGATAAAATGGAAAGGTTGATGTGTTTTGGAGCAAATAACTGCATTTTTGTGTCTTGTTGCAGTGTCAGTGTGAGCAGGACTTGATATAGAGTTGAGTGTTTGAAGGGGTTTGTAATAAAAACGTCAGACTGTGCTTACATTTTTATAAGTTTGTGAACTCCTCTCCCTAATTAAGCAGACATAATGAGAAATTTTATATCGTTCTGGTTTCTGTGGTGCAAGACACTCCTGGAAAGAATAATGTGGAATGCAGTCTCCCATAATAGAGGGAAAAGAAAACAATTTAAAGCTGGTATCCCCTAATTCTCTTGTGCACCTGCAACTCTCTAAGTACCACTTGAGTAAAGTACTTTTTACCCGTTAGTGTCACCTACTGACTGTGGTGCTTTTTCTTCCAGGATCTCCAAGGACACAGCACAGTGGTCCAGGATCTCATGAGACTTCTCTTCCTTAGAGTTGCTGTCTTCAGATTGAGTATGCACATGTCTGTTGTTCCAGATGTATGTCAGAATTTAATATTAACTTACAGAAGGAAGAACTGCTGTGTTTTTCTTTTTTAAATATGAATGGGTTAGAAAAAGGACTAATCAAGGTCATTGCATCATACTTTCTTTTTAATATGCTCAAATCCAAAGTCATTTCTAGCTTAAGTGAACTTAAGAGGCCCTTTACCTCCCATTTTGTCTTTAGTGGGGCAGTTACTGGTTGGGTTTTAGAGTTCCCAACCACTTCACAGATTTTTTTTTCAAGACATTTTGGAAATTAATTCCTTATTCTACTGTTTCACTTAAACTCCTTCAGAAAACTTTTTTTACACATTTTAAAATATAATTTGTAGTCAGAGCAGCATCTATGGAAGTTGCATTGACTTCTAGAGCTTTCCCTCCTTTTTAAAGGGCCAATAGTTGGTTTGGCTTTATGTCTGACATGCAACTGCTTGCTATTTTTTAGGATTCTTTTGTAAGCAGCTTCTTTCTCTCCAGAAGTCTAGTTATGCTGCATGAACCAGTTTCTGCAAGTAGCCTGTGGGTTGTAGTCGCCAATGCAAACTTTCTCCAGGTAAAGAAAACTGAAGAATACCTAAAATATGGCTGGGTTTATGAGGCTCTGACACCATTATCACAACTACTTCAAAGTATTTAGTAGATTATGCCCTAAGGTACAATAGGAAATCTGTGTGCTCTCTTGCAGGGAACAGTGCACTCTTGGGATTTGCATCATGTTGGACCTGGGGAGCATTGCATCTGAGGCCTTTCACTATTTCAGTATATTTCAATAGTAGGAGTGGGGATGGCTGAAGTGAATGCAGAGTTTAGTGAGGGTTTTAGCTCAGACCATCAAGATGTCTTTCGAAGTAGAAAATGACAGGAATTGACCATGTACCACATTCTGGAGAGCAAATTTCAAGCCTGAAAACCCCATTTCTTTTGATTTAACCTGGGAAAAAGGCAAAGCCTATGTGAATAATGGTGGTTTGCTGTATTCCTCCACTGGACTGATGGAAAAAAATTACCTAAATTTCTGTAGGCGCTAAAGGAATTTTTTTAAATTTGCACTATAAGCAATAAGGTTGTCATTTACTCTCAGTCAGAGTGTGAATTGCATTTCTTGCTTTATCATTGAGCTACTATTGTTGGTCTACTACCTGATCGTTACAGGCAACGTAAAACATGGGGAAAATGGGGATCTGAGCCTGTGGTCCTGTAGGCTTCAGCCTGGTAAAAGAATTTGCAGCATAGCTCAGAGAGGCAAGGAGGCAGAAACAGGAAAGGCTTGAGCTGGTTGGCACAGCATCGGTTCTCTTCTTGACATGTTTTTGCAGCTATTGTTCCAAAGAAAGTCTTTTAAGAATGCATTTAAAATGAGAAAATGTGATGGTTTGTGCATTTACAGGGAGCTGCTCCCTAACATAAACAGCATGGAAAAAGAGAATTTGGACTGTTTGAAAAATCCAGCCAGAAGTGCTAGTTGACTGATCATGAGAGACCTGGCATGCCACTGAAGGAGCAATGATAGCTCTGGAGGGGACAGGGTGCTGAGAAGGCAATGGACATAGAGACAAACTGCTTGCATTTGCTGCCCTCAAGAAGAGGGAGGTCAGCACAAGGGGAGGCCACAAGCCTGACAACTGGCTCTGAAATTACCTCAGTGGCTGCGTTGTGCAGGATGGCATTTGGCAAAACTGGGGTAAAGTATCTAAGCGAGCACTGGCATAAAGCTTTTTTCTGGGCATGTGTACAACAGGATTTGCTTTAGAAGAGGGGCACAAAAAAGGGCCCACAAGGCAGCAGGTAGCCCCATTGTCAGGAACTGGGGAGAGCAGCTGGAAACAATGCTTGAGGAGACACACGCTTGACCAGAGGACCCGTGTTATCCCAGGCATCACTTTGCATATGGACACTACCAGACATGGGCCATGTGTTTCCAGTCACACCTGGAGCCAACCTGTGGCTTGTGACAGCCCAGGAGTGATATGCCTCAAATTTGTCTGGCAGCCAGGTTGAGGAGAGCACTGACTCCAAGGCTCTTCTTTTCTGGTGAGAAACTGAGAGACAGAGTCTGACGCTGCAGCTTTGGCCCTGACTGCAGAGCAGAATCTCTGTCCCCCTCAAAGTGATGCCAGTGGGGCTCTTGTTCTTCGCAGATGGTGGCAGGTGACTCAGGTACCCCTTGTGTGGTCCTGCTGGCTTCTCTTACTCTGACACTGGGGTTCTGACTCCCAAGATTTTCCAAGGTGGCTGTAAACTGAACATGAAGATTCAGCCTTTGATTTTTGCAGTTCTTTTTCTTTTAGGAAAGACCCCTACTCTCCACTAGTCGAAGCCAAATTAACTGGCAATGTTTCTTAATGTAAGAAGATGTCTAGCTTACTTCAGTGAACTGATAAGTGGCCACATCTGTCCAAAGAGCAATGCAGATGCAAACACCCTCTGGTGCAAAGAAACTGATTTGCAGAGCACCTGTTCTCTTGGCCTCACAGTTGCTGTTCTGCAGGTCTGCCGTGCCTTGGGACATTTGCTCCCTGCAGGCAATTCACATGACACAGGAGAAGATTTAAGGTTTTTTTCATTTATTAATTCTCAGGGTTTTCGGTGAAGTTTGGCTGAAGACTCATGAGACAGTACTCTCGTGGGCATGCCAGGTTTCTGAGCATCACTGCCAGGTCTCTGTGAGCGGGACCTGCAACAGCCTCACAGGCTCAGCAGCGAACGTGCTCTGTAATTTTAAGCCCTGTTGTTTTCAGGCACCAGATGGCTGTTAATGGGAGGAGTACTGGTAATATTGCAAGTTAATAAGGAAAGAGTCATCCCCTTCTCATTATTACCACCCATCCTGCTCTGGAGTGAAATAAAAGCCCCTCCTGCTCCATAGTTTTAATTAAAAGCTGTACTGGTACATTATAGGGCATCAAGAATGACTGAAATTGCAGACTCCTCTTCTCCTATATGGGATGATTTACTGCATAGGAAATGGGAAGTTGTATATCTTCCAGACAGCATTATCCTTTGCTCCTCTGCACATGGGAGTAATGCATAACTAGTATATGCTGTAGTAAAACTTCCCATTAAAAGTTCCTGTATAACTAAAATATGGGTCTCTAGAAACTTCTGCTTTGATCGAGTCACTTAAAAGATTCACACACGCAGCTACTTTTTATATTAACTCTTCCTGCCACTGTGTAAGGTACAGGAAAATCTCTCCCAAAACCTATGCTCCACATTTTTATTCTTATTTTTGTGTGCATCAGCATGGCAGTTCACTGGGGAGGGTTTTCCTTGCTTTCTGAGACAGTGAAACAAATGCCATTGGGCCACAGGAGTGAAGGTACCTTGTGGAAGAGGAAGGTCTCTCCAAAACTTTTTCTTTTCACTAGCAGCCACCCTTTTCCCATTAGGTGAATGAAGAAGATGCTGTTATACCATGAGGAGGAGAAATGAGAGGCAGCAGGACGAGATGTGTAGAGTTTGGGGTTTTGTGGGGCTGTTGTCCCTGCTCTGTGCCCCCTCACAGGTGAGGTGACTCCTGGGACTGGGCAGAATGCACATATGGGGACAAGGGACCTGGGGTACATAGGAAGGGAGTATTTGAAGGGACCTGGGCTTGGGAACTGTACTTCCAGCACGGGAGGGGTTAGGCAGGGTCCCAGCCAGATCTGCTGGAGCCCAGGCAGGGCGCAGCTGTATTTTGGACAAGTGAGGGATAAGAAGAAGAAAAGTGGTTTTCCAAAGGAGTTTTCCAAAGGAAAATCCTGTGGATTGCTACCACAGGAGCATTGTGGGCAGCTGGTGAGTTCAAAGGTGAAGGGGATGGGCCAAGGATAGCAGGAAGAAAGATGTCTTTGTAACTGCTCCAACTGCTTGCTGGGATCCAGTGTCATGTTTACCAAACGCTGGGCATCCCTGAATACCTATGAGATGTGATCTGGCTTCTCTGACTCTTCCACCTTATGCTGTTACACTTCAATTTAAATTTGTTCTCTAACCAGCAGTGTACAACAGAGGGAGCAGCTGTGCACACAGCCTATCACCTCTCGAGTTCTGACAAAATCTCCCAGAGACAGGAAAAGCAGCACCAGTCTGGGAATCACTCAAAATCTGACCGAACCAAACACTTGGGTATGCAGTACCCTGTTATAAACCTACTCACCTCTAACTTGTGTTTGCCTGGAGAATCTTGTTTTTCAGAGGCTGCTTTACACAGACTTGGAATTACTGCCTGCCTGGGGGGGGGGGGGGTGGTGGTGGTGGTGTGTGTGAAAAGGCAGAGCAAGAGGAAAAATTTACCCCAAAATACATAATGAAAGCAACAGTGGATTTTTTACATAGGTCTGATGGCAATGAAGTGAACCTTGGGTCATTTAGCAATTATTATGATTGATCAATAATAAGCACTTCACAAATTGTGAGATTCAGTTCCTATGCAAGACAAAGCTGTATCAGATAACAACCTTTGCCATATTGCAAAAACACTGATGCAACCATCCCAGTCTCTTCTGGAACTGAACATATCAGCTTTTGTCAAAAGCAGAATGGGGTACTAGGCTGCTGGTCTGGATTCAGAGACATCAGCCCTGTGGTTTCTCAGGATTTTTTTTAATAAAAACAAAATGCCTTTACTTAGCTTAGGCTGCTATTATAAAATGTCATTGTGTGTAGATTACAGATTTTGCTATAGTCTAACAGTCAATCTTTTCCATATGAGTGCATGCTTTTGGCTGGGAAAACTATTATCTGAATATAATGGCTTTCTTTTCAAGCCAAAAACTAAGTATGGATGGCACAGCCAGCTGAAATGAGAAAGACTGCATTATTTCAGTTTTTGTAAAACTACTCTTATTTCTGACAGTGGTTTTGCTGAAGACAGTGGTTTTGCAGAAGAGATGAAATCTTTTTAAAATAGACCACAAATAATGGCTAAAAACTGAATTGGAAGCAGAATAAATAGAGACAATTAATTCAACTGAAAAAGGCTAATTTTCATTCTGATTACCCATGCTAACACACAATCATCACTTAATGCCATTACAAGACTGTAGGATAAGGAACAAATCATGGAATTCAATTGATAAAATAAATGGTACAATGCATGTGCTATTCACTTCAATCTGTCAGTAATTATTCTCCACTGTGCTACACAAAAATATTCTCTTCCAGTTTGAACACAGTTTCAAAAGTCTCATTAGGAACTTGAAACATATATATGTGGGTGATATTCCATCCTCCATGTGTATGTGTCTTTCTGCCTTCACCTTCCAAATACATATTTTGAAACTCTTCCTGGTTTGCAAGTATGTTCATGGTGTCCCCTCTACATTCTGAAACACTTGGCTGAGGCTGTTCCTCAAACTTCAAACAAATATTGCTGCTTCCCCTCATCCAGCTAATTTCCCAAGCTAAACCACAGTTAATTAATTTTTTGTCATCCTACTGTTCTGGACACATTTCATTCCTACCACCAGCTGCCAAATGAAGTTCCCTGTAAGTGGCAGCTGTCATGCAAAATTGGGTCTGGAGGAAAGTCCATGCTGTGCTCCGCTGGGCAGACTCAGGGGTACATGCAACACGGTGTTGGTTTTGCAAGGCAATGCTGATGTCCCCCGGACATTGCAGGAATGCCTTTTAAACAAAAGTCCTCAATTGTATTGGTAGGGTCTTCATTTTCTGTTTTAAACAATTACTGTCTAAAAGCTTTATTTCACTGTACTGATCTTCCCCACGCTGACTCATTTCTGCCAGAATAAACAGTCTCCAGGCCTCAGCATTTCTGCCATGGGGTGTGGGCGTGATGGTACAAGTGGGACTGCTTTTCTCATCTAACACTTGATGACCAGAAGGTGAATCACAATTTGGAGGGGATTGCTTTTAGTGAGATGTGAAATTTAAGAGAAATTAAAAATTGAGGTTTGGTTCAAAAATAATTTGCTCAGCATAGGCAGCTAGACAGTATATGCACATAACATTTTTTTTTTTTCCAAGAAACTGGCATAAATGTCCGGTTTGAAACCCTCATATATTTGGATCAAACAGTATTGAGAAATCAATGCAAGAAATCATATAAACAACTGTACCTTGAAAAAAATAAAAGTAAGTAGTCATTTCTAACTGGTGTAGCAGTGTGCTCCTAAAAATATTCTGTTAGATGGCTGAAAACTTTTTCAAGCCTGCCTTTCACCTTATCTCTCATCTTTATAGACTCTGGAAGACATGTTAGTCTCCAGGCGATGAATATGATTTGTTTACTCAAAGGGTTCCCTGAAATCACAAAGCAGCATTACTGTATGTTATTAAAAGATAAAAAATGTATTACTGTCAGGGGAAGGGTCAATGTCAAATTCTTCTTATATCAGGCAAATTCAGATTTAAAGCTGAAGCAGTCTTGAAGATGCGCAATTGAAAGTGTCATATTCAGCAGAAATATCTCGTGACACCACATTGTTTCCTATGTCTGGGTCCATCTAGTGTTGTCAGGAGAGAAATATCACCCTAACGTACAGCTGCCTGTCAATTTACCTCCCTGGATACTTGAAGTAAATTACAAATTGTACGACAACAACAACAAAAAAATGTTAGAGAAAGGCCATCCTTATATTGTGTGAGCCCAGGCAGGGGGAGAAGAGAGCTGAAAGGCCTTGCTGGAGTCTTTGTCTCTTTCTGACTGCAAGAGGTGGTTCTGTACTGAAAGGAGATTTTTAAAATGGCATTGGTACATCCTGTATCTCAAGGGGAAGAAGCACTGAAAGTAATTTCTGTCAAACAGCTAAGCAGATATGACTGGATATTGTAAGAAGCCATTCAGTCGGAAATCAGAAGTCATTTTTACATAACTGCATTCTAGAAAAAATATCCTCTAAGTTTTTACTGCAGGACTCGATTGAGTCCTGTGTATGTGTCTTTTCATTCCATTTTACATGTAACTTTCTTCATAAGGGTCAATGGAATGCATTTTGTGGAAACCATGATTATAATCTACATAATTATTCTTGCTCTGGGAAATTTTAAAAAATATACAGGAATTCTGCTTGAAGTAGTGATAGTCACAGCGATGTAATGAAGGTCAACTAGCACAACTGTAACTCTTTATTCAGAGGCTAAACCATAATGTCTGTTGAACTGGGGAGGGGACAGCTTGCAGTGCAGTGTGTTAAGACCATAAGGCAACCTGTCCTTTCAGCTAAGTTGCTGGAATCTATTGCTTTGCAATGAGGTTCTCTGAGGCAATTTAGGTAGCTTTGTTTGATATACATTTTAAAAGAGTAATGGTAACAATAAACTACAGAGAAAACAATTTGCCTTGTTTCTGACAATTATTCTTTCAATACTGCAGTGACCTCATTAACCAGCCACATGTATTAGCAAAATCCAGCGTTTCAGCTAAGAATAAGGGTAAGAATAACAATGTTTAAATGGCTTCATTCTAAACCTAATAGCAAGTTGAAAATCCTATAAAGTTTTTATCAAGCGTATAGATTCACCTAAATAGACAAGATTTTTACTTATTTTTCCACTACAGAAAAAGATGAGATCCTTAAATCCAATGCCCTTTGCACAAAGGGCTTGAAATTCTATTACAAATCTTATCTACTGGAAACTGCCTTTGTATTGGCATCTTTCTGACAGCAGAGGATCAACTATTTAAAGTGCCTAATTTATTATTGCTTACATGCAAACAATTCCTCTCTTGCAGAATGAAAAAATGCAAATAATTACTTATGCATTCCTCACAAAAGATGCCCATGAATCTTTCCTCGCACATAGCAAGGCTATTGACCCATCAGGTATTTCTCTGGCAGTTGTTCCAAAGAAAAAAAATTGATGTCTTTCAGCACCTTGGATATGATACTGTGTAACATCAGCAGCTTATGACAAACTCTGTTCTCAAAAGATTTTGCTGAAACAGGAGTTCTGCTGCCTTTCCATACGAGCAATATTCAATGACACATTTCTGCCACAAGCAGATACTGTGGGTGTTAACAAATCACATTTTGTCCCCTGGGACAAAAGTGGAGTTTGTATCATGTTTCATTCTTACTTCAGTCTACTCAGATATTTTATTTGGGTTGCAGGTCTCATTTACTAACACAGTAACAGACCATGTTCTCACAAAGCTGCATTGCTTTTATTTCAGTGTCCCTGTGCAACCCCAGCCTCATTTCCATGTTTTGTGCATTATGGCAGAGCTCCTTGGCCAGTAGAAGACATACAGGGTGTAGTTTCATTAATTCCAGCTGTGAAGTAGCAACTTGCTAGTTTCAATTCATTTAGAACATATAAAAGAGTTTTAGATGTTTCCCTTTAAGTGCAGATGTGATAGAGTGTGATTATTTCAAACTCTTCAAATTCTACGACAACAGATTTTGAGGACAATGAGAGTAGTGTGCCAATCAACCCAAGTGTGGTCTATGTAACATTTGAGAATATGGGAATCATTCTGGAGTTTGCCTGCTAGCACTCTTCTGTACAGTAAAAGAACTAGTCAATGCTAAAGAAAACCCAGAGCAGTGGAAACTTAGGGTCTGGCTCCATCTTATGCTGGAATCTGGAGTTATAAAGCAGTTAGAAACAGATCCTCAAAGATGTTTAGCTCTTTGAAATCAGTGGAAATTAGGCTTACCTGAAAAGCTTTGATGCTTTGGGAATTTCCAGAAGCACTTAAGCCAACCAATTTTTTCCTTAGAAATCCGTGAATCTGGGGGGTTCAACGTTGCTTTCAGGTACCTATCCATGTGCTTGGATTTCTACATATTGCCAAGGTTCCTGCCTGTGGAGGTGGGACATCATTGAATCACAGCAGGTAAGTGGTATCACAGCTGATAACCACTTGAACAATTTCCCTGATGCACCAACAGGCAGCAGCAGCCCTCTAGTGCTAGAGATGTCCTGTTTTGATTGCTTGGGATCATTCATAATCCCATGGCATTTTTCACAAAAGACCTCAGCCTGCAATTTAATTGCAAGCCTAAGCTGCAGCACCAGCACAGCTGCCATTTGAAATGGTGGATGAAGACAGTTTGGTGAGGCTGAGGGGAGAAGGGTAGGAGGGGTGGATCCCACTCAGGTGGCAATGGCAGGGCCACTGCCAGCTCAGCCCAGCTCCTCCCCCGCCAGTCAAGGACAACACAGCCCGTGCTACACCTGTCTGGATTTCCTCCCTGATGAGGTAATTTACTGCCATTATAAGCAAAGAAAAAATATTTTTAAACTGCAATGAATTAAGCAAAAGCAAAGCCAGAACTTGTTTCAGAAATGAATTCGAACACTGATGCTTTGTAGCCTCCAATTCTTTTGTTTCTCTGGATTTGAGTCATTACATTAAGTCTTCATGTCAAGCAAAGCAATTGTTTGTGACCCTGGGAAAATGACTGTACAGGCACTTTATGTTTTAATTAATGCTTTTCATGCATTTCAGAGCAAGAGCGCTGTGGTGTGGTGCTATAAATGCTGTAGTCTGCTGGAGCTTACACCCCTGGTAGGACCAACCCTGAAAAATGTAGATTCCCCCAGGCTAAGTAAACTTTGTCAACCCATAGTGGTGCATGGGATCTCATACATCTGCTTTGCACTTTGTATTTGTAAGCCAAGAGCTGAATGTATTGGTTGTATGACGAGAGGCTTTTTCCTTAAAGTTGTCTTCAAAGTAGTGTGATGGTCATACTGTTTCCTCTTGCCTTCCATCTGTGAAGTAACTTCACATTTCTGCAAAATGGATTCAGGCAGCCTTTATCCAATTTACTTCACCCATGACCCTTCTTGTCACACATCAGGGAAGTCTCTTTTGTGCCAGGCTGAAGGGTTTGCAGTCCTGATCAATTTCTGTTCCTATCACCATTCCCAAGCTTGTGTACTATTTATTTTTCTTATAATTACACATTGAGCTGTTAGGAGTATACATCTGTAGCTTGGACCTTCACAAAGAGAAAAAATTAACAGAATTTGCATGGAACTGAAAACCATGTTGATAGAGCAACAATGTCCACTGTCCATTTTTACCAAAGTTTCCTCACTATCTGTTAATCCAGAAAATGAGCTTGGAGGTTTTCTATTTACCATTTCCTTTTTCTCTGCTTTCAAGATTTCTAGTAAATTTAGTAAATGATGGCATAATGACAGGTGGAAAACAAGTCCAGTTCAGGCTGCAGAGATCTGTGGGAAGATGGGTCAGCATGGCTTATTCTGAAGGAAATCCTTAGAGGGTAAACAAACCAGCTTAAAGCAAAAAAGCGACCTTTTTTTTTTACTTTCAAATGTTGAACAGAAATACAGAGAACTATGACAGAAAGCTTTGGTTTAGGTATTAAGTTATACTAGTTCTTTATCTTTTATAAGATTTGTACATTTTATGCTGACATGAAACATGGCAAACATGTCAGAATAGATTGGATTCCTAGCTTGAAAAATAAAAATGTAAGCCACTTAGGACAAATTAGCTTTGCTTTATATGCATGTTGTAGGAGCAACTCTGGTTGCAAGGCAGATCTTTTCTCCTTGCCCCTGTTCCTACACACCAGGTTTTCTGCCAGCGTGCACCCTCATCACTGCTCCCCATCCCACCCCAGTGTCCTGGGCTGACCTCTGAGGACTGCTGGGGACTGCAGACCCTGGCCAGAGCAGTCTGTCCCCATCACACCTGTCTTGTTGCTCCTTTTGCCCTATAGCATCTCACACCTCTCAGCCTTCATACTAGGAGAAGACTAGATGGTCCAGATAGGATCCTATTAACCCTGCTTTGCTGATTGTCCCCAATTTCCCAGCATGTGTATCCTTGCCAGGCTTTGCCTTCTCCTCTTGGGCAATCTGCTCCCTCTCTGCTCCTCTATCCTTTCACTCTTTTATACTTTCTTCCAATCTCACTTTCCTCAGATCCTGCTATATGCAGAGTCTGTCTCGAGTTCCATAGTCTGGCATTGACTTCCCAAGCCCCAGCTAATCCTCCTGAATCAATAATTTTCTGCCTGAAAATAAAAAAATCCTTGATAAGCATTTGCTGAATTGAATAGACAAGGTTTAACAAATTATTTGATTTTCACTAATTCCCACAGTGTTCCCTAACTTTAAATACCATGAAGAGGGGTTAAGGCTAACTCTGAAGATCAGGAGCCCTCCTTTTACCAGAACCTGCTGCTGGGTATAAAAGTCTTCTGTACCCTCCTCCACCCCACAACTTTGCACAGCCCCAGTGATGAGTGTAGGCTGACCCCCATGGGAAAATCTGCATTTTGTCTACTTTAATAATTGCTTCATACAGCTATGTCACTTCAGTCACCAAGGTGTAAAATTACTTTTGTTATTTATGTTGTAAAAGCACTTTGAGTGCAGCCTCAGCAGGTCTTTCTGTGCTAGATGGTTGGTTGTTTTTTCCTCCTTTTTTGCATCTGTGTGGCAACCTATTGATTGAGGTCCTTACACAGGTGACTAAAATCCCAGCACCTCCCCGAACTACACAGAGCATGGAAAAGTTTCATTTACCTCTTTCTCCAGACAAGAGAAATGGCCCCACAGAGAAAGGCCAAAACTGACCTTGGCATTTATTTCTGAATAGGGCAAGTGCTTCGGTCATCTCAGTGCCATTTTGTAGTGAGCTACAAACCAAACTCCCGGACCAGCTGAGAGGAAACAAAACATGAGTGCTCCCTCAGTGCCACTGTGCATGGCTGAGTGCCCACTGTTCTGATCCAGCTACAGATCCCAATTCCAAAATCCACTGGACTCTACAGACACAAATTACAACTTCTTCACAAAATAAGATGAATCAAACCTTTCCTTTGATTTGCAGTTACACAGAGAATTGCTGAAGATAGAAGAACTGGGGTCATACTGCTTTGATAACCTGTGCTGCCTATCACGTGTCCTTTGGTCAGCAACGCTTTTCTTGTTGCAAACAATTTACATTCATATATCGAGGTTTCAATTTAAAACAGCATTTATCATACAGCAGCCTGTATTCAACAGGAAAATTGCTGCTGCCTTTCCAGCTGTCAGTTGGATCACAAAAGCGTCATCCTCCTTTCTACCAAACTCTCCCATGAGACTCTTTCAAAGCCTGAAGAGTGTCTTAAGAATTTTGATAGCCAAGTAAAGCACTAATGTAATTTCTTTCCATATCACATATTTACCAAATATCATAGAGTCATATCATGTTAGGATTAAGCATTTTTGTGTTTCTATCCAAAATTATGATTTTTTTCAGAAAAAAAGCAAAAACTATTTATTTTCTACTATCGAATTTCACCTTTCTGAGAGCAGGATAACCACAGAAATTAATTTTTGTCATTCACTGTTTTAAAGTCCTTTGACAGTTCAGGTTTCTCTATTTTTGCACAAGAGATGAAAAATACCTGGAGTCCAGGGTTAGAGGCTAGGATTTTTTTTAAAACCCAGAGAGGAATTTTTTTTTTTTTTTTTTGGTGTTTAGAATATCAAAATGTGTGGCTGCAAGGGTATTTACTGGTTTGTACTGCATGGGTAGCATCCATTATTGTCTTCTAGTTTTGGGGGTTGTTTTTGTTTTTTTTTTTTTCCTATGACACACAGAGCCTCTCAGCTCTCTAAGTCTATGCACTCAACCTTCTGATAGGGATTCAGTTTTTTCTTTGGTCTTGGGCAAGAATAAAATTGTCTTAGGAACGTGAAGCAGGCCTGACCATCCTCTGAGTACTGTCTTTTCTTTCAGACTTTAGGACTGTGGTCAATAAATTACCTGATTATTATCTGCTCTTTCAAAAGTCCAGCAGAGAATTTTAGAGTCCTTGGATTAAAGAAAGACCTGAGCTAGAAGAAAATCAATGTGGGGCTGTTAGGGTGAATAGGAAAACTACTGATGGTCACAATGGCACAAAATCAGGCCATAGCTGCCTTTAAGGCAGATGAGTTCATATGTAAATTCTTCACTTGGCTAAGAAAGGCAAGGAGAGAGGGGAAAAAATTATCTGGAAACTATAGTCAATTGTGGATATAATGACAATTTGGTTTGATATTTTGTCTGCATTTTTGTTTAGCCACTAAACTCTCCTGAAGTCGTGTCTCACATGCCTTTCAATTTTTCAGGATTAGAAGGTATCTTGTTCTTGCGAATGTCCTTGGTGCAAAAGTTTCTCTCACAAATCCCAGCGCTCTCTTGTAAGCATTTAATGGGCTTTTGGAAGTTGGGTGACCTTGTGCCACTCACAGTCTTCAAAGGAATGTGAACTGATGGACAGTGAAAAGGCCATACTTTGTGGCTGTGGCTTCATTTTGGATATCTGGTATTGCTTCAGCAATGCTGAAGCCCCCCTCCCCTTGCCTTCCTCCTCATAAAGAAACAGCTGGGACTTCAGAAACACTCAACATCAGAAAATATTTCACATTTGAGGAGTTTCATTTCAAATAATTCCACGAGCAGTGTTCCAGGATACTTTCTACCTTTCTGAGCTCCATCCATTTAATTTCTTCATTCTCAGCACTAATCCATGTGAATAGCAGATGATATGCAGACCTTGCAGTAGTCTTGTTACTCCAGTTGTTTCTACTTAATCAGTCATGAAAAACAGCCTTGGGATAGTTTTCCACATTTCTCACCTTCTAAGCTTGAACTAGCTCTTTCTCATTTTACCTCCAGCATTAACAAAATTTCTACAGAGAAAGAAATTTAAGCCAAAACAAAGCAGAAAAACAAAAGAATACACTAACCTACCTTGGAAAACAAAGAATAGTTGATGGACAAGGACAAGCCACCAATAGAATGATTTTCCTCTCCAAAAGAAATACTTGGGATGTTGATCTCCAGACACTTTGTTTGCCCTGGCACTGGAGGAAAAGAAAACCTCTATATTCCATGAAAATACAGCTGGAAACTCAATAATTATTCCTTACTCTATTTTTTTCTGTGCAAATAGTTCTGGTTGCCAGCATACATTGCAGTAGAAATCATCTGACAGGTTCTAGGTGGTGGGGTGGGATTTCACAAGAGTCAATGGCTCTGTTAAGTTGTAGTCAATATTATGAAAGTGACTTTTCCATGATTTTAGGCATTCTGGCCCTGCTTCCTCTTGCAAGTAAGTCAAAATTTCAAAATACAGACCTGCATGTAAATCTGTGTTGGTTTTTATTCTTTTTCTTTGTTTTGGTGAGGGTTTTTTTTATTTTTTGCTTTTGGGGGTTTTTATCAACTGCACAGATTGACTATTATGTCACTGCTACTGATATTCTAATCCTCTGGATTGGAATCTGTGAAAGAGCTTGGGTGTACAAACTCTTAAGGCTGAACTTTGACCTTACAGTGTTTCAATCCACTGCCAGGGCTCACTTAAACAGAGCCCCTACCTGCAACTTCCACTCCCTTGTTGGCAGTAAACTCCTGTCATAAAGTCACAGTACTTTAAAGACTTTAAAGAAAGCAGCAGGTTTTGTTAGTAGATATAACAAACATCCCATTCAAAAAAAAAAAAAAAAATCTATCTCTGCTTTGTCACTATCTATGGAGTAAGAGCTCTTAAGTCATCTTCCTTGTCAACATGCAAGCCTCCCAGTCATAGAGAAAAAATGCCTAATAAAGACTGCAGTAAATTTGAGTAAAACTTAACTTGATTTATTTTTGGATAGATGCCCAAAAATAATTGAAATTACATAAATTTGTACTTTTGAAGAAATGATTGTTTCTTATGCTGTTACTTAGTTATGGATAAGCAGCACTAAGGTGCTCTGTGACATTCTCAAAACTAGAGTGAAGGTATCTTTCTTTTAGCTCAGAATTTTCTTCCTCTTAGTCACTCACAAAAAAGCCTGTTCTTCGTTTTACCCGATATGAACTTCTAAGCCTGTTTTCCAAGTCTCCTCTGACCAAGCTAACACTGGTTTAGCATGTTGTGGGGAGTGGGGGATGGCTGACTGCGATCACAGCTTTTTAAATGCAAATATGCAAATGACCTTCAGTTTGTCCTCCTTCAAATGCCTCTAAGCATAGCATGAATTTCCCCCAATATTTAGACTGCTAATACCACCACTTTCTCCAAATCTCTAATTAGTATTTGCTTCTGTGTTGGTGCCTGCTGGAATTAATTGATATTTGTTAGATGCTGAAGGGCAGGAACATATGGTGCCACCTTGTGTGCTGTGCTGATCTATATGAAACCCTGCTGCTGTGACTGCTGAGTCAGTTCTTTCCTTTTCTCAGCAATAGCAGTAGCTTCAGGACTGACAACTAGAGAAGGTGAAAGCATTTAACCCATCATCTGAGCAATGTGGCTGCAGCTGCATTGGACAATAGTAATAGAAATATTGGTAGTGAGAAACAGTGATAACTGTTTGGTTTTCAGGCTATACCCAAGTCAGGAAGACTGCTTTGAATTAGGCTGATTCTGGTCCCCTGGGATGAAGTCCAATATGCAGATGAAATACACTGATGTATTTCTGGAACAATTTTTAAAATTATTTATTTATTTAATATTGCTTTTTTTTTACTAGAAGGAAAACAGCTCCTGTGCTCCAAAACTGCACTGTAATGCCCACCAAGTGTTTGCTAATCTCTAGGAAGTTTATCAAAGTTTATCCTGGCTATGAGTTACTGGGGCCTCTCCCTGGAAGCATGTCTCAGTGCTGCACAGGAGCCTAGCTTGGGAATACATTATCCTAGTTTCTATGTTTTGAAGAGATGGAGGAGGGTACAGTGGATTTATATAGAAGTCAAGCATTCTCTTGTGACAATGAGGTGTGAGGAGAAAAGCCACAGAGCTCAGATGCATGAGGGGCTTCTAGAACCACTGAGCCATTTTTATTCCTGCTCCATGAGAGCTAAACAAAGTCTGAGCTGCTCAAGCTCCTGTTCTTCATGTCTGACAGGGGCTAGGTGCCATTTCTGCATTGCACTGACCCACAGCACAGCTCTGCTCCCCAGCAGTCTGCCACAGAGCACAGGACACATGTCCCTCCTCAGGAAGCTTTGCCCTTGGAGTGATCCTTGTCCTACTGCATCCCCCAGGCAGGGATTCTGTACATCATTAGGCAAATGTTATTTCCTAGAAAGCAAGGGCTGGATTATAAATCTACTGATGTGCTGCTGCACGATTAACGGATCTGATTTTGTACTGCAGTTGCCGTGGCTGATTTCTTTTTGTTTGTTTGTTTGTGTTTTGGTGGGGTTTTTAATCCTGGATGTTTTTCTAAATCATCCTATTCAGGAACTAGTCTTATAAACTAAAATAAGCACTCAATAATAAACTGAATATGCACTCAAATGCTCTAAAAGAAAACAGGAGAAAAACCAGTGTGCCATCAAACCTGAAACTAAAATTAACTCCCCTTTGCAAAATAAAGTGGTTCCTGGGAAAGAGAGGTGCTGCAGAACTAAGTGGGCAATAGCTTTTGGCATTTGCTCACAGCTCTTCAGGAGATGATAGTAGCAAGGAATTAGTGCAGAGCTGGGGGGGGGGGGGGGGGGGGGGGGGACAATCTAGCTTTGTTATTCCTAACGCATTCAGCTTATTCCCTTCTTAGAAAGAACAGATGCATTAAATAAAAGTTTATTGGTTTAAAGCTGACCAATCTATTGAGGTGTGTGTGTGTGGGGGGGGGTTGGGCTTGTTTTTTGTTTTGTTTTGGTTAGTTTTTTTATTTTGTTTTGGGGGTTTTTTTTGTTGGGGTTTTTTTCCTTTTGTTTTTATGGACTTAATGACATACTAATCGAAAGTTGCATCCACATTTTTCTCAGCTGAGGAAAACCACAAATTGGCTACATTTACAGACAGAGGAAGGTGCTGTTAAGGCAAACATTCAATTTCCTGCTGAGAGGCTGTGAATCATAGCTCACAAAGCAATACACACAGAGTTTTTATTCTATTGTAAAAATACCGGGGTGAATTTGTTGCCTGGAAGAAATGAAATGCAGTGAGATAGTGCAAAATGCCTTAATTTGTTGCTTGCTGACATAATGTGTTTTGGATAGCTTTCCATTATATTTCCCTAAACAGCTGGACATTGGATTTGATTGTATTTTTTCAAATTTCCATAATTAATATAGTGGGGTTTTTTCTGAGGGAATGGTATTTCTAGCACAGCAAAGGGTTATTTTGTTTTCCTTATTTCACTCTCATTCATCTTTACATCTCTCACACTGACTTTTTATTTCAGCACCTTTTGCTTTTCATGGGTCTTTAGTTCCATTAAACATCCAGCGCTAATTAGACTCTGTTGTCTAGACTGTACCAAACACTTCACTCAAAATCAAAGAGCATTTAATTAGTTAGTCTACAGGTTACACCCTATCTTGCAACATTAGCAGAAATGAACAGTTGAAATGCTTGTTACAGCCTTGCAAAAATGCAAAAAAAAAAGCTTCTTTAATGGCAATCAAGATTTTAATTTCGTTATTGATGAAGGCAGGCATGACAAGTCCCTGCTACTCAGATGACTGTCAAGCTGTTTGTGGTGGAGGGAAGGCAGGGAAGCAGTAACGCTTATTTCTATCCTTTCCTAGGAACAACTACACAGCCAGAGCCCCTTGTCTGTGCTGAGCACCCCTGGTGGGGTCGAGCCAAAAGTGGGTTGAAGCCACATGATGACCTCAGCTAAGAACAGCCTGCCACAACCATGGGCAGGATCCATCAGAGTTTCACTCCTGCAGTCATTTAGGATCTCTGGGTATTTATTCTGGCATTCAAATGGGGAGCAATGAAGTTCGAAGCAATGGCTAATATAGTCATATCTTACTGTTTGCAGTGACTAAAATAATAGAATGCTAACCATATCCTGGGCTGCTTCAAGACATTGAGGGAGGTGATTCTGCCTCTCTACTCTGCTTTGCTGAGATGCCACCTACACTGCTGGCAGTGCAAAGTTTACTAAAATTTACTAAAACTCAAAATCACCAAAGCAAATGTTTTTTTGAAAATCTTACCTTTCTTTCTTTTAAAAATAAAAAGGAAAGAAAAGGAACTCTCCACACATTAACCTGCCCCTGAAAAAAAACCAGCTCTCATGAAAAATCATATGAATTACATCAAATATCAGACATAGTTTATGATTTCTGAATATTATGGATTGAAAACAAAATGGTTGCTATAGAGGCAAAGAATGGTAGGCACTTTACTGAAGGAATTAAATCTCAAGTAATTACTCTTCAACTGCTCAAAACTATGAATAATTATTTGTGATCTCTGTAGTAGTCTGAGCGTTGCATTGAAAAAATGAAGATGGCTAAACAGAGCCAAAAACTTGATCTGAAATTGCTTTAAATCTGTATGATTATGATCTCTGGAATACTTGGAGAAAAATATCTGCTGAAGTGAGTGAACAGTTCTTCTCAAAGCAGTACAGGCTACTGACCAGCAATGTTTTCCAGGCATGCTTTACCCCTCCTTCCTTCTCTCCTCAATAACAATTATCTAGCAGCATTCAAAAAAGAAATTACTTCAGGTTCAGAATCTGCCTCTATTTTGCAAGACATTTAAGTGTCTGTTGAAGTCAAACTCACCAAATGAGCTTCTTCTTGCAGATGGGTCTACGTAAGTCATCTTTTCAAAGAAAACTTTTGCTGAAATATGCAGAACTGCTCAAGATGTACTTGAGATAATTTGCTGACGACATTGGTTAGGCAGCGCTATCTACAAGAGCTAGTTCTGCAACTAAAAAGAAAAATAAAATTAACAAAACTGCCAGGTTACCCCTTTAAAAAAATGAAAGAAATTTTTTGATAGAGAAAATAACAGAAGCAAAACAGAAATGGATTTATAACGCTTATCTTACTTTAGTGATCTTCAGAATGCTACTCTTAAGTCACTTGCTTTGGTTCACTAGCATAGCTAATAACAGAGAAGTATTTGTGGTGTTCCTGCTATAACATAGAAAAATTATATTGGCATTACCAGTTTCTAAATATTATTATCATTTTTACAGTGCATGGCTGTCAAGAATGATTTGTGAAAGACCTCTCTCTTTCTTGTTTATTCCAGCAGTAATAATTCCAGCAGTAATCAATCTGATGAATTAAGGAAGCTCTAAAATTCTTCCTCATGAAATTAAAATCTCCAAAATTGAGCTGTGCACTCACAAAAATTAGTACATGTTCCTGCTCAATGTGTTTCTTTTCTTTGTTTGTTTTGGCTGTAATAAGATCTTGCTAAAGCAAACTTTTAATACGATTACATTAAATGCAAATAGGGAGGGACTGCATATACTCCTGCTATCTCTGCATGACGATTTCCAATGGATGTGCAATGCCATGAGTGTGAGGTGTCTGACACTTCTTGAGAGGAAGGTAAGTAAATAAAGTGAAATGTCCTTCTTTATATTTATTTTAGTATATAAACCAGCACGTGTTAGAAGCAGTTGTGATGTGTTAACCGAGTAATATGTCTTTAAACAGATGTTTGGAATTAGCACTTTAGAGGCCATGTCTTTGACTGCTGACTGCAGCAAGGTTTTAGGGGTGTTATGTCTCAGGGCAACTGTGGAGACTGTTGGAACACAGGCCAGATTAGAAAATATTAAAAAAGCAGCATTGACTATTTTCAGTTTGCAGTGTAAGACACATTTTTTCTATTCATACTTCAGGCAGAGGCAAAATGAAGATAATATGGTGCTCTACCTTTACTTTTTGGAGCTCTGAAAGACCCCAGCACCATTTGTCTGGCATCTATAAACACTGTTCATTAGGAGTGAGCCAGTGTTCAGATTTAGTTTACTCTGGAAGTTCAGTGAAGTTTTTTTATTAAATTAATAATATATTAAAACTTATATTCATGAGGGTTAAGGTTGAATTGCTAGGCAGAACACAGAGACATATATGTCCCTATTCTACAGTTTTCTTGGATCTCATTGATAGGATCTTCCATTTCGTATTCCTTATCTAATTCACAAAAATCTTTAGCATCTCTCTTGCTCTTACTTCAAAAATGTGCCATTTCAAATGATCCCTCCTACAATTACAGTAGACAGGTGGTGGGTAGCTCAGCATAGCAGTGACTAAGGGAGAAAACATCCATGAAATAGGAACTTTAGAGCTTAAAATCTCTGATTGAAAACATCCATGGAGGACTATCTTTTTCTGAAAGTAAAAGAGCTCATTTGTGTGAAATGGGATTTTGTTAAAAGCTTGTAACACAAAACCCATGAACCCTTCACTGAAGTTAGGGCATTTTGCCTGGGCTGGAGGTGATGAAGCTTCCTTTGGTTTGATTTTTGCAGCTGTAAGAGGTGAGTTTTTATTGTAATAAGACAGGGAATGTCCACAACTGTATCTTACATGCCTACTAATGGAAAGGTAGACTACAGATTGCCTCATAAACCTATTGACTCCGATCACTAGAAAAAATTGGCTTTCTACATTTTCTGGAAAAAGGAAAAAAAGTTTTCATTACAGCACATCTCCTCAGGATACTTCTGACACTTCAGCTGACCAGCCTCAACCAATGATAGTTTTAAGCCTTTCTTGGCTACTTAAAACCCAGAGCTATAGACTTAAAACTGTGTCTTCTGAATGTGACAACCTGACATGACAACAAGAACCAAGATGCTGACAAATGCCAAGGTGTTGTCAATGAAGTTATTTCTACGCTAAGTTTGACCCATGTCTAGATCAGAGTTGGTGTCACAGCTTAGATCATCCCCTTTCCACTTCTACAACACTCCTATATTGCATACTCAGCTGAAGGGGTGAGATGTAAAAGTCTACAGATGCCTGGAAGGAAAGAAAACATACTCCATTCCCCTACCAACACTTCTAGGGTTAAAAAGCATCTGTGATTTGCACATATGGTATTTTTTAAATTTGAAATTTATTTGCTTTATAACTCATTTTTCACTTGTATTTTTCTACCAGAGGTGCAGAGGTTAACTCTCAGATCTGTCTTTCTTTCTGCACCCAAAGTCTCTACCCCTCAGCAATCTTCCCAAATTCACTTCAAATATAAACTGATAACTAAAGATAGATGATAGTTCATTCTAATGAAAGTGTTCGTACATTAATGAAAACTGCATGCATGCTATTGACAAATGAAGACCCAGTAATACAAAGATAAAAATACTTCTGTTGAGCTACTGGCTGTTGAAAAAAGAATTAAACTCTAGGATGTCAAAAATATAAAGTGGATATGTTCTCTGTAGAGAAAACCTATCATCTCAATTTTGTATCTACAGAAAAACTCCAGGTTCTTTTAGCTGTCATGACTCAGAGGAAAGAAAACCCAAGTTACTTCTTCCTTTTTCTTACATTTCTAATTATACTGTTATATCAACTTTAGCAGAAATATGTGTGGTATAAATGAACTCATATGACTGTGAGAATTCTTGTTTGGTAATTCCCTGACCTTATTAAATTCTGCTAGCCTTGTATTTATCCATCTAAGCAGTTAAAACCCCACAGATGCACCAGCTGTGTCTGCTTGTATCAGGAAGATCCTGGGTATCAGCTGCAGGAAGGCTGGAATCAACACTGACTTAATGAGCTGGTGCTGTGTGGTGCTGTGGCAGTCAGTGGAGGCAAGGAAGGTGTGACGGGTTGGGCTCCTGTGATGTGTGATCAACTCCTGACATATGAAGGAATGTCAGATTTAGTCCCAGACAGGAAAAAAAAAAAAAAGGACCATACAAAAGGCAGGAGCTGAAATGCAGCGCTGTCTTTTGGGACACCTACTTGAATGACTGACAAAAATCTATTATGGAGAGAGGGATGAGCATGACTAAAAGGTCTCACAGCATTTATTTTGACAGGATGATTAATTTCTCATTACTCATCCAGAATGGGGATGTCTGGGGGGAATTAGGGAAATATTTGATTCTTTCAAACATTGATTATTTGGAAAAAAAGCTTTTGCATAAATCCAAACACTTTATCCTGTCTTTGTTTTGAAATGGCACAGCGGAAGCTTTCTAATTTTTTGGTGGAGGTTCTTCACAGTCTCAGCAGTATCATGACTCTATTTCAAAACCAGGAGCCAAATCCTTAGCTGTTTCAGATGGTCTAACATACGTGGCCCATGTTTTCTTGCCAGCTGGTTCCTTCTCTTCCTCCAGGACTTATGGTCCTGCTGGTGTGATGGATTCAGGTCCATAAGAGGACAAATCCTCACTGCTAACCTGCGGTATTGCTTCATTCCAGCAATTTTTACCTGATAGCCACCTGGGTAATAATCTTACCTTCTTCCTGTGAGGAAGCACTTTATGTTCAATAACCCTCAAGAAATGAAATAAGTATTTGCTTCTTTGCTCTTGATGATTTCTACCTTGCACAGCTCCTGCTTAAGACCTTGAGTTTGAAGCGCCACTCAGGAAGTTCTATGTGTTTATAACATCTACAGCAGCTGAGCTCAAGAGAAAAAGGCAAAGCTAGGATGCTGCTTTCACCCTTCAGAAAAACCATACCTGGTAATGGCCATGCTGAATCAGATGTGAAGGCCCTCTAGCTCAATATTTTGTCTAGGTAGCAGGTGCCTAAGTAAAAATAACTACATGAACAGGGAAAACATTACAAGGAAATTTTCCCACTTAGCTATTTTTGTTGGAGGTGGAGGGGGAAAGAATTAGATCTGGACACAGCAAGAGAAGGAGAAAATAACTGAAAGTGAGAAGTGTGAACAAAATAGCTATTCAGAAGGGATGTTGTAAAGGAAAAGGGGAGGAATTGTGGAAACAGGAGATGGTGAAATAACAGTCCATGAGGCAGAGAGAACTGCAGAAAATTTCTTGGGATAATAGACATGGGGGATGGATGGAAGAATGGAGCAGGCAGAGAAAGAGCCCATGGAATAAGGGAACCTAAACACGTCAGGTAACAGGAACAGCCAGTCTCTACTATCAGCCATGCATATAACAGAAAGAAGTTTAAGAACACAGTTGTAATGCATATTTAATTACAAAAGTGTGGGTTTAAAGTATTTTGAAAATCTCTTTATTTTCTATTTATCTTCTTCTGCGTACTTTGCAAATCTTGGCCTTTGCGTATATGTTACTGAAGAGAGCCAGAGTGAAACCAAAGATGGGAGAAACTAGGACCTGTCTGTCATAGGGCAGCTTTGATGAAGCTCTGTAGGATGAGTGGGTGACTGCTTTGGGAGCACATACAAGGCTCAGCTGGTCTGAACTGAATTGGAAGGTTTTTTTCCCTGGTATCTGCCAGGGTCACGATACTATGTTGAGGTCTTAGGACACCAGAGGACCCTTTTGGAAGGGAGAGGATAATTTCTGGAGGGTTGAAGGGTTCTCCCCTTCTCTGGCTTATGCTTTCTCTTCCACAGTAACTATAGCTGGTAATTACAGCTAGTGCTACAAGTATTAGGGCAAGTTGCAAAGGCTACTTAGAAATGATGGATTCGTTTTTGCCCATTTTATTAAATCCTTTCCTTCCTTTTGGTTTCCTGGAAACCTAGTGCTTGATGTTTGTGGATTTTCACAACATATTTGGTTTAGGCATGTGACCATACTGACTGTGAGTTCAATTTAGCTTTAGGGTTAGGTATTAGTTAATGCTTTAAATTAATTTTTTCACAGGGAAAAAATCCAACTTAAAAGCCACATAAAAATTGTTGTTTCATGATTTGTGTCTGATGAAGAAGCTCTTCTTGATGATGAGAAGTAAGCAGAACTTCATAGAAGAAAGGAAACAGAAATAAAGGACCAAGAGAGCAAAGCTTTAAGCCTTTTCTTCATTATTATTTCTGGACAGTATCACATGGAAGTACTAGATTGTAAATTGTGAGGGTGTAAATATTTATTAATTTCCATCCACCGTGCTGATATTTAGCTGGTATTTCTAGGGATTCCACAACTTATGGAGTAGTAAGAATGCAACTATTAGTAATAATTTAGGATTTCTACTTATATTTGCCTACAATAAACAGTTCATTTAAAGAGCATTCAGTGTGAAGCAGAATGTTTTGAGTTGGGTTAAAAATTCAACCATGCACGCACCATATCACTGCTGTCTTCTGGCTCAGAGCTAGTAGCAATGAGAGTTGGTCAGTGGTTTATGTCTGTAAAGACAAGTCCACCCTGAATTACCTAGGGAACCACAGCTTTATGAAAATAAGTATCTGTCAGCAGCTTGCAAAATAGTCACAAAATTTTTGGTTTTGTTCAGGATAATTTTGTTTTCTTTCAGGATACAGTCTTTGTTACAAAAGGCCAAGAAGGTAAAACTTGTGCAAGCCTATTTACCCACTCATTGACTGACACCAAAAATAACCTGTTCAAAATTGACTGGTTAATGGAGAATTTGCTAATCTGTGGGAGAAGCTGGGATGTTATACTTTTTCTTTCTGCTACTAAGGAAAAAGAGGAAAATTTTTAGACAGAATTCTTGGACACAGAACTTGTTCTGATGAAAACAGTAGCCTTGATTTGAATATTTATTCTGTTTCTATTCAGTTTCTTTATCTCATTAAAAAGAGAAGTGAAATTAATGCATGTAAATTTTTATGGGAAAGGAGAATCACAGTAAATAAAGTAACTGTTCAGTTTCAAATGCACTCTCAAATCCAAATTAATTTTATATTCAAAACAAAGAAAAATGGATATTTCATCAGCTAGATCCTTTCACATTCCCTGTTGTATAGTCTCAGTGTGCATTAAGTTATTACAAACATAGTGAGTAAATTTAGAGTGGGGTCATGTTTTTGTATATTTTAAAGTTTCCTTTATAATTAAAACATTTCTTTGTTTATATAAAGTTCTAAGTGATAAATCTGTTTTGTAAACAGTTCTATTTTTACATTTAAATTTCATATAAATTCCTGATTGCAATGACCTCATTAGTCTCCTTTTTTGTTTGTCTTTTCTGTGATAAAACTTTTACTTACATACCTCACAAACATCATGTTTTCAAGTTTTTGTCTGCTGACAAAATATGAGAAGAGGCTACGAGAATTTGGTTTGTTTATCTTACAGATGAAAAGGCAAAGGGAACCACACTGAAGTCTTTCATTGCCTGTGGGTAAAGAGCCATGGAGAAGACAGAGCCAAATCATCCTTAGAAGTGCTTAGCAAAAGGACACGAGACAAAGGTCACAATTGCTTTGACCAGACAAGAGGAAGAAATTCTTCATGGTGGGAGTAGGTCAGTGCTGGAAGAGACCACCCAGAAAGACTGGGGAACCTCCATCCTGGAATCCCTGTGGATTTTCAGAAGTCAATGGGGCAAACTTGTCTGCAACCTGATCAGAGTTTGCAATTACATCTGCACTGAGTGGGGTATGGGACTGGGTAACTTCTAGGGGTCCTTTCCAATCTAAATTTTCCCAATATTCCTCAAAAGAGTACTTCAAATAGTGGCTGTCTGATTTTTTAATGAGGAAAAGTCAATCTCCAGAAGATTTAAGAGATAGTACTTTCCATTAGAGTTAGTACAGCTGTGGGAATTGACATGATGTATATCAGTTTTTGAAGTTCTAAGTTTATTTCTCTACAGAGTTTACACAGGAAAATCTTCCTTTAGAGGCTGAGTTACGTTCCTGTATCTTTTCTAGGATTAACAGTTGAGGTAAGACACTGGATATTTTTAAACCTTCTCTCACAGTCATTGTTATTCCCTCTGGACTCTTTGCTAATGTATACCACGTACAGTCAAATAATCGCAACATTTTACACACAAGTATAAATAGCTCTATTTACCTGGACTAATAGCCTGGTTCTGCAAACATTTGCCATTGTGTATGAGCAGTTCTAGTGAATTATTCACCTTGTGCTCTAGTGGAAACCCTGGAAAAATATTTGAGAGTCAGGTTCTATTCTTTTTAAAAAGCACAGAAATATTAGCTTCCATTTGTTCATTGCATATTATTCTTTGCAACATAATTATGGGGTACTCATTCTGTGTGTGAATCTCAGTTTCCTGTGTGACCTGAACACCTTCACAAATATCTTGATGGAATTGTATTCATTTTAGAGTCTTCTTCACATTTATTCACCATGTGAGTACTCAGTTCTCAGTGTTTGTGTTTTCTTGTCCAGTTTTTTTTTCGACCATCAAATATAAGAGCATGATTCAAAACACTAAACAGAAGCCAGGTATCCAGAGCAAATGCCCATGCTCTTTCCCTAATGTGTCAAAAATCAACTAAGTCTTGAAGGTAGAAAAAATAAACAAGTCTAAGAGTTCCCGAATAGTATCACTACACTTAATAAAAAGCACATAAAGGAGTTTTTCAAACTGAGTTTGCTGTTACCAATCAAAACAAGCCTCCATTTTTTGCTCTGCCATTCTTTTGACTTTCTTCCTTCTTTACTCTTGAATTACCTTCCCAAAATAATGACTACCCTCCCCCCTGCCTCTGATTGGGTGTTGTCTGGGAACTCCCTGAGTATGTATTCCACCTTAGAACTGGGAGCATCAGTGAAGATGTTGTACAGTGTTGGCACAAGTATCAACCCTTGAGGAGCATTTCTTCTAACTACCCACCAAAATTTCATGTAAGTCTTCACAAAGACTTGCTCCAGATTTTCTCTGGAGGGTTGAGATGAGGTAGACCAGTCTTTTGTTCCCTGGACTTCTGATTGTGTTTCTAAAAGGCGGACATAATATTTTATATTTATTGTTGTTTATTTTTCTATTTCCAAGTTACATAAAACTTTACTATATTTGATGACAGTTGAGTTGAATTAATTATGTGAAACCAAAATCAGTGCCAAACAGCCAGAGCAGTTCACAATGTAGTAACCCTGCCAGCCTCCACAGTCCCATGGGGGTGTAACACTTCTCCTCCTGCCATCCCATCAGAAGGGTCTTACCCTTTTACCAAGCACATCCAAATCATAACATTTGCAGTACCTTAAAAGCCTTTTAAGACCCTTCCAAAATACACACAGAAAAATTATATAATTGAGTATGTATTGTCAATAAGACTGATGAATAGGGCCTGCATCAGTCAGTTTTTCCTGTCTCTCATACCATCAATTCCAGCTCCAGATCACAGAACCTCCTTACTAATTTTGCTGGTGCTGTCAGTCTTTCACCAGGTCTGTGAAGAGAAGATAATTGCTGCTTCAATCTGTCTCTGGGCTGAGAAGAGAGTTTGACATATTATGCGGTCTGGAAGGAAAAAAAAATTCAGGGGGAAAAAAAATAGTATGGAAGGAGATTTTAAATGCAGTAAAATGCTCTTTTTCCTTTTCTCCCTCTTTACAGACGAACCTGTGATCCCTAGGCTTTATACCCAGAGGTTGCATTTTGTCGGCTGGTAAGTAGTTAACCTTTCCAAAACACCTTGCAGTGCAATGCTCTCTGTGAGAACCCCGCTGTGCTGCGCAATCCTGTGGCGATCTACATGAAACCTAAGGACAAATGTCCACCTAACTCTGCCCAAAAAACTCTTCCAGGAAACCTGTTACGAATAAACCCCCCCGCGAAATTGCAAAAGGGAGCGTGTCTCTCCGGCACTCCTGTGCTGCGGGAGATTGGTGAGTGCCCCGCCGCCTGTCCCTTGCTCCCCCCAGCCCGCACGAAGACGGATCTTCGCAGGAAAACAAGTTTGAAGCAGTATAAAATTATAATATCGGAGGGTGCCCGCCCGCTGAGGCGTGGGGGTCTGTGTGGGGAGCCGGCGGCGGGGCCGGGCCGGGCCGGCGGCGCTTCCCTCAGCGGCCCAAACTTTACTAATACCTCACAAACATAGTTTTCCAAGTTTTTGTCTTGCTGGCCAAACTATGGCGAAGAGGCTACGAGAATTTTGGTTGTTTATCTTAAGATGAAAAGCAAAGGGAACCACACTGAAGTCTTTCATTGCCTGGTGTATAAAAGAGCCATGGAGACAGACAGATGCCAAATTCATCCTTAGAAAGTGCCTAGCAAAAAGGAACGAGGACAAAGGTCACAATTGCTTGACCAGAAAGAGGAAGAATTCCTTCATGGTGGGAGTAGGTCAGTGCTGGAAGAGGGACCACCCAAGAAAGTGGGGAACCTCATCCTGGCATCCCTGTGGATTTCAGAAGTAATGGGGAACACTTGTCTGGTATATCTGATCGAGATGCAATTACACTGCACTGAGTGGGGTATGGGAACTGGGTAAACTTATAGGGGCCTTTCCAACTCTAAATTTTACCAATATTCCTCAAAAGAAGTACTGCAAATAGTGAGCCCATGTAATTTGATTTTTAATGAGGGGAAAACGTCCAATCTCAGAAGATTTAAGAGATGTACTTTCATTAGAGTTAGTACAGCTGGGGAATGAATGATGTATATCAGTTGTGAAGTTTCTAAGTTTATTCTCTACAGAGTTTACACAGGCAAAATCTTCCTTCGGGACTGGAGTTCGTTCCTGTATCTTTTAGGAATTAACTGTTGGTGTTTGGGTGAGGTTAATAAGACACTGGATATATTTAGCCTTTCTCACAGTCATGTTTATTCCCTCTGGACTCTTTGCTAATGGATACCACGTACAGGTCAAATAATCACCAACATTTTTACACACAAGTAAAATAGTATATTTACCTGGCTAATTAGCCTGGTTCTGCAAACATTGCCATTGTGTATGAGCTCGTTCTAGTGAATTATTCACCTTGTGCTCTAGTGGAAACCCTGGAAAAATATTTGAGAGTCAGGTTCTATCTTTTTTCAAAAAGCACAGAAATATTCGCTTCCATTTGTTTATTGCCGATTATTCTTAGCACACCTGAGTAGGGGGTACTCAATCTGTGTGGGAATCTCAGTTTCCGTGTGTGACTGACACCACCTTCACAATATCTGGATGGAATTGTATTTTTCATTTTAGAGTCTTCTTCACATTTAATTCCACATTGGTACTCAGTTCTAAGTGTGTGTGGGTTTCTTGTCAAGTTTTTTTTCGACCATCACCATATAAGGCATGATTCAAAAACAATAAACAGAAGCCAGGTATCAGAGCAAATGCCATGCTTCTTTCCCTAACGTGTCAAAAATCCAACTAAGGTCTGAAGTAGAAAAATAAACAAGTATAAAGAGTTCCCGAATCGTAGCACTAACTTAATACAACAGCACTTAATGGAGTTTTCCATAACGGTTGCTGTTACCAATCCAACAAGCCTCATTTTTGCTATGGACACTTCTTGCCTTTCTGTCCTTTCTTACTCTTGACTTAACTTCCCAAAATAATGACTACCCTCCACACATGCCTCTGTGGTGTTGTCTGGGGACCTCCATCGGAGTTATGCTATTCCAACCTGGGAAATGGGAGCGATGCATCAGTGAAGATCGTTGTACAGTGTTGGCACAAGTATAACCTTGAGGGATGCTATTTCTTCTAACACTACCCACCTCAAAAATTCTTCACTCGCTAGTCTTCACAAAGACTTGCTCCCAGATTTTTCTGAGGGTTGAGATGGAGAGAGTGGGACCAGTTTCACACAGCTTCACCGGACTTGTGATTGTCTTTCTAAAAGGCGGACATAATATTTTAATTATTTTTTGTTTATTTTTCTACTGTTCCAAAGTACATAAAACTTACTATATTTGATTGACAGGTTGATTGAATTAATTATGGTGAAACCAAAATACGAGTGCCAAACAGCCAGAGCAGTTCAACAATGTAGTAACCCTGCCAGCCTCCACCAGTCCCTTGGGGGGTGTAACACCTGTCTCCTCCTGCCATCACACGGAAGGGTCTTACCCTTTACCAAGCACATCCCATCATACACATTTTTGCAAGTTACCTATAACCTTAAAGAACCTTCCAAATACACACAGACAAATTTATATAATTGAGTAGTATAGTCAATAAGACGATGAATAGGGCCCTGCATCAGTCAGGTTTTACTGTCTCTCATGTACGTCAATTCCGCTAAAGATCACAGCACCTCCTTACTAATTATTGCGGTGCTGTTCAGTCTTCACCAGGTTGTGAGAGAGCTATTGCTGCTTAATCGTCTCTGGGGCTGAGAAGAGCTTGACATATTATGCGGTTGTGGGAAGGATAAAAAAAATTTCAGGGTGACAAGTCACAAGTATGGAAGGAGATTTTAAATGCAGAACTGCTCTTTTTCCTCTTTTCTTCCCTCTTTACAGAACGAACCTGTGAATCACCTAGGCTTTTATACCAGAGTTTGCATTTTGACGGCTGGTAAGGTAGATTTAAACTTTCAAACACCTTGCAGTGCAACGACAGCACTCTCAGTAGAACCCTGAGGCTGGCCTGCGCAATCCTGTGGCGCACTCTACATGAAACATAAGGACATAATGTTCACGAAAACTGCCAAAAAAACACTATTCCAGGGAAACTGGTTCGAAGAAACCCCCCCAGACGAAATTGCAAAGGGAAGCGTGTCTCTCCGGCACTCCTGTGGCTGCGGAGATTGGTGAGTGCCCCGCCGCCTGTCCCTTGCTCCCCCAGCCCGCACGAAGACGGATCTTCGCAGGGAAAACAGTTTGAAGCAGTATAAATATAATATCGAGGGTGCCCGCCTGCTGAGGCGGGGGGTCTGTGTGGGGAGCCGGCGGCGGGCCGGGAGGGGCCGGCGGCCGCTTCCCTCAGCGGCCCGGCGGGGGCGCTGCGAAGCCGGACTTCGTGGGCAGCCGCGCGCGCCTACACAGGGCCCCGGGCTGGCCCGGCGCGCGGGGGGGAGCGGGGCCGGCCGCCTCCGCAGCCGCGCCGCTTTCCCGGTGGCCCCAGCACCGCTTCCCGGGGCAGCACCGCTCCCGGGGCAGACAACTCTGCGCCCCTCCGACCCAGAAGGGTCCCTAAAACCGCGCAGGCTCGCCGCCCTGCGGGGCAGCAGGCGACCGCCGTCGGTCGGCTGTCCCAGGGCGATGGGGGGCAGCTCTCCGTGCCAGTCCGGCGTTCCCCTGCCGCGGAGAAAAAAACAGGCCGGGCGAGCCCGGCGGAGTGCCCTCGGAGCGGTGGCAGCACCGAGCCGCTGTCCAGACCGGCTGCCATTGCCCCGGACGGCCGCACGCATCCTCCCGACACACACACCCCAGCCTCCAGCGGGTCGGGCCTGGGAAGGCGAGGGCCGGCGGCCGAGACCGCGCGGGAGGAAAGTTGGAAAGCCCAGGGTTTGAGAGCCGGGGCAGGGCGGCGCCTGGAAGCGGAGTGTCGGTGGAGCGTCGCGCGCGCACGGCAGGAGCGGGCGGGAGAGAATCGAAACCGGGAGGAGCCGGAGAGATCTGCGGGCGGCGCATCAGGCGCCTCCGGGTAGAGGAGAGGGAGGACACGGTGCGGGGAGCACCGATCGGGTACGGTGGCCCGGGAAAGGACCGAGCTCCGGCGGAATCCGGGAAGGGCGGGGGCAGCGCCGGTGACCTGACCGCAGATCGGCTATCCGCCGCCGCCGGAGGATGCACGAAGAGTCGGCCGCCCTCACGGCCCCGACGCCGCCGCCTCCTCATCTCCAGGGCGGCTGCGGGCAGCGGCGGGAGGACGCGGAGATAGGGAACGCGGGGGAAAGTTGTGCGGGACGGGGCATAGGCTGCTGTGCCACGCTGGGGCAGGAGGGCACCGCCAGCTCATTAGCGCGGAGAAGTGGGGTGCGAAAGCAGTTTCTGGTCTCGCTGCAGCGAGCGCTTCATAAACCAGCATTACGGGATGAAGGGAAACTGGGAAGTAGTAAACTCGGGAAGGAGTGGGATTTTTTTTTTTTTTTTCCTTCCCACTGTTGTGCTCCAATCCGAAAAGAGCCGTTAAAAGGAAAGCAAAAGCGCCGTGTGCTTGTGCGCCCGCTGTGGGAGAGGCCACGGGAGAGGCGGGCACTGCACACCGGCACCCCTGCCCACGCCGGAGAGGGTGCGGGATCTCTGCGATCGGCTCTCCCCCGAAACCATAGTGTACCCCAAGCAGCTACTTAATAGTAACACAGATTCATAATACGACAGAGAGCAGGAAGGTGAGACCAGAAGCAAGAACAGAAACAACACTGGGAAGAAGACTCAGTTCGTTCCGAGAGAAAAACAAAAAAAAAAACAACAAAAAAGACAGCGACTGCGAAGTACTCCAGAGAAAGTGGGGGGGATGTTGTGCAGCGATTTGCGACCGACGGATTTTAGGGACCCTGCACCCCTATATTCTATATTGCTATCTCTCTAGTCCGACATCTTTTCCAGTGGCAGAAAGTGGCTGTACTTGGACTAGAGAGAATAAGCAGGAGAGATTCGCCTCGCAGTCTTGCGGTTGCCTATGATCTCTTTAGGGATTTTTTTTTTTTTTTTTTTTTTCTTTTCCGGTGGAATGTTTTCTTGACCTGATTTTGAGCCCTCTTACTTGAATCGCAGTTTTTGTGGATTTTTTCCTTTGCGAAAAAGTGGAAAGGGGAGGCGGCTTCCGTGCTGAAAGGTTGCCATCGTTATTAGTTGGAGCCAGCCATGTGCACCAACAGAGTCTACGAGGGCTGAAGACCTTGCAGATACACCCAGTTCGCGGAGTCTTCAGTCGATAATGGCTCGACGACCTGGAGGTCTGCAAGCAGATCGGTGACCCGGACCTGGATGCCATCGGTTACCGTGGCCGTCCCCCACACCGCCGCCGAATACATGAAGCCGGCGGGCGGCTGACAGGAGGGCTGCGAGGAGGGCGGCGGGGCTCTATTCACACCTGGAGTGACCCCACGCGCCGCCCGCCCACGCCGGGCGCTGCCCGACGGGCGGGGGGACCGGAGGAACAAAGCACGGCGAGGAGCCCGGACAACCAGGGGGTCCACGGCCCGGCGGGCGGCGGAGGAACGGCCGTGGCGGGCGGGCTGGTGGCGTATCCCAGGCTGACGCTGAAAGTCATGATCGCGGACAAGCTCATCGCGCCGGAATCAAACCTGAGTAAACCGCCCTACTCCAACAAGGTAAGAGGGTCCCCGCCGGCCGCCACCCCAGGAGCAGCCGTGGCTGTCGGCTGTGGAAGAGTAGCGGGGCGGCTGGGCTGGAGATGCGGGGTCCAGCTGAGCCCTGGTCCCGCCTCTGCCATGTACCGGTGCTGAGTTTCTCCAGTTGTGCCAGTGCCATTTTGGAGGGGAATATGGTAGCGACTACTCAGTCTTCACACCAGCAAGGTGTGAAGAGTAGTAGGGCCAGCAAAGGTGAGATCCACCAGCATTTTTTGGTATTGGTGGTATGGCATGGCACTGTTTTGGTTTTGCCTCCCTTTTTTTTCATTAACCGGTTTAGTCCGATTTAGTTTGAGGTAGGAAAGTGGAAATTGACAGGATGGTCAATTGGTTTGGGTGTTTGTTTGTTTGTCTTTTCTGTGAAACTTTTCCATTGTGTTGTTGAGGGACAACTTCTCATCTTTTGCTAGTGGTGCTGTTTTAATGTCATTTTCTTTTGGTGAAATGGCTCCTGAAGGAATGGCTTCCTCTGGTTGGAGGAAGAACTCCAGCAGCTGAATCCAACTGTTGCCTGGATTTATTTGCTGGAAGATGGTAGTGTCTGGTCAATGTCAAAACTATTCATCAGCTGCTCCAGCACAGGTCAGTCAATCTCCAGGATACACAGTCTGCTGAGAGACCAGAAAAGGGTACATATTAGAAGAGTCCATTCCAATCTGATGAAACCTCAATGTTTACCTAATTCATATCTTTTGAAAAGGTTACAATGTAAGATTCATCAGTTTTGGAAGTTTGAAATTGTTTTGTCTGTAATTTTTGGTGAGTTTCCTGTTGAAAATGTAATATGCAGAATAAGTAAAACAATGGAATAAAATGAATGAAATGGAGAAGAAAGTTGTGAAAGAAACTAAGGTGTTATAATGGGTTGGGATTTTGTAGTTCAGAGTGAAGTGCTTCAGAGTAGTTTGATGACCCAAGTTGTCAATATTTTCTTCAATGATTTGAAGTCTCATTTTTCAGAAAGACTGAGCAGTTGAATTTGACCTTCAACTTGTGGGTACTTTTTCTCATTGAAATGCTTATGAATGTATGGAAGCAAGGTGATGGGGAGGGCTGCAAGTCTGGGTTTACAGAAATGTGAGAACTAAAATCGAGAATGTGTTGTTTGCTGCCAGGGACTTGAGTGTGAGGATAATGGGTAGAATTCAACTTGGATAACATTGTGAAGTTGCAGATAATAAAAGTGAAAATTTCGGTATTCAAATTTTTTTACATCTTGGTGACAGAGGCCCATCGTCACTTCTCAAGTACAGCACAGTTGTCTGGTTTGGGATATTTATTTGTTCCCTTTGCCTGAACTTCTTGCTCATGACGTGGTCAGAGACATTATGTTGAATTTAACATTCATGAACATATAGTCTAAGTACAGTATCTTTCCAAAAGTTACTGTATCATTTTGGGGAGATTTTTTTTTTTAACCCCACCCTTTGGAGTAGCACATCATTAGACTGAAATTACCATTGCACGTCAGATAAAAAAGAAATTCCATGGAAGTTCTGGCTTGTCAGTGTAGCTGCACCACATTACCACCTCCACAGATATGTTTCACTTCTTCCTTTTGACTTTGTGTGTGTTCTTAGTTACCAATTCAGTCTTTCCAAGTGGATCCTCTGCCTTCTCTCTGTGGTATTTTAAAGTTGTGTAGCAATGGCACTTTGGGACATGGTTTAATGGCAGACTTGGCAGTTCTGGGTAACAGATGGACTCAGTGGTCTTAAAGGTCTTTTCCAACTTAAATGATACTATGATATTCTTCCATGGGAATTGTAAAATATTTATAAGATGCCAGCATATGACATCAAGGCAATTCAAATCCTTGGCATTGATTTCTTCTTTTACTCACTTTATTTTAATTTGATGTGTCTGATAATAATGTGGATTAACTGTCAGGACAAGCTTGCCTTACACAGAAAGCATCACTCAGCTTTAATTGTTTTGAAATACAAAGAAAAACAAAGTTTACTTCCCTAGTTTTATTTCAGGCTGTGGTGTCAATGTATTTATTTTGGATAATAAATGCATATAGCATCATTTTTTACAGTAACAGAAAAAACTTTCTCTCTTCTCAGCGTGAATCACTTCACATTGTAACATGTTGTAAGAAACCATAAAGCTGGCAAGATTTGAGTGTGTGTTGCTCAACATGCATTATTCTGAATGCCACCCACTGTAGCAATCTATCTCCAAAACAGCTTAAAGTGAATAGCAGAAGATCACGTCACTGTACATTATTCATTGGATGTTGTTTAAAGCAAGAAAGATGAAATATTGTATTTTTTCATCTGGGAAAGAGCCATATTATATCAGTGTCTCTTAAAAAAAACCCCAACAAAACCTAAAAAAATCCAACAAAGCAAAACTTTAGAAAATTGTGGGTATAGTTTAAGCATTAGGTTTTAATACAGAATATACAGCATACAGACTTTTGTATGTCAAAAGAAACTGAATGCATTTTCTGCAACACACAAGATTAAAGAATCAACTTGAAGTTTATGTCATGTTTTTTTGTATACATTTGCCACTCATCCTTGTCATGTGGACATTCTGGAGTGAGGCACTAGACCACTGACCTATTTGATAACTATTTGCATCTCTGGTTATGCTGAGCTGTGTACTAGTCTTCCACTTCCATGGCTTACATGGAGAATGCCATATTTTCTTCTTAATATCTATGCTAGAAATTAGAAACTATGAAAGGAGGAGCCTGCTGGTGTGTGTATGTGTGTATGTGTACATTTATATATGCATTTCACTTGTTTTGTGAAGAGTACTTCTTGGTTTCAGTTATGAAGTTCCCAAGCAAGATTTGATGTTTTATTTTAAAACATCTCTGGGAACTGGAAGTATTGCTCCTCTGGCTTCTTCAGAGCCTTTTGCTAGCTGGCTGAGCTGTAAACATGTCAAAAGATCAAAAATGAATATTGGATGTGACTGTGGAGATGTTAAAAGCATTCTTTTGCTGTCTCTCTTTTTTGCTGTAGTTTCAGTTGAAAGGTGGAATAACAGAATGTGCAGAATGGAAATCTATTGCTATGGTAAATTTTAGTTTAACTTAGTTTGATTACAGTCAGCAGAAATGGCTAACAGCTACTGAGGAAAGCTTAATATAAATCCCTTAAAAGACATGCAGACTTGAAATTGAAGCCATGTGTTTGTATGACTTCAGACACAGAGAATTATAGTAAGTCATCTTGATTATTTCCATGGAGAATTTGAATGAGGTGTCACCTCCTTATATTGCATCCTATGTGTATTTCAGGTAGACCAAGGAATGTAACTCTAACTGAGGAGAACTCTACAGGAGTCAGATTTTGTTCCATGTTGGTAATGCTCTATAGTACTCATACCCTTATGTTTTAGTTTGTTTACCAGGCTTGCTATTGCTGGCTGGGAGCCTTAGGAGTCTCCCATCTCTTAAGAAACTTCTTGTGGAGGTCATGGGATTTAATGCCCTTCAAACAAGAGCCCATGGTCAAGTAAAAGAGCCCGTCATCTTGAAACATCTAGCTGCTCAAAAAAATTATCTTTGATGGTTATAATTCTGTCATTATTTAGGAAATTAATTATGCCCAGTGTAGAAAGACTTTTAACATCTTTTGCCTCGTAGAAGTTTTGGGAAATTAACTGATGGCAGTAGGAAACCAAAATGAGCGGACCTCCTGTTTTACATAAAAATGAATGAAGGAAAACACAGCACTGACCTGAACCAACTGGATCTGAGAAGTATAGCCATTAACTCCACACAAAAACACATCTTTATTTGGTGGGCTTATTCCTAAATGGATAATGTCCATGCTGGGTTTGAGCAGGAGTAAAATCACTAAATATCACTGTAGAAGAGAGAGCAGAGGAACATTCAATTTTGTCAATATAGAGACAAGTAGGGTACCTTGTTGTGGGACATGCCAAGAGAAATTTAGTACTCTATTTATCTTGAATATAGATTAAGTGACATTTAATAGTTTACTGGAATTTCATTATTATTTCTAATTGAAATAAATGGCCTGACCTGTTTCTTGAAGAACTTTATTCAATTTTTCATCTACAGAGAACTGCAAGTGCATTGAAAACATACATGCATTAAATCTCCCACACCAATTAAGATGATTTCCTTAGCCTCAGTAAAGTTACAGTCATGGAGATTTCAATATTCATTAGAGAGAATAAAACTGTAGCGTGACATATGTACATGTACGTGACCTCATTGTCACTCACTGTGCTCTTCATAATTATCAGCATGCTTGGAAAACAAACACTAAAAATTCAGATGCATGAGATCATAATCTCAAGAGTTCAAGCAGATGTAGAAAAGTAAAATGTCAGATCCAAGTGTATATCTGCTTAAACACCCAAACACATTCTTTTAAAGTTATGTGCTGATAATATAGCACAGATTTGTGGTTCTGATTAAGTCTTTGTTTAATCCTTGCCATTACAAAATGAGAAATATTTCACGTAAGTGTTAAAAGGTAAAGATGCCAGCAATACTGCTTTGAAATACACTGGTTCAAGCTGGGGCTGGATAATGTAATCAGCACTTTAGATATCTACAGATGTGAATTCAGCAAATTAAAAATATTGTGCTTTGAAGAAATGGCAACACTCACCTATACTGGAATTAAACATGAACCTTTTTCTAAAGACCTGGCTGCTTTAGAATAACTGCATCAACTCTGATTAGCAGAGCGTTCTCAAATATGCCTTGGGGAAAGCTGCCTATTGACAGAAGTACTAGTGCATTAAGTAGTAACAATATTTTCATGGCAATAAATTAGCAAAGCTACAGGCAATGTTCAGGAAGTGAAAACGTGTTTTATATAAGATACCACTGAATTTGCCTTTGACTTCACAACTCTGTTTTCTTTTAAAGAAAATGTAGCACCTCATATATTTGGCAGCTGTTTCAAAGTCTGGGTTTATTAAACTCACAAAAAACAAACTGGAAAAGATCTTCTTCCAATCAGCCCATTAAAGCAAAATGTTGCAGAATATGAACAATACATTACTATATTGTATTTGCATTTGAATTGTTCCTGAATATTTTAAAGTGTATTCAATCTCCTCTGGAAAAGTTGCATGCAAATCTTCATGGGTTTCATTATTTTTCAATTTAGAGGGGAGGGAAGATCTCATTAGGGTACATTACAGGTGGAGTCCTGAGAGAGAATAGTATCAACTCCACAGGCTTCTTGTCCCCCTTCCATGATTGTGTTAAGAATAATTTCTGGGCTCTGATTATGGTGTGGGCTGGCAGAGGAGCTGTATGGGACTGAGCAGCTGCCCTGAAAGAGGAATCCTTCCTGCATCCTCCGCAAGGCTCTAAGTTCAAAGGAAAAGCTAAACTTAAAGGTTCCTGGAGAAAGAGAGATGCCTAGCCTCTGGTAGTTCCTTGAGGGCTTTTTGTTTCTCCCAAAGAACTTGATTCAGTCAGAGCTCTGCAGTGCAAAGCTGAACTGATTTTTCCCACCTAATGTAGGGTTTTGTGTAAATATTGCACCTCAACAGGGACACTACCAGTGGTGTGTCAAAAGTCTGCCTACCAGTTTTACTGCCACACACTGATAACCTGTCTTTTTTTAAGTAAGTTTGGTGATCATAAGTCTTTCTAAAAAGTAAATGCATTTTATGGAAAATATTTGTGTTGATAACCCCACCCCCAGAGCTTCTGTCTCTGCCATATGTAGGATGATGAAGCCCATACTTGCAACTATGCATGTGGAATACAAAAAAAAGAAGATAATTTCTCACCAAAGAAGTAATCTTGAGAACCATGTTTCTAGTTTTGCTTATGACCAATATGAATATATCACATATTCTATAAATATATAGGGCAGCTGTGTCCCTGATTTCTGACACAGATTTGAAGTATTTGTTTAAAGTCATGTCAGATTTTAGACAGATGAGGCACTGGGACCCTGCTGCAGTATCTTTGTCTGTTGCCTTAGGATTAAGAGTAAACTTTCTTACGTGTAAGTAACAGAAAAGTGGTCAAAGAATAACTGGCTGCATGGCAATTAGCTATGCAGCTAATGTTAGTTATACCCTTTGTGCATTTGTCATTCTGGAGGTTCCCTATCCACTAAGGTATATAGATCCATACATAATCTGAAACATACTAACAGGCCATTACAGAGTTTTTGAAAAGTGCAGCAGAGAGGTTTGAACTGACAGGAATACAATTATTGTAGATTAGGAATAAATTTATTATTATCATTTACAGGAACTCGCTTACTGGTTTGAAACTCTTCTACAGCAGAAGAGGATGGAATGTGTTAATACTAGAACATAGGTTCAGTGTTTGAATTTCTTGCTTTGTCAGTTTGAATGAGCCCCTCTGCTTGGTGTTTGACAAAGCTATCTGTTCAATCTCTTTGTCTAGGCTAATATGACATCTCATATTGATGTACTTATCTTGACAAATGTGGTGGCTTGTGCACCCTGCAGGAATCGTCTTTTATTAAAAGAGCACAACATGGCTATGTTTAGCACTGCCACGTTATTTTGGGAATAACTGTGCAGCAGGAAGGAGAGAATCGGGTGAACCTTCCATGACACTGGAAGTCTGCAAGCCAAGCTGGCCCAAAGCTGTCTCCAGTGACTCATCCAGCCTCTTCAGTTTGTTACTTGCACATAGTAAAAAACTTTTCTTATGATTTTGCAAAACAGAAAAGAAGTGGCGTGTCACGTGAAACACAAGTAGAAGTGCCTTCAAATAGTATCTCATCCGTTCTCACAAACTCAGCAGGATGGGAATGACAGTGATTCATGCCTCTCGAGGGAGCCCTGTTCTTCCAGTTGGTCTCATTCCTAGTGAAGTTAGTGGGGGTTTTGCCAGGGATTTCATTTGATGTTGCTTTTTAAGTGAGGTGTTCAAATTTAAATCAGCTAACAAGCATACCCTTATAGGCTGTAGTTGTGGTGGTGGACAAGAATAGGATTACATGAGTTTAGAACAGGTAAATACAAAAGTAGCATGAAAAAAAAAGAAATCAGAACTTTTCAGAGCTTTAAGTATCGCCATTAACAGCCCAAACAGTAGTGAGGCAGACTTTCGAACATAGATATTGCACGTCTGTGCTAGAATAAATCTTTGGTAAATATTCTCTGGAATCTCCACTAACATGTTGGTTGGAGTTAATACAGTTGTTTTAACTTGTTGCTATGTCCTCTCGGTAACTTAAAGTCAGGGAGAAATAGCAATAATCTATGGCAAATAAACCTTTTAGGCAAGTACATGTATGTCTTCTACACATTTGGGATTTTTCCCAGAATAATTGCATTGGTTTTGAGGAAACGCACCCTGATGCAGTCATGTAGTGTTATCACTGCATATGATGTCAGTCTTTTGGGGAAATTAAGTCTGGTTCTGATGTCTGTGCCTCAAAAAATAAACAGTAAACTAGGCCCAGTTAAGAGAAGAGCTAAAAGGCTGGGAAAAAACCCTTGCCTTTCAGTCAGGGGCTAAGGAAAGCTTGTACTGTTTTTTTTCCCAGAGTTAGTTAAGTGGCCACTTGGCCATGTTTTCACATGCACAGAAGGAAATATTTTTATTAGGAGAAAACAGCATTGAGAACTTCAGTGACTGAGATCTGGAACTAAGCTGTTCATGCTGTGAAGAAGGCCAAAAGCCAGGATAAACTGAAAAATTAGTAAGTTAATATTCCATAGAGGAAAAAACCAAAACAGCCTCCAGACAAAACTAGGAGCGTGTGCCATTTTTGCATCAGTGCCCCTAGTTTGTAGATAGAAATACTTGCTGGAAGTGGTACCTCTGCAGTATTAAGCTCCTATACTTTGGGCTCCACATTTCCCAGCCCTGCTGTCCCAGAGCCTTCTGTGTACCACAGAGCTACCCATTCCCTGACTTCTCCTAAATCATCTCCTCAAAGTCTGCCTCAAGAAACACTCTTCTTCCCTAAAAGCAATCTCTTCCCCATCCAAGAATAATCTTTTATACAATAAAAGATTATATCAATATACATCTTTTGCCTTTGATCTCCCTAACATTTTTTTCTTCTAATCTACATTCCATATGAGTTTCATTCCATCTCCCTCTTCTGATGCCCAGTGTCTCAGGCAGCTATTTGGATCCTTCTCTCTCCTCCCTTAGGTTCTAATGAGAAGAGAAACTCTCTCGCACTCAGAGGAGCAGAGCAATCACTTCTCTGCCCATTGTGCTCAGTGTCCCTGGCTGCCTTCCCACTGACTTACACAGGTGTATGAACCCAGATTGTTCTCCTAAAATGAAAGCTCTAAACTTTGATGTTAAAAATTTCAGTCTTACATCTGCCACAAACAGCAGTCATCCAAAGTCCCTCCAGCCCCAGTTTTGTGGCAGAAAGGATTGATCTAGGGAAAGGAGGATGTAATAGCTTTTGAACTGCTGTATCGGACTGATTTGGTCTTTTTGAGGCAGGGCTTAATGTATTCTTAAAAAAATGAGTTGCAAACTCAGTGCAAAAAGCCTTCAATGCAAAAATTTTGAAAGACTTTTCTTTTTGCATATTTTTTTAGTTCTAATAATATGATAATAATAATTGCTTTTAATTGCAGCACCTCTGAATTCTTGTCTAGTTGTTTTCTATTTTCCAAAATATTTTTCTTGAGATTTTATTTAAACCTTTTCTATTTATAATTGCTTGTATTTTACTGCATTAAGAATTTTTATACAAATGCATCCCTGATCTCTTGTTTACCTCATAGTTAAGGTTTCCACCTAAATATCCAGCTATTAGTTTAGCAGAGGTTTTTCTGCAGTTAGGGAATGAAAAGTACCAGAATAAAGAATCATCAAGGTTATCATAGGTCTTCATGTGCTAGTTCCTAAGCTAAAAATTCTAGCATAAATATAAGGGCAAATGGCTATTTGAGTCTTTGAGTCTGCATTCTTTATCACATCATACCAAACATCAGAAGGGGATCTCATTTTAAAACACTAACCTGTAGAAAGTAATGGTGGAAATTGAAATTGCTAACCAAGAAAATTTGTTCCTTTTAAGGTATTACCATTTAAAAGAGGAGAAAACAGAAAATAAGGAAATGGGACTAAAATAAGAGTAATTTTGATTTAATCTGCTGTTTTCATGTAAAGAAAACCAGTGGACTTTCCTGTGGTAACTTCTAAATAAGATTTTGCCAAGAGGGTGTTTCAGAGAGAGCATTTTCACATGCACTTCGTCTTTGCACAGTGTTAAAAATAATGCTATGTAGTTTGTGGAGTAGGATGGAGCAAGAGCAAGTTTGACAAGAATACCACTAGCTGGTTTCTGTCCAGCTCTGAAAATTACACACAGTATAGAGGTACTTCATAGAGCCACTGATTAGCAGTGATAAAATGCGTGTGTGTCATTACCAGTAATGTCAAAACCAAACAAACCCCCCATGTCACTCATTTTACATCTCTTCAAGAAGTAACATTTGTATCCCTAAAAAAGGTTAAGGCAAAATTATGCAGTATTTCTCAGGCTTGTGGTCTAAAAACTCCTAGTTTGAAGCAGTGTTGAAAAATTCTCTTTTCAGTAGTGTTTTAGGTCCTGATGCAGTAGTTCCCCAGGAGATTTCTTTTGTTCTCTTTGATAGAAAGGCATGCCTGTGCCATCAAGTGAAAGGTTTATTTGCTATCAGGCAGCAATAGAAATCAGCTGAGCCAGGCTTGCTTCTGAGTGCTCCCAGGCTGATGGCCTCAGTGCTCATTTACCTCTGTAAATGTGAGCAGCACTACATAACCTTGAGCCATGAAGGGGTATTTTTTTCCAGGGTTTTTTCCTGCAATGACTCTTGCGATAGGTAAGTTTTATACAAGTCATTGAAAGCAGAGATTACCATAGTAAGAGGTGGTCTAAATCTCTTGTGGAAGTTGTCTTATACTGATAGTGTGAGTGTTTGGGTGTTGTACTTTTTATAAAACATTGCATCACTTATGAAATTGGGTAGCTTTCCTGTGAGTCTTCAGTAGTATGTATTAATCCTCCTCTATAAGTTGTAAAGGACTGAGGTATTTCCCTGAGGGATTATTTCATCATAGAGCTGAAAATGCACTTAAAAGAGAATTTATATTCTTAACTTATGTATATCCTTCCACCATATATGTGTGATGGGTTTGGAAGGAGCATGGTTTTATCTCTGTTTTTATAGAGCTTGTTTTATAGACTTTTCAGTGGCTAAAAGTGATGTTATAATTAATATTATCGATCTCATTTTGGAAAATAAGACAGAAATTCCTTTGTGCTGAGTGTATTTTTTCCTACAGAGACAAGGAAATGAGTATCATCTTCTCAATAGTAAATAGCAGCTTTGTACTTACACTGAATATGAATTAAATTCAAGGCAAAGGTAGTGAAGAATTTCAAGAGTGTATTTTTCTTTTCTTCTCCTTGTACCCCTTGTTATGTGTACCATGGAAAAATATCTTTCTCTAATTTGAATTTGCTATACAAATAGACAAAAACAATGTGATACTTTTACATAGCACATTCGAACCTTAAAATCTTCCTTTTTTGTTGTCGTTTTTCCTGATAGTTTGTGCAGTATGAATATATGCTTCATGTACTTGATAGTTTTCAGTTCATAGATGTCTAATTGAAAGTTTTTGAGATGTGTTATTTCTAGTTAAGTGCTAGCATTGGTTTGCCTTCAAATCAGTCATTTCAATCAGTCACAGGTACCTAAATCCTGCTCTAAACTTTCAGAGTTGGCATCCTAAAAATGACTTTCAGAACGACTTAGGTGCTATCACTAGCACCTTGCTACTTTATACAGCCCCTTCCAGAACATATGTGCTCTTTGTTAGTTGCTGATTTTTATTCTGGTGACTTTTTTTGTTTGTTTGTTTGGGTTATTTTAAAAGTACCTCCTTCTCCTTTTGATCTGTCTTCCTTTATTTTAGTGTGTGTTTATCTTGCTAAGTGATCCATTTACCAAAAAAACCCCAAAACTTTTTCTAGAGTCTTTCAGATAGTTACCTGATTAGTAATTATTTATTAGTGGTTATGTTTATCTCATGGACAGTAATAAGCTAGCAGAGAAATATTTATGCTTTAATATTACTTGGATTTAGGGGCATGTATGAATATTAAAAAGCATTACAAAAACCCCTAAAACCTGAACAGACTACAGAATTGGATTTTTGTCTTGCTACATTTTCTTGTGGTCTGCTTATTAGCTGTTTGAAGGTGATTACAGAATATTTAATTGTATGTTGCTGGGTAAATAGCTCTTTGATAGAAGAGGAAACTTCTGCAGTTTAAGTATTATCAGTTATGTCTTCTACAGTAGGGTTTTCAAATTAAAAGCATATTTACAGTAGATTCTGTCAGGTCTGTGGGCTGTAGCCCTTGCTCCCATCATGTGAGTTGGTGGAAATTTTGCTATTGATTTTGCTGGGAATGGACTGAGGGTTTTGCTGAGGAGCTACAACTATGCTTTCAAAGTATTAAATAAAAAATGTAACCATTATGGTTTCTGGTTGAAATCTTGCCTAGATTTAAATGGTTTTTAAAACATATTTTTATTAGCTGCTATTTTCACAAGCTGGCAAAGTCCTTTCTCTTTGAAATGAGCTGCTGAGATTGTGGGTGTCTTGCCCCACTTAATGCTGTAAATCTGTATCTCTATTTTTTTGTTGTTGTTGTTGTTTTTGTTTTTTTTTTTTTTTTTTCTTGTTCTTTGGCTTGCTAGTTTACCTCTTTCACTTTCTTTCTCATTCTCACCCAACTTCCACCCATGTGCCCCCACCCCCCACCCCTTTTCTTTTTCCAGTTTGGAGGCCTATAAGTTGTAGCCTGTCAAACAGTGTGGTGGAATTCTGGATGGTTTTCCATTTTTCAGCTAGATGTTAGGGAAGAGAAAATGTAGTCATAAGAATGTGGGCGGGTTTTTTTGGGGGTTTTTTTTGGTACATGAAAAACATTGGGAAGTCAAGAAATGGAATAAATTGATAATTGTGTTTCAATTATCTACCAATGCTGTATATCTCTTTAAAAAAGATTTTTAACCTATTTAGGAAGAGTAATCCCATATTTTAATTATTTATGCCTTGCTGGACTTTTAACTCCTAGGGAGGAGCAAAACTTGGAAAGGAGGTATCAGCTATAGTAAAGAAATTGCAAGAAACCCAGACTGAGGAAAAAAGGGGTTTTGCACTGTGAGTTTCTATCATGCTGTTTGGGAACTGTATGCTCCAAGGACAAGATCACTCCAATTTTGGTGAAGGGCTGTGATTTGTTGGGAGATGCGTAGATTGGTTTACTTCTGTGTCTGGTCAATCCTAATGGTGGAAATTTTACAGACGTTGTAACTAATTTTCCTGTTCTTTTTTCATTTGGAATTGTTGGCTGTATCCCTTGCTTTTTCTTCAGAATCTGTGGTTTCTGCTCCCTTTTGTGATAAATATACACATTTTTTAGATCTGTTAGCCAATTGCTTGTGCTCATTTAGACCATTAGCCTGGAAAAATAAAGGCCTGAAAGGGTATGCTAATAACACCTTAGTATGTTTTCTTTCTATATCCCCAAAACTATGTATAAAGATTACTTAAACCCTGGCTTTCCAAATACTGTCAGTGTCTTTTTAAATACAAGGAAATATTGGAAAAGAAAAACATTTTTTTCAGAGGTTCATGTTTAAATCACAGCTCTGGATGTTGTTTAGACAGCTTGCAGCTGAAGAATGTTTCTTGCAGTTTTATATAAGCTGCTTCTTCCCCCTTTACAAATACGTGGTAATGTTGGAAGGAAATGTGTATTTCAAAATACCAGAAAAAGGAGTTAAAATGGTTCAGCCCTTTTCCATGTGTTCCCTGTCATGTATCTAAGACTTGACCAAGTGGATGTTACCTCAGTTATAAAAATAATTCTGTTTATATGATGTCAGATCCACACAGGGAGTTAAATGTCCTTCTGCTGTTCAGCTAATTGGTAGCACTAACTCTTGGTAGTTTTTGTGACTGAAATACTTGTCCAGTGCCTTTGAGTAGAGGTGACATACTGGTAAGTATTTTTTTCCTCAGTTGCTGGATTTTGGAGCTGCTGTTTGACAAACAGTTGTGTAAATTTACGAAGGTCACATTACTGGTGATCTTAATCTTGTCTATTAATCTGTTGATAATGCTAAGCTGTCTTTGCTGTTAGAATTTTTTCCAAAATCTTCTGTGCAACAGTTTTAGCTTGTTACTTCTTGCCATGTCTGCCATGCTCATGGAGAATAAAGGGTTTTGTCTTGTCCTCTGGTGACAAGCTTTTGCTGCCTAAGGATATTAATATAAGTTCTACCTGAAGGTGTCTGCTTAACTAATAAAGATGGTTCATTAGTCCTCCTTTTAGGTTATACTTGCTAGGCCAATTCTTGTTCTTTAAAGTTGGTCCTCTCCTGTGCTTTGATTTTTTAAAGTTTTTCTGTGCCTTCTGATGTTTTGATTTTTTGTGATGGAGTTTCTCAGGCTTTTTCATGTAAAAAAATGGTTGTTTTGCATTCTTTTCTAAAGGAAGAGGAAATTGATGGACTCTTAGTTTTACCAGTGTGTATGGAGATGAGGTAACTTCACTCTCCAATCCCTGGTTACTGTTGAAACTTTATATATATAGCTACGTCACAAATAAACTCCCCTTTTCTAATCCTGATTTGGCAGAGAACGCGTGTGTTCATTTCGTGTCATATTGCGACACCCTCCCTTGTTGTACTGAAGGGCTCTGGCCTTTGAATCCCACTGGAGCCTTGCTAGTGTTGGGCATAACTCTTTGCAGTTGATAATTTGGTTTGTTTGCCCCCACATGGCTGTTATCCTTTTGTAATGTTGTGATAATGCTGATTCATGCCCGGATCCACAAGTGACCCTGAGATCATGAGTGGCAGAGCCAGCCATTTATTTTGCATTATTTGTGTGTGCAATACTTTGTGGTCAGTTGTGCTTTCTTGTGTTGGCCTTGAGGAATAACATTCCTGTATTTACCAGGCTCTGCCTCCAGTGTAAGACCATTTGGAAATCTAAACCTGTTGTTCTGTACACTAAAGCTCCATCCAGTTGAATGTGGCCTACTGATAATAAAAAAGCATTCTGCTTCTCTACCCAGATCAGTACTAAAACCAGTGATTATTGCTGTAATGAGGACAGTTCCCTGAAAAACTTGTCTTAATCCCTCTTAAGTCTTTTTTTGTAAAAATACTTTTTTTCCTTATATTTTGTACTGATTTGATATTTCGATTTATGCTGTGCTGCTATAGTTTACTAATCCTCATGTCTCATGAAACAACATCAAAAGATGTAACGAAGTTAAGATTTTTGTCATCCACTTATTTCCTTTTTTTTGGTGGCAACTTGTTGTCTGGTATACAAAGAAATTAGGTTGGTTTGACATAATCAGTTGTAGACAAATCTAGGTTGACTGTTTAAGCATCTTGTCACTTTTTGATAATGAAACAGAAGCATTTTTATGTGGGAGGATCAATAAATATTCCCTGTACAGCATACAAATCTTGTTTCAACAATACACATTTGTTTAAACCTTCTGTTATCTTTCTTTACCCAAGAAGTCACTGCTCTTAGTCACTTAAACCACCAGTTTGGGGCAAGGGTAGCATGTTTTCTTGGTGAGCAGCAGCCTATCTCTTTGCATGTGATCTTTTGATTTTCCCCTCCATGCTGTGATCATAAACCCAGCCTCTTAGGTGAGTGCCTCTGCACAGCTCTTGACCCATCCATCCCTACATGGACAGGATTTGCCTGTAGGTGCTTCAGGTATGTGTAAAACGGGACGAATACACAGTAATTTAACCAGGGGAAGGGATGTGCTGCTAAAGGAATCAAGCTCATGGAAAAGCCCTGGACAGTTCACATGCACAGACAAGAGAAAAAGGCAAAAATGTCACTCTTGTGTTCCCTCAACACTTAGCAATGGAAGAGATAAATAAAAAAAAGCTCCATGTTTGCATCTCTGTAGTGCTGTATATCTTACTCCCTACTTGTATAATCAGGAAATCTTCTGGTTAATGCAGTGGGAGCACATGCAGTGTCTTTGAACGTTGTCTTAGCATTATCATCCTAATGGATTGAATAGGTTTTGATTCACAAATGCTGATCTTAATGTAAAGGGGGCAAGCTGCAGCATTCTTGAGATTTTTTTATGCTCAATTGCTGAACCATACCTTCATCTACTTATGTGAAATTTGATGTTTTCAATAGTTTTTTTTTTGTTTTTTTAATAGTAAAAAATTTCTTAAATAATATTCATGTTGCCCACTTTCACCACAGAATTCCTGAAAACAGTTCAGCATATTGCTTTTAGGGGAACATTTTGCAGTTATTCCTAGCCTGGAGCTTTGGAGAAATTAGGAAATCACTTGGAGGAAGTTATAAACCTGTGTAAAGGGGCTTTTAGATTAAAGAGTACCTTTTCAGCCATGACTGTGGCTCATAATAGAATGTTATAGAATAGAATGTATAATCTGATTGTATAGAAATTGCTGTATTGAAGTTGAGGGATGTAGGGGTGGGCAGGGAAAGGAGGGGAAAGGAGAAGAAAGGGCAAAGTGTAGTTTTTACCTTATTGTCTTCAAATTCTATCTGTGAAAGTTCTGCAGGAAGGATCTGCAAATTGTCTATTACTGATTTTTTTGCAGCGTCATTAATTTAGGAAAACCCTCACCAGAATGAAGAGCAATTTTTACTGCACCCTAAAATACACTTCAGTGACCAGTTGAAGCAGATAATTACCTCAGTATGTTGGTGTGGAGGAATCTTCCTGACTTAGCAACTGCTTTATTCCTATCATCCTATAAAAAGCCCTGAAAGATCCTCAAAAGTGTTTTTCAGTTTTTTCTTTTAAATAGCTGCTGTCTTCTAATTTTTGGCCTACATTTATTGTGGCTTTGGTCTTCATATTTTAAAAAATATAAATAATGGTGACTTTTTAATTTTAAGTAGGTTATTGTGTAAAAAGAACAGTCACAATACAGAGCCCTGTGCATAGTCTCCAACATGGGTGTTATCTCCTTGAATGAAGAATGAATTGCAACATCCCCATTTGAGGGATATCCCGGACTTGTAGCACAGTAAGAGCAGGTGTATCTCTTCAATGCCTTTGTTCTGATACCTGAAACAAAGCTCTTCTGGTCTCTCCTTCTTCAAACAGAGCCCACATCCAAAAATATTCTGGTATCCCTTTCCTGCTAAACCCATCTAAGTTAGAATGTGAGTTTGTTTGAGAATTTTTAATCTGGTGTTTTATGAAATGTCTAGCTAGCATACACTTTCATATCTCTAGAAACATTAAAGTCTTTTCCTGTTATGAGGTATTTAATTTTTCCAATTTCCTTTCCACCTCTCCTTAAAAAAGCATACATTTCTAGAAGCCAATTTTCTTTTTATTACTAAGGAAATGCAGTAGATTGCTCAAGTCATGTGTAAGCATATTCTTTTTTGTATCCTGGTTTTGTTTTGGTTTCTCTTTTTAAAATGATACGCAGTGTTTTACTACTTTGTGGAATATTCTTGGACAGTGCTGTAGGTGGCAAGTATAGGTGGCAATCCCAGGTGCTACAGGTTGTGTCTTGAAGTTTTTAATTACTTAATTAATTAAGGTCCAAGCTGCATGCATACCACTGCTGACCCTTTCAGTTTTTGCTTGTAGCACTTAGAACTGATTTTTTTTTTTTTTTTTTTTTGAAATTAGTGAGTTTGGTAGCCACATGTATTACATAAACAAACAGGGATCCCATATTTGATCCTTGAGATTTTTAATTTTTTATTTACATATCTCAAAACAACTGCTGCTGTCCCTGCCCCTACTGCTTTCTTAGATAAAGTAAATGTTTGTAAAGTCAATTTTGCAGGGCTGCAATTCTTGGCAACAAAATAATTCTGAACACTGTTAAGGAAATTTATGGATTTCAATTACAGTTTGCAGTATATCATAATTCTAGTTTTATACCCTGTGCAGTTCACTGTTTTGGATTTTTAATGGGTATAGAGCAGTAATCATAAAAGTGATTCAAAATGCACCCAGTAATTACAGAGATTTGCTGTTGCTTTTGCATTAAAATGATGATGATTTACAATCAACAAAATTGCAGTCTGTGGTTTTACTTCAGATGCTCATGCTATTACACTGCTTATTAGTTATGGTCAGTGATTTAGGGCTTAAGAGCTGCACATTAGAAAGCTGTAAAATTAGTTATTCTTTAATAGATGATAACAGTAAATTTAAAAAATAGTCTATATTAGTTATAATCTTGTATATTAGAGAATACAAAAGGCTACATGTGTATCTCCTTTTGTTGCTGGAAATTAACTATAGCTAAAATGACTTGGATGGAGTGGAACAGCCAGAGTTGCACATGTATACACATGTTTTTTTCTTCTTTGTTTCTATTATGGTCTACGAATTTAAGGTTAGCTACCGGCCTCCTTTCTGTTTGGCATGTAATCCAAGTCCTTTTCTTCACCTCTTCCCACCATACCCCAGACACATATCTAGGTAGATCAGTTATTGGAAAGGTAGCTAATATAGTTCTGAGCACTTAAAATCATACAGAAAGTAGGAAGATCTATTTTTCACATTTCCTCTTTGTCCGTTTTCTCATTTTCTGGTTTTTTGGTTTGGTTTGTTTATTTGTTTTTTGGACCTTGATGCATCAGAACTCAAGGAGAACAGAAAACTACCCTTAAATAGTATTATTTGAATGGACCCTAGGAGAAAAATGGAGAGAGAGGCTATTTACAAGAGCTGCAGTGACAGGGGGAATGGCTTTGAACTGAAAGGGGGTGGGTTAAGATGAGATATTATTAGGAATTTATTCTTTTCACCACTGTGAGGGTAGTGAGGCACTGCAACACATTGCCCAGAGAGGTGGGTTTTTAATCCTGGGAAGTGTTCTAGGCAGGTTAGATGGGGATCTCTGAGCAACCTGGTTTAGGAGGAACCTGGTTTAGAAAGGTGTCTATGTCAGTGGGGTTGGAAAAAGATAGTCTTCAGGATCGTTTCCAACCAAAACAATTCAACAATTCTGTGATTCTGAGTTGGGCTTTGGGAACTCTGAATTAAAGCTGTTTCAATAGTAACATGTTTCCTGAGAACATTCTTGAGCATTAGCATAAAGAGCACTTTTTTATTTTTACTAAACTTGGATTTTAACTAAGATAAGATAGTGATCAGGTACATTAGCAGTCAAGTCACGATGTAAAATGTACTGCTATAGTTACTGATTGTATACCTGTTAGTTAAGAATACTGAATGAAAAACTCAAAACTAGAAAGGTTTCTGAACATTTAAATGGTGGTTTGTTTCTGCATGCTCTCATGCAAGACCTTTATTATTTTTGGCCAATTGGGTTACCAGAATAAATGTAGTATTTTATTTTAGCTTGTGTTTTATGTGAAATTCCTCCCTAAGATTTCAGTCACTGTGTTGCATTAACAGTTGTATTCATACCATTGACGTAAAATATTCTTAAGATTGGGTCTTTAGGAATTTTCCATATTAAGATTCTTCATCAGAAGATGGGGTTTGAAATGCAACAGAGATCACCTCAGTACTGGTTGCTTTGAGGTTTCCTCACTCTGGCAGATTCTCTCCAGCCTGGCACCTTGTTTAGTGGTTGTGATAGTGTGAGACAGAGGGCATTGAAAATTGAAAATAGTAAGATTTTCTTTATTCTTTCCTTAAGGACTTAAGTACTTGTAAAATCAAGCAGGAGAGATACCAACCAAAATTGCACCTGAATTTTTTTTTTTTTTTCACCATAGTCTATTTGTTGGCTATTTTTTGGTTAAACTAGATCATGTGAAATGTTCAATTTATATTCTGCCATTTTGAGTGAACTTTTGATTTCTAATGAGACTTGGCCCAGGCTCCTTGCAGAATCTCTCTGATCTGCTAAAGGATCATCTGTTCATTTCTCCTTCTCAGCTTCTTCACTGGAGGATCTGAGAGTCCCTAGCTGGTGTCTGTCCCCAGTTTCTGCCACCGATCTCTGATATATTTGTGAAGCCCAGATGGGTGTCTAGAGTGTAGCCAGAACTCAAGTGTTTGAAGCCCAGAAATTGTCAGGGTAAGGAGGAATTTGCCTAGGAGCCATTTATCCTGTAACCTCATACTCATAGCTGCTCAGTGAGATTGCATTCTTGCATGACTAGAGATGCCTTTTGCCAAATTAGATTTTAACTACTGTGCTTTCACTGTGTTAGCTGAAGTAGCGTGCATTACAATAAAGTCCTCATTTTATAATCAATTAAAACAAACAAAACCCCAAACCTGATCTTTTTATTAGGCAGTTAATTTTAAATTTCTGTTACACTCATCTTGTATGAGCATAGACACCCACAACTCCTCTTTGTACCCTTTGAGAAGGATTAGCTTTGATTTGGATAAATCCTATGATGTGAGCAAGTCCATGGTCATGTGAAGATGGGTGGCATATGGAGACAGAGTAGAGGCAGAGACGAGGATGTAAGTGATGAGGGAATTCACAAATGCCTCTTTACAGTCAGAGTTTGACTCTGCCTCAATATACTATGTGACCCTCTGTCCTCTGCACTGTAGATTCATGTTTTGTGGGCAGGATTATTTTAGCCAAGTATTAACTGGGAGGGGTAGTGAGTGATGGATGAGTAGCCAATGACCCTGACAGAGTCCTCTGCTCAAACAAGCTTTTCTGCCATTTGTCAAGAGAGATCAAGCTTGCTTGTTTCATAATAGCTCTGTATTTGGAAACAAAACTGTTGGGCAGTTTATTTTTTGTTGATTTGTAGAGTAGATTGTGTTGGATGGGTTAATACTTGCTGCTAGTAATTCAGTAGTTCCTCTGTTTAGATTCTCTCTTCCATGTAATACAGGAAGGACAGAAAAACTAAGGCCTTAAGTTTCCAATAAGTCTGTAAAGCATGAACATCTGCTGGAGTCATGAACTGTGTATTGACTGTGTTTGGTAACAGGGCAAAGGCAGCTGATCATGATCATCCTTCTCTTAATTACTTTGTCAAATGTCACAACAGTTCCATGAAGGGAAAAGAGGCATTTCCTTAATGAAAAGGAAATAAGATAAACAGTGAACAAAAATGGGATAGACTGCTAGTATATCCACTGCAGCTCTTAATTTATTTAATCATAATTGTCAATTGCCACATTAAATTCTTTCTTGCAAAGATCACAGTACCTTTTTTCTACCAAAATATAGCGTCCCTAGTTCTAGTTTTACAGGCTCTTGGCCTTCTGCCCTGCTATCTACCCAGAGTGAATGTAGGTCAGAGTTTCAATTTGGCTGTATTTTCTCTGGCCTTATGCTTATCCACCAAATATTGATAGTACTTTTTAATTGAGTCGTAGTGTTTTTATGCAGCAAGATGAGAAGGAGGTATGCTTTGCAAATGAGTGTCCATTTTGCATTTTGGTAAGCCAGATTTCAGATGAATCTATCGCTTGAAGCTCAACCTAGCAATAGAAATTGTTTGAGGCCTTTAGACCTTCATAGGGCAGTAGTCATCTGTAGCTAGTTTTTTGCTAGCAAAATCAAAGACATGTTAATACATATTTAACCCTGAAATATTTTTACATGTTCAATCCCTTTTGGAGTAGAATACTACATTAAAAGTGTGTTATATCCTGCTAATTCTATTTTGATGATTTTACCTTGTGAAGCTTGAATAAGGTATTTGTCATCTAAAAAGGCGAAACAGACCCATGACTTTTTTTACAGTCATGACCTCTACCTGCACAAAGGCAAAGTGAGATTGTTTGGGTTTAAAGCTAACTAGATGATAGCAGCATTAGCACAGTTCAGACTTCCGTGGTGACTGTGTAATTCTGCTGGGAATTTTCTGGACAGCAAGGCACATGTGTTAGGTAGATGTACAAGTTGCATTTTCAACAAGTTACACTTTCACTGTCCTGGAGCTGAGCTTAGTCTTTTCGATTTGTTAGGTAATGTTGAGTCCCCTGAGCATTTCTCTCTGTGGGAGTATGACAGCAGTAGTTTCCTGTGCAAAACAACACGCTACAGCTGTTTGCTAACACTTACTATAAAAGTGTGTGCTTGCCTTAAGTCATGCTGAATTATGTTAGCCTTTTAAAATGAAATATTCTGAAACCAGCTGCATTTACATACATTAGCTGAAGCAGCCTAATTAGCCTAATTAATTAGCATAATTAGCTAAGTCTTCATTGTTCTGTAGAGTTAGACTGCTGGTAAGCCTTTGGGCTCAAAAATAGTATTTGAAGTACCTGGACTAAATTTGGGTAGATAGGGATGGACCGACTACTTCCAAATTAATCATCTTGGAAGTAGTAAAAGATGATATGGAAGTTACTGAAGGTACAGGTGGATTTAGTCTGTATATATAAAGGAGATCTTTGAATCTGCTAGGATATGTCTCATCTGAATACTTAATTTATATGAACAGTTTTCCTTGTGGCAAGTACAAAACATGAGTTTGAACTGTGTTGCAGTGACTGCATATGAGATTGGAGTGTAACTTGTTAGGATAGTTTAATATAATTTAGCAACAAAAGGCCCAGTCACTTCTATCTTCTTTTTACATTATCAATTCTGTTTAGGTTACGTGGGTAATTTTTAGGTGGCTGCAAATGGCGCTCAGGATACTGAACATTGCCAGCAGTGGAAGCTGCCACGTTCATCACTGTTTCAGGTGTCTGGGCAGTGTTAGTTGGCTGATGATAGAGCAGCATACCTGCACTGTTGGAGTGCTTGCACCTGCAGCCTGAGGCTGTCCTGGGCTTTCAGGCTCTTTCACAACACATCTGGGTGCAGTACAGGTAGACAGTGGGCTGCCATCACCACACGCAAGTACGCTGCTCTTAGGCTGTCCAAGGGACTGGTGCTTTCTTCTAGGTCAGGTTGCTTCTGTAGAGGTGCAGATGTATTCTGTGTGCCTGTATGGCAGCAATATATAGGGTTTGGATTTTTGCTTGACTGCTTACAAAATTTGAGGGACAAGGTTTGCTGCCAATGTCACAGAAAATCAGTGCAGAGTTGAATTTGGTATGTTGTGTCTTGTGTTTTTTTCATACTAAAACAGTAGTAGCAGATAAACAGTATTGAGTAAAACAAATGTAGATTTATGTTGTAGATACTGTACAATTTAAGAAATGATGTGTGGTAAATCATAGTGTCGCAAAACAGATTTATGGATTCTACAAAAACTGAGCTACTTCATTATTTGCTTTTGGGATAATTATTTTGGATGTAATAACAGAACTGCATCACAGCCATACCTTCTGTATCTTATTGAATCAGAATTTTCATTTCGTTGTTTTAAAATGACTTTTGTAACAGACTTTATACTCATTTTTTGGGATGATGTGATGAAGTGAGAGAGAGAAGATAGCTTGTTTTTTCCCTCACTGGTTTCTCTCTTGATACATTGCAAATGATGTGTTTGAACATTTTTGAGGCTTTATTGTATGTTTCACAGCAAGCAGTACCAAAGCATGCAATGCTCTACACCAGCAACCAAAATATTGAGGCTTATATGGTGAAGACATGGAAGGGAGATAAGTCATAGTTTTATGCTTTTGATTACTTACAAGTTCTAAAATATTATTAAATTAGAGAAATTGAGCAATAAAGAGAACACATGAAATGGCAGCAGCTGGCATGGACTTACATAATTTCAAATGTGATTGAAATCAGAATAATTGTCTGCATTATTAATGCCTTGTGTATTGGTTCCTACAGCAATAGTGCTATCACTTGTCTGTGAAGCAGCATGTAGCAGACACTTTATTTCAGTGATTGACCTAAATATAATTGTAAAAGGTGCACACAGGGGCTCAGTTGGATCCAGTCACTTGTGACTGATCAGTCCTAGAATTAAGCTAAGCTTCAGTATTGAATGTATTCATTCTAAATTGTGCCTATTTTAAATAAATGAGAATATTGTTTTACTGTGTGAGCATTTCCTTCACCAGCATCATTTATTTCAGAAAACATTGTAGACAAATGAGTAGGGGCCATATGGATAGAGAAGTAGTGTTGAAAGCCAGATTAATTTATTACAATCAGCTTGTGTCTGGAACAGGTGAGGTAAATCATTAGTTGCCAAGGACATCTCATGAGTGTGAATAGAAGCAATATATTAAGTGAGGAAAAGACAGGCCAGAACTTTATTCTCTTGTTCCAAATATAAATGAGGAGGGTGGTACAAACTCTGCATCACAAGGACTAAAGATGTTTTTGAATTTGTTTTTGTGGCAAATGTGTGTTGCTGTGAGTGGCTACATTTTATTTGTTTTGCTAGTTGTTGCTGATAGGTAAATGAGCTCTTTTCAGTTTGCATCTTCTGTTCTTTTTGCAGGGTTTTTTCTTCTGACTATAATCCCAGAATTTTAGAATCCTCTGGCTTCCTGTCTTAGTTCAGAAGACAGGTGTGTGTGCTAGGAAAGAAAAACCAGGAGCCTCCCTTGGACTGGTGAACCTCCTCCCTCAGAATTGTTATAATTCTGAAATTAAATGGGTCTCAGGCAAAGATGTGAGGATAGGAATAACAGTCCTTTACTAGTGTGTCTAACAAGATAAAAAGCCAACAATAACTATATCATGAATAACAAATAGAACCAGGGAAAGACAGGTCGCAGTTTCCTCTGCCGCTGGTACCTTTCCCCTTCGGTACCGTCACAAGCTGCCGGGACGAGATGTATCCAAGGCTCGGCGGGAGCTGTAGAAATGTCCCAGCTGGGCAGGGAGTGCAGAACACGGCGTGGGGAAACTCAGAGTAAAACTGAAGCAGCAGGAGCAGGGCAGGGAGAGACAAGGTTCCAAAATCCCGGGGAACACACGAAGAGGTGGTGGTGGGTCACTCCGAGCTGAGCTCCAGGTGAGGGATGGTGAGATCTTGCTGCAGTAAAGAACCGAGCAGCCCTCTCAGTTCCCTCCGAAAGCAAAAACTTCCCCGAGCGAAGTGAAGTCCGGGTGCTACCCTCTCCCTGACTTTGCTGCTTCCTTTATCTTTCCCAAGCGCCCCTAAGTACCCACAAGCACCTAGCAATCAGCTTCCTAGCAACTTCTGGGAAAAAATTCTGTAAGAAAACAACCCAACCCCCAACATTTCCCTTTCCAAATTTTAAACCAGTGGTTATACTTACATGGATAGTAAAGCTGGTTTCATGTTTTATGGCAATGTTTTACGGCTACAGTATTTTTATTAAGTATTGTGAGATTTTTTTATTTAATGTTTTAGTTTTTCGCAAAAAACAGCAGCAGTCATGGTTTTTAAACAAGTGCTTAAATGGTCAATCTAGAATGAGTACTTTAATTTCAAGTACAGACTTTTTAAAATAAAATTGTGTTACGTTTTAAGGTTTGTTTTGTCTTTACCCCCTAGGGAAATGGTGATACTCTTTTTTGGAAAATTGAAGTGATAGTTTGACTTTGGAAAGAAAAAAAGTTTTGATGTAATACTTGCAAGATAAGGAATGTGGGAGGTGGAAGTAAGGGATATGATGGGTGGAGACCATGCAGGAGATTCATTACAAGTTTATTCTTTGTCTTTTGGATACTAGGAAGGAAATGTAGCAGAGTAAAGACAACATATAGGAGGCCGTGATGGAAGTATAGGTTAGTATAGCTATCCTACGCCCAAGTACAAAACCTTGTGTGTGTGAGTGTGTTGGCTTTTTGGAAGAGTTGTTTTCATATTATGGGGAATAAATAAAGCAGTGCCCTGTCATATAAACTGATAGTTGTTTTTGTTGAATGTTTGAATAGTGGCTAGATGCTGTTGGATAAGAAAGTGACTTGCCTTAGATGGCTGTGGTCTTCTAAAGCCCATCTATATTTTACATGTTTGTTTATACCCTTAAAGTTTGCATATCAGTATTTCAACATTAACTTGGGTCTTGTCTGTTTTCTGACAACCTGTATGTGGGGGGTTGTCCCTCTGCTGAAAACCTAATCCCCTTATGATCAGAATTTGTTGCAATTGATTGCTTCCAGAGTTTTTTTTATTCTGTGTTAAATAAGAGCAACTTTTTTTCCCCATTGTCTTTCTTCATGCACTTGAAACTAGGACTCTACTGCAGCAGCATGCACAATGCATCACACAAAGTTTGCATCGAATGGTCCTTGTTACATTCTAATGACTCAGAACAGACCTTGACAGCTGCATGGGAGCTGAAATGTTATAACTCATACTGTAGTTACAGCAGGTTATAGTGCTAACACTGCTTTTTTTTGTATTGTAAGTCTGACTCCTGCATGTGATGTGCAGAAAATCTTTACATGTCACTCTTGCTTATCTTGATCATTTCAGGAATGAGAATCTCCCGTTTCATAATACCAGTTTTGATACTTCATTGCAGATGCTGCTTGTTGACATGCTAGGAAGGATTGTGGCCCAACCCTAGGAACAGTGCCTCTTTCAAGATTTTCATTTTCCCAGCCAAGAGGATAATCTTTCCTTCTTTAGGAGGCTGTTTGAGGTCTGCCAGAGGTCTCAGGCCCTCATGTTTCCAACTCTTGCCCTTTCTGTGTAGGATGGGAGTGGGAGCTATGTACTGGGTCCCTCTGGCCTTCAAAGAAATCTATGTGGAGACAAGGCAGCAGAGGAGTTGCACCAATTGTCTAAGGGCCCTGATATTGGAATAACTGTATTTATCAAATTAGTTGTTGTTGTAGAAGGAGATTTTTTCCTAACAGAGTTTTTGTCATTTTCTGTCTTTTTTGCCTCTTCTGTAGTAGTTTAATAAGGCACCCAGATGACTGAGTTAATAAATAACTTGCATCTTCCTCCTGCTTTGCATACTAATCCAGTTCACTGCGACTGCTGTGTCCAGTAGGCAGTTGTGATTGGCTCTGAGGGTTTTTTCTAAACTACTTAGATCTCCTCTGAACTGCTCAGCTGGTGCTTTCCTGCTGCAGTGGAAGGCAGGAAATGTAATCCCTGATTGGTGTTGAGGAACTGCAGTGTCCTGCTGAGGGCTCTGTCATTAGTCTTCCTCTGCTTCTTGAAATCCAAGGATTCCTTTCCTAGAGGTAAAATATCAGTGATTGGAATGCATGTACAGCAGTGTAAAGGGGTAACATATGAAACAAGTCAACTTCTGATGATGAATTCAAGAAATGCGATCTGTCACAGATGGCAGAGAAATAGATGCGGTTTAATTCTATACTAAAAACACAAAAGAAACCCTTCACAATAGTGACGTTTAATAGCTTGGTTTAACTCCTTATTGCCATGTAAGTGAAAAAGCAAAGCATCTGAAAGTGGAAATTCTTTCCTGAGTGTTAAAAACTGATACTAGGAAGGTTTATTGAAGTGGACATGTTTTTTTTTTTGTTTTGGTTTTTTGTTTTTTTCATTGTCATTTACCTTTAAGTTAAAAGACACTGATGTGTTCCATCTTTACACAATTGATGGACAGTGGTTGAAGTCCTGGAGCTGGAGTCAGGAAAATAGGCAAACAACTGCAATTGAATGGGATGCTTCATATGTATTAGTTTGTGTAATGTGGGTTTATATGCATTTTTCATCGGCTTTACGTTGCTTCAGTTCCAGGGCCATACAGAATTAATTGCTGCATATAATTTATGCTATAATCTGCACAACACTATTCTGTACATCATGTGTTAGTTTTCCAACTAGAAGCAGTGGGTCTCAAAGGATGAGAAGTTTGGGGGAATGGCAGAAGGAGCAATTGGAGGTTAAACAGGACCATTCTTTTCATGAAAGAATTGTGGGGGTAAGTGCTTGACCTTGAACTAAGTGGTCAATGTAAGGAGTCAAGTGTCATTTAAAAAACCCCAGCCAAATAAAAAATCAAACAAACAAAACTTCAGGATATAGCTGAATATATAATTATTGTAGGCAAATGTTTTATTGCAGTAAACATTAGGTAGTTATAATATCCTTTATAATTTAGATATACCAACTTCAGCCAGCAGTGAGTGATTTGGGAGACTACTGCTAAAAAATCTGATCTGCAAGCTAATGGAGATCATCTGAATTTATTATTTAATACCTCTGTATCACCCAGGCTCCCACTTAGCCTACAGGATCTATGACCTGTCAGGCTGAATAGTTTCTAGTTTGGTACTGAGTGTTGTGATATTTGTTAGTGAGAATTATCTTTATACCAGGTTATCTTGTGCTGCAGTGTTGAGGAGCTGTTGGACTTAGCATCTGAGTGGGCAAGATGAAGAAAAATATGTGAAAGGTAGAGCTGAACTGGAACCGGGTTTTCCAGTTTGCCTTTCCTCAAAGTTCTGCTGAAAAAAGCAAACAGGGATCTTTGTCTTAGCCACTCCTGTCCTTGGTTTAGCAGCCTTCTAGTCTTTTTGGGGGAATCTTCTTTTTGGTGGATTGCAAAAGTATGAAGTCTCATTATGGGGGTATAGTCTGCACTTGGTGCTGCCATTGTACCAAGTGACATAATTTTGTATTTTGCTTGGAGTATCTTGCTGGAGCAAGACAAGAATTTTCCTTTTTTCCCCTTTTGGGTAGGAAGGAGTAGAAGTGACAGCTGGATGAGCTGGTTGGCAGCCTCCCAGTTCTTGTAAACTCTCAATGACAAAGGAAATGTAAAGTTTAGAGTGCTATATAAATTATTTTCAGTGATACAGTAACCTGAGCATAAATAAAATAGTATAATTGACAGAATTGCTGTTGTTATATTTATATTAAGCAAAGGCTGGTAATATCTCCCCAAAGATAAGAACATAGTAGTTCTGCAAATTGTAATTACAGACTGCTTTCCTCTGTGCTACTGTTGGCTTTTGTTTCTGTTTGTTATTTTAAATAACACTGGTGCTCAGTGTCAATTATTTTAAGTTAGTGTTTAATGTTCCATCAATTTGATTTTAATAGGAGCTGAGAAAGGGCCAGTTCATAGTTAATAAGTTTTTTTGTTTTCTAGCCAGTACAGTCATATTTCTATAGAAGAAGAATATGTAAAAATCTAAATTAGTATGCACTTAAACTGAAGTATGAAAGATTTTTTTTTTTTTTAAGAAAGCTATAGATAATTTTTGGAATAAATGAATCAAAATGCTTTTCTTACTAATGGTGAACAATTATTTTAGTTGGGTTTTTCACTCCGTATTATCTCAGCAGTGATACTCTCAAGGCTGTGGGAATACTTTTTAATATTTCATGTGATAATTTATTTTGTTCCTTAAATCTTAGATTCTGTAATCTCTTGACCTAGATGCCTACTTAGTCAACTAAAAAATAAAAGTACTTGATTATGTAGAGATCTTCATCAGTACATTTCAAGTGTTTTACAATGGAAATAAGTACCATTTTACAGGTGATGAAACTTATGGATAATAGCAAATTAAGTCACCTGAATGTGCTCATTAGATCAGTTGAGGATCTGGAAATAAGCCACAATATTCCTGTGCTGCTCTCCTGTTTTCAGTTAAAAAAAAAAAACCCAAAACTTTCTTGTGCAGACAGGTTTGATTTTTAATTTTTTTCCCCTGAATTTTTTTCCCCAGAAAGAATAGATGACTCTTACTGACACTGGTAACAGGTATCACACGTGTGCAGGTAGTGCTATATATAGAGCAAGCCTGTGCACAGCTCCTTGAAAACACCAATTATTCTAACTATCTGCAAGGTTATATTTTATTATCCATTGTTAATATAATTAATATTCCTAATTATCTACGATGCTAATATTACTCTTAAATTCAATCAGGAAAAGCTGTCTTGACTGCAGTCACAATATCAATATCTATGGTTTAAAAGAATGAGTGGGGGGCGGGAGGGAAAAAGGGAGATTTGGCTCATTGCATAAAATGAGTTTTCTTTCTTCCATGAAGTTCTGTTGTTTTGGGGTTTTTTTAAAAGATTGGTTATTTTTGGTTTCCAGCATAGATCAAAGAAATCCCAAAGTGGCATTAAAACTTTTTCTGTCTTCATCATAAATGCCCCATATACATATATTTGGTTTATGACAGCTGAAATAGAATATTTACATGGTATATACTTTGCTGATCCATCACTGTATTACATCTGCTTTTCCTGTGGGTGGATTGTCCTGCTGATGCTTGTGGTTAATTACAGTTTGATGTAAAGAGAGGTCTCTAGTGTTTTGATATAAACAGACCTTTCACTCTCAGGTGTTGTACTTGCCTGTTTTCCATACAGTAATCCTTGATTTAATTGTTTCGTGTGAGACTGACCTTCCTATGTGTAGGTGAACCTTCTATGCTTTGTAATATTCAGAAACTTATTTTTTCACATTAAATCCCTAATGAAATTGATGATGATGAGCTGTCTGTTTGTTGTTTGTTTGTTTTTGGGGGGTGGGGGTGGGATTTGTTGATGGGGTCTTTTTGGTTTTTGGTTTCTTTGAGTACTCAAATTCTGTGGTGATGTTGGGGAGGAGCTTCACAACACCAAGTGAGGGAAAGGCATCCCTCATAATAAAACAATATATATTGTTCTATGCTAAAGCTAAGTAGTACATTGAGTGAAAGAATAATCCAAACCAGGCCTACCCATTTCTGACCTTGGAAGTGCCAGACACAACTTGGAAACATCACAACTTGACAGAATGGATTTCCTTTTCACCAAATCTTGGGGTGTGAAAACTACGGTGGGCTCAAAACTTGTAGGTCATGGGTGTAAAATGGATAAAGAAACTGTTCTGACACAGCAAGTTGGGAACTTCTAAAGCTGCAGAAATTGTCCACTTGCCTGTTCTACTACCCCTTTCCTATTGCTACTGCTACTAGGGACAGAATAGGTAACTGAGTGGTCTAAACCACTAAAATGTTTTATCTCTGCAACAAATCATCTGTTAGCTTTGTGCAAAAATCCTCTACTGACCTGATGACTTATTCCTGCTCATGCTTATGATGGAATACTGTTCATCTAGCTATCCAAATCCAAGCACAAGCCTCTGCCTTGATGAGTTTCAGAGCTTAGGCCTCTCTTGTTCTTATCTCCTGCTTTTGTGTTCTCTATCCTCTGCTATTGGAAACTGAGTCAAAGTAGGTTTTGTTCCATACCTCCCAAAACTTTGGTTACTGCTGAAAGTAATCTACTTAACATTATTTTCAAGAGTGACCATCAGGGCTTTATTTTTAATATTTCATTTATCTGTTTTTAAAAGGTTGCGAAGTGTACTCTAAACAAGCAGTACTATTCACTATTTAACTTGAATCTCTCAATATCAGCTTCATGTAAATCCTGGTGTTTTGTATGTACTTTAGAGTTTATTCTTTGTCGAAGACTTTTTCTACTAATGATTGCACAGTGGGTTGTTTTTGTATGGAACAACACAATATCTTTTTAAAATTTATATTTAAAACACCGATCTATTTTTTCTGCTGTATTTCTTATTTTTCTTAGCTCAGTATATCCATGTCCATTTTTCTTTTCAAAAATTCCATAAGCAGTAGTTTGAAAAGATGCATGAGTGAAATTCTCTGTGTAATCTGTCTAGCATTTAGTGGTTGCACTACTTAATTTGGTTGGACACAAAATCAATTAATAACACCCTCATGGTTAACATACTGGCACCATCAGGAAATTATTTGAAGTGTGACTTCTTTTTTTAGTGTAATGAAAATAATACCACATAAAATATGCTTTTAATGTATCTGAGTATGCTTTGAAATAAAATGACATGGTCTATAGACAAAACTTCTTTCCTTATGGAAAGGGGCTGGTTAAAATCTCCAGTAGGAATACTTCAGAATATGTTGATTGCTTTTAATAGTAAAAATCAGGAGAAAGTATTTCTGGGTTTTGGAACATAAAAAGGTTGTCTAAACATCTTCATGTCACTGACAAAAGAATTTCCATAGTTTCACATGTTTCTCTATATTCTTTTTGGAATCCTAGAATGGTTTGTGTTAAAAGAAACTGTAAATATTGTCCAGTTCCACCCCTACCCTGACATGGGCAGGGTCACCTTCCAAAAGACCGGGTTCCTCAGTGCCCTGTATAACCTGTCCTTCAGCATTTCAGGGATGGCGCATCCATGGCTTCTCTGGGCAACCCGTTCCAGAGCCTGACCAGCCTCACAGTAAAGAACTTCTTCCCAAGATCCAATCTAAACCTACTCAGTTTGAAGACATTCTTCCTTGTCTTATCACTACTCTCTGGCTGGAACAGCCCCAACTCTGTTTTTAACTCATTGGAGATGTGCTTGAGCCCTCTATTTCATCTTTGAGGTCCTTATCTGGACCTGGAAATCTTTATCAAGTTACAAACTCATGCTAACTCCTCTGGCATAGCAGGCTGAGGCACAGACTTAAGTGCCATTTAAACTGTGTGTAAATCTCTTAGTAGGATTTCTGTCGGTGGCTAGGATGTTGTTCAGTTGTTGAAATTGAAGCTTACAGGGACTGCTGAGGGCCTTCTCCCCAGCCCCCCTCCTGCTCTGGCCCTGACTCCCCCTTCTCACCTCCCCAGAAAGGTGGGGGGAGATGTGCCTGCTGTGACATGCGCTTCTGAAGGGCTGACTCTCAGCCTTGGCAGATGGGCACTGAATCGTAAATTCTGTGCGCGTTCAGTTTTGCAGGGCCTGTCGTTCCAATGAAGGCAGTTAGAACTGTCAACACCTAACAGTGCTTGTGGATAATGAATGTAATGTAAACCTGAGAAGCCCATGAACAGCGCTGGCTTCCCACATAGCAGATGAAATCCACTTGGTCTCCTGTATTTCAAGAAAGCCTCTTAATCCTATTCAGGCATTCATAATAATACAGTGCTTTTGAAAATAATTCTGCTTGTTCCAAGATGCATGTTAAGAAAAGAAGTTAAAAGTATTTAAGCATCCTATGTTTAATGTGTTTGGAAAATCTTTCCAGGATTTTGACAGCTGATTATTAATTTACAGTGCTATGGATAAATATGCTATGATTATGCAGCACATAAGTTTATGTAACTTACATACACGTTTTTCCCGCGCTTGCTCAGAATTTTTCTGATGGATTTCAGTAAAAAAATATATGGCAAAAGTTTTTTTAATATTCTTCACTAACTTAGTTGCTTTTAGTTGAGTGCAACACAGAAGCAAATGCCATTATCAGTTAGTGGTATTTGTGATACTTGTATATTCTTCTAGAAGAAAAAGCCTTGTATTTAAGTAATTTTTCTTTTTTAGGAGAGGAAGTTAGAAGGAATGGTCCCTTGGAAAGGCTCTTCCAGGAAGACTAAATGCAGGAAACCAAATTGTGCAAGAGGCCTGGCTTTCAAAATTCTTTGAAATGAAAAAGGATATAGAGTATTGTAGCATAAAGTAGTCAATCAAGGAAGAGGTCATAAAATGTGTCAATTGCTGAGATTGATGCATACTGGATGAGGTTTTCTTTTGGTGTGGCTTCAACTAGAAAGGAATGTTATTTGAAGACACGTGCCATTAGCCATGAACTATTGTTTTTATTCACCTGTTTCAGTTTAAGTGGCTTAAGATTTTTAGTTATGTGACCCTACATAGTTGGAGGGATTTGTAATGAGAATGTATAGGTCTTATTGTACAAATCACATGGGTGCTCTGGAAGTGTTCAGAAATTATTTATTACAAAAACTGGTCCATACACTTATTCACACACGTATATTTATAGACCTATAAGATTCTGACAAGAATCAATTTTACTATAGTAAATTACTTATCTGGCTATCCTCAAAAATCTTCTTTGCTTCAGAGGGAGGTATGTGTTGTCCATCCTCAAGCAGTAGAGTACCAAGTATATTATTAGTTAAAACAATAGAATCAAGTTTTATGGTGGATTTCAAAGTGAAGTTCAGCAGCAGCATGTGTGAATGCACTCGCTGAGGTTGCAATGCTCTTGGTAAGTTGTGTTGTTGTAGGAATGTCTGAAAAAGAGCAAATGAAGCTATGGAGAATTTACACTGGCTATGAAGGCTATAACCCATTTTATGTGTTTCATTAAAGGTGCAATTCAGAAAGGACTTTTAACTTCCTGAAATAGAAAGATTTTCCAAATTAAATCTACACAGTGGGAAAAGAACTTAACTTTCTTTTCCCCAGATTATTTTGTGGCAGAGAAGGTGATGGTTGCTTTGCCCTGGGTAGTCACACTCCATACAATGACCTGACTGATATTTTTTCGTAGTCTATATGTGGAAGCTCATCATCACTACTTCTATTTTCTCTTCAATACTGTTTCTACAGAAAGAAAAAACACCTTGTACAAACTCCAAGCATTTAATTCAAATTCAGCTGTCATTCAAAGTGACAACTTTGTATGCTGAAGGCTTATGGTAGAGTTCTTGCTTAATTTTTAATTAATACCAAAATATATGTTTACACATGGAAATCCCTGTTTTGGATGATCCCACGAAAAGCTGCAGAACTTCCATATAAAATTGCAAAAGCTTGCCTTCATTTCAGCTATTATTGCCTATAAAATGTTTTTTTTTTTTTTTTTTTTTTTCCATTTATAATATTTACTCCTTTGTAATGTAGAAGGAACAGTTGGTTAGGAGAAGAGATGCATTGGCTTCTGGAAATTTGTAAGCAACTAACAGTGAAATACAGCACTGTGGGAATGACTACAGCTAGTGGAGGGTAAAGATAAAGCTGCAGTGTGCTAATAAAACTGATACACTGAGCAATTAACTGGCTTTGTAGAATGAGGGTCTATAAACTCTAATGATGTTAACTTATCTTTTAGTCAAGTGAGCTGTTCCCAGTGAGCAGTAGAGGAAAAAGTATCATTCGCTCATGTCTAAAGTTCAAATGTTTCAAATGTTTGTCCCATGAAAGGTATTTTCTGGAATGAGTCGTAGTATAAAACAGCTATTAATATAGTTTTTGCATATTCCACAAGACAGACAATGCTTATTTGGAGAAAAATGAAATTTTGACCATGATTTTGGGGATTTTTTTTTGTGTGTGTGTGTGTTGAGTTGAGTTTTTTTTGTTCATTTTTATGCTTTTTTATACTGGTGTGTATTTCTTGGTTTAATGTGTTGTATGTGCTTGACTGATATTTATTTTTTTAGTCAAGGCTTGGGCATCTCCCTTTTGTTGTGGAGTGTAATTAGTTAATTTTTCCCCCCTTTAGTCTTGGGCCAAAAACTGCATGACTTAGTGATCAGCTTGTTATGAGTTATGAGTAGAGTGATTTATGTGGATGTTTAATAAATGTATGTGTTTAATTCTAATCCTTGTTTCTGTAATACTTAAGACAAAACACTACAGGCTGCAGTGCATAGCTTGCTGCAGAGTCCGTCTGGGAGGAATTTCTTCCAGTGGAAAGGATTGTTGAGAGTCATGAAGAAATAAGTTAAAACAGTTGAAGAAAAAGGGAAAGTTGGACTTTACAGTTAGTTTCTCAAGTAATCTCCCTGTAATTTCTCAAGAGAAAAATTATCAAAATGCAAATAAGGTCAAGTGAATAAAACAATTATTTTAGTACCTTAAAGCTTGGAGAAGACGTCAGAATTTTACAAATATTAGTACTCATTTCAGATCAGAAATAAATGGGTTAAGCTCTGCATTTAAATCTGCTTTCTACTTTCCAGCTAGTTCTGCCAAAAAGTCATTCCACTGGAACATTAGGAAGGAAATAAACTTTTAAACATAATTTAAGACTGGAAAAATCTTTTATGGTTGTATTTTGTATCACAACTTTTATAAAAATGACAACATTTATTATTTTGAAAATGAAACAGACTTTCAGATATGTACAGGATAAAATAAGGAGTCATTCCTGGGACTGAATGCCATGCATGTCACTGATTTCTGTATTCATTTTAATGGCTCGAAGTGTTTAACATTCTCTAGGAACCAGTGCTAATGGCTTAATTCTGTGAAATCCTCTAAGAATAAGGAAATCTGCCCAGTTCCTGAAAAATCATTCTGCAGCTTGCTTATATGAGTGTGTGTGAGGTCTTTGATTTTATTTAATAATGTTCTAAACATATTTCGCTGTTGATTTGGGTTTTTTGAAGGACATGTATCTCTGAAGGATTTGTTTATTCTTTTCAGACAGCATAAATGTTACTTTCTGCTCTTTTTCTTTTTACTTAAAGCCATTGTGGCAGTACAATACCTGATACCATTATCTCCATTGAATAGCATGTTATCTTTGAAGTGTTTTGAAATTTTTATTAGACTGCTGCTGTAAGTAAGATGAGCTTGTGACCAAGGGTGAGCAAAGCATGTGTAGGCTGGTGGCAGTGGTCTGCAGTCATGTGCCAACAAGGATGTGGGAGGCCTTGAATTTATTAATAAAAAGGTATGTTTAAACAGATGTTAAAATTACTGTTTGATTGACTGGAAAAGGTAAACCAGAGGTGTATAATTGAGGCCTGTTGTTTTAAGGTCAGAAACAGATGATTGGGGCCTCCAAGTCCATTGTGAACTGAAACAATATTTCAACATCCACTCTTTTTAGACTAACTGGTTGGACATTCAGTGAGGGGATCATCTGGGTATATGAAGAGGGTAAAAAACCATTTCCTTGTCATCCAACTGAAACAATTTCCCGTAAGTTTTGCTGAGCCTATCATAAAAAAGTATTCTTCTAATTGATAGTAAACAAAAGTATTTTCAACCAAAATGGCAATTTTCAAAAAAGTGTGAATAAAACTCTCTCACTTGAGCTATAGCTGCAGTCAGTCTCAGTAACACTTGAATGTTACAGACATCCTTAATTCTTGTAATTAGGGAGGAGGAGATTAGCCGGATATCCTGCTTTGCAAGCACCTGCCTTGATAGTAGTTTATTCTTTTTTTTTATTCAACATGGTGCAGTTTTACTGACTTTGACCAGGTCCTATATAGTTCCGATTTTGTTTAAAAAGCCATTGTGAAATGATACATTTCTAGGCTTTTATTTCCATAGCTCCACACTATATTCTAGCAAAGCATACATGCATCTGCGGTTCCTTCACTCTCAGTGTGGCTCCAGAAGACTCAGTAGGTCAAAAACTAGAAAATACCCAAGTCCAAGACCAAAACCCCTCACAGAATTAAAGAAAATAAAGTCTAAATATTTTAAGTAATTAGAAGAATCTGTGCTCCTGGGAAAATGGAAGGCAAATCTACTCTTTCAGCCTTCCAAATGAAAGGGATAGAGATTGAGGGGAGAAGAACTTGTGGAGTTGTCTCTGAAAGTTCCAGAGATAAGAATTATGGAAGGCAATAAGCAAAATAACAAAGTATTCTCCATGGGGCCTTTGTTAAACAAGGGGAGAAAATAGCCTTATGTTCAATGAGCTGAAGAACATATGAAGAACATATGAACTTACTTTGCTATCTAGTCAAATACCTTGTTGTTGAATTAGAAAATCAAAGTAACTTAGAAATAATTTCTCATTCAAATACCTGTTTCAAATGCCATGTTCTTTCCCATTACCATATAGTGTAGAAAACAGAGGAGATGAAAAAGTCCAGCTGCAGAAACAAGTAGCAGCATTCCCTGACAAACTGTGAAGAGTGTGTGTTACTTAGTGAGATGACTTTAGGATCAAAAGGACACCTAGCACAGGGAGTTTTGCCTGTGTTTATCTAGTTATTATTGAAATGCATGTGGTAAGGATATGATTGATTTTTAAGTTAGAAACCTTGAGTTTACATCTTCACACCCTTCTGTTCCCCTCTGAAAATGCTTTTAATATATTGGATGCGCTTATTTTGAGTAACTTCAATTAATCTTGTTTGTTCTGTATTAATGATAGTGTGTCCTTTACTGCCTAGATAAAAGTCAAGTTTTTAAATTATTAATTCAGTTTCTACAACTGCTTGATCATATTATTAATTGAGTAGAATTTGGTTTATTGTAAATTGTAAAGATAAAATGAAAATAGTTTTTAAAACGTTTGTCTCCAAGAATTAGTCATCTTCATAATTAAGAGATTTAAAAGTCATGTTACTTCACAGATTTTTTAAAAAATATTTCAAAGAACTATGTTTTTCAGAATGCACTGGTTTACACAATCTTATGTCACTAGGATAATTCAAGATCTAGCCTCATGCGACTCAAAAAGCAGTTAGTCTGCTGTTATATGTCTAATATGTATTCTGCTTGCTATAAAAAGGTTAATTATAAAGGAGAAACCTTGAACAAATCACAAATATGAATATCAATCATTTTTCAGCCTTGCTTGGGGGCAGTGTGTATTTCTGTAATTACAGGTGCATGTTTAACCAGCAGGAATGTTCAGGGAAAGAAGTATCAATGTCTTAATACTGACTTTGTGAAGTTGTGCTCGTTTTGTTTCCGAACGGGACTATGCACGTGAAGTTGTTATATTAAAATCAAATAACTGCATTATTTTCAGTGGTTTTAATGCAAAAAACCCAATCAAAACCAAACATACGTTCATGGTGGCAAAAACATTTTGGTTTTGCAGTGTAATGCTGTCTGTAAAAGATGACAGTCATTAAACAACAATTTCAGGGGGTGTTGAGGATCTGGGTCTTGGTTCTTTGCGGAAGAAAATGCTACTTTTGTTCAGACGTTAGTTTGCTGAAAGAAAAATTCAAACACTGAATATTGATTCTTCTAGAAAGTCTTCCTATCCCTGTTCCTTCTCCCCCCCCCCCCCCCCCCCCCCCCCCCCCCCCCAATCCTTGCATCTTTCTACATGGGTTTTGTATGAAATAAAATGGTATTTGTAGGTCTTGATTTGCTAAGGTCTGTTTTTGATTAACCCAGAGCAGATTATCCAGTTTGGAGATTAACTCGACTACAGAGCAGGCAGACTTGTGGGCAGTAGGCTGGGGGGCTCTGCCACCCTGGGCTGCTCTTGAGGACAGCTCTGCATAGGAGTTGCAGGTGCTGCTTTGCTTTCTCTTTTGCACCATCTTCTGTTTCGTAATTTTCCTTATGAAGTAGTTTGATAGAATAACCTACCAGTGTAGAAAAAAATTAAATGAAAAAAAAAAAAAAAACAAACCAAAACTGCATGATGCTGAACTTAAAGGCACAGTTGGAATAAAAAAAAAAAAAAATCTGTAGGGTTTTTCCTTCCTGAAGATATTTGTGCTTTCACTTTGAAAGGAGACTTCTGTGTGTTGGAGGTTCAGCCATCCAAACATCCAATGTTTATCATGAAGGACAGCAGCTCTTCTAAACCAATTGTGTTGCAGAATTGACATAATTAGATATTTCCTCAGGCTCCTGGTATATATTAAGAACAGTTAAATTGGTTTGTTTTGTGTTACTGTAGATTGTACCTATGTGTCATTGATCAATTTATATGGATACTGTATGATTTTCTCTTACGTCATTTTACCTTACCTTTTTAGCTCTTCTACTTACTATGTTGTCGTTAAATTTTTTCTCTTGTTTAATCCAGAAGTAATTTCTTGTTTGCTGTCTGGAGATTTTATTCACGTTCATAATTTTTCATACCAAGTTGTCTCCTTCCATTTTGCTCAGTGCTTCCACTGAGCTGTGATAGTGCAAATATATTGAAAAAAACTCTTGTGGGTGTCTCGTAACACTGTAACCCTCTGAACAAACTCATTGCAGTTCTTTGTTTAAGTTTAAAAATAAAAGTAAATTTAATAGAAAATCATATACAAAATTGTGTGGTTGAATTTAATTCCATCTCAAAAAGCAGGATATGAACATGACAACTGTGGTTGCCTACAATGTCATTCTGAATGATATTAAATGCAGTGGCTGAATGTTCTCTACTTAAACTGATAAAAATAAATTTTTTGTACTTCAAGCTTCTCTGTTGTGTGAATGTACAAAATGTGTCAGGTGAAGAAAATCTAGTTGTCTAGTGACTTGGACTCTCTGCAAACCCTGTATTTTACCGTTTTTTGAACTGCATGCTTTGTTAAAAATCAAGGCACCAATTTTGATAAAAAGGGCCTTTTATACAATAAAAAAAGAAAGCAAATGGAATGTCATGTCAGTGTGCAGCACTAAATGAATGTAACATAGGTAGGTGCATTTACATCAGAACGATGTGCTTAAAACAGAAGTTTAATTTAAAATTCTTTTGGGTTGGGTACAAATAGCCCAGAACTGAGAGACCCTTGAGATCTGTACAGAAATATTAAGTAAATGATTGCAAAAAAATCTGATGTGTCAAAGTAATAGAACTATTAAATAGATGGATTTAAAGTGAGAAACTGTGCATTTGACAGCCCTTTACTATATAAAGCATTCTGAAATACAGCTATTTACACAACAATCTGTTTTCCCTTATTTCTCACAGTATTTCAAAATGCTCATCTTCAATCTACTACTTGTCAAAATGAATTAGGCAGTTCAAAATGAAAATGGCAGTTGGCATCTGCCTTTGTTAAATATTTCAGAAATCTTGCTAAGTTGGTTTAAAGATTTATTTACAGTAATTACTAGGGAGGCTTGCAGTATAATTAATATTTTGTGTATTACCATGGAATATCCTGAGTTGGATGGGACCCACATAGCTCATGAAGTCCAGCTCCTGGCCCTGCATGGCACCATCCCCAAGAGTCACACCCTGAGCCTGAGAGGGTTCCAAATGCTTCTTAAACTCTGTCAGGCTTGTGCTGTGACCACTTACTGAGGAGCCTGTTCTAGTGCCCAACCATCCTTGGACTGAAAACCCTTTTGTAATAGATGATACTGTGATGCTTTGCACATTGTGTTCTGTAATAGTTCTGAACTTTTCTTCAAGAAGAAAAAAAAACCAAAACAGATTACTTGAGGTTAGTAGAGTGTTGATTTAATAAATGAAAATCTGTGTTAAATGATTTAGTATGATAATCCCATGATACTCTTAGGGTTAACATCTGCATTTATTTAATTAGGGTATCTACAGTAGAAACGAGGTACAGCTCATCAGGTTTTGTTCTTCAATATTTTTCTAGAAGAACTTGAAAAATATGAAAATTGACTCTTCCTTTTTTTTCTCCTCAGTTGAAAATCTATATGCTATAGTAGGAAATACTGTAGGAAAAAGCTAGCACTTGTAAATAAATCTCATTGGGAATTTTGGTGGGGGTAAAAAGCATGTGTGTACACTTACAAGGACACAATAGTGTATAGTTATATGCCTATAGCTAATTTTCTTATGCTGACTGTAACTTGTTCTTCCTGAGGCTGTCTCAAAATATCCTGTTCTCAAAATCAGGCAAAAGGGTGTCAGGAGAAAAGTAAGTTTTTAAATTGTAGAAGCATTTTGGGCTGTTTTTAAAGGGCTGAATATTTCCAGCAGACAGTCTTTCTTTTCTTGTTAGTTACATTTTTTTTTGTGAACACAATGCTGATCAGCATTGAGTCTGCCTTACACTACTTGCTTCGAATCATGTTCCGTGCAATTATGGCATGGCAGCGTTTAAAATGCTGTCTGGAGAAGTAACATTAACTAAATGAGGTAGTGCAAAGGTACTGACTTTCTGGATCTGTGTGGACTCACATACAAGGAGCATCAGGCTTGTGCTGCTGCCTGTGCTTTCAGAAGCCTGGCAGAACATCTATATCAAAGTTGTTCTGTTCAGTGTCTAGAAATCCTTATTGTTTTGAATGGCAGCTCCTCAGGTAGAGTCTTCGGAGCACGTATCATGGTGTGATGGTCCTAAGAGAACCTGTGATTCATGTGCTTACTTTAGTAGTTTGTCAGGTCTAGAAAGGTAAGAGTGTAATTTGGACAATGAGAACATGTGTAACTGCATGTGGCATTATTTTCTTTAGTGCTAAACTTAATTTGAACTTTTTAAAAGAGTAGTTTCTACTATTTCTATGTTTAAAATGCTTCTTTGTTTTACTGAGATGCTATTTCTTCATTTAACCTTCTTATGCTGTGTTACATTGTTCCCCTTATCCCTTTACATGCACAGATGAAGCAAGAGATTTTCAGCAAGATGAGAGTCTTTTAACTTCTGGGATGCAAGTTAAATTTTTTCTTCTGTCAGAGTTTGTAGATAGGATCATAGTTGTTTTAGAACTGCAAACACAATATCTTTACTAAGTACTAAATCAGTTCTTACAGAAGATCTTTTAAAAGAACAAGAACAATGGGGATTTAGTTGTGAAAATTTGCTTATGACTCTTAGATTAAAATAGTAGATATGATTTCTCAACAGTGCATTACTTCTAAAATATCATGAAGACAAATCACTTCTGAAGTGATTTATAAGTCTGTAATAAGCATACTGATTGGTTTGACTTCATTTTTAGGCATGAATAAGAGCACAGAAAGCTAAAGACCTTGGTCGAATAAAGCCTTGACTTCTTGTCCTTTTACGCTAAAGGAATAAGGGCACGTGAGGGAAGAAAGCTGGGTTATGATGAAAGAAGTAGTGTTCGGTTACCCTTGATTATGTTTATTTTGGCAGTGTTGCAAATGTGGATTCATGATGAGATATGTTTTTTTTCCACTTTCTGTTGCATAATGTATATGTACATGTTTTCTTTGGAACTGGTAGAGAAAAGTAAATGTCATGGGATACACTGGGAATACTGGTGTTAAAGCGTACTCTCCTCTCCCTGTTAGGCTTGTTACTATGTTACTTAAGAGGAGAACAAGTTGTTAAAAGTTCTCCAAATGATGTGTGCTTTTATTATGTTTTCAGTGTAAAAAATGCAATGTGGGTTGTGGGTTTTTGGAGTGTTTTCTTACGGATATTATACAGAATAGAAAATGAAGCAGATGTTTCAACAGATGTCATAGGGGGCCTCTGGAGGGAATGTATGTTACATGCACTAGAGGAAAAAAAACTACTGAAAGGGGGGAATCTAGAGTTTTGTGGCCTAAGGTCCATTGAGCTCAGTCACTCAGATTTTTGAGGTTGCAGCTGTTAAGGGTGTAAGTTTTTTATTTACTATTCTGGTGTCAGGACGTAGATTCAGAAAGCGTCATAAAAACCAGAATTTCTTCTCATTTAGCAGCTATGAAATGATCTGTAAGGATTTCAGGGGCCCATTGCAAGCTCCTGTGCAAAGTGCTCCATTTCAAGAGGCGTGTCAGAAGGAGCTTCTTCTGCCTTCAGAGGAAAAACCTTACACAGGCCGCTGCAGAGATGTGCTTCTAGGAGAAGCTGCCAGGAAGAAATCAGGCAGACTTATCTGGAAATGTTTTCTAGACTGGAGAAAACTGCTGAAGTGGAGGAAGGATGATGAAGAAAAATTAAAACCAACTTTACTTAAGGTAGAATGGGATATGAACTTACGACTCTTGCTGCACACTGTAAGTGGTACCAGTTGCAGTGGTTAGTCTACATTGAGACTAATTAAAGTTCACAGCAAAGAAGAATTGTAGCAACCTCCACATCTTGTCTAGCAGTGCTTTGCTCAGAAAACAGCTTTCCTGTCACCCTCCTGTCTTTTTTTTTTTTTTTCCTTCTTTTTAATCAAAATGCCTTTCCTAGTTGTAGTAACCATAACGAGAAAACCCCCCCCCAAAAACTTGGAGTTAATATCAGGCGATGGGCAATTCAGTTATCCTTATTCCAGATATCCATAATGTCTTTTACACAGATTGTGAATATTGGCTCCAGCAGTCCTTGAGCCAGTTCTCAGCACAGTTCTTTGTAAGGTGTTAGTGCTGTGAATGTGATCTGCTACATTCTGTAGATGCATTTTTGTGGAAAAATGTCATCTTGCTAATGAATACGAACATACATTAAGAAGAAAAAACAAGACCTCATTTCATTTGGAAATAAAAGCTTTTGTCGTTGGGGCTTCCCAGTAGCTTCCAAGTATCTGAATCTTCTTTCTGTCTGAATGGCACAAAGCAACAGGGAAGATAAAGTGATGAGTCTTGAGAGTCAAGAAAACCTTCGAAATGTGAAACAAGCCTTTTTCTTTTTAATTACTCACAGTGGTCTGTTGAAAGGAGTGGGATGATGGAGAGGGCAAAGAGCAGCTCCTGATTTCTCAGAGTAGAACTTGCCCAAATCTGCAGATGCAGAAACACATTTTTCCAGTTCATTAAAGGCAGCAAGCTGTCAGTCAGATGTTTGAGCCAGCTCAGTTGAGAGAAGGCACATGCTTTGGTTGTTTACACAGAAATCCTAACTGGTGGAAGAACACTTTCACAGCCACTGTTGGCAGTACTTAACACAGCGGCACATGGCTTTGATTTCAGTCATCCTTCCTGGTTTGGACCTACTTTGCCATGCATCATAAATTGACTCATAGGGATAAAGAGTACCTTTAGCTTTTCAGTATTTCAGAACTAAAACTTGCATCTTGTATTCTACCTGGGATTGAATGTGTATCTACTCCTTTAATCTGTGAGTTACTGTTCCTAAGAATAAATTTTCTAATGGGAATCAGTAATACTGATATAGGATGGTTTCCTGTAAATCCATTCTTTTCCCTGCTGCATGCTCCAATATGTACAACAACCATCATCCTACTTTAGGGGAAAAGAACTGCCAGGGCAAGAAATTAAAATTTTAAGAGGATTTAAGAATTCCTGACAAAATAGTTTCCCTCATGCTTCTCAAAAATATGAGAAGCACAAAATGAAGGGGAGAGAAAAAAACAGAGAAAAAAAAAGCCCAAAAACATTGAGCTGTAATAATGTGTGAGGTGTTGGGGTTCTTTCGGTTTAGGTTTATTTGTATGTGGGATTTGAGAAGCATCTTTGGGCAATAGAGAGCTGCATGAACAGTACCTCATGCAAAAGTGTAGAAAACACTGAAGAGTTCTAATGAGAGAAGTGGAGTAGAACCTGGGACCAACCTGAGCTACCTTTGAGAAAACAACGTGATGTCCAAGAGAGAGATGATATCAAATGGAAAACAACAATTTGCTGAGAAAATACCCTAAGGAGGCAACACACACTAATCTGTTGTGATAAGATTATACTGTGTCACAGCATTGGAGTAATATAATTTTTTGGTGCAAGTATTGTGAAAGACCTACACGTATTACGTGGTACCTGAATGAAAAGAAACGTTCTGCCACATTCATAGTTGCAAAAATGTTGATGGAGTTATACTCAGAAAGATGCCTTATATTACTTTTTGATCATTTAGTAGCTCCTGGGGAAAAAACCCAACTTTGCTGATTCAGGGGTTTTGGAGATATTTGTTGCTATTTTCCACATGTACCGTAAATCCTATTACTACTACTTTCAGCAGCAAGCAAGCTGATTTGCAGATATAGGGACTGAAACTTATGTAGGAAGTACAGGATTCCAGTGGTTTTAATAGTGTCAACAACTGAACAGAAGTAAATTCAGAGCAATTAAATTTAAAGGCAATAGCTTGTTCAGAACTTTAATTGTCATATCTTTTCAATGGGTTTCCTTTTTTTATTGCTGTGGAGCAAAATTTATTGGGAGTCATATAACTTGAAACCATTAAAAAGAGAATTGAGAAATAAATGTTGTATATTTGAGACTCTTACTTGAATACCTGCATAATTCCTGAATGTCAGCCTGTTGTGGTAGCAGGTTTTTTTGGTGCTTTTGGGGTTTTTAGGTTGCTTGGATTTTTTAAATGATTCACAGTGAAAATTTAGAGAGGTTGTCTCTTACATGGTGGAGATTTATCCAAAACCAATTGTATCTATATTAAACTAATGTATCTATATTTTTGTGATTTGATTTTTAAGATGCTGTAAAAGATACTCCATTCACACTGCAGAGCCATGAAAAAAGCTGCTCTTGCGTGTAAGTGCCAGTGCACCTTGAAAATGAGAAATTAAAGCACTAAAGAACCGTAATTTTTCTATTTATCATAGTTTTTTATATTTCCATGTATTTGTGATAGGAATGTAAAGCAGATGGTGAAAGTGTAGTTATAATTGATGTGTGCATTACATCAACCCTGTGCACTGTGGAGGTGTAAATGTATTTGTTATGGAGCAATTTTACTTATTTTCCGTTGAAGTACCTTGAAAATCCTGTGGAAAGATATGGGACTTTTGAGATAAGAATCTGTTGCAGAGCAGTGGCCTTCTTTCCAAAACTGTATTTATCAAAAATAATGAGGTAGATGTTAAATATCTAGGATGCAGCGTGCATAAAGAAGTGAAAAGAGAGAACTTTTTAGCAGGGACACACTTGTTGCCCAGAGCACAGTCAGAGAATTCATGCCGTGAAGAGGATGAGGTGAATGAGGGAGAGAGGATGCTGTCTATATGACCTTTTAATGGTGTTTCAGTTCCATTCTCTCTGCACTCTTTGGGAGCCAGGGGCGGTTTCATGCCCATGAGTACAAATGTGTTCCTTTAATAATGAAAAGAAGGAAGGGGGAAAAAAAGTATCACATTTGTATGTGTGTCTGATAGATGGCTCTTAATGGTTGTGAAAAATGATATTATGAAATCCTTACAAGTTCTTTCCAGAAAATCTCAGTTGCATTCTTAGGACTAGGAGCGCTGGTCCAGCAATGGGCATAATTTAACCCAGTTCTGGGCAGTGGAGCATATTTGCTGCAGAGGCCTGCACAAAACTCTGAGTGCATTCATCACCATCGTTCTGTGGTAAATCTCTCTTGTGCTGGATGTGGTGAGGAGCTGCCATGATTTTTTGATCACATGAAGAGCACAGACTTGAGACTTTGGTGCTGTGTTCATGTTGGTGGTATTTGTTGTCTTGATGGTGATTTGTCATTACTCCAGCTCCTTCCTAATTAGTTTTAGGGCACTGCCATCCACAGATTTTACAGAGTGCACTAGCACATTATTAGCTCTTCCAGGCCACCACAGCTGTGTTGTCACTGCATTATCATCAGTTAATTTTTGTCTGTTATTTTTGCTTTTCTGCTTTTTGAGCTTTTCACCCAGCTACAAATAACACATTATTAAAAAATGGAAGCTCATTGGGTTGTTACTGAACCATATGCCTTGAGGGAAAAAAAGTGCTGTTAATACTTTTGACAGTGTTGTAGAAGTTGGCAGCATGCTCATATTCTCACTGTGTTCTTGACAGAAAGGCAGGCTGACTTTGACATTTATATTTTGACACTCTAAATTTTTTGGCTGACATGCATATTAAAACCAAAACATGAAAAAAACCCAAATAACAACCAAAACTCCCCCAAACTCTATTGTTTCCAATGCTAATATCTAAACAAAGAATTGAGAATCACATTTAAATATACCCGTATCATGAGACTTTTGTTATGGTCAAGCGCAGGTATAAAATCCCATTGTCCCAAGATTTTTCTCTTCCCGTTCCAATCTTCAATTTTGTGTTTTCATATGGGTTTGTGTCTTAATTTTTAAATTTTATTATGATCATTGTTTTCCCTTGTGTTAACTTTCTTCTCTTTTTTTTGCATCATCTACCATAAAAGTTTGTCGCTCAAAACAAATACATGTTTGTTGGACTGGTGAATTGGGTTTTATTGCACTTTGCTGCTCTCAATACAGCATAAAGATACAAAAAATTTAAGGAGAGGGTGTTTTAATAATAACTAGTTCAGCTGTAAGAGGTATTCCAATGTCTGGAACTGTAGTAGTAACAATATTTTCTGTATATGTTTACGGTCATTACAGCAATCTTTTTTAATAGTAGTAAGGGCCTCTGGCATTACCTTTCATCTACTGACTGACAGATCACCTGTCATCCGCTGATGGTGACCAGTTACTAAAGGCTGAATGCAATTATGCTTCAACATAGCTAGAAGTTCTCGTCCCTCCAGTTGGGGGGGAAGACTCTTAATTGTCTTAATCTATACCACCCTAAGTAATTCCATAGTTTGAGTAATTTATTATTTAAAATGGCAAAATGCAAAAAAAAAGACGGAAGGAGAAAGGGAAAGCTAAAGGACCTTAGAGGTGCTACTTAAGCCATCAAGAGCAGTCCTGTGCTCATTGCTTAATTTTAGTAGTTTGGTTCAATATGTTTTTCTTTAAGCTGGTTTTCTGCTTAATAAGTCTCTTCTGTGCTCAGAAAATAATCTACTTTTAGCTGATGTTTGCAACTCAAAAGTATGATTTGGTAACTCTTATGTTAAGCAACTTTTCGTGTTTTTCAGATTAATAGAATCATTGAGTATATGTGGTAATTTCTTAAATAGGTATCAGGAGGAAAGGGTGTCCAATGCAGAAGAAAAAGTAATGTGAAGAAGCCACTTTATAAGTTACGAACAAAGGCTATTTTTAGAAATGCAATGGCAATGATTTATTTTTAACCAGTTGATCCCACTTGGTTCATCTTCCTTCAGACACTTCAGTTATTAATGTAATGCAAATAATAAATCATTCAGGTTCTCTTTACACTTGTCAGACACATTTCTATGCTGTCTATTTTGGCAGCAGCAGTGATGAAATACACTTATTTACTGCAGTCAACACAATCTAAATAAGTATCTGTCTTTCCCTAACACCATGTAATAGGAATTTGTGGATTTTATCACTGAAATAAATCTACTTGAAAAATTTTTTTACTATAGGCTTTAATGCTCATTTTTTTTTCTAGGGTGATTTTGTTAACTTTTTGTATACTTAGAGAAGGCAGGAAGGTGGTTTCCCACACACAACATTCCTCTGAACATATTTTGCTGTATTTTCTACTTGTTTCTTAAGATTCACATTTGTTCTTTTTCTGTCAGTTAAAAAAAAATCATTTGCTCTTTTTATAAATGTGGTATAAAAGGAGCCTGAAGTAATGTGGTTTTGCCCTTCATCCCAGTGCATGATCCATCTCATTTTTTTAACCATTTGTCTTCTTTCCAGGTTATTCAGAGGATTTATTCACTTAGTTGAAGTTGTTCTTTGAACTGTGAAAGTTGCTAAATGAAATCGAAATTTTTAATGGAGAAGTTCTCAGTATTGTGAGTCTCTATTCTGCTACCTGCGTCTTTATCCTGTAGGAAATAGAAATAATAATTGCATAAAACAAATAATTTTGTTTGGAAGACATATTGGTTGGTAGAACAGTGGATGGATGTCTTTGTATTAGAGCATGGAGTTATTTACTTTTTTCCCTCCCCCTTCTCTATTTTTAACCCTGACTGTGTCATTGTAGAGACAAACTTGGCAGGTACAGTTCAACAAGGGACAAAAAAAATGCTCTAATGTGTTGTAGCCTGTAAGTTATTATTAGTATGTGCTCTGAGGAGATACAATGGTGGAGAGCAGTAGGATGCCCGAAGGAGGCTGTGACAGTGTGAAAGTCTGCACTAGAGCAGGCTCCTGGCAGGACCTATGAATGTGTGGAGCCCAGACTTGAGCAGGGTTGCTGCTCACAGGATTTCTGACCCTGTGGGGTCTCACAGTGGAGTTTTCTGTTACTGAAGGACTGCACCCCATGGAAAGGACCCACACAGAAGCAGTTTGTGAAGAGCTGCAGCCTGTGGGAAGGAGTCACATGGGAGAAGTTCATGGGGGACTGCCTTCTGTGGGAGTGACTTCACACTGGAGCAGGGAAGCTGTGAGGGAGGTGGGAGGAAAGGGGTTTTCAAGATAGGGTTTTATTTCTCATTGTCCTTCTCTGATTTGTTTGGTAATAAACTAAACTGATTTCTCCAAATCAAGCCAGTTTTGCCCATGGCAGTAACTGACGAGTGACCTCTCCCTGTCCTTACCTTGACCCATGAGCAGCTTTGGGTATGTGGCATCAAGACATGGTCAACCACAATGTCTTTCTACCCCATCCTTATCCAAGAAGTCTCTGAAAGTTTGTCTAAGTGCTTTTCCCACTCTCTACTCAGTTCTTGCTCTGCATTTTGGGTGAGTTGTTGTGTGTTTTGAAAGCTCTGGGCTTGTGGAATACACAACTGTACAGGTACTTGCAAAGATGGAAGTTAATGGCTAAACCTATTTGATCAATATTCTGTTAAGAAACTTCTGATTTAACATACAACTCCAAAATTTGTAGGTGTTGGTGAGAAGAAATACTGATTTTGATTGAAATATCCAAGCACTGCATTGCAGTTAAAATAAGCCCTGGCCAGAGCTAACAATGACAAGATTTCTATGTATTTAAGTCATATTTTTACTTGAGCTATAGGTTTCTTTCCTAATGTCATGTAGTTTATTATAATGATCTGACACACATTCATGAAAAGATTTATTTTACTCAGAGGAAGTATAAAGTGCATAAAGTGATGCTGTAGAATTTTAAAAACATCCTTGGTATGTTTTTAAAATCCTCTTCCCCGTTAAGATTCTACAAGGTACTCTGTGAATTTTTGTTTAACTCAGTAGCTTTCATAATTTGTTGTGGTGTGATTTCTTTGTCTTTGACTTAGCCAATACACTTCATTTTCCAAAAATCGACAGCATGCAAAGACCTAAAAAGCTAAAGCTTTCATGAATGCAGGAAGGGAATCTTATGTCTCCAGAAGCATGTGCTTGGTACAGGAAAAAAGTTGTGTCAAAGTTGTGGCTTCCTTTGCAATTTTAGCTACTTTACCCTATCTCCTCTCCTCTCATGTGTAGCTATTTCATAGTTAATTTTTTCCAACTGGTTGTAAACTTTTTTATCACGTGGGATTTTGATGTGTAAAATGTCATTTTTTTCCTCTCTGTATCCTTACTGTGTTCTTTTATGTTAATTAAATGAAATTCCATGCAAAATGACCCATTTGTCTGTGGGTTTTGAGGTGAATGACAGTGAAGCCTTCACAAAATTAATTTATTTATTTTAGTGATACTCCTTGATGTACTACCTGCATTATACATTAGGCAACTTAGACACAAAGGAGGAAGACTAGCATGAGAATTTTTAGCATATTTAACATCGAAAAGACATACTGTCAGATTCAACTCTGTTGACAGGAGCATTCTGCAATGAGGTCTTTAGCTCATTATTAAACAGAACTCTAAGCTGCTGTCACACATTGTAGATAATTATGGCTCATATGAAATACCTCATATAATTTCAGCATTTCTTTTCTAGAAAGGGATATGCCTATCTTGATAAGACAAATAAGATTATTCAGAAACACTGCAACCCTGTCATTGTTTTGCATAGGCTCCTCTTTGCTGTTGTGTCTCTTGTATACCTTGATGATTTTAAATTAAGTAATGTTTATGTGCTTCCTTAGTTTTTATGTAGCCCCACACAGGCTTAATGTTTATAATTGTTTTTGCTGAGATTCCCATGTTAGCGCCGTACTTCAGAATCAAGTAATAGGTAGTTTATTGTTAGTAGCATTTGTCTTCAATGGTGCATGTATATATATGCTATATACCAGAAAAATCTCAGCTTTTAGATTTGCACTGGATATTCCTATGGCACATATAGTCTTGTAAATCTGTCAGGACTTAGTTAACATGTTCTGGAAACGAGAAGTTAATCATGCAGATGGGCATTTAGGAAGTCAGTGTTTTCTCATCTCTATGGGTAGATGATGATTTTCTTTAGGACTAATTAGTAGGGTTATTAATCCAGACAATTAAATTCTCTTCTAACACTACAGCTGTCTAATTAATGAATCTATTAATTAATCAGTAGGTTCTCCAGATGTCTACTGAGATACTGTCCCTTGAGCAGCAATATTAGCTGTTGATTTTTTGCGAACCAAGAACTAGAATCTTTCATTTTTTGGTTGTATATGAAGCAAGAGCCTGATTTATTAAACTTTTATCTTTTGCTCTGAGTAAAAAGCTATTTTTATTGGTTATTTTTCACCTGACATATATGTGACTAGGTAATGTGTCATTAAAATCTAAGGGAATGCTATTCAAATGCTTCCTTTCCAACAACCCAGAAAAAGCTCTTGCAGAAATAAATGTTACCATACAAACATGCAAATAGCTTAATTGCTTTCAATTTCAGAAACCTACTTACCTGGTGCCAGTAAGTCATGATCTTATCACATCTCATCTGTGGCATGCTGCCTTGCAGTGCAGCTTGAAAACGTGCTGTACTGCAAGGCATTTGGGTCAAGTCTGGCAAAGTCAGCCTGTCTGATTCAATCTGACCATTTCTCCATTTCTCAGACAGGAATGAGAAGTGTTTTGACCACACACTATGTGCGCAGGTTTGAGCAATAAAAAAAATGTTTCTCTGCATTCTGCAATATGTAGGATCTACTGTGTGTGCTGTGCTGGTCTGCTTGGTTTGGAACTTATTTTGGAAAAGTGTATTTTTCAAAGACAGGTGTTAAAACTTGTTAGTTGGCTTCTTTTCTTTCACAGCTAAAGCAATTATCAGTTTATTCCATAATGAAATTGTAGTCATCTAAAAGTACTGAAACTGATGTTCATGCTTCCCTCTGTTCCATAGAAGCCAAGGTATAAGTGACCTCGTCAGTTCTAATTATTGTATAACAGGCTGGGATATAATTGCTAAGTTACCATGGCTGCATTTTTGCTGGCACATTGTCTTCTTCAGTGAGAAGGATCTATTTTATTTCTCTTCTCCCTACTTTTTCTTAGAATTTCCTGCCTTTTAATTTATCAGGTACAAAAGAAGGTAAGGAGGAGGAATTTAAGCCTCAAGAAAATTGTATTAATTTTAATTAAATTCTAGAATGCAGACCACACCCCCTCTATTCCTGTGTTGGTGTGCATAACGCTCCAAAACCTTGCCAGGCCACAGCTGCCAGTGTTGCTGTATTATTGGAACATATGCAGAGTTGGCTGCTTTTCCCAGTGCCATGCATCCATGCTGATAAAGGTGCTATACTGTGAAAGGACAGTGTCAGAGGAGTTGAGGGCATATGTTCACAATTGGCGTTTGCCTGTACTGACATTTTGCTGGGGGCTTGGGCTGTTTAGGAAGGTAGTTCTGCTGAGGTGACAGGCTGGGTTTTGCCAGTTGGCATCAAACTTACACAAACTACTGGCAACAAGAAACAAGTGCTTTGAATTAAACATTATAGGAGCATAGACCTGAATAAAACCGACTTTATGTAGGAAACACCTTGTTCAGGATCCTTCAGCTTCTGTCCATTTTATTTAGTGTTAACACAGATATTTTAGGGAGCTTTGAGATTACATTGGCTTGGTTTCCAGCTGAGTTCTGGGAACTGAAGACTGAGCCAGGGTATAATTCTGTTTCTAGCTGTAGACTGAGCTAAAGATAACTTAAGTGTTCACTGTCTGGACTATGTTGTGCAGAAACCTACAGTTGCACTATATCAATAGCTGTCTGCATGTGACTAACCAAGCAAACAGGAATATCTGGAAAATAGAAAGGAGGTTGGACAACCAAGGAAATAAATCCTGAATCTATTAAAGGAAGAAAATAGAAAACCTAGCTCTATAAAACTCTTTTGAATTAGGAAGACCCTCAGTCTTCTCCAAGGGTAAAACCTTTATTTAGCTCATCTTTAAGAATTCTCAGTGTTCCTGTTCCTGTAAATTTTTGTGCTGGTGTTTAAAACACAAATCTGACCAACTGTTAATTGAAAAGCTTTTAGTGGCAGCTGAACAAGTAGTATTTTGGTGTTCAGTATTTTTTTCTCTTTTAATTTACATAATATGTTTCTATTCCTATAACTGAAAAGAAGTACTTTAACAACCCCAACAAATAACTTCTTCCCCTTCCACTTCCCCCCGCAAAAAAAAAAAAAAAAATCAAAACCAAGGAAAAACCTTAACTATGTAAGCATTTACTAGAAAAGAGTAACCACCAACATTATCATTTGATTTAGGAGTGGAGAGCTTTTTGTAGTTGCATCTGAAATATTTTCTTTGACTAACCAATCTTTGGAATCTGGCTAATAAGAAATGGGGAAAACATTTTTTTTTCCCCTCACACACCCCCACTCCCCTCCTTGATTTCCTCTTCTCCTTCTAAATCAATTCTTTTCTCCATCTAAATAATTCCAAGCTCAATTCATTACCTAGTTTTAAAATGCTACTTATCACTTGCTATTGTATTAGCACTTGTATATACTGTAGATTTAAGGCAATGGTACTAAGATTTGTTTGAGTAGTAAAGTGAAATGAGCAAAATTCACTATTGACCTACTTTTTTTCTTGGTTTTTCACTGTGTCATAAAGGTTTTCACTCTGTGGTTCACAAGTTATTGATGATCTTGTAAGTATGAGGCAAGCATTTGATCCATAGAGAACGAACTAATTGTACATGTCCTCTTCATTTTCAGTTTTAAAATTGTATTAAAAGGAAGACAAAACCACATTGCTAATATTGCTCTTGTATATAAGCAACTTATGTAGTCATTTAAAAGATATTATAAGACTTGTGAAAAGTTCTCAGTTCCTTTGGAAGGACAGATGCATCGTAGACTATGTTAAGATGTAGTCTGTAGTATAAAAGCTTTTGAGAAATCTTGCTATCCAGCCTAGATTTTAGTGTGTTCATGGATTTAAACCCATGGACCAGTGCAGTGTAAAACCTGCATCTAAAAGTTTTCAGAGCCAGAATTAAGATCTGCTATTTACAAAACTCTTTGTATCATGTGATTGTATTTTGTGCTTTTGAAATTGTTTCCTGGCAGTGGAAACAAAGGCCTGTTTTTTAGTCTTGGTTCTATCAATATCTTAATTTTTACCCTTCTTGTGTCCTAAACAAAGCTACATATATAATATTTACCTCAGTCTCTTTCATCTTGTTTGAAAAACCCCACAACTTAACTATCACTGCTATATTACTCTGCACCTTTCCCTAGCCCTAATAGGACTACTTTAATGAGACAGAACTTTTTCCCTATCCTGTCTGTGTTTTCGATATTATAGATTCCCGCATTAAGTGCTCAAGAAATACAGTTTTGCTATCAACATAACTTAATGAGAAACTTTCTCTTAGGATGGACAAAGTAGATAATTTATTGCATTGAACTCCATTTTCAGCTATGGCTTAGAGCTCCCTGAAGGGCATAGATTAAAAGAATATTTTAAAAGTGAAGTTATTTCAAGAAATATTAGTCTATATCTGGCTGACAAACTCTTGTATGTGTTTGAATATTTCACTTCCTTACTTTTTTCATTCCTTTGGCATTAGCTGTTAGTAGTGTTTAGATACACTTCTACTCCATCAGGATGTCTCCAGTATAGAGATTATAGCTATATGAATAACAAGCTGGGCAAAAGGGATACGCCAGCCAAATTTCCAAGCAAGCATAAATAAATAAATTCCAAAATGGGTCTCAAAGAAATTGATGTGTGTCTTTGGTCCCATTTCCTCGAAGAATAGGACAGCATGAAGGCTACGCTATGTTTGGCAAAAACAGGTTTTTAAAGACAATTCAGTTTGAACCTTCGGTTTTTTGATGTGCTAAGGATCTTTGAAATATGAGTCAGTTTTTGTTCTTCCAACCTACCTAAACACAGCTGCTAGAATGTCAAGTCTGTGCTGAATGAAAGTGGAAGGATCCCTTAGTGTCCAATTCAGGCAGACTCTCAGAATACAGAGCATGATACTTCAGCACTTTAAACAAACATGCTGTGTCAGGCATACTTGATCAAAGGTAGCCTTCTTCTTCTGATTAAGGCAGGTAAGCTTAGTGTCTGCTTTTTCAGAAGTGCTGAGCATCTACAGAGCTCTGAGTCCCTTGAATTTTGCAAAGACTCAGCATCTTTGGAAGTCACACCACTAGCAATGACAAAATTGGAGTATCCAATTAGGTGATCTCATTCTAAGTCCAGTTAAATTATAGATGTTAGTGTACTTACAGACTCAGGTAATCACGTGAATGCATACTTCCATTGAAATCAATAAATGTGAAATTACTCAATGCTTTTAAAAATCCAATTAGGCACTGAGACAACTGTAGAAATCTGATGTATGGGGACATGAATTTATATGTGTGACATGCATTATGCTAGGAGACTGTGAAGGAAAGCTGAGAAATGAAATGCCCAGTCAATGGGGCATTCAGCAGCTAACTTTCATAAGCTGCTTTAAAGCTTAGGATCGCTGCCTCTGCTTTCAGAAGTTTATGGTCCATATGTGGGAAGAGAATAACTTGGCATACAGCAACCCTGAAGCCCAGCAGTATGTTTATATATTCAACACTCTATTGCCCTTGGCAGAAAAATCTAAATATTTGACCCACTGCCATACTTTGTAACAGCTCTTTGCCGAATTCTCTTCTCAGATACGTTTGTGCAGTGCCATTAAGTTTGGTGGATGGAATCTAATAAAGATAACAAGGAGCAACATTTGGGAAAGCAGGAACTCTTTAGGGGGTTGTTTTGATTTTTTTTTTTCATTATCAGCATATTTAACTCTATTTTCTATTTCTCCTGATCTTTGTAAACTATGAAAACATAACATATTTTATTTCTTGTTTGTAAGAAAGAGTTGTAGTCTCTTTGGAGGAAGGGGTAATTACAGATGGTAGTCAGAAAGCCTGAGTGGGACAAGTCCAGTTTTAGTAAGGAGATACTTAGCCAATGTGAGTCAGATGAGACAATGCAAAGATACGCAATTTCATTTGTCTGGCAGATTTTCAAAAACTTATTTCAAGGGCATGCCTGGAAGCCTTCAGTGAATATGGATGTGTTAGCATAGTTGCTTTTTAAATTGTTTTGAAAAACCCTCAAAACCCTAAGGCTGCCACATGAATATCAGCTCCCCATGAACTTTTCCAGAACCCAGCCACAAATAATAGCAAGAAGTTTTTTTGCCACATATTATTAGAAAAGCATTATGTCTTAGTTTCTCTTTATTGTAATGAGTGGCATATAGAAAAGGATTCAGAAATTTATTTGAAATTTCTTTCAGTTGTGTAGTAGTTGTCTTGCTTTACCTTGACTAGTCATGGTAGCTTTCTTAAAATGAATTTTTAAGATCTTAAGATGTCAGGAGACTTTTGTTATAAAAGTGTTACAATGTCTTTTAATACACCTTAAAAACCAGCAAAAGGTGTGAGATGCACTGGTTAAATGTTTGAACTCAGAAATTGCTAAAATGAAGGATTGAGTTACAATTTTGTATGGTCTGAATATATTTATTGTCTGATTTTGTACCAATAACAGATATAAATTTGTGCCTAAAAAGCATCTGGTGAAAAGCAGCTAAATTAGTGTATCTTGCTGCAAGGCTATTTCCTTTCCTTGGGGCAAGGAGAGAAGTGAGGAAAGGTAGATCTGAGGGTATTGTGGTGGTCCTGTCTTGATGGGAGGGGATTTTGGGTTTTGGAGAAGTTTTGAAAATGAGTATTTAGCAGAGCTTTCAATCTTCACATTATTTTAGGTTTTTTTTTTTTTTTTTTTTTTTGAAGATAATGGTCTGAGTAAAGAAAAACTGTGTGTGCCTAGTTGTGATAACATTTAATAGCACTGGACAGTGATCCCTGAGAATGGATTGTTCTGTATTATTCTTCCCTGTCATATGGCTTTTCTCTCAATGTGGCAGGTATTTAGAGGCATGGAAATTTTCCATTGCTTGACTTGAGACAATTTTGTACCTCACTCAGTCAAGGTATAATATTTTTAATGAGCCTGATCTCTACATTTATACATGTGTGTGTTAAACTTTGTAATAATTGAATTTTTATTTTTTGCATTTTTTAATTTTTGGACTAAACTATTGCACAGTTTCTGGAAATAAGATGAGAAAAAATGTTTTACATTCAAATTAATTACAGCAGCTAATAATAATAATCAGCTTTATCTACTGAGATCAATAATTGGAGCACTTCCTTGAAATATAGGAGCATGTGTCCTTTTTGCCAGGAGTACCTCTTCTATAATTCATTTGCCAAATTACAAACTTTTAAAGTCTGCTTATATGGGCTGAATAGAGACAGAAGGGAGATTTTGAAAAAAAAGTTAATCTTCTCTGTAGTTAATGGGAGACAAGTTTTTCCTGGACTGATTCAAAGGATCAAAGTTAGGTCCCTGCTGAGTTGCTCTCTTCCTTCATTATTTCTGGAGGAAGTCAAGGGAGAGAAAACTTACTTGACTGAAGTTAGTACTGGTGAATTCTCATTTCAGGGTTTCCTGAATTCTCTGAATTTATGTGTGTTTTTCTGCATGTTTTAGTACTGCTAGTGCTGACCAGTCTGTGCACATATCATTCCCTGCCCTGAGATACTTAACATGCTTTAGCCTGGAGCTACATCATTAAAGTTGGATTCATTTTGCTGCAATTGCTGCTCCTGGCTGAAGAACTAGCATTGAAACTGAAATCATAGCCTCTATTTTGCTGTGCTCTTGGTGAACCCTGAGCTGGCCCTGAGGCAACACTGTGTAAGAAGCTGTCAGACAGGAGTGTGTAAAGCAAGAGGGAAAGAGCAGGGCTGAAGCATTTTGGTGGCAGCAGAACAGAACTGGGAGGAAAAAGAAATAATAATCCTGAGAGTTTATATCTTTTTGTGATATTGGAAAGGACAGGGATTGGAGAAAAAAATCAAAACCAAGCAAACTTAAAAAGATCCCACTAACCTAAAGCAAAACCCCCCTGCTTGGTATTTCAACATGTCACTAAACCCCCTGCTCTTATGTATTCTCTTTTACTTTCTCTTATGTTGTTGCCCACTGCTTTTTAATTTCAGATTTCCATAATAAACCCATTTATACTGAAATGTATTGAGAGAATGATGCTTTTGTGTGTTGAATGTGCTTTGACATAATTTATCTAGAACTTGACAGGGATTCCATCCTTGATGATTAAAAAGGCATTAATGAGATGGGTACTTGTCAAAACTGGATTATGGCCATCTTCATGTTAGTGAAAGGGCAGTGGAATGACTACTGAAAACAAATGTGAAGCACACATTTTTGCAATGAATTATTGATTGTTCTTGATATAGGAAATAAGAAATTGGAATGTTCAGGAAGAAAAAGATAAATACTGCTTGATATTTTAATCAGGCATATCATAATGTTGTTAATGTAAGATAAAAAGCTGTACATAATACAAAGTAATATTCTTTTTAAAGAAGCATAATTCAGTCTTGAAAAAAATGGGTGTATGTGGGTTTCATATTTATTAAGGCGTAAAGCACTATGGCTTATGTAACATGGAAATAGATTTCTTCAACATGTATATGAGCATTCTTAATTACCATCAGATAAACTGACAAGAATTCAGCTAGATACCAAACATATGGTTAACAATACATCTATAACAATTCACAGAGCTTAAAAATTTAAGTATACACTAATGCTGATTTAATTTCTTAGCTATATAGCTATTTTTATTTGACAAATTGAAATAGGTGGCATCCTGGGGAACCAGACTAAAACCTGATCTCTAAAGGCTTATTATCTTTACATAATGCTTTATAGACACTTTGCTGTGACAGTCTCTTCACAGATTTTTATCTCGTAATGTCAAAACAATTAATGGGAAAATAATAATTTAAGGACGCTTCATCTTACATGTCTTCAGTTTGCTAATGAGCTCCTGTCTCAATCTATGGAAGTTTTTAATATGTATGTGTGAGGAAAGATGGAGTGCAGTGTTGCTGCTGCTTTAGTAAGGTTTCAAGAAAATTGTAGCCATGAACAGTTATTTCTGCACAGACACACACATATGTAATCTCAGAAGTATGCAATGTGAGATGCAGTAAACATTTTCTGCTCACTGTAATTTGTATGTCTTCCAGCAGGAGATAAACAACAAAGCATTAATGTTTGGCATTTGCAGAATTTTGCCTAAATATTGCCTTTGTGGAGATACTTTTAGGGTATGTTAATCTCTAAAATTGGAAAAAAAAAAAATTCTCTCTTTTGCTGTTCATGTCATTCAATTGGAGAAAAATGCAGTAAAACTGTTTTAATCCCATTTAATTCTGCAGTGCATATTTTACTTTTTTTTTGTCTGCATAAAATCAGCATCTCTGTCCATTTTCTTGTTCATTACTGTACCCAGTGTGTTTTCCTGTTTGAAGCCTCATAAAAAAAGATAGCTTTAATTCTGAGACATGATGAATGAGTGTTTCCGGGGTTTTAACACTTGATGTGAGAATTTTAAAAAGCTTTTATTTTCACATTTCTTTTTCATTATGATAGTCAATTACAACAAAGTAGTAGTTAGGAAGATCCAGCACAGATATTGACATTGTCTGGTCTTGTGGAATGATAAGTAGTCCTCCATCCTGAGTTAGCCGCATGCTTTTGTTGGTGCATCGGTTTTTGGGTTACAGCGCAAGGGTTACAGGATTACATTGTCCACTAGGTTAGTAAACCATTCTTGTCTGGCTGCAAAGCAAGTATGTTGCAAGGAGAACCTAAAGTTTATCTCTTCTTTTTAACCTTTTAGTTTCTTAAAGGCAACTACTTGAAAAACTGACTCACGTCTCCTCTATTTTTTCTAGCTGAATAGTTTTTTGCATAGCAGGTAATTTTTCTGAGAAATATCTAAGCGTAGATGCCTTCTAAGACATTTATGGGTGTTATATGCCAAAATACCCTAATTAGGGTACTAGGAAGTGTGATCATTATGTGTACAAACATTATCAAGCACATGATTGCATCTTGTGACTTCAGTTTAGCCCATTTGGCAATAATATGGGATAATCGGCTTCCATTTAAGCAGTGAAAAGGGAACTAACTTATTTCCTGTTCCCTGGCCAATTCACACTTACTTCAGTAACATTTGAATTGAATGTGTGGGTGGTGGGGGCGGTGAGTAAAGACCACTTCACCAGTAGAAGAGTTTGGTCTGCTGGCTTTTTCAGCTAAATGAATGTTCAAACTAAAGGGAAGCAACCTGCTCAAACTATAAAGTAAATGTTGGCAGGACAGCAGGCAGTCTCCTGTTGGGCTGGACTGTGCCAGGTTGTGAATAGCTAGATTTTAGATATAATGAGTAAAGTAAAATCCCTTCAGTTTAGCAATACACATTAGGTTTTTCACTGCAAAATGGTAACTTATAGAGACTTGGTATTTTTCTTTTTTTTTTTTTTTTCCAAATTGTTTCTGTTAGTGTAAAGTTGCTGTGTTTAGAGAGCTTCTTTTTTCTTGGTTTTCATGATTGTGTGTTCTATCTTTACATGAAGGATTTTTAAAATAATGGGATTATTTGGGGATTAAAATTCTTCTCTTACTGAAATCAGTCAGCAAAAATTAAGAGCTTGGCTGGGAAGAGTATCAGGCCAATAATGGATGGGAAAAAGCTGGTTCCACTTGTGCACAAGTCCACAGCATTTTCTCATACAACAATTGCTAAGAGATTGTGTGTGGTCAGCACCACACTGGTAGCCTTAGGCTGACTGGAACTGCTTCAAACAGACCTAAATATCACCAGATACAGAGGAATCTGTAGCATGTTCCTGTTGTTCTTGCTCATAAGAAACAATCCATGCATAGGCAGGCCTAAAAAGTCTGGTTATTTTTAGGTTGTAATAATCGTTTTAGGAAGTCTGCCACAAATGTAAAATTTAACACAGTGGTATATTATACCCAAACCTGTTACACCTCTGAGTGATTTAGCCCTTGCTGAAAGTTAAGCTAATATAAGAAGTGGTAAGGCCTCACAACAGCATTTTGCAGCTTAATAATCACAAAATATTAGACTCACAACAACTGTTCTTAATACAAGCCCAAGCATATGGTGAAAATTGTTTTCTATAAAAACTCCCTTGAAATATTAACTGTGATTATTCCACTATTATAAGTAGTTAGATCCCATTTGATTGAAGAATATTGTTGGCAAATAAGTAACTATTGAGTGATGAGAACTGTGAGATGAAATAAGTTCTTTCCCCATCTGGTAGGTTTAAAAGAAAAATTATGCTAAATGAGAGGTTTATGTTATCATTTATTGATGATATTTTTATGCCTCCATAACATCTTAAATTTGAAAATATAGGTGCCTCAGGAAGCTAACTCATTTCTCTGTAGGTGCTAAAATTTCCATAACTGTGTAGTATGAAATCTGATAGATTTGTTTTTACTGAATTGAGATGTAACTGAGACTGTATTAACTTGTTATAATCCCTCTGCTATATCGGGTTCTGCATGTTTTCTCACCATTACATTTCATTATGCATTGTACATATTTCACATGTGTAACTCAGCAATTGACTGGGAATAGTTATGAAGAGGTTGTTACGGTCTCTCTTGCATAAGTAATACATCTTTAGAAAACAGAATTAGGTCATTGGAACACACATTTAAGTGATTTAGCTCAAACAGAACAGGAACTGAGGAAAGAGCAGTTTTCTGTGTCCTGAGGTTCTCCTGACTTTTCATCCTAAGGCTACGTGTTATGGCTACCATCCTTCCTCTGGAGAACAGTTAGATCTTTTGGGGCAATGTTTAGCTTTTTCTCATGGTAAATGAAGCACCAGTTAGCTCTGGGGTATTCCTGTGGCTGTACACTAAATCAGTAATACAAGAGGTAAGAAGTTCAGGAGTCCAGGCTGTTATATGTTACTACCCAACTTCTGCTGGTACACCTAACTGAATAACATCCAAACATTTGTACATCCAAAACTGTAAGTAGTTTTAAGAGTTTCTATGAGAACAATCCTTACATTTTTGAAGTATCTCAGCAATGCAAAATTATGTAACAAAATGAGATAGTGATGGAGGATATTGGCTGGCTGGAGTGGCACTTGAATCCCTCAGTTCAAGTGTGATTTGCTTAGTCTATGTGTGTGGTTGTCCCCTCAATCTACAGGAAGCTCTGCATCAGCACAGCTGTGGAAAGCCACATTCATAGATCTTGATGTTCCTCCTCCTCACCCTCTGCTCTTGAGTGTGAAATGGCTGTATAAAGTATCAGCTAAAAGTCTTCTTTCTTTTGGCTTCAAGAGACTGTGTTAATGCTGGTTCTTTGTTACTCAAGAACAGTTTTGTGACGCTTTCAAATTTTAAAGAAGACTTCACATGGCCTCAGATTACATTCCCACTGATGGGAGTGTGTCTCACTAGTGAGCTGAAAACACCCTGTCTGTAAGCTGTAATGCAAAACCTGAACAGGTAAACTTTGCCAGACCTGCTCTAGTTTTTTGCATAGACAGTTTGTAATTTCAGTCCCTAAATCTTGGTGAAGGTGTTTTGTAGCCATGGTTTTCCTAAGCACTGTGGCTGTGAAAAAGTTTAGAGCAGTGCCCCACAGTATGGAAGAATGTATAGGATGATTTGTTTCCAGCAGTTAAAGTCTCTTCGTGGTTATGCTGTTCAAAACAGAATAGCTTCATTACATTCAGTATCTCTATTCTGGACTGGCAAATAGAGCAGAATTGTCACTTGCTCTTTGAATATTTTGTTCCACGCTTCATACAATGTCCCTGACAAAAAAGATATTTCTATGTATTAAGAAAACCCCAGCAACCTGGACTGTAGTAGTCGATTGCATAAGAATCTCAGCATGCTTTAAAAATAAATATATGAAGTAATGCTATATGTAGCAACTGTCATATGGTTTAATCATAGCTTAATAGAACTGAGTTCAGTCTGAGTCCAAGAGATAGTTATCCTATTAAAATCCAGTGTGATTACAGAGCTGTTTTCAGGAGAGAGGAGAAAAAAGGCTTGTCAGCTTTTGGCAGTGCTAAGATGTTGGACTTCGATCAGAAACTCTGGTTCCTGTGGCTTCTATTACACAGGAAAGGAACTTGTCTTGGCACATCTTCTAACAGGCTATGAAAGATCTGCTGCTCTTGCCCATTGGAAGAACTTTCTTGGCTATCAGACATCTTGGATTGATTAAATCATTCCAGAGAAGTCATGAATTAGAACCTGAGCATTCTCAAGAATGGTTTTAATAAATTACTTTCCAGGCACTATATTTACAAAGCTTGAGAGAGTAGCACTTCTCTGCCTAGCAGACAACTGGAAGGAAAAGGTTGTTGAGGGTTATAGGATGTACTTAACTGGAGATTAAAACATGGTAAAGGAATGGAAGGTTAAAAGTCATTCGTAAATATTGGTATGAGAACTAGAAGCTACTGTATATGACTTATTTTAATAAGCATATTAAACAGTACAGATGGTTGAAATTTTATATGTTTTCTTAGATCTTACTTTTTCTATTTCCACTTGATATGTTGTCATTCTGCTCTTAAAATCAGTGTAGTGCTGCAAATGGTCAGGTTTTTCTGGGTTTACCCTTCAAGAGCCACTGGAAGATTTGAAGTAGAAACACATACAATCCCAAGCAGTGTCAGTAAAAAGAAAGTAAACAGGGAAAAGGTAATGACTGAATACAACTTACTTCTATTTTTTTAATAAAGTTGAACACTATTGACACTTCCTAGAGCTCCACAGATAAAGACTGGATCTTAATGGAAATGAAGGTGACAACTTTTTGAAGCCTTTAGGTAGGCATGGGTTTTCTAGAAACGGACAAGAGTTGCTGCTTCTCCCATCTCACCCATGTGGGTGGGTGTATGATCCCTGCTTACAGGATGAGCAGCCAGCCCGTTTCCATGGCTCCAGGTAAACCTGGCCACCTACTGCAGTTTACAGAACTGTGGGGCTCCTATGCTGATGTCACCTGAGGCATCAGTATGTCTGAAAGTTGATTCTTTGATGGCTTCCCAATGTATCTTATTAGGGCAGAGTATTAATTTAGGGTGCAACAATGTATCTGATCAGCTTCACATCGTGACCCTATCATCCAAAGTGATGGAGATGAGGAAACTTATTTTCAGGTACTGTAAGTTCATACTTGCAACCTTAATGTTCAGTTCATCTCTTTCTTTAAATGTAGCTATTGTGCTGGATGATGAACAGTGTAGACTCACCTCTAACTAATGTTCCCAAGGCCTGAGATGCCCTAAGGTTTTCCCAGACAGATCTGGAAAACTAGAATTCCTTATGGTGAAGCCTTTCTAAAGCTAGCCTGTCTTATGGGTTACAGGAGGGGCACTGGAGGATTTTCAGTGTTTTTATTTGTATTCCTGCTACAAAATGGGCAAGCGCTAACTGAGTTTAAACTAGACCCTGGGCTCTAAGCCATGCTGCCATCTGTGCTAGCTAGTCAGGATTCAAGATATTCAGACTCAAGTTAAGTTAACCTTCTGTCTTTATAGAGGTAGGGAGGTTTCAGCCAAGATTCAGTAAAAATTTTAAACTATTGATAGTACAAAAATACAAGGCTTCTTTTATTTTTCATTAATTTTCTGTGCTGAAGTATTTTCTTCAATCTGTAATTGTAGATAAAACACAAACAGATTGCAATGTTTTAAAAAGGCTTGAGATAACTGTTAGTTTCTATGCAAGATAGTAATAATAATAAGGTAACCTTAGGACCTGTCAGGAATCAGTAACTTTTGGGCTTCTTTTCTTACCATTCCAAGGGAGAATTTTTCATTTCAACTCTGGACTTGATTTTTCACTTTGGATGATACAGCTCTTGTTTTAACTAAATAGCTAAACCTGTCCTAATGCTGTAATAGTTATTTAAGACAAAGATATTGTATGCAATTTTTTAAAATGTTCCCTGGTTTGGGGAAAATAAGGAGAAAGGAGTGTAAATTTGAAACATAAGGGTTGGGGTTTTTTTTGGTTTGGGTGTTGTGTTTTTTTTGGGTTTTTTTTTTTTTTTTTTTTTTCCCCAAAAATAAACCCTTTCTATGTTTTGTATACCATAATTTCATTTTTAAACTTTTAACTAAAATCTAGCATACTTAATGAAGTACAGCATACAGATCAGCTGTTTCTGTTATGTGTGAATCCAGTTCCAGCAGAACAATATTTTTTTCCAGTTTTTCTTTTGGTCTGTTAACCCTGATTTATTTAAGAATCACTGACTACAGAGCAATGGCTGTGGCAAACCTCAGTGATGAGGAATGAACCCTTTGTTTGTGGGAATACTAGTATCCAGTGCTGCCTTGGCTGGTGTCCTGGCTCTGACAGTGGATTTGACAGCATCAGATAACTGAAGTTGTAAAAATGGCACAGTAGGCATATAATTTCTTCTTCCAACTGTTTTCACTCTGATTACAGATATTTAAAGACAGGTTTAAAACCCATAAAACATGAGATTTTAATAACCTTTCAAGATGTTATGTTGGTTTCACAAAATCTGAGTATCCTTGACAGCTGTGCAAGTTATGGCTGTCAAAACTTTAGGTATATACTTGCTCTCACTTTGTTTTTTTGGTTTTTTTTAAAATTCTGCAAAACAATATTGATTAGGTTTTTTCCCCTGCATTTTTCTGCCTTCAGTTCCATTGCACAACTCCTTATGTTGCAAGATAAGTCACTCTCATTCTAGCATCTCTGTGCAATTGCTAATTTTTATCTTCTAGCTGTTCTTTTTTTTTCTTGTGTTTGAAAAAACCCCAAAGAGTTAAAATTGTAGTCTACTCAATTTAATGCTTCCAACTTTTTCCCATTCTCCTTATTCAGATTGTACAGATCAGGTTGCCTGATGGACTACAATAGATCATGGCACGTTTCCCTGTGTATAAGGTCCCTCCCTTTTTCACTATACTACCAGTGGCACGTTCCTCTATTTGGCTCTGCATTGTCCCCACTAGTTCCATGACATCCTCTTTATCTTAATGTATTGCTAATATTTGGCCTTCTTTGTGTGGATGAGCATGCATTCAGGCTGGATGAGTAAAGGAGGTGGCTGGGAACTGCTGGACCAGCTGGCTTCTGCCTCTCTCGCCTGTCAAGCGCTTGTGACAATGCACTCCTCCATGGTGTACTTGCTTCCATAGCACAGATGTTATACAGGGGGGATGAATTTAAACTGAGCCTGGGTTGGGTAGCTCAGTATTTTGGTGTATTGTTCATGTGTTTGCTGTCTCAATATGCAGCCTCAGTTTAGAAGGGAGCTGTTGGAGGGAAGTCACTAGTAATGAAAAGGACTATCAGGTGGTAATGAACTTCTGGCCATTTCACATGGGAATGCCTTTTTTTCCAGGAGCTCTGGGAATGCTATGTGTCTCTAGCTGGTAGTTCAGTCAGTCACTGGTCAGACATAGCTGGGGGCACAGCCTGATAGACCCCACAGTGCTGAGGCAGGGGGGCGCAGTGGGCTCTGTGCTGTGATGGGTTCTGCCTGAAGACCTGGCCCAGCCTGCAAAGTCTCCAGGCGTGACTGGACCCATCCTGCCAAGCAAAGTAACACTTCTCTCTGAAAGTGAGAGGCAGAGACAGACACAGGAGCTGGGGCAGACTGGGAGGTTGAGTCTGGCTCTTATTTTCCCCAGATGGGAGTCACTGCTGTGCCTCACACTCTTCTTCAGCATCACCATAAGCCATCTCACTCCGCAGAGAGCTGGAATGGGGAGGCAGGTAGCAGGGACTCAGGACTGTTTTCCTGCCCCCAGCAATTTGCTGCTGTATGCAATCATCAGCTTCAGATGTGCACTTTTAGAATCTCCTGCCTTGGGAAGAGTCTGAACAGAGACTGGCTCACGTTGTGGCAGCAGGTGAGCGGCCAAATGCCAGCATATTGGAAAATTGGATTTGAAGAGGGATAAAATTTTATTGTATCTTGATACAGGATGTCAGTACCGGGATTTTTTACATTTTTATATCTATATAGATATACAGGTGTATGTATACACACACACCTATACATGTATACACACACATATATATATGTGTGTGTGTGTATATGTATATATATGTGTATATATATATATAATTAACAATTCCAAAGGGGAAAGTTGCTGGGACTGTCAATTCATGGATCAAAGCAATGGATTGGACTAGATGTCACTTCCCAAAGTTGTTGTTTATTGTGTCATTCTGGGTGTGGCCTTTCTTTAGTAAACAGAAGAAAACCAAGAGAGATACTTCCTGAGCCTGCTATCACCGAGGGTCTTTATCATCTGTCTGTTGTGGGCATGCAAAGTTGTTTTACAGGGTATTTACAAATCCTTTCTGTTCAGCTTTGGTGTGAGCGCCTTGTCCCATTATTTTTGATGAGAACTGTGTTATACTCCATCTACACTTGAAATGGACCCCAGAAATCATTAGATGAAATTTTTTGGCTGGGTTGCAACATACATTTTAGTAAGTTTTTTTAATAGTAAGACTGTGATAACAGATCTGCTCTCATAGACTGTTCATGGTTTTTCAAATGCTCTGCTCAGATTAATTTTTTTATTCCCAGCAATTTCAATAGCAACTTATTACTGGAGTTTTTTCATTAAGTTGTTGGAAAGAACTGTTCTGCAACAAATGATAAATATGCTATATTTTTCTGAAAATTATGCGCTGTAAAGCAGGAACATAATTTTCTTACTTATAGGATACTTTCCATGCTGCGCACAAATATCTTATTATCTTGTGTTGTGGTTGTCCTTATTTTCATTTAAATTTATTGCAGTGCTTTGTCTGAAGAAAATATTTTGATTGGTTAGTAAACATGCCACAGGGGGTAGGTAATTTACATGAACAGCAGTTCTTTTGAAATTGCTATTCAGCAATTTAAACTACCTGTTTTATCCTTGCTGTAGTTAAAGGAGGGGAAAGAGCTTCCCAAATCATGGCCTAGTAGTAGAAAACAAACAAATAAAATGAGCCACCAAATAAACAACTGCCAGTTCCAGAAATATAAAATAGGTGGCTTGTTTCTAATAAGGGAACAACTTTTTGGGAAAATAGTAGGATCATGACTTGTTAGTCTCTGTAAACACCCCAGCAATTTGTTTCTATTGCAATAAATTCCTGTAGCCTTCAGTGCTGCTCCTGTTCTATAAAACTAGATGGGACTGAAGTTCCTTGCTAGTAGCTGGAGACAACTAAAGTTAATTTCTCAACTACAATTAGCACTAAAATATGCTCACAAAATAGCACCTTCATTGATATAATGAAGGAAATGAAAGCCAGTGTCAGAGATCCATCAAGTATGAAAGGATGTTTTCTCTAGAACGTGAATTTTCTTTAGAAGCTGTTGTTCGTGCTTGATCAAGTTATAGTAACTATGTTAGTTAACTAATAACTGAGACATTATGAATTCTGTAAAAGCACCTAATACATTAGTGATCACCTGAGGCTTTTAAGAGAGATTTAAGCTGTGAACAGCCTCCCTTCTGCTACAGTACTTTTGGAAGTTGCGCATCCCTGGACTCTCTTTTCCCAGTCTTTGAGGGCTTTGTCAGGCTGCAAGTGAAAGCACTTTTGTTAGGGGAGCCACTGAAGCATACATAAATATGAACACTTTAAATATGTAAAAGATTCTGCTCTGTGGCATGGTGTGACAGAATATGCCCTTTATCCATGGGCATCACAGAGCATCTTTCACTCTACACACACTTGCAGAGTGTTCACTTGCAAACTGCTTTCTGCTGCCTCACTCCTTCTGTTTCCATTTTCATGTGTTTCAGTGATACACTGAGACCCATTCCCTAGTGAACCCAAAACTAGGTAGAAAAAGAAATTTAGAAGCCTAAACATGTTCTCGAGGTATGTCTAATAACATGTCTCTAGTCAATTAGTACTCAGATTTTCGTGAATAAAATTTTCTGAGAGCTGAGAGATCTCATTCTAGGCATTAAAGTGTCTGTCATATCCATATGATTATTTCTATCAACTTGCTACTCTGAAGAATTACAATGGAAATGAAAAATAGGGAGAAAAAACACCCCAAAGCATGAGGAAGGGGAAGCTTTCCCATATCTGTTTTAAAGACTCAGCAAGGATGTAAAAGATTGATGATTTCTCTCTTGAATCTGGGAGTGTTTGCCCAGACTCAGGAAATGGTCCTGCCTTGCAGATGTCACTCATCTGGGCTGAGGGACAGTCCTTAGTTGAAACTGCTTTTTTGCACACAAAAAAGCATGAGACTTACCTAAAGACATTAAGCAACAGTTTAGATTTTTAAAGTTTATGTATCTAACTTTGATTACTTGTAAGGCAGCTTTAATGGGGATATTGCTGTTTTTGCTCCCCTGACAGGGGAAGGGGGGTTGAAAATGCACCAGTAGCCTCTCCCATTGGCATTTTAAGTTCCTGTTGGATAAGTTTGACATCTGGCATGTTGCTGGTCTCTGAAGCTGAGGCACCTCCTTTTCCTGTGATTTTGAAGTGCAGTGTACAGGTACTCAGGTCTGTAAGGACAGTACAAAATTTATCTGGGCAACAGGTAGTTCAGCTGTGCAGGGGCTGATAAATACCAGGTCACATATATATCAAGTTGCATTCTGTGTTCAAGGGAAAATAATCCCTGAAATTGCTTTGAGGATAAGTATTTTCAGCCTATCTATACACATGAACTTCATGGTTAATATTACCTCAGGCCATTTCCTCATCTGAGAACTGCAGAAACTTTGTACCAGGACATATGCTAAGCATGTCTACATATAACATGGTAGTTGAAAAGGCAAAGATTTTGCGTTTTCCAGATAGTCTTCTCTAAAACATGAAACACTCTTAAGTCTTGTACATCTAAAGAATGATTAGTAAATTTTGAGAACAGCTGTAACACATCTGAAAGTTAAATGTGCTTGATCCAGGGACAAAATAATTAGTTCAGTGCTGAGACACAGATCTACAGCATCCCGTTTTCTATTTCATGATTCCCCTGGATGATTTGGAGTGTGAGATTGACTCACTACCCAGATCATACAACAGAAGTTCATTAGCTTTTCACTCATATTTCAAATACTTTTTGTTCCAATAAAAGCAATGAATTAAAAATTAAAGCATAAGGTGCTGTAATTTACTTTTCATAGTTACATGCAGACTGTTTCTGCATTTTCTTTTATTCCATATTTATGGTCTTCTGATTCTGTAACAATTCATTTATGTAAATAAAGTTTAAAAAATGAACTACAGTTCATTCCAGTTTCTAAAATGGTTGACTTTGGAATGCTATCTCTTCACTGCAGTTCCATAATAGAAATATTTCATGTCATGCACACAAAGAACAGCCCAAGCAGCAAGCTACACCAGAATATTCCTGGCTTCAACCTTAATAGGAAGTGCTTGGGAATTTCCTGGTCTGAAATGTTTTTGATGGGGTTTTGAAATTATTGTGACATTCTAAATTAACACTATTTAAACGAAATGGTTCTCTTTGGTGTTCATTTCAACAGCTATAATAATTAACAGTAAAACAAAAAAATTTGCAGCCATCTAAATAAAACTTTTTGATTGATTTTGGGGTACTTTTGGCTTTAGGCCATGTTTGGATTATTGGCATTTTATTCATAGTTAGAAAAAAAATTAAAATCTTTTGTGGCAACAAACCCTCTCCTTTCATCTCATATTAGTGTTAATATTGTGTTAAGTAAGCTTTTCATATTGGAAATTATGAAGGGAGGAAAAAATGCAGTGAAGAAAGACTAATTTATTAGACATCAGAATTAATCATTATGAATGACATGGAAAACCTCTAACCGACAATTGACAAAGTCAGTGTCATAAATATATGGATATATTTGTATATGCTCAAGCCTTAAAATATTTTAAACAGCTGTTATTCCACTTGGGCATTTTCTCATAGTTTAAAAATCTCCATTTTACCATTTGCTCCTTTTGGGTCTCCTTATTCATGGAAATGGATTTTGGTACTTGTGACATTGTAGCTATACTTGTGTTCCTGAAGTTGGTAAAAGCTCAGTTGCTGATGAATATACAGCCTAATAACAATCATGATAATTTATGACTCTGTCCAGAGCCTAATCTAATGCAGTTGTCAATGTCAGATGCCTGTGAGGTTGCTCTTCTTTCCTTCCTACCAAGTTAGGAGAAAATGGAGGGTTGGCAACGAACAGCAGGAATATTTTCACTTAAAAATTACTTTTGATGTTCATAAATGTTTATAAAATTCAGTCTTTTACTGTTGAGGTAATTTCTGTGAAGACATGTTGGTGTTAAAATAGAGAATTATCTATTCCGGAAACTATACTATTGTTTTGAAATTTTGCATAGGTTTTTGAATATAGTTTTATTGGAGCACTAATAAAAGCCAGAGTAGATGTCAAGAGTGGTAGAAAACCTATCAACCACCTTCCTTTCTAGCTATTTACTAATATATTTGGAAGCATCTATTTCTGCAAACATCCTATTCCAATGAGTAACTAATTTGCTGACAGCTGGGTAGTTAAACTTCAATGTTAAACTTCAATTATGGAAGCACAATTAATTTTTTTTTTTTTTTTTTTTTGTCTGCACAGGAGGGTTTCAAAGCCCAGGTTAGAAGCAGGCAACATGAAACCTCATAGACGGCAGCTTGGGAAAAGTGTGATGTAGTTATGCCACTGATTATTTTACAGACACAAAACTAGTTATAGGCCACAGCTGTGGATAGGGATGGAAAGAGAAGGAAGCATGCCAAGACTGCAAAAAAAGAAATTAATTTTTGTCAAGCAAGCTTAAGATGTTCAAGGCAGCCTCCCAGGCTGCTGGCGCATGGGCTATTTGCCTACCTGAGAAGCAGAAATTTGCTTAGAAGGAAATGCTGACATTACTACTATCTTGTTAACTGCAGTCATGTAAAATGTCTTACAAACAGTGGTTATTTGAAAGGCATTTCAAGGTGGTTTACAATCACAGTCATTTTAGCTGGGGGGGATCTCTGGAGAACTAAGTCTAGCCTTCTACTACAGCTAGAAGAAGTACAGCTGGTTGCCCAACCCATTTTTAGGTCTCTCCAAAGATAAGCATTCAACTATTGGACAGGCCCCTTGCTTCAGTGCTTGAAAATTTCATTTTGAAAAGCTATTTCCTAATACCTCATTGGAATTTCCTGTATTACAACCTGCGTTGGTGTCACGTATCCTGTCCCTCTGAGCTTCTGAGAAAACTCCACATGTTGACACCCCCACCCCAATTTAGCCACCCTATTTTGCTGTATTGTCGTATTTACACTGTGTGTAATGGAGACGAAGAACCAGCAACCTTATTTCCAACTCTTTTCAATTTTTAGGGAACCAAAAGGAAAATTAAGAATACAAACCCAACATCTAAATTGAAGCATTTTACTTAAGTGTCATATTAAATACCAGTAACAACAGAGCAATATAATATTCTATCTTTTTTTTCATGTTTTAATAAATGCATATCTTAAAGTATTTAAAATATTTAAACCGCACATCCAGACAGGGTCAAAATGTTATTACTGGCACTAGTCTAGTGAACACTTTTTCTCTTTTTCTATGATTTCCAGTCTAACTCTGTGTTGATTCTAGTTAATTAGATTTAATAAAGACATGTCTTAGTTCAAATGCAACTTGTCTTTAGATGCTCCTTGATACATGTCATAGCAGAAAGAAGTGCCCTGGCTTGATCATGCTCTTAGGAGGTTCTTTGCCTGCCCCACTTCACTGCTGAACAGCTGCTGATCTATAGGATACCTTCTGTGCTACTTACATAGTGTAGGGTGGCAAGTTCATGACTGGTCAAGAATATGTACAGCTGATCACAGTAAAAATTGATTATTCTAAATCTGATGAAATACAGAACAACACTGGTGCCAGTTCTTTGTGCTTTGATGAGCTAAGGAGAAAATGCCTGACATGTTTTCAAGTATATAATTTAGCTTTATTTTGTTGCCTAGGGTGTGTTTCAGGTCACCTAAATCTAGCTGTCTGGGCAGGCACCAGTGTTGAGCAACTCCCTGCTGTGATTTATTTTTTCAGTCTTCAAAGGGGCTTGTACCTTGTCCCTTTTATTTTTTTTTTTTTTTTCTGAGCTGGCCAAAGCCAGCTAGAAAAACCTTGCCCCTAAGCAGTGTCTATCACTTGTGTGGTATCTCAACTTCATTTCCGCAATAGCATAGTTTCTCTCATATTTTCTGCTTCTCATTTGTAGATTTCAAAGCACACTGAAGACCAGTAGCAATATATCAATATCTGGGTGGGAAACTGAAGCGTCATAATCTGAGAATGGAAGCAGATAACAAAAAAGCCATAATTAGAATCTGTGTTTTGTTCTACCCAATGTACTGTCCAAACTCCAAAGCAGACTGGAACTTGAGTCCGCTTTGGATTCTCTTTTTTTTTCCTGCAGAAATATTAGAACTTGGAATTCAGATATTATGTGAAAATTTCCAGTTTCTTTTAAAATTTTAATTGCACTCCCACTTTAAAGATATAGACTTAAAATTCCAAATGTGTGAAGAAAATAGAGGGTTTGCATTCATTCTCTTAAAAAAGTGGGGTTTTTTTAAGATTAAGTTTTTTAAATTGTCTGTTTTTAAGCAATCTCCTGAGCTTTGAATAGGACTTTAGTCCTGGCTCTCCCCTCCTCAAATGCCTAAGATGCCACAGTTCCCCCTCAACCTTTACTGTTTCTTATGTGTGTATTCAGCCAATACAGTATGCGCTGTTTATGCAGGGATGGTAAATAGTGCAGCTTAGCAAGTCTTTCCATAGAGAGCTGTGGTAATGCTCCAATCTGTCTTGTGCAGAGATGATTCAGTTTGGAAAATATGGGTGGTCTTGGAGGGAAAGGAAACAATAGCCTGATATGAGTAGCTATGTTTTAAGAGACCACCTCTGTGCCTTTTTAGGGGTTGGGGGGCAGGGAGAAGAAGGAAAAGTGATATAATTTCATCTGTTATCAAAAGCCAAGCAAGTCTGTAAAAGGGCCCTTTTCAAAATCTGTCACTTTTTTTTTGTTTTTCCCCATGTTTGAAAACAAAATGAGAATCCTGTTGGAATTCTTTATTGCGTTTTGGGGTTTTGCATGTCTTTTTTCCATAACAATGATACTGAGATGCACTGGAGGAGGGAGTATCTTCTGGATCAGTGGCAACTTACAGTAATGCTCTGCATCTGTTGGTGTGGAGTATTTAACAATACAGAGCAGTGCAGATGCTTATGCCTGAACTCTGAAGGCAATTAGACCTTTTGTGGGTTTAGAGCTAATCACAATAATTCTACATAGCAGGGCATTATACTGTAGAAAATACCTCTTAATGTTGTGGTTTGGTCCAATAAGAAAGAATTTAGCAGTGAGGCTGATCAGGATTAAAGACTCATGTGGATCAAAATTATTTCTCTAGATAATTATTTTAGATTAAAATTAATATAACTTTGCTAGGGATTTTCAATCACCTGAAAGGAGTTAGACACTGTCTTTTTTGTCTAATCTACTACATGATATTTTTTTTTTTATTAAAAATGCTTTGTGTAGTATTAATGCTGGCTTCCTAAACATAAAAGATGTAAGTACAATATATATGAAAAATGCATCATTCTGGCAGTCTGGAATGTTGTTAAAGGGTATAGAAGGGAGTTCAGAGAGGTACTGAACTCACACACACTGTGTGTGTTCTTCTGGAGAAAATATCTAGTGAAGAATACATAACTGCTTCAATGTGTGTGGGTCAATAAAATATATGTACTCTTGTTACCACCTCAGCATATGTATATGCTTCATGGCAGTAAAGTGAACTTACTGCTCGTAATGCAGTAAAAATCATCATTAAGTGATATTTAAGATATTAAGATATTTAGGAGTTTTTAGATTCAGTTTAAGTCTCTAAACAATTAATACGTTTTTGTTCCTTGGTGGCTTCTAAATAAAAGGGAACTTGGTTTGTTTTCTGTTGAAGAACAAATCGTGTCATACATAACAAGCTGCTTCAGGACTTCTTCTTTCTAAATCTTTAAAGGCTGATTTGGTCTTTACAGAAGAAAATCCACTTGTGACTCCCACTTTTGTTGCACAGCTGCCAACATACCTAGGGTATGATTAAGATGGTAGTGCATGTTACTAAACAGTTTGAATCAAATAAAGAATTTCAGTACTATTTATTGCACGTGCATGTATGCAAATATTATATGGGTGGAAAGTAAAGAGCAAGATTTCTAGCTGAAGCTGTTTGTAAGCATTGCTTTATTAGTTACTCACTTTTTTCTAAAATTATGGCTATATTGCTGTGTATATTTGGAGTCACTTTAGGTACTGTTATTTATTTCCCTTCAGTAAATGCTGGCTGCCTGCCTTCATTTCTTTATGTCTTCACCAGTGATAAATTTGTGGACACATAGAGCTATACTTTGGAATCGAGCTGCTGTAGCTCAAACATTGTTTTATTAGAGACTTGGAGGGAGTACATCTACTGTTATTTTGACTGAGCTTTTGCCTTTTTAGTTGACAGTGTAGTGTATACTTTGCCACATTACATTTATTAAATCAATTTAAAAACATGTTTTTCCTTTTTTTTTTGTTTAAATTTGGTAGTCTCTGACAAATACCTGAAACCATAACTATTACTGTTTATTCCTCACTTCTGTATTTATTTCTTGCATTCCTTCTATTTTCCTTACACAAGGTTTGCTTGCTCTTTTTTATGTAAGAACTTTAGATTCAGTACTTTGCTTGGAATACAATAACCAAATTTTATGGTATCATATTAAGCAAAGAGATGCACTACAGCTCTTGTTATGCACTCAGTGCATGGCTCAGATTTGTTTTCTAAGACACTGAGAAAAGGAGAACAGCTTCATGGGGATAGAGAAGTCCTTTTACAGCTGACTGTCACTCACACAAGTTTGCTGGTAGGAAAACAAGAATAGAAACTGGATCTACAGAAGAAAGTCCTCCACCTAAGGAACTGGATAATGGAGCGCATATTTTCATATGAGTTTGTGCTATGCTTCACTCAGTGAAATACAATAGAGGATGTATATTTCAACCACACAAACAGTACACTTTATACTCTACTGGTGCACAAGGAACAGAATTCAAACTGAGTCAGTGTCCCTCTTAGCCAGTTTTAGAGGCTGTGAAGCCGCATCGTATTTGCTTGTGACCTGAATTGACTGCAAACTTAGGAAAAAATGTCGTTTTATGCACTTAACGAGGTCCAGAGCAGTTTATTTGCAGGGCTGCCCTGCACAAGGATGTATTTTAATTCTAAGTAGTTAAGCTTATGAGATTGAAAGCATGTGACATAGCACTACTTGCTATACCACCCTGCTCCTAGCATTTGCAGTGCTTGTCCTGAGTAAATCATTAGCACGCCAGTGAGGTTACTGCCACTGGCCTTTGTTTTGAAGACTGGGAACCTGAGGCACAAGGTGACATGTCTAGGTCACTGGGGCATTGTCAGGACTTAAGTCTCTGGAGCATCAGCTCAGTGCACAGTGCAACACACCATCAACTTCTGTTTGGTCCATCTGTTGCCAAGGATAGCGTGATTGATTCAAGTGCTATTTGGATACCTAAGAGCCCTGTGTGTGCCAACAGACCATTGTCTGTTTGGTCCTATTATGTTATGAAAGGTATTTTCTCTTTAAAGCTGTTAAATATACATTCATGTTCTTGAATCAATTATTGTCTTGAACTTCATCTTTTGGCTTTATATTGTACTTAATCCATCTGTTTCTTCCTTATTTGTTAGTTTAAAACTTTTTTTCGTGTTTGGCAAAAGTTGATAGACTTCCATAGTGGTCTTTATGCCTAAACATTCTTAATCTCAAATCAGTTTTCAACAATAGGGAAATAAAAGCCTAATTTTAAAAGACGGAGTAGAAGTTTCTATGTATGGTGTGATTTTAAGCTGTAGATAGCAGTGGCAGGCACAGGTGCTGCAACTCAGCCAAGAGAAAGGTGTTTGTCATGTGGCACTGCTCAGGGAGAGCAATCCAGGGATGTAATACTGCACACCCTGCTACAGCCTTATGAACACAAATAATGGTAATACTTGAAAAAGATTTTCAGAGATATTTCAAATGGGCATTTAGTTTTATATAATGTTGAGGTCAGGTGGCATGCAATTTTACTGAAACCTAATTGAAGTAATGAGTACGATCTACATGGGAATGGGTTTTATTTCTATATGCTGCACAAGGGAATGTGTTAGCCATGGAGGGGGCACGGGTAAATCATATACTCTTCACTAAGGTAAGAAGAAACAAACAAGCCCAAAAACTAGTCTGATTGCTGCTCATTACAGGAACACCTTTCAAAAAAAATCTTTTAAGTAATTCCAAAAAAAGTAAAACCAAAAAATCAATCTCTCATCATCTGTCTACCAGCACAATTCATGATTTAGGCCTAGATATTTCTCTTTTCTTTTTACAACAGTTTTTGTACATGAACTTTGGAGAGTCATTGATTTTAGAGGCAGCATGTATTTACATGTTTGCAGGGAAAACAAACCTACAGAGCTATTAATGTAGACTTCTGTAATGTGGCTCATCTTTTAATGAGGATAAAATAGGTGGTAAATTTCAGATTTAAAATAATTTTACTTTTGAGATACTTAACTGGGGAGAAGAAAAGCAGCTGTATTATCCCTTAATCCTTATATTGGTGATAAAGTATTTTTATGCTTAGGTGTTTGCTGAATTTTTTTTTGTTTTGTTTTGTTTGAAGGATTTTTGGTTGTTTTGTTGCTGTTTTGAGGGTTTTAGTTGGTTTTTTTTTAGTGTGCAGTTTTAAAAGAATGACAGCTTACCCTCAGAAATCATGGGAACAAATCAAGCGTAGAAATTTTGTCTTCCTAAGAAAATGCGTGAAAATACCTGACATGGAGACTTATGATAAAAAACTTCTTATTCACAGCTATGATATTGTCCCTCTGATCCTAAAGTCTGTGTTCTCAGTGAAGCAAACAAGCTGGCATTTTGTTTGGTTGTGGCAATACATGGCTGCTGTTCCTACTAATCCTTCATGCAGCTTGTTAGAGCACTTATTTTGTTACTCTCCGGAAGCATTAACTTAGTTTTCCATCTGTGGTATGTAGAGTCCTGCCTACCTGCACAATTGCAGTTAGAATGGATACAGCATACTGTACTTTTAACAGAAAGGCTATCTTCATATTGTCAAATAATTGGAAAACCTCTACATGCTGGGGTAGACTTTGGCATTGCTAAAAATTGAATTGATGCTGTGCCAACTTCATTCATGCTGTAGCTTCGTTGACTTCAATGGCATTGCAGCAGGTCGGAGTTTACTCTATTGTTATTATGTTGCTTGGTTTTTCCAGGCACAGATACAGGAAGGAACAGGGTGGATATAGAATGGCTGATATCGTCGTTGTCTTTCCCATGATTCATTTTCCTTGTAAATTAGTTTCACTGAAGGAAATGATACAACTTAGTAGATACTTGGCTCAGTTCTTCATACAAGCAAAGCACATTATGGGAAAAAAAAATTCTTTGTCCATTATAGTTTGACAGTATTGTATTCTCGAAACATGTCTGACATCTGAGAACATAATGGGGATATTCCATCTGAAGCAAGAAACAAACAAAACATTTAAAATGGGATGGCAGTGACTAAGTAACTTTTCACAATATGGGTGTTTGTGTGTGTTTTTTTGATGTTTTATAACATTGTGGTAATCTTCACAGAGCCCAATGAAACCAAGGAACTTACACAATAGTTTTATTTGGAGAATTGCCAATGAAAGTAGGACACAAAGTAGAAAAATAGGCAAATTTAGACTATGCAACAAATTTGTCTAACCTGATGATTGTTACCATCATGTCTTATGGAAAGAAATTAAAGAAAAATAAAAGCAGCATGGTCTTGATTTCTACCCTGTAGGCAAACAGTGAAGTGTTAATTGTAAGTCTGAAAATTATATTTTGGGGAGTCTTTCTTCTTATTTTACTCATTTGTTTTCCAGTTGTTACTTCAGCAGCAGCTCTTGGAGCTGGCAGAAAAAAATGAAGACAAACTTAGTTTCATCCTGGCTCTTTTGTAGGCATTGATCCTTCGCTTTCGTCTGCAGAGGAAGCTTGCTTGCCTTACCTCCTTTTGAGTTGCTGCATAGTATGTCCTCTTCATGATCTGTTGCATGGACTGTGCTGCTCTTTGAGTCTGTGCATTTGCTCCTTCTTTACTACATTCTTGTCTTTGCTTGATGCTTTACCATTTCTTAGCATCTTGCTTTTGCACTGGATAGCTCTAGTGTGAACCTGCTCTTCAGGACAACATCTTTCCCTTGTGTCAGACTGACCAGCGACAGTCTCGCATGCAGTTTTCCATACCTGGCTAGAGTTCAGCATGAAGATCAACAGAACTACTACTTCACATGCTCATGGTCCTTCTGTGAACTGCCCATTGTGAGGACAATGGAAAACAGATTTTATAGAGGGCTGTGGGGCTGACCTGCGCTGCTCTTGCTTTTTATTTTACTAGCTTTATGAAGCCATAGCTTCTCCTTCCCTATGGATAAATATTTTACTAAAAGGAAGAAACGTCCATTTGTTCTTCATTCTGTTTTCTACAACAGTTAGAATTTGACCCATGGCTAAGGCAAAAAGTGAGTAATCTTACTCAAATTTTTAGTTTTTTGTGTTATGTAAGGACTCAATGAAAGGATCAGGAGAGCAACACTTTAAAAACATACTAAATTAGAAAAGTGGATGAGGTATTGGGACTAATCCTTTTAAAAACCATGCCACATGACACTGTTCCTATCAATACGATTAATTTTGGGACTGTTTTCCTTAATTCTTCTTTCAGTTTCAGTGTCAATGCTCTGCATTATTTATCTCCAGTCATTGAGAGAGAAAATTCTTCTGTGGTTTAGAGTTGGCATGCAAATCATAAATTAAAATAGACTGGTAGCTAAGCAGCTCTTTGAAAGCAGCATTACTTTGAAATAAAATCTGTTCTTCCTGCAAACCATTTAAAATACAAGGACAGGTTTGTGTGCAGGAGAGCCCAGCCATGATATATAGAAGTACAGATAAGCATTAGTGAGGTTTTCTTTGAGGTGGGAGAGGTCAGGGAAAAGCAGCAGTGGAAGAAATTTTGATTATAGTCTTGATTTATAGCTCCTCTCTGCTGTGCTGTTTGACAGGAAACTGGTGGAACTCCCTTTAAGACTGTATTTCTGGGACGGGCACGCTGTCTGCTTCTGAGTGTGCACAAACCCCTTCTCTAAAACTCTTTACTATTCTTTCTCCACTCATGTCTCCATAAGAACTGTGCATTCTTACTGAGTGCTGTTGTGTTCTGAAGTAACTGCATGCATTATTTTTTATGAGATGCATAACTCTGGGATTTTTTTTCCCCCTTCTGTTGTCTCTTCATGAGTATACATAATTACAGTGGTATATTTTTCTTTAAGAGAGTTTCAATATCTATTCTGTTTGAACCTAGCATTGCAGTTGTGTAAGATTTTTTTGTGTGTAGTAATTAATTTTTCCTCTGAGTCGACTGACAAATTTCACAACCCAATGAAGTAGCACAAGTGTGTAGGAACTATTTTAGAAATTCTAGCAAATGCCAAAACACAAATCCTGTTCTGTTTTATACCAGTGTACCACAGAAGTTAAATGTTTTCTGGTCTAGCATGGATTTAAACTAATGTTGTATATGCATTTGGTTCTTCGAATTTTACAAAATTACGCTGCTATTAAATTAAGCAGTATAATAAAAAAGCACAAATCAGAAAAAAAATCTATCAGTATTATATTTGTAATTTTTTTCTAGTAAGTGCAAATAATAATGGGCCTGTTTTTGGAAAAAAGTAAAAGTAATCTTAAAAAAATAGTGTATTTTCTTATTTTTTAAATCAAAATGTCTTTTCATATAGCCTCATTGTGTTGACAGTGCTTTAAATGAGAAGGAAAAAAAAAAAACCCTAACAAAATACAGAACTCATCCTCTAGATTGTTCATGATTTTCTGCCTATGAAAATAACATTTATTTGGGGTGGTGATAGAACTTAATGGTGCATACAATATTTGGGTCTACTGGAGCTTACTTGTTAGAGGGCTGGTACTTTGCTCTTTTGTGTTGAGAAACTTGGCATTTGTTTAGTAGCAGAGGCGAACCCAGTGCAGCATCAGCTATGCCTTCCCCTACAAGTGGGCAGCTGAGAGGGCTGCTGAGTTTGCTCTTGGACTGTGACAGGTGAAAAATGCTATTTAATGAGTTTCCTTCCCAGACAATTAGCTGAGGGAGGGAGCTTTCCCATCTGTCCCCAACACAACCAGGGTTTGCTGGTTGCCACATTTCCTTTGTGAGAATGATGGTAATTCATTGAATGGGGTAATGACAATGACATTGCTGGCTGCAGTCAGTCTCACTAACTGTTCTGATCTGTTTAGTCTTGGGGTTTTTTTATTAAGTACTTCCCACCAGTGTAAAAGGGCAGTGTGAAAGAAGGGTTTCCACTAGGACAGTGCTGTATGAGGGCTGTGAGGTTCCTTGCAGTAAAATGAACATAAATACAGCAAACAACTCCCCGGATGTATTTAACATCCTATCTGCACGTTTAACATATCAATAAGATGTGTGTTTTTTGATTGCTTACTCTCTGCATGAACTACTAAATGTTGTCTTATTTTTGACTAGTACTGTCTTTCTTGAAGCACATTAGATCAGTAAAATATACACAAATCCTTTCAAAGTCTTTATTAATTTCTTCCAACCCTTTTCTGGGTACTCTAATAAAGAAAACTTCAGTCTGACACCAGAAAACACAAAAAATCAGTAGAACCATTCACATGAATGTAATGTGCCCTCCTCTCTGCAAATTCTCTTCTTAATTTAAACAGTTTTCTAATTGTGTATTTTATTCATCCTAGACTCTATTAATCTGTCTAATGCACAGACTTTAATTTCTTCGCACATCAGTTCTGCTGAAGTAATCAAAATAAAAAGACATTAACATATCACATCCTACTGCTGATACTTGGTACTTACTTTCAGTGATATGTAGAATTTTCACAGAGGAAAGGACAAGAGGGGTAGCTGTGCTTTTCTGTACAGTGAATCAAATTTTCTTTGAAGGCTTTCCTGGAAAGTAAGCTATAAGTATATAGTATTTGGCTAAGAATTTTTATATTGGATGGCATTCAGTTACCTGGTAGCAGTGTTATTCTTGTTATGTATTCTCTTAGTATTTATTTTTCACTTTCCAAAAAACATTTTTGTCTTGAAGTCTACTTGACCAGTTTTATTTCATATGCTTTACTGCCCATTTGTAAAATAGAATAAATACAGTTTTGAGTAGAGGGAGTTGCTTTGGTTTTCTTTTCCTTTTCTTTTATTTTAAACCTTCAATTCTGTGAAATATAGCTGCCTTGGGGATTCCTTTGAAAAACCTGATAATGAATGTAAGATGTGAGTGACTGGTGTGTGATTGTGTTGATGTTTTCCCTTCTCTTGAGCCCAGTTTGAAATTCAGCTCTGCACAGCAGGGATTGTCCTCAGCCACATATTACTATTTTGAGGATTGTGTGCTTGAGTAGCTGTGCAGGCTTTGGGCAACTGGCAGCAGTTTGTCATGGCTGCCTTTAGGCTAGTAAACCTTGGGGATTTTAATCCCTGTCCCTTTCTGTCAATCAAGTCTGTTTTACTTTTTAGTGTACTATTATATATTTTCAAACAAATGGTGTTCATTCTACAGTAGGTGCAAGAAAACTAAAAGGCCAAGTGTATAATATAGGGGTTTTACCTATTTTCCCCTGGCTGTGTCAGTGAAAATTATTTGCTTTGTGATAGAATTGTTCATGTTTAAATCATTGAGCTTTCTTGCCTGTTTTCTCACTGTTTTATTTTGATTGAGTACTTTGATGCTGTGAATCCTGTCTGCATTTAATTCATTATAATCATGTGAAATGAAACCCTGAACGGCTTCCAAATGAATATTATTTAATTTTCTTTGGCATTCACACAAACAGTGGCTTTGCCAGCTGAGCAGTAAGCAGAGAAATGTTTTTCACTTCTTTGTGACCCAGTCTGATTTTAGACCTGTTCTCTTTTGTATTTCCAAATTTCTGAATGTGATATTCTGAATATTATTATTATAAATTTTTCTTCCTTTTATTCCCAAAATGTGAATAATAAAGAACAAATAGTGTAAACTTGTAAACTGGTTTGTTTGGGTTTTGTTTTTTTGGGTTTTTTTTTTTTTTTCAGTGCTGTGCAAGTTGGAAAGAGTTTCCACACTTAGTAGCCAGATATTCTGTAAAGATTATCAGACGTACTGATAGGAAGAATAATTTTAGGTTTATTTGTGACATGTTAAAAACATTCTAAAACATGGAAAAAGTATTTTTATGTCTTTACGTATACAGCCATGCTACTAAACCCCAAAACCTCACATTGTAATGTTGGCAGGACTTCCAACACCCCAAGTGAATTACTTTTCTTTTTAGATGTCTCTTTGTCTGTTGCTCCTTCTTGGGCAAGTCAGTGAATACAGCTCACAGTTATCTTTATATATAACTCATACTAAAATGTTGGAATTTTCATTTCAACAAGTTAGTAATAGAAAAGCAACTTAGGAATAAATTGTGCTCAAAATGTAAGTGATTTCAGAAGGATACTGAGACATTGTGTTTTATTGCCTCATGTAGTAGGGGAATCAGTGTGGCTTTCAAAGGCTCTTTTGATTGTTGAAATCATGCTGTTCTTTCATGTTTGAGAGGAGCAGGCAGCCAAGGGAGTCAGAGGTTGCTCACACTGAACCAATGGAGCTGCACTGCTAACTGTGGTGGGCTTGGAGCAAACAGCAAAACTCAACCTCTTAGTTTTCTCTAAGCAGAAATAGGCACAGAGCCTTAAACTTTTAGGGATTGTTACCCTTATTTTACAAAGATGAGTTTGGGTATCCATTTGGGTTTTGGTTTTTTTGTTTTGGTTTGTTTTTTGGTTTGTTTGGGGTTTTTTTTTGGAGGGGACTTTGTGTTTTGTTTGGGTTTTGTTTGGATTGTGGTTTGGTTTGGGTTTTTTTTGTTTGTTTGGATTTTTTTGGATTGTTTGGTTTTTTGTGTTCCAGTTTTTGTTGGGTGTTTGTTTGGTTTGGGCATGGGTGTTTGGGTTGTTTTGGGTTTTTTAATTAAATGCAGGCTCATCATAATCATCAGTCCTATAGCAAATTATGATGAGCAGCAACTTCTGTGATGTGATGATAAGGGCTAATGCTAGTTTGCCTGACTTCTGCCTTCAGGTTGAGTCCAAGAATGGGGTAGTCCCTAAAGCCATTGCTTAAAAGACACATACGGTAAAACCCCTCCATAACAGACTCCACATGGGACAAAATCCAGAGACTTTGTTCAGAACACGGAGGTCATCCTTTAATGGTGATTAACAGGGGCTCTCTGGTCACCATAGTAGGTGTGATCCTGTGAGAGAATGTCTGGCCTTTGACTCTGATTTTCTAATTAGGGTTTGAATATGTAAGAGCTGCAGGCTATGTTACAACTGTTTGAGTGGCAATCACATCAGCCCAAAAGAGGACTCAAATGGGAGTCCAAAGAATTAAGAAATGAAGTGGCAGTCAGTTCTGGTAGATGAACAGGAAAAATCTCATGAGATGTTGTGGACAAGTCTTGCATCCTATTTCAATATGGTACTAAGAAGGTATGTTAAATATAACATGCAGTGCTTGCCCTTCTTGTGTTCTGTGAGTCTGCCCGTGACACTTGAATTTTGGAACCCTTGGTTCTGATTCTTGGCTGAGGGACATGTTTACATGTCTGCATTTCCTGTAAGGCTTTTCCTTAAGCCTTTTTGCCTTGTAATTATCATGCTGTTATTACTGTTACCTACTCAGTCACCTAAACACTGTGTGTTCTGCAAAACTTTGACCCAGTATTCATCAGGCTGTCAGACTCCCACAGCACAATTACAGGATCCATGAGGGAGGTTTAAAAATTATTTGGTCCCCTAGTTTTTAACAGTTTTTGCGTATGATTAACTACTAACTGTCTCAAAATGCTGCTGTAAGCATCATCTTTATATTCCACCAGAGACATTCTCTCGGGAGAACAATGAGACATTTATGGTGTTTGGATGGGAGGGAGATTGGAAAGTGTAAAATAATTTCTTACTCATAAACTCCCAGTAAATTATCTTTTCATTTTGTAATAAGACACTTAGTTTCAATAAAGATCTACATCAGTGGATTGCCAGAAAATAGCACTCTATTTCCAGTCCTTACAGAAAAATAGCAGTGAAACAATCAGATGTTTTTGTGATTTTTTTTCTCAAATCCTTGGATCGTTATTTGTGGGAATTCCAGTGCTGAGCCCTTTCATTTATATTCTCCTCTCATCATCCCAAGTTCATTAATTTAGAACCTCAGGTTACTGAATTGCAAAATCTGCTGTTGTTTTCGTTTAAATCGCAGAATATTAAACAGTAGCGTTATGTTATATTCCGATGGCAGTGCGGTTTTTCTCCTGAAAGTTGAAGATGTACAGCCCAAACCTTCCTCTACCACAAGAGAATAGGTGGTTCCATGGAAAGACAGGGTTCTAACCTATATAGGTAACCTAACCTCTATACCTGCCTACTATAAATTATCACGCCGGTGATGCTTTACATGTAAGATACAGTAACAGTCTGTAACCATATCACTTTTTGTAATGTTCTTGGTGATGACCCTTCTCCTGCAGCCTACCTGGTGTTTTTCTTGCTTTTCTATTTAGCTCCTAGTCTGGAGTAATTTTGTATGGAAAAAAAATAATGAAAGAATGAGAGATGTTATGAGGTATTGGAGACCTCTTTCACTGTTCATTTGTAAAGCTACATGGATGGTATATGCATAAGGGTGTTAGAACAACTCAAGTTTCTCCTGCAAACAAAGTTATTGCCTCTTCTTACAGTTTTCTTTCTGGAGTAGACTAGCTCGGTTTGAGCTGGATTCACCAAGTTGCAGCACCACATTTGCTCAAAAATTGCCTTGTGGGTTGGAAATTCTTCAGGCTTAACCCTGGGAATGGAAGTACAATGACCTTTACAAATGATATCAAAGACACAAGGTAAAGAGTTCAAAGGCTGTGTCCTTGGGCATGGACGTGATTCAAATCCCCATCTTTATGCCTTGTATATATTACTATTCTTAGTCTTTCTTACACTCACCTTTGGCAAAGCAGCCTGCAACACATCTGATAATAATTGCTTGGAGATCCTCAATGTGTATAAATCATCATTTTGCATAGAAAATATGCAGTTGGATAATGTCTGATTGATGAACTCAGGTACAGGTGATATTCCCAGTAATGAGCATCCTTCTTTCATTATAATCTTGTTTAAAAGGTTAAAGGTCCTCTATTATAAAGGTCCTCTATTTTTAAAATAAGAATTAATTGCCATTTGATGATGATATCACTGCTGAATTTTACTTTAGAAGTTACATATACATAATCTGTCCTTCTGCCTTCTAATACTGCGCTAAAGCAAAGTGTTAGTAAATTTTTCTAGATGGCAAGGCTTCAGGTCTTTTCTTCCTCTCTCTTGATCCAGGTTGCTGTGTTTTCACTTAGCATCCAGGATTCCATAGCCTAAACTAATGGACCTGTCTGAGACTCTTCCAACAGCTCATGTCAGCTCAGTGCTGAGCAGCTGGAGATTCTTTCTCCAGTGATCCTTCCGAGTGTTTGAGGAGCTTGCAGCTCCTGGCTAATCTGTAGATATCTTCTTAAATTGGGTACATTTTAGTTGGGAAGAATAAATTTTAAAACCTGCATCTTTTTCTAAGGGAAGTTCAACCAACTAATTTTATTTTTCTTGTAGTTATGAATTTCAAAATATACAGCCAGGCTTCAAATAGCTGATTAACTTGCATGATAAGAAGAACTTGCATAAAATTACAGTCATGTGTCTATGCTTCTTTTAGTCTTAATAGAAAATGTGAGATGCAATATGTGGGTGGCATACTCAAAGCAATAGCTTCAGGAAGTGATCACAGCTGAGCACTGTTGCATTTGCCAACCTTAGAAAGAAAAATAATACAATAATCAAGGTGAGAGGTGCTGTAGACTTGCATGAGCATGGTTGCCATGTGGATGAATACAGAACTGCCCAGTCTACTGTCCTTCTCCTAACAACCCAAGCAGCTTATTCTGCACTCCTTTTGCCTCAGTTTAAACTAAAGAGAATTTAAAAAAAACCAAAACAAAACAAAAAAACCCACCAAAACAAACCAAAAAGCAAACAAAAATAAATACATAAACAGATAAAAGCCCAACATGACAATAAAAGCCTGAAACCTACAAATGCTATGTTCAAGTGCAAAGAGTTAGAAACTATTTTCCTATGCTATCTTTCCACGCTTACATGTAAAGTAATTCCCTGTGGAATAACGTGGGGACTTTTTAAATTTTTAAATAAAGGACCATACCAATTATGAGGTCTTCTACTCAGTTGTTTTCTTCATCTGTAACATAATACATATTTATAAAGTAGTAATACATATTTATGGATTGCTTGATACAGCAAGTGTTCAGCAGTTTGTAAAGAAAATGGTTGAGGGGCTCTACTATGTATTTTCAGAGCTAACAAAAATGTAACTATCTGTAACCTTCTTCTGCAGAGATACAGCCTTAGCAGTTTTCACTGCTGAGTTAAGGAAAAAAAAAAAAACCCACAAAAAAAGCCCCACAAAACATTTAGAACTTTCATGTATAGCTGAAGCTTTGTTTTTGAAACATGGAAGGAATTCAATTTCTCCAAAATGTTTTTTTTCCCCCTTGCTCCACAAAGCACAAGAAATGGAGGAGGAGTGAAGTATGTAATCTGTAGCCTTCCCTCTCACAGCATGATGTACAATGCATCGTGCTTGGGAGGAAGCCTGTGGACCAAACAAACACTGCTGTGGCACTTTGGGGGGTTTTAATTGCCCTGGTAACTGGGGGAAGGAGCTGATCTGAGTAATGAAGCATCCTTTAAACTGTTTAATACATCTTGGAGACATAAACATGCTTTTTGCTTCTTCATTGTCCTAGACTGAGTGTGGTCTGCTGTATTTTTTAGTTCACCCAGCACAGGATATAGCTGTTAATGTTTGTGGTCCCAGTTAAACAGAAGAAGCTTGTGGATCGGAACCAGTCACTTTTTGTACGTGTCTTTTTAGCTGCTTTTTTAAAAATCAGATATTTTAGAGAGCAAAATGTTCAAGTCTTTAGGAAGCTGTTACTGAAGGAGTTGTGCTGCTTCTTAAAACCAGATAGGAATGGGAAGGAGTAATTTCCTAGACTTGAAATGTTCTGCCTCCATAGTATGGTATTACTGATCATAGTAACTTTTGTTTCGCAGCAGAATAAATTGGGGTTATCTGATTCCACTCTTGTTTCATGCTTGTAGTGTGGTCACCTTTGCTTTAAGGCTCACGGGGGCCAACAGTATGTCTCCCACATACCTAGGAATCAGAGATTGTAATTTCTGTGGCTCTTAGTTGCTCAAAAGACACATCTGGCAAGTGAATCTGTCTTCACATAATGTTTTGAAATCAGATTGATCTCTTGCATGGGGAGGAATATATTGTGTACCTAACATGAGGGAACTGAGCATTTTGTTTTTGCGGAAGCTCACACTAAATGAACGGAGAAAGTGAAAAAGATGAAAGCCTATTTTTCCACCTCTGCTCATCTTTAAATTCTTAGTCTTGTTATGTCCCAGCTTCATGTTGGGACAATTCTAGACCATATAGTAATTCCTTCTAATTGGGTTGTTCCATTTTTATTTTTTGGGTTTTTTTCTCCCTTCACCTATGCATGCTTAGGTCAGGTATTCTGCAATTCAGGAACAGTCTTTGTGACTAACAAACCTCAATGCTGATGGGAATTTCCAGCTGCCTTATTACTGCAATGCCAAATATATATATATTTATAGTCTGAAACCCTGTGTATTGGCTGATTCTTCAATATTTTGCCTTTTAAGTTTTATTTTTGTGGGTTTTTATATTCTTTTTATTATTACTTTAAAGATAAAGACTTATGTTAGTTTTCTGGAGGTTTTGCTACAGTACTGCAAAAAACGTTTGAAGTGCAAAGAGAAATGTTTTCAAAGAGATCTGAAATTTACAGGAGCTCAGATCTTTTTGGTACAATAATTTATATTCAGCTTTATTAGAGTCAAAACTCATGGGTTTGTGAACCCAGCTTTGAACATTCTTAGCAGACTTTGGAGGCTGTTGGTCTCTTACCTTCTTTCAGTGAAAGTCCTATTTGGAGATCAGTTGCTTTGTAAATTTGGAAGAATAACAGAAGAAACAGTGGCAATTTTGCCTTTGTGATGCATTGTCCTTCACAATGTGCAAGGACCTTTATGCCAAGAGCAAGAAGAAAGGAGCACTCTAATAAAAATTCTGGAGAACCACAGTCACTGTACTTTGTTTAGAGGACATAGGCAGAGTTACTATTTCTTCCCAAAATTTAAATCCTGTCTTACGTTGCTGATCATTGTAGACAACTGTAAGAAACTGCACGACAAACTAAAATTATATAATTTCATAACCTTGACTGCAGCAATACCAATTTGATGCATTTGAAAATAGAATTTCTTGCTTCAGGGCTTGGCACAACGTCTGGGAACATAATGCCTGATATTAAAACCATGGCTACTAAACCGCCATGGTAAACTAAGCGGTGATTCTTAGCAGTGTTTCAGTGAGCAACATCCAGAAAGGCAGAGAGCTGAAGGCTATCTTGAAGTGAGTATGTAATCCTGCCAGTAAGCAAGGGAACTCACAGCAAAGCTGAGGCATTAAGGAGAACCTGTTTCCCATCATTCTATGGGGATGAAAGCGTAACAGTGTTTCAAATGGTTCTGTATGCAAGTTTGGTCGATGTTTTAAGTTGTCTTATTTTTTACAGGCTGTATTAAGGCATTTCTGCTCTTTGTATCTTTGCTTTCCTAACTGAATCTGATACATGTAGCAAGAATGAAGAGTTTTACAGTACTAGAAAATGTACAATAAATTCATGGTGCCAGTACACTCCAGGTAACCACTGTACAATCCCCCCAGTTTACAATCACTGATGTTGACACACATGTGTTTTCTAAGTGTGTTCTATCTATGTTTTTGGGTGCAGACGTTGTGAGCTAATTATTCATGATGTACACATCCACATGTGAATTCAGCTACTTTTGCTGTTCATAGAAGTGGTGCTTGGGGAGTATGATTCACACCTTAATCCTCTGACAGTTGCTTAGAGCTGGTCAGGTGAATCACAGCCCAGAAATGTCCTTCTCTCATGGTGAGTCTAGGCAGCTAGCCAAGATGTGGATGTCTGCAGAAGTCTGAAGCTGTGTCCTTAAAGTAAAATGTCATTGCTTTAATTTCCTGAAAGTGCAAGCCATGGTATTCTAATGCCGTTAGGCTATTTAGATAATTCTGCAGAAAAGGTGCACTTTCAGAGTCTGAAATTTAGGAAAAGAATTTTAAATTAGTATTGAATAAGTTGAATAGACAAGAAGGCCTATGTATTTAAAGTGATGGGTTTATAATATTGGTATTTCTTTTAGTTGTTTTTTGTGGGAAAGGTAGGACTTTACCTTATACACAACATGCAAAATTATTTTTGCGTGTAATACAGAATATGTTGTAGGGACATGGAAACATTTGTTCAGTGACTGTAAAGGCAGATGCTCCCTCTAGTGCCTAAGACTATTTTCTTGTAATGGCAGCAGCTTTGTTGGGCTTTCTGCCATGTTTTATTATGCAGTTGCTTAAGTCCCTCAGGTATCAATCTTAAAATGGGTAATAAGTGAGGATAAATCCTTTAGTATTGCATGCCTCCTGCATCTTTCCCCTTGTGTGTAGCAGAAAAAGTCAGATAATACAAGTGGATAAAGAAAGTTAATCTAAATACATTATTTTAATTAAAGATTTTTATAGCCCATCAAGTCAGTAAACTCTTACTTAAATTGAATAACACCTGGGAAAACTTTGGTACTTGTGAGCATTTCTGAGCCAAAAGAGGGCTGATTGAACCATGAGGGGTTCAAAAAGTAGCTGGACACTAATAGCAAATTCAGGTCATTATTCTCTTCTTGATACTTTTGCTAGCTGGAGTTTTTAATATGGCTGTTGAAGATATCAGACTAAAGTTGTAAGTGTTGTAAACCAGTCTATGACATCACTGTGTTAGAAGAAGAACTGCCTGAACTTTCGAGACATCCAAGCACATTGTTTAGTAGGAGAGTATAACTATGAACATCTATGCTGGCTTCTGGGAGGAGAAGAGGGAAGAATGGAGTATATTTGTGTGCCCTGTGAGGTGCCCAACGATGCAAATAGTCCTTACTTCTTAGGATGTAGCTGCCTTCATTCTGACACAGTCCTTTCTGAGGGCAGCTTTTCAACTCCGGGGGGTTCTAAGTTTATAAATGTTATCTTTAAAGATATGTATTCTACAGTTGTGTGTCTATCTATAAATAATGCTTAAAAATCAATTCTTTTGAAAAGAGTGTGTAGAGTAATAGGTATGATACAGTATGTGTGGAAAAGTATTAATGAATCAAGGTATATTCCTAACAACATTTGATACTAAACTGTGATCCAAGGTCATGAATAGTTCTGCAATAATGCATTGCCTACACTATTATCAAGCTCCTGTAGATGTGAGAGCAGAGGATTTGAAGGGGTTTTGAGGGAAGAGAATAGATAGGGTTTTTTAAAGAAATACTTTACAAGTGTGATGATGAATTAATATTGTGCTTTGTATATCCTAACTAAAAGCTGCCTGAAGTGGTGTGCTTTTAGTTTAAAGGGTTTTCTATTCTTTCTGTAGGTAGTCTGTGCATCCCTTTTCCTTTCTTTTTCTTTCTTTTCCTTCATTCAGTTTTTGTCTCCATAGGAAAACAAATGGAAAATTTATTGTAAAGGCTCTGAGGACATCAGCATTCAAACCCAAGAAAAGTGTATACAAGTAAATTGTTTGTTCTACTTGGGTGCACTGGGAATATCAGTAATATTTTTCATTCTATATGTTGCATTTATACAGCTGAATGGAAGAGTGACGCAGTACAATTTGAAACAGCAGCCTGCAGCAGCCTCTTTTCCTTCTTGGATCCTTGAGAATTTTTTCTTTCCCAGGGAGAGGAAGTGAAATTATGTTTAAGCAATCTTTTTTTCAACAAGTGCCACCTATACACTGTGTATGAACAAGTAACTTACTGACAGTAATTAACTATGCTTGATTACATTTTAAAGTTGTCTGATACTAGATCTGAGTTTAAATAAAATATAGAATTCAGCATTTTTTTTTCTATTGTAATGACTGACTATTAAAAGTTACTTTCTCAATGTTGCCACTGGCAAAGCTTTTTATCTGCTGTAAAGATTCCTTTTTCCCTTGTTGGTGGTATTTTATCAGCTGTAGTGGGGATAGCAGTTAAGCATCAAAATCATGTTTAAGAGTTAGACTCCACTTTGAATGAATAACCCCTCCATGAAAGGGGTCCATTTTAAATTGTTTTGGTAACAATTTTTTATTGTTTTATTGCTATTTTGGTAACAATATTTTATAAATAAGGTATGTTTGCATCCGGTTGTCTGCCTCTGTATGCCTTTAACCACTATTCAGTCTAAATGCTGTGTACTTACTCTTTTGTTTCCAGCTGTGTGTTGTATATTTTGTGTAATAAAATGTTCCAAACCTGCTTCAAAATTACTTGGTAGGCTAAAACCTTAGCCAGTTGTCCAAAGTTGATTGTAATCTTTTGGGTGGTCCACAGCCTTCTCAAGAAGAACACATCCTTCTTAGGAGGGGAAATCAGGCTCTAACTTTTTATTATGTGCTACTTGATTATCTTTGCTGAGGTTGTCTCAAGAGAAATGCAGTTTCTTGGCAATTGCAGTATAATGTTAGTAGAGACAAATACGGTTAAACAGAGTCATATTCAGGAATTTTAAAGATCAGGTAACATATCAACATCCTGAAATACAGTGGAAATACATGGAAATGATCATTCATGAGGATGCCATTTGCATGCAAATATCACATTCCTTCTCTTTGAGGAAATGGGAAGGAATTTATCCAATTTGAGTATTTGCCTTCCTGCTTCAAATATAGGGCTTTTTTCTAGCTCTTTTTAGTCAGTAGGATGTGACCCATTCCTAACATTTCCTCCTTGCTCCCTCTGCCCAATAAGACTCTCAATTAACTGATAACCTGTTGGAATAGCAAATCATTACTCCCTCTCCTGCTGTCTTTGCTTAAGGAGGAGAGAAGGTGGATAAGATTTTGGTTATTAAATGCTGAATTACCTGCTTTTCTAATCTCATGATCAGCCCTTGGGTGTTCGAGCCAAAGATGTGAGTGCCATTTAAGAAATATTTAATGAAGTAGACATTGTAATATATCCTTAATATTGTTTTATAAGGATTTCTGATGTAGAACCAAAATTCTTAGCCTTGTGATCTTAGCCCTGTTTCTGCTCTGCTGAATGTGATTAGCTTCTTGCTTCTTAGTTAAAATTGTGATGATTGTTTAGAAATGACTAAGAACATAAGTGCACAACATGATTCTGCGTTGATGTACTTATTCTTGATACTTCTGTCTAAACATCAAATTCTATGTGATTCAAACTTTAACAAGATTTTTACGTTTATGGTTTTTATTTTATTAGTAAAATGTAAAGTCTGTCCTGAAACTCTGGAATAATGCACAGGCTTTGGGGTTTTAAATTATATAGTAGTTTATCAGAAAAGTATAGAATAATTTAATGTATGTAACTACATATTTTTAAAAATACCGTTTCAGTAATTGTTCCTTGGAGCTATTATATTTTCACTTACCCAGTCCCGGGGATATCTGAGCAGTGGGGCATTGACCTGGCCTGTAATTCTGTCATGAATTCAGGTCCCATCACAGCTATTTCGATTTATATCACTGCTGAAATTCAGTTAAGAACTTGACCATTTCTATGTCATATAATGTTTTTTTTCATGTAGTTTTTCTATGAAATCTTTGTTTGAAAATGATGACTGTTGTCATTCTTTAGGTTGTAAAATTATCAATGTTTTCTTCCAGTCCTGTTATTCCAAGTTAGACTTCCCCTGAATAAATTTGTGAAAGCTGATTTTTATTATGATGGAACATTTGGGCAGTATTTAGGTTGATTTTGTTTCATTCTATTTATGACCTTTTTGACACAGTTTGCCTTTTCATGGCTATAAATTCGCACCTTGCATTTTATATCATTGTATTTCCCCTGGATTTTCTCAGGCTAGAACCAGCAGAAAATGCTGTGTTTGACAAGAGCTTTAAGATGCTAAAGCTACAGGCTGTATCAGACCTGTATTTTCTGCAAAACAAGACAGACATAATAATGAAACAAAGCCCATAACCCTTTTAGTGTTATCCTACGTTCCTAACTTAAAACTATAACAAAAAGCCATTGCTATTTCTCTCAGTTTTCTTTTGTAACAGTTTATCAAGTCAGTAATCTCATTTACACCATTCATCTGACATGTGCTACCAGGGGTTATCTTCTAAGTGTAAATCAAGCTTTTGGAAAAAGTCCAGACATATCATAGTGTGTTTTATGTCTTTGTATAAACATGTTGGCCAAGCTTACGTCAGTATAAATACAATGAATTGAAAGTTTGAACCACTGTTGTGTTCATCTATTTCCAGTAGCTATTTTTCCTTTTCACACTTTTTATGATAGTTGACCTGCTTATCTTGTGTTCTTTTCTCTGATTTGTATGCTCTTTCTCATTTTCCATCCAACTGTTACAGTGCTGTATGCATTTCCTGACAGCCAATTAATTGGCTGTCTCCTCACTCAGCCAAGAATAGAGGTAGCAGTTCTACGTGAACCCCTCATGTCCATTGATGTGCACAGCAGACATCCTAAGAATGGGGACACATTTCCCTGGTCTTGTGGCTGCATGCTGTTCACATCAATTTCCCATTAAAAGGTAATTTAAAGGTATAGCCCCAGGCAGACTCGGGCGAGAGCTATAAAAAGAGTTTAATTAACAGTTCAGAATAATATAATCTAAGGTTGAATAGTCTGTAACCGGTTCATTTTTTTGTTCACACTTGTCATTTCCTTTACTTGCAGATTAGAGGAGATTTCCTTGTTTGGTAAAGAATGCAATGAAATAAGTCTTCGAAGACGCTTTATTGTACATGTCTTGGAGATAGATCACTGCATTTTTATGAGCTTTAAACCTACCACTGCTTATCTTCCCTCTGCATTAGCTCACCTCTTCTGGTCAACATATTTTAAGGAAGGAGATGCAAGTCACCTCACAGTTGAGCCCCCATGAATTTTCAAATTTTGAAAAGTTTACTGCCATTCAAAAACACGTTTACCCCAACTTGTTCTAAAAGAATTTAAAGAAGTAGCTCTTTTTAAGTGGAAAAATGGTAAAAAGTTATGCTAGAATAGATATAGGAGGCTTTATATTCAAAAGCAAGTATCATCATCTCTTTCCTTCCCTTGTTGGTTGTGTTTTTGCTAAAGCTTTATTTGCAGAGACTTGGTTTCTTGCTTTTCTTTTTCTCTTTTAATTTTTTTTGTTTATCTTTATTATTTGGTTGGATTTGATTTTTTTTTAATTTCCCCTCTACTGCACATCCTCCTGTGTTTTTGCATTGTGCAGGTTTCTGCACAAATCCAACCTGGTTGAATATAGCAGGATATGTTACTTTCATGACTCCTAAAAGCCGTCAAATCAGAATGATCTTCTGTCACTCTGGCCTGGCCTTTTCCGGAAAAAGTTTATTACCTAAAAGAAGGAGAATAAAAAGACATATTAAGGAGATCTGAAGTACTATCTTCCTTGAGGGGTAAAGATGTACAGTAGCTGTTGTCATTTAACCATCCACCCACCTAATTCATTCTCAAATGCCGGCTACAAGTGTAACAGTTTGTGGACATGATGTATCTTGCATGATTGGTACAAAAGAGCTAGAAGCCTGACAATTTTATTCTCCTGGAGAAAGCTGTCTTGCATTCTTAGATCTGTTTCCTTTTCTCAATCTCTGGAAAAGATGTCGATTACTTAAAAACTTTTGGGTTTTACCTGGATCACCTCTGAGGAAAGTGGAAGCAGTGACTGAATTTTTGCTTCATCCTAGTGTGTTAAATCGTTCGCTAATTAAATATTTTTATGCTGGGACATATTCTGCCCAAGTCATATAGGCCTGATGTGTCAAGTATTGAATTTGTTTTGATTGCAGAGAAAATGAGAGGAGGGAGAGTTTGATCTTCATTCTTTTCTGTGCCAAGTCTTTAAGTATGTTATGACAGTTTGGAGAGAAAAAAAAAAAGAAGCAAACCAGGAATCTTTTTGTATGATTGACAGAAAGGCCCCTTTAAGAAGTGCTTGAAGTGACTACCTCAGTGAAAATTGTTGTGGAGCTAAATCAGCTTTTGCAGTATCTAATTAACACTGCCACAACATCCAGATAGTTAGTTAATTACTGTTCTGCTTCTCCCTCCAGTTGCTGTGTCAGGCACAAAGTTAACATGCACCTTCACAGTATACATCAAATCTGTTAATTTTCATCATGCTCTAACAATAGAAAGCTGTAGCAGTGATCAAAATAAATTTTAGCCATAGCTCTTCTGAAAGCTTATTAAGGTTATATGTGTCTATTTCAAACATGTAGTGGGTTTATAATTCTAACTGTGGAATGGTGGGGGAGGCTTCTGTCTTGTAGAGCTGAGATTAAAAGCAGCTTTTTTCAAACAAGACTGAAAAATTCCCATGTGCTGACAACAGGGATTTTCCAAAGTGAGCAAAGCTCAAGCAGGCTTGATCTTCAGTGCCAGGAAACTTTGACTTCAGGGGTCTCCAGCTCATGACTTAAAGGGAGTGGGTGAAGGAAATTAAAGTAATTTAAAATAGAGTTCTGTTTCTCTGCTGTAGTGTAGACATGCTGTCTCATGCAAGTAGTCACTGTGGAATTTGGGTTTTGGGGTTTTTTTGCTCCTTTTTTTTTCAATATACCCCCACTCCCTCCAGTCTCAGTGCAAAGTTTCTGATCTGTATCAGTCCTATACAACAGACTGTGTATATTCAAAGGTGCAGTGTTTTCATAAGGAGATGAGAGCATTACAGTAAAAATGGAATTTACTGACCTACATGTGTAGTCCTTCACTGCAGGACTGAGTGAAGTTTTTTCCATTGCTTTGGAAGAGTTCTAGTGCTCAACTGGTGCCTGTGCTGAAGCACACCAGAGGTGATGTGAGCAGGACTGGGCACATCAACAGCTGCAGGCTTTTTGTGTAGCTTTCAGTTTGCTCATGGGTAGTTGCTGACCTATACACACAGTGTGTAAGCTACTCACAAAGCTGGTCTGGCTAGCATATGCAGTCATCTGGAAACAAATAGCTGCTTATCTTTAGTAAATATCTGCTTTGATAGGAAAGAGGACAAAGCAGGCTGAGTTTCTCCTGTGATGTGGACTTGAGGACTTGATAGGTGAAGATGAAAAGGAAAAGATGGGAAGCTTCTGACTGGGTTGCATAGCAGAAAACACTGTGTAGTTATAACTCATACAGGCCTAAAACTACCAATTTTCAAGGATGACAGTAAGATACTTCTCTGTCAAACTGTCACTGTCTTACTTTAGGATCTCCATCTTGTATTACTGCAGGAACAAATCTAACCTTGTCCAGGACCGTACTGCAGATGTATTATCGGCTGAGAGGAACGTTTGACAGCTTGTCCCCGAGAGTCATTGCAAGGTGATCCTGAATTTGGGCTGTGTCTTGAAGTTGGCCCAGCTGGCAGGGACAGTGAATTTTCTAAGAACAGCTAATAATATCTGACACTTCTCCGCCTTTCTACATGGCAGAGAGAGACTGTGCATTCAAGAGCTTGTTAACCATCCCTGTGCAAAGATGACTGGAGAACAAGAAAACAGGATACTCTGCCTGCCCTAGAATACGTGAAATGTTCAGATTCTGGAAACTGAGATTAGACAAGAATAAGCAATCCCAGTACCTCTATTATTAAGGTTTGAATGAGAATTTGCAAACCCTGTAGAGTACAAAGGGGATTAAATAATTCCCTTCTTTTGCCAGAATTGGTAAAACTAGGAACAAGGGGAACCTGCAGACAGAGAGTGTGAGTTCAAAGCAGCACCAAAATATTCAGAGAAGGTGTGCCCCAGACCTAGAGAGAATTGAATCAGTTAAGAGCTAGTGAGTTAGTCTGCAAGTGCACAAACTGTTCAGTGGTGGAATGGACCAAACCACTTCACTGAACATCTTTTGATGGATATTCTTAACTGCCACAACTGCAATCAGGAGAAAATCAGCATATTTCAGTTTTTAAATCTATTTGCAGTGTGTTTTCATTTTGCCAGCTGTTCTGTCCTTACTTCATAGTAGCTTTGAAAGTTTTAATTATTCTGGCCCATAGTTAAAATTTATGTTTGTGTGGCTAAATGCAAGTATGTTGTATCTAATGTCAGAGATAATTGCTGGCTGCCTCAAGAGACTTGATAGATTCATTACCTCTACATATGGTAGGAAGAAAGCTGTCAGATTTTATTTAAGCTTTGAAGAGCCTTTAAAAAGGGTTACAAATTGTTGCAGAAAGAGCATCAGTTTTCTAAACAAGGTCCCACGCGTTGCTACATTAGTGTAGGGTATTTAAATTGATGCATCTCTTCTATCTGTCTTCACAAAAATAGTCTGGAAGCAAAAAAATAAAGGATTTATAGCTCTCTTCCTGATGCTCATAGATCTTCCAAAATGAAAGCACTGTATGCTGGACTCTGTCATCTTGAATATCTGTATGAGATCTGTTAAATATACTGAGGTATTTTCTAAGCCAAATCTGCGATGCATCTGATGCTATCACTTGTTAGGAATGTGTCTAGTTTAGCAAACATCATAAAGTGACATGTTCAGTTTGACATCTTATTTTATCTGTTTTATTATTTTTCCAGTGTGATTGCACTTAATGGCCTTATTGAGTTTGAAGATGTATCATATGAATGCAGATGAGACAAGTTCCTGTCTCACAAATATAACTAAAGCTCTTGCAAGCTCATAACAGGAATTTAAGTTGTTCTCGATTTTGTCTCCATAGTCACAATCTGCCCCTTTCTTTGCTACATGTGTCCCACTTGTGGTTGACAGTTCTTGTTTTCACCAAATCTGCATTTCACCACACTAAGCCAGTGAAACACAGGTCCAGGTAACCAGTAGCTGCTCTGCTTAGCCTGCTGTGTAGCCACAGCTGGGAGGTGCAGTTATGTTTTACAGCTGAGCTCATGAGGTGTAGAGAGGAGTCCTCCCTTGCTCCTCCTGTCTGCTCCTAAACCTCACGGTTCTACCCATATCCTTTGCCTCAACTTTGGCTGCTACTAACTTTTCATTTAAAGGTTTAGGTTGCTAATTCAGTAGGAAGTCCTTTAGCTCCTCTGCTCAGGCTTTGTTTCTGAGGAATAAGTCTACACAGTGCAAAATTAGAGGAAGTAACTTGGGATCAAAGCAGGAGAATGGCAGTAGAGTTGGCAACACTGGGGGCTTCTCCTGCAGTAGCAGTGTACTTCAGATCTTTGCTCATAATGTCCCAGAATCGTGACTAGAGGAACAATAAAGGCAAGATCAGGAAACAAAGGTGCACAGAAGACAGAAGTAGCAGAGATCTGGGAATCAGATGTATCCACCAGATTTTTCTGTCACCATGCATTTTTTTATAGTTTTTGTGAACTTGTGGCAGGATTGTGGAAATATAGCTGCTGCAGTAAAAAACCCAATAATTTTCAGTGCATGTTTTCCTATTTGAATCCACCTGCCATGCCCAAAATATTTGCATGAACTTAACAGATGCTGATTTTTAATCTTTTTTTTTTAATGACCTATAAACATTGTAGAGTAATTTCAGCGTGTGAGTGAAATTGCTAGATAATAAAAGGAGAGGAGGGAGTAGTGGTAAGAGCAACAGGTACTTTTACTGTCACAGAGGATATGTAAAGGCTGTAGGAGAGTGTGGTTGCCTAAGGAGGTTTCCCAGTGGCACTTCCTGGAATTCTTAGAAGCTTGAGTCATCCTTTTGTGCTGAACTGTCATGGGTGTTTAAATCTGTCATGAGCAAGCAGGGAATTGATAAAAATATAGCATGTATTTGATGTAAAGGCAGTTAGCTCAAGTGGAATTTTAGCTTGTCTTAATTAACACACAGAAAGCTGTAATACACATAAAGAAGGAAGTGTTTCAGAGCAGATATGGGACCTTTCAGGCAGTTAACCCTTGTCTCAAATTCAGAATGACATATCTTTAGAGAAGAGTTGGATGATGATGCACAATTGTCTCTTTACTTTTTCAACATGTAAGGTTAAAGCTGTCCACAGAAAGCCCATGTATAAAATAGGTTTTTTTGCATAATATCTGTAGCAAGATGTTGGAAAGCACTGGAAATGAAAAATGAGCAAGGTACGGCAACAAGGTTCACAGCTTTTCCAGTTTTGAAGTATTTCCTTGCAGTCAGTCAAGCACCAGAAGTGTACTACTTAAATGAGTTTTATATTAAAGTAGATGAAAAAGCACATAAGGTAGCAATGTTACTATGCAGAATAATCTTTTGAAGCAGTGAAAGCAGTTGTGAAATTTTCTCTCAAGTTTGAGACACCTGAGGAAGCGGGCTACTCTGCAGAGTTACATGGGAAAGCAGTTTATGGTGGGATATATTGTGCATAGAGTCATAAAAATCTTCATGGAATTTTATTTAGAAGCAAAGGAGTACTGTTTGTTACACTTTGTTGTGTAAGCCTCCCTTGGAGAGAATTTATATTGGTTCTTTAGTCCTCAGTTTTGTTATTTAAAATATTTTTGTGCGTTCTGCACATTGCTCAGTTTCTCTATGCTGAAATGTTATCTGGTACTCCGGGAAGAGACGATTTGAGGCCAGTCCTCTAGAAATTTTTCAGATGTCAACTGGAAAATGAAATTTATCTTACTAGTGTCTGAGCTGTAGGAATTAGCTTGCAAGGTTAACAGTGAAATAAAAAATGATGTTTGGTGGGGTCATTTATTGTTTGTGATTTATTTGTGGTAATAACCTCTGTCATGCAACTAATGATTTTACAAGTGTTCAAGGAGGACGTTCTTTGCTCTAAGGAACTCAGAGCATAAGGAAAACTGGTCAAGGGAACAGGGGGACAGTGACAGGCAATTTAAAGCTTTGAATGTGATGACAAGAAGCTTAAATTTGATGTGATAGAAATGGAAGGCTCCAAAGAGGGAGTGACTTGACATGATCAAATCGACAGGTGAGGAAGATGGCTATTGCAGCTGAGTTTTGTGTGAATGTGGGGAGTCTTTTGACAAGTCAAGGAACAGGACTTACCCATTCTTAAGGGTTAATAAGGGTCTGAGTAGGACCTGTATGTAGGAAGCATAAGCAGGGTTTTGGAGATGCTGAGAATGAGGTAGCAGTAGAATTGGAGCATCTCAACTGTGTGGCAGAGGAAAGAGTGAAGTGATGATTAACTCTGAGGTTGTAAGTACCAGTGATGGTGAGAATCTGTTCATTTGTCATCTTGCACAAGGAATTGGAAAAGCAGAAACAAGGTGTTACAGGGAAAAGTGTGGCTACTGTTGTTGCAGTATTGTATAATATCCGTGCACTTTGTTAGTCGACATTGAAAAATCTAATTGGAATTTCAACATCTTTCCCTGCAGTTTTCCATTCAACAGGACAAAGGCACAAGCCAAATTTTCCACTGTGTGAAATCTCTCAATAGTGCAGAGCAGAACTGTATACACTGTGAAAAATACTAGAGTAGTTTAGAGTAAGAAAGTTCAATTCACTATGAACTGAGTTAAAAACTCCTCGAAGCAAAGTCACAATAATTTTACTGACAGGAAAAAGTTCATTTCAGGTCTCAGAAGTCAGTGAAATACAGAGAAGCTATGTTCATCTGAAATGTAGCCTCTCTAGCTGAAAGTCTGATTCAAAGTCAAGCAAAATAGTTTTAGTACCTCATGTAAAGTTTAAAATACTTCAGCTATCTTCCAAATGCAGCCAGAACCACCCTTGTCTGAGGACCAAAGGGCTAACCAGATAACTGATACAAATCACAGCAGCATAGTAATTTGAAAAGTTATTTTTTCTTCTTGCTAGAAGAAATGCTAGCAAATGAAATTTTTAGGGGATTTTGTTTTTTGTTTGAGTGTGGGGAATCAAGACTTAAAGAGAATTTCGTAGAAGCATCCTAATAGACTACTGGGATTCAAAGCTACAGCATGCTCTTGTCAGGAGAATTTTCTAACCAAATGACTTCAGAGGGTTGTCTTTGGGCAAGCATCATATTCTGAGGCAGTACCTATGGAAAAGATGTCCCTTTCACCAATATGTTCTCACTTCTTAACTTCTCTGAAGTTTGATGGACTGTTTCTTCTTACTAATGTCAGAGGAGTATTTAAAAATTATGAAGTGTTTGTTTTATCTAGATTTCTCAAAATAGATTTTTGCTTGCTTGCAGAATATGAAGTCTGTGACAAAAAATATCCTGTTGCAGACTAATTGTTCAGGTTTTTTTTTTTAAAAAGTAAGAAAAAAATCCTTCAAATATCAATTAGCAGTCAGGTAGCACTTACCAGTACTATTCTGTTGGTGCCAGTATAGGAATATTTGGAAAACCAATCCCAAATTATTTTGACCAGAGTCACTGCATAAGAAATAATTATGATCTGCCACCCTGTATATTTTGTGATTCTTCCTGTAGCCTTGAGCTTTATGGAGCCACATTTATTTTAACTTCATTTCATGTTACCATCTGAATGACATGGTTGCTGAAAGTTAAACTAGAGTAAAATATGCTCTCTTCTACTATGGGCTTTCACATAGACTTTTAATTCCTCCTGTTAGTGCGGAGTACTGCTTGTTTCTGAGCTCTTGTAGTGAAAAGTGCTGCAGTTCTCTCTGGCTGTCTTGGATGTTTATGGACTGCTGCTCTAAGAAGTAGAAAAGTTTGCATTATTTAACAAACATGACCCTTAAGGTAGTGTAATGTAAGAGGCAAGATAACCCTGTTAATGCAGTAATGGCACAAGCAGTGTTCATTTCCCATTGCAGTTGTTCATGGTGACCAGAACATGCTAGTTTTTTTTTTAACAGGAGTAGGTGTACAATGGGACACAGAGGAGAAGGTGTCAAGAAGGTGTCACAGAAAATGTCCTTTAAGACAGGGAGGAAAGCGATAATATTTCATCACTGTGATGGAAATCACAGCCTTCCTGGGAGTCATTGGCAGTTACTGCAAGGTGGGCAGGAACTGTATTGACACATGAACATGTTCGGTAGTATTTTTATTTTAATATGGTTGCAGATACTTTGCCAGCATCCATCAACTATCTTTTAAGGAGAAATGGAGCTTAAAGCATTTGTGCAGATACCTTGTGTGTTTTCATTGCAAGAATAATGGCTGAATAATATTTTGAAGGTACCTCCCTTGTGTTGGTCATTTCTTTACTTCAAAACCTGCAGAGTGACATTTCTAAGTATTAACTCCCTTGTTCTTTTCTTATTTTCATGTAGCTGCCTGATTGCATAATCCAGATCTCAGTTTATAAGTTCTAGTTACTCAGTGGCAATGCCTTTGTGGAATCCTTTTCCATGCATGTATCTTGGAAAAGACAACATTGGAAGAGAACACTCATAAGGAAACGCCTGAATGTTCAGAATAAAATAAGTATCTATCTGTCACAGTAAGTCATATTCATATATATTTTGTACTTCTTTGCAAAATAAATTCAATTTGCAGGAATTTTAACCTTGGAAAAGAAAACATTCAAAACACAGGCATACTGTAACAGAGATATATAGCATAAAGGCTCTTTTACAATAGGAAAGATATTACCTTGCAAGAGGAAAGCCATGTTAACATCTCTGTCTCCAAGAGTTAGTGCTGTTAAGTGTATGTGTGACCAGCTGCAGTCATTCACCACCTATGAGGAAGGAGATCCTTACTTTACATATTATGTACCTTTTTCAGTGGTTGTACATATATATATATATGAACTCATAAAATGTCACTGGGTAATAAGATAGCTATAAGCTATATCTGTATAGGCATTGTAAAAGGGAAAAGAAAAGGAAGACAAATGATGGAAAACAGGAAGTGATACATTAGAATAGACTTTAGATATGTGTAAAACAGATACCCCAATTATACAATGACAAGTTATTCCATACAAGAAGCTCTGTCTCCCAAGTATCACATCTTTATTTTCCGTATCAAATTCTAAAATCTACAATTATTTGCATGGTTTGATAAACACTTGACACCTTCTTCTCTGTGTCCAAACTAGTATTATTTGAGTGTACTTAAGAAAGAGGATGTAGTAAAGAGAGATTTTGCAAGAGAAGAATTTACTTGGGATTATTCAGTTCCATATTCTTATTTAGTATCAGTCAACAAATCTAAGCCAAAAAAATTCATAGGAGATGCATGGCTTGGAAAAAGTACACTTGAATGTACACTTGGTAACTTTAAGTCCATTGCTTTAAAAGTTTTAGCAGAAACAGTATTTATAAAGACAGACATTCAAGCAAGTTTGTATGCTTCTTTTTTTTAATGATGTTCATGCTTTTCCAAAATGCTTATATATTCTTGGAAGAGGAATTTAGCTGTATGTGTTGAGGAGATAATGTTTAGGAGGCTCTGTCCCAAATTCTCTAAGACCCATCATGTGCTACACTCTAAGTAATAGAACTGACTTCTGAGAACTCAGTACAGTAGCAGAAGATTATCCATTTGTGAGCTTCCAGAGATAAAAATAAAACTAGTTAGTTTTTCTTTTTTAAAATTTTCATTTCACATCAGATCAATGTTAACAAAATTTTTCTTAATTTAAAAAAATATTAAAAAAAAAAAAAGAAAACCCCAATTTTTTATTCAGAGGCACAAAGAAAAGGCATATGGATATGTTGGTAAAGCATATGGAGACCCTTATGTAAAGACAAAACAAAAGCAAAATAAAGTTACTTACTGGCCCCCTGAGGTGCAGCACATAAGCACATTTTGTGGAATGTTGCCAATTCTCTTTTCTTCTGAAGAACAAAACTCCCTTTATGTCCTAAACAAGTAAAAACAACACAGACAGTATACATCTGGTAGGAGCACTCTGCTTGAATCTATGTTTTTATACCGGTTATTTTTACTCAGTGCTCAGAAAGTAGTGACCTTGTCTTGGTAACAATTACAGTCTTACAGTAGTTGGTTTGTTCCACGCAAATGCAGTGCACTTTTTCTCTTAGGCTGGACATCAACAATATAAAAAGATCTCTGCTGTAGAAATGTACTTTCTGTTAAGAAAGATCTTTACCCTGATCTGAAATTTTCCCACTACGTTAACTACATTTGGAAATAAACCTTCACTTGCTGAGTCCAGAAACATAGTGTAATGCACTTAGTTGAAATTTTAAGCAAGTTTTTGGTAAATTTTGCTTCTTTAGTATGGGTCATATATTTTGTCTTCATTTATGGCATCTATTTAGACACACCAGCTGTGCAAAGTTAAACATGTACTTCAAAAAATTGCATCTTTTGCTGAACATAGTATCTATTAATAGCTTCCTCTGAATGTATTTGGATCAACCTCTGGGATCTGCTGTAACTGACACACACTGTCATTACTAAATTAAACATGCCATAACTGCTGTGGCATATCCATACACCCATAGAACATTTTCACACACTTTTTGTGTTCTCATAACCAGGGCTAGCATGGCTATAGGCAGACTGTCTGTTAGAAACAGTCTCCAGTGTATACTAACCCCTGACCTGTGGCAGGAAATTGTTAGGGAGCACAGTGGTCATCACAGCCCAAAAAGCATATTCTAGTGATTTAGTAGTAGAGACCACTAAGGCTTAGTAGCCAGGAACATTCTATGGCACAGTAAAATTTACTACTGTAGGTGTAACCAAACAGTACTTCTAATAATTTGAATTCTAGGCTACTGCTTTCTCTCTATTCTGGTTATTTTTAGAGACTATTGCTCAGATAATAGATAATATTGCTTGGATAAAGAAACCTCCTCACTGAGTATTGCCTCTTTTCAGAGCACACACATAGACAAGAGTTCATGTATCTCTGTGGACATTGTTTAACCTCTATGGAGATTTTGAGGTATGAGAGCTTTCCTACTCGTTGCTTTTTATCAGATGGCTAATGAATTGTTTTGAAATTATTTGAAGGACTCAGATTACTCTGCAACAATCCACAAAGATGCTTTGAAAATTTCAGGTTCTTTTGAAAATAAGCGTCAATTTTTATGCTTTTTATTATGTCCTTAAAACTATGAACTAAAAAAGCCCCATAACAATTATTGTTGCATAGTAATAGTTTATTTCTTGCAAAAGGGAACAAAAGCTCCTGATACATAGCTGAGGTTAAGTTCTGATATGTAAAAAATATCTTTAAGAAAGCTGAAGAGTTGCCATATAATAATTTATATATATTATATGTATAATATGTATATATTATATATGTAATAATTTGTGTATGTATATATATAGTTGCCATGTTGTCCTTCTTTGGGACAGATCTCGTATCTTTAAATCACTTTAAATTTAAAGTATAGAAAATACTTTTTTAAAAGTATATATATTTTTAAGTATATATACTAAGGACAAGACAAGGAGGGGAGAGAACAGGATATTAAACCCTCAAGGTGGACTGGATGCCAGAAACAATATCACTCAGAACCATAGCTAAAACAAAACAGTGTCTGCAAGGGCACTGAGACAGGACCTCCGGAGCACCATTTCTGTCATCTTTAAACTGATTTAAATGCACACCTTCACCTCAGTCCTGCCCAGCCTAGTGCATGAGACAGGCTTCTGTGTCCAGCTTCCCCCAAGCTAGGATGACATCTTGCAGGCTGGAAGGATGGCACTGGTCTTCCTTTCAGTCTGTGCCCATCACACCTGAGAGAGAGGCTCATACATCTGCCTCTGACCCTGGAGATTGCTGCACTCTACTGCAGCTGTGTGTACGTCCTTGTGTAGCCCTATATTGAAGCCATTCCTGCTAGAAGGCTTCTTGTCTTCCCTCCTCGTTTTTGGAGAGGGCTTGGATGCAGAACCCTTCTTTTACGTGGCTAGAAATAGTTGCTCTGCACCCCTCTGTTGAGTGGGCCCTTGAAGGCTAGTCTCAGCCTATGAAGTGTCTCAAGTTTTTGTGGTGTCTCCATTTTGATTTTGGAGCAGATCTGTTGATTAGATTGTTAAGCATAATTTATTAGGAAAGCCATTTACCATGCATAAGAGTGTCCAGCTGTTAGTGTGAAACAGACAGGCAATGCTTGGCCCTAAGCCATGAATAAGAAGCAGTTGGACAATCTGTGCTATATGTAATAATTTGTTTTGCTATTTTTTGGATATAATTACTCTAATACAGAGATTTTATCTTCTATTCCCACCTCAGCTTTTTTTAAATGGGAATAGAATCTAAATTGAGAATGATTTCTTGATTGCTTTAGCATTCCGTATATTCTAAAGGCATTTCTGCTGTTTACTGTAAATGGGGTAGACAAAGATCTAAAAAAAACGTGTCCCATTTTATATTGATCATCTTAGCAAACTGCTGTGATTAGATTAAAAATTCCTAAGTTATCTTTACTTTTATTGTCTATTGGTTTCACTAAATGGACTTGCTCTGTGCAAGTTTTTGTGCTTTTTTGCTCTGTGACTGTTTTTGAATGTCAGACTGATGGAAACAAATGCAGAATGTATTTTCTTAGAAGGTTGTATTAAAAACTTCAAAATGAAATGTTGATAACACAGTTGTGGTCTTGAGAGTGAAATTCTACTGCAGATAGAGCAATTTCTTAATGTTTTCCTCACCCCCGATTTGATTGTGTTGATAAGGGTTTGTGTTTTAATCCTGTATCAGAAGAATAAACTGGTTTGGGGAGCATATGCAGAGCCCCTGCAAGGCACAGACCATCTTTTCAAATGGCTTTGCAATGCCATCAAGCCAGGTTTGAGGTGGAGGCCAGAATGAGCCTCAAGGAGATTAAGAAAACTGGTAGGTCTGGTAGCTCCTACACAAATCCCAGAGAGAGTCTAGGCATGGGAAAACTAAGGTACTGCTTCTCTGCAACACAATTAAGGAAGGAAGGTAGCTTTCCTCCTGGCTTTATTACTATCAAATATTTCTGCTGATAAATGTTTTTGTGCCATGACATTATAAATATGCTGCATTATTAAAAGGCACATAAGAAAATAACAGTGAATCTGGAAATTACAAGACTGTCTGTGCGTGAAGGCAATTTTCCGGAAGACTTACATTGCTAATACATTCAAATCTTTCTAATATGAAGCTGAATTTCATTTTTTTAAACTTCTGCCAATTCAAATCATTACAATGATATGATAAAATAATAAAGACTTTTTCACTGCTGCGTGTTATCCTAAGTAGTAGGTAGCAGCAGTGTTTCTTCTACAGTTATATAAATTGTTTCTTTTAAAGCTTTACCCACCAATAGTTTTAGCAGGGAGTTAGTGAAGATACTTTCTTATTCCTCTAGCAGAAGATGGCTGCATCAATTTGAAGGCATGTGCTGTCACAGTATAGAGCTCCTTCTACTGAACACTTAGAAGCTCTCTCAAAGTTCTGATCCATTGACCCAAATCCTTGTTTTGAACTTCCTCTTATGGTCCTATAATACAGGTAGTTTACAGTGTTATTTCTTTCTTTGGAGTCAGTGGCACATGGTGGTGAAAGCTCTTCTCTTGTTAGTCCTCTGTGACAGTAAGTACTGTAGCAATTTTTCTGTGTTAGAACCCCAAAATATTGCTGGTTCCTCAAAGATGTTCTAGTTGTGCAAGCACCATCTGCAGAATTTAACACTTCTTTTCTGCTTCTTATGGGAATAGGATTTTACAATTTACATTCCAGGTACAGTGAGGCTTTTTCTAACAGTTTGATAAATCAGCCAAAATTATGAATTCACTTGTGCATATAAAGTTTATTAGAATATTTGGTTTTACAAACTCTCCTAAGGCTTTTTTTCCAGTCTCCTTGAATATGACCTGCAGCTATCATTTAGGTGGATTTATATAGTGGAGTTTAAATATTGAAATAAAACATAACAGTACATTAAAGGAAATTGGAAGTTGACAAAAGGTAGACATTAGTTGTTGAAGTACAGTATCAGGTGGAACAGCTGACATCATGCCCCCAACAGCACCAAGGTCTGCCAGCATTGTATGTTCTACAGAAGAATTTGAAAGGCTTGAAAAAATTCTCTATAAAAACAGGGTATTCACTATCAGTTTTAATGAAGAAGAACTTCTTGGTTGCAATTTTTTTCCCCCACTTTCATTAGCCTCTGTTGGTTTTGGGTTTTTTGTTGTTTGGGGTTTTTTTCTGACATTGACAGCAATAATAATTACTCCTAATTTAAGGTAAGAATAATGGGGAAATAGTATTTTAGATATTTTTAAAATTTAATCATATGGGGGTATTTTTTCCCACTTCAAATCAAAGAGACAGTAATTTCCATTGCTAAACTTGTTATACAAGTTTAGCAATGGAAAATACATTGGTGTATTAAATAATTTTAAATCTATTTTAAGAACAGCTTTGGGTCTTGAAAATACCATTAGTAATTTGAATAATGTTAATAGTAATGGAAAGGCAGTGTTGGGATAATATGCTTGTCTTCAAAAACCAGAGGCTCAATTGTAATCAGTCAAGTAAGTAAACTTTCTGAAAGTGAGCTGTGATATATCTTTATCGATGTACACGTGGAAAGTCTACTAGTGCCAGTGTTTCACTGTTTCTGAACAGTCCCATGTTTTCTGGTAGTTTGAGGTCTTCATCTCGCAGAGTGGTGTTTTTAATTTCTATTGTTGGGTGTTATGAGTATATGCAGAGGTGCAAGGGAATAAATATTCAGTGAGTAATTTCCTTTTCTTTCAAGAAAATTGATCTTTTTATCATCAAGTGATTTCTGAATTTCTCATTTGTTTATCAAGGTATAGTACATTTTTCTTTTTGCCTTTCAGAAAAACTCAGACATAAACCCTAATTTTAGTGTTGCTTTTCAGAATGGAGGTTGCATTTAGAGCCTCTGCTTTCCTACACAGCACATTAGCAAGAGATTTGTATGTGTTTCCCAAAATACACAACATTGTTCAAGACTATTAATCTCAGGCTATCAACATTATTTTTTAAAGCCAGAATTGCCAATGATGTAACATTCGGAGGGTTAGTAGATGCTAAGGAAAAAAAACAAAGAAGCATAAGAGTAATTTTACAGAGCTAAGATGAGCCAGAACTTAGTCACACTAAATACCCTTAAAAAGCTGAAGGCAAGTATTCTCTGCCTTCCTACAAGCTTTATAGAGATGCTGTCCAGGTATTGTGCAGCATATCCTCATGACTGAAAAGCTGTCACATCCTCCAGCTGTGTAGTGATCCTACTCAAAAAGCTTCAGCAAGGTGAAGATGATTTGCTAACTTTAACTTGAAAGGAGCTTGGGAGGAAGATTAGTAATAAAATTAATTAAGATATTTATAGCTCCTTCTTACCACTAGCATGATCATGTGTGCACTCTATGCCTCTGACCTTGCAGCTTTACAAAAGGATATTTACTTTAGGAATATATGATAAGCCATGCATTTGTAAAATTTTGTAGGTATTAGGGTATTTTTTTGTGGAAAAAAATGGCAATACATAATTTAAAATGAAAGCAATTCAATTTACGTAGAAAAATGTCATTATCAGATGAGAATTATAATTGGTTGTTAGTTTTCTGTAGGTTTTAAAAGAAATTAAATAATCTAAGCCATATGGAAATTCATAACCTTCTGCTAGAAAACAGCTGCAGTTTTATAACTAGTAAAAATTATGCATATTTTGTATTTGTCAGATTAACTGCTGGGTTTAGGTTTTTTGTCAGAGCTGCTTCTGCAAGATAATACACAAATACCGAGTTTAGCTTTTTAGAACTCACTTTCTTATTGCTGCTGTTATTTGTTTTTTACAGCCTTCTCCACTCCCTTATCTCACTGTCATAATTCCCACACCATCTCCAAAGATCTTTTTTCAAATAGGCTTAAGTCTGTTGTTGACATTAATGTGAGTATGCTGCTAAGAAGGTGATAGAGTGATGCTCCTGGGCCCTTGCAGTGGAGAAAATTTATGAAGGATTGAATGTTTGATACTGAAGAGTATTTTAGTTCCTATGTTTTTAACAATTTTCTGAATCCATACCTTTCAGTGCTTGTTCCCTGTCTATGCATTTTATTTTTTTTTCTGTTCTGTGTATATGACTCTGAGAGGGAGGCTGATTTTCTGAGTGCTTATTGTTCAGTAAGGAGTGGTGTTTTCCAAATAGGAAAACAGCACTATCGTGTTTCACGACAGGAAACTGATTTCAGAGTACGGGTTTTGTACAGCTCTTCCAAGGAACTGATGTTTGTCCTTCAGTTATGTGCCATGTGGAATAAAAGGTTTCTGCACTGACTCCCCATATCCTCAGCCTCCCACATCCACTATGAACATAAATGCACTATGTCTGCACAGGGTATTACTTCTAGATCACGTTCAGAAAGTTTGTGTGTTGTATCATCCTGTGAAAAGTAAGCAGCTGATGCTGAGTAATAAACACCTCATTCCCACTTTGCAAAGGAGAGAGGTGGGAGTTCTCTGCTTACTTCCCTTGTCTCTCTGCAGCTGCTCCCCTTCTCTTCCATTTCAGACTGGGAAGATACATCTTCTCAAATACTGATATTAAAATACTTGACCAGAGGTTTCAGGTTGCTTCCATCAGTGGAATTATTGTAGATTAAATTAATTTTGAATTAGGACTTATTATACAGCCTTTTCAGCCTATTTGTCTTTAGAAAGAATCCTTAACTCTCTGTAATTATTTTTTCTACAAGCTTATTATACATTGGTTTAAAATAGAAAATCCATTACTCAGGGAAGAAGCAATCTCACTATCTGACTTTTATCCTAGATACTTTTGTACCATCTGGTTTCCTAATAATGATAGGTTGTGGAAAGAGGATGTATATATTTACAGCTGCATGATCTTCAGCTGTATGAACTGCATGATCACATGAAGAATTGGCAAGGGATTGCTGGGGATAATACAAGAAGGATAAAGTGAGATGCAGAACATAAGTGCCAAACTCTGTGTAATTAGAAAATCTGCAGCACATTCTTAAGAACTGTGACCACTCATCTGTCCTGCATGTTTGTCCTTAAAAGGCCTGATCCAGTGAGATATTGACTGTGATATTTCCAGGGCATGGTTTTCATTGGCATTAGTAGGAACTGAGGGCATATGTCACCTTGCATGAACATATGCTCAGAGGGGTAACATCAGTTACTTCCCGCCATGTGAGTGCCAGGTTGGATCCATCACAATTCAGTTTGCCAGATGTGTCCTGGGTCAGATGTCTGTGCTTAGCCAGTATTGTTCACCTAGAGGGTGAGTGTCCCATCATTTTTGTGTACCTTTCTATGCATGGGAGGCTATTTAAACCAGCACAACTGTGGAGATATCCTGTGAGAGTTTGTGGCTGAGTCTCTGTTTGTGAAAAGTAATGAGGTATTTACTTTTTAAAAAGAAGAAAATTGGTCAGAGGAAAGAAAATATGAAGCTTAATTCTTCTGGAGGAACTTCAGGCTAATGGAATGTTTTATTCGAGTCTGTTTACAAGTGCTCAAAATGTACTTATGCCACTTCATTGATTATCATGACAAAAAATACACAGGAGGACTGTTGCTAGAGGCATAGACAGCACTGGAATTCCTGGCAGTTATATTACCACTTAAAAAAAATGATCTTAACTTCTGCTTTTAATGAACATCTTTAGCAAAGTTGTTTGTTGGGGTGCGTGCATGTCTGTGTCTGTCTTTCTTCCCCTTCCCTTTCCATGTTGTAATGGAAATGCAGGATGCCTGTGTAGAATCTTTCACCTCTGACAGCATGTACTGCATGCTGCACACAGCTGTCATGGTAATGACAAGGCTGGTGCACCAGGATAATTGGGTACTTGAAGAAGATTCATAAGGCATTGTACTGCACTGTACTGTGTTGTGCCCTGGGGCAAGGGGAGGAAGAAGGGAGGGTACCAGGCAGAGTAGGGAGTGCATTTGTGAGAAATGATGATGTAGTAATGTGATTTTGTTTCCTTATGAAGTGGTTTTCCTCATGCCCACTTGCCCCACAGAATTACATTAGGGGTTTCAAAGTTGGTTTTGTTCTACCAAGGAAATTGGGTTCCATTTTATTTGTAATGGGATTGAAATATCCCAGAGGAGTGAAGGAGATGAGTGTCGTCACAGCACTGTGGCTCAATGTGAGTAGTTTGGTGTCAAACCACGCTGTAATCCCACTGTCTGACAGCTCGTTATTAAGAAACAACAAGAACTGACTTTATTACTGTAGTCTAAAGCTGGTTTATCTGCAAATTAGCATCTTTTTTCCCTTGTGGCAGATTCTGTCTGTTTTTCTGGCATCTGTCATGAGGTGTTAAAGGGGAGCATATTTTTAGAGTCTAATGTGATAACAATTAACCTTTGATCTCTTTCTGATACATCTCCTTTTTTATTATTGCTGAAGTTACTTGTCTTGGAGTGAAGATGAAATGGTTGGGTGATGATCTATTTATGCACACTGATACTGATAGTCTGTGTAATGCACAATTAGATGTTTAACAGATAACTCATTAAAATTTTTATGATTGTTTCTCTCCAGCAAAAGGAGAGGAATTATTTGTCATCAATAAAAGCAGGAACCCAGGATTCAAACCTTCTGTTTGAATCACTGATTTGTTTCTGCATCCTTAAACAAATGATTTAATCTCTTGTTAGGATGAAAATAATAGCCATGGTACCTCACCAGCATGTTGACAAACATAATTAATTACTGTTTATGTAGTACTTGGCTACCAGTGAATGACTTGTGGCAGACATATGAAGTGCTATTAGTAATAACAGATTGAAAAATTAAAAAATGCCTGTATTGTTTTATTCGGAGACTATTTTGAGGCATCATACATACAGAATTTTCATCCAAAGGAAAAAAAATCATTAAAAAAAAATCTATAATGCAACCTATGCTGCAGATAATATAGATAATGATACTAAGCATAGCACAATGCTAGCACTTGTAAACAAGAGCTTAGTTGCAGTTAGATAGAGGGAGGTCATGTGCCTGAAAAGCTTTCCCAGCACCACCAATTTTGACTATTACAGAAAATTAAACATGTGTCAAGGCATCCTTATCTTATTAAGAATAATGGGGTTCACACAGGCAACAGAGGGATGCTGAAAGAAGCACTCCTTAACTGCCTAAGCGGTGAATTAGGCTGAGCTTCCTTTTCATGCATCTTTACAAAGAACTTCGTAAAATGAACATTAATTGTTTTGTAATACTTTTGGAAAAAAAAATACTTTTGGAAAAAAAGTTTTGTAAAACTTTTGGAAATCCAAGTTTTTGGAGACCTTTCAAGGAAACTAATTTGCAAAGTTTTTAATTTTGCAGTGTCATATTTAAAACAAAAAAGTAATCTGGAAGTGAGCATCCTGTCTTTACATATTCTCTATTTCTGGCTGACTGTGTGCATGGTCCTCCTCTGAACAGATGCTTGCCTTCATTCCATTTCATTTCTCTCATCAAAAAAGCATCTGAGCTTTTTCACTGTGTCCCTGTCCATGTGTGTTTTAACCATCCAAGGATCACCATGTTAGGACAGGCTGAGTTCCATTGGTTTTAAGTGAAACTTCCAGGCGTGATCCTTCAACGTGCAGAGTGCTGCCACTTCTCAGTGTCCTCTGTGAGTTCTTCACGCCCTCAGAAAGTTAGTGCTGCCTTGCAGTATATTGTTATTTTAGTAATTGTGTTAGAAATGTGTCATTTAAGAGGCAGAATGCAGATGGAAGTCATGAACTATTTGGCTGCTGAGTTGCTGTGTTGCCTTTGCACTTTGATGACTTCTGATTAAGTAATTTTTATTCTTTAAGTATTGAAGGAGATAACCTTTTACTAGTCTGTGCTTTATGGATCTTAGCATTAGTAGCTCCCTCAGATAACTCATAATATGCATGCAAACCCTTAATACATAGGACCTTTGATCAACAATGGATTCTCTTGGCAAATTTTTTCTGAGAATGGAATAGAATTGATTTTCAGTCCTCTGAGAGGTCAAGAATTTGAATTATTTCTTTGAATGTTATTTTGATTGCAGTGATGAAGTAAAAAGGATTATTTTTGTCGTAGTATCTCTGAAATGTGTAATATCAAATTTATTATTGGCTAGCACTGGGATTTTTCTGGCTGTACTGTGTGATGTGGTACACCTAGGTCTTGTGACATTTGAAGGCACATAATGCAGGAAAATTTCCCTGCCTAGCTATAGTGCCATCTGAAAAGTTCTGAAACTGATTTTGGTGGGGGGGGGGGGTTGTCACAATTTTTGTTTGGTTGGGTTTTTTAAATTTATTTTTTTAAATTCATTGTTCCTTTTTTAAATGCAGCAAGATTCAACCTTAGAAACACATAGATTATTTTGGTTTTCAGTAGGAAGATGGATGCTAGCACAAATTAAGTATTTTGTATGAACTTGATTCATAGTGTGTTACAGATAAAAGATCAAGCAAGTAAGGAATAAAAATTAGAGCAAATCAGGCGCAATTCCCTTGCACTATTTTGTATGCTGTAAGCTAAGAAGTAAGCTTTGGAAAGGATCATGTTTTGTCCTCTGAGGGCTTTTAAGGCTTTTCATTCCTATCCCATTGGCTTTAGTTCACCTTAAAAACTTCCATGAAACTGAAAGCTCATTTTACACTATTATTGTGCAGAATGTTAATCTGGGGCCTTAACTGATTTGGGGAATTTGCTACAGTTTGGTGATGATAGCAGGCAGATAACCAAAGTCATTGACAAAAAACAGGTGAAGCCAGTGGACTAGATTTCCAACTATTCAAAATTGGTTGACTTCAGCTCCTGATTCTGATGAGGTTTGTGCTGATGTTGGCCTAGTCATCCTTTCTGGGGTCTTTTCTGTGTCTGAATTAATTACAATACTTAGTAAATCATACCCCTGATGATATTATTTTCTTTAATATACTAGTTGTGTTGGGTGATAAGTGAAGTTTAGGAGTGCCAGGCAGGACAGTCTGCCTAATCTGTCCCTATTGATGTGCCAAAAAGGCAGGTTGGTGCATCTGAGGGTTTGACACAGGTTATTTAATGTAATAAGTCCGAGCTTTGTGAACCCTACAGACATTCTGTAGGTGTGCTTTTACATTTTAAGTCCCATTTACAGAAAATGTTCAGATTCCCCAAATGAATTTAAACATCTCTTTCCTTTGAAGAATGGGTATTTTCATTGTCACTTACTTGCACCATGTTAAGAAGTCTTTTGAACCTCAGGAAAAGAATATTCCAATTCAATGTTACCTAATGGATTATATTTGCTTTCCTGTCCGTAAGTCTTCCTAATTATAAATGTGCACATGAAGAGCTAAATTGTAGAACAAATATATATTAATACTTAAAATACAACTCATTGCTGTTAAGTCATTAAAAAAGGTACAAAATGCTGTTATTCAGATGTTTATTTCATATATATTAAGATGTATTAGCCATATCAGCTTTTAACCCTTAGTAGAGTAAATAAACCACAGTAAAAAATTATGTTTACCCAACACAACCAATAAAACAAAATACTGTTCAGTAACAGCTTGATGTTTAACATCTGAATTACAGTTTATACGCATAGCAAATTATCTAGAAATAATAATCTGTAATCAATGTTTTAATTTTAATATCAAACAAAGAGAATCATGAAATGTTGGGATGAGAGAACCTGGGTTTAGTAAGTGAGTACGCCTTTTAAGTCCTAATTGATTCATTATTTATTCATCTTTCACCATTCATATCATGTTTTTCTTTTCTTTTGAAGACCATTGTTGCAGCACCCTTTTATTCAGTGCCTTGAGCTTATATGCAAAACAGTCAGATATTCATGTTGAATTTTAAACATTATAAATGTAATGTTTATATGGAGGAAGTGCTTCAGTCTTCCTTTGGTTTTGTTATTTTATGTATTAAAAAATCATAATGATCCTTGTTTCCACATGCCACAGAAAAGCAGGTGACAAAGAAATTAAGCCTTTAAGGAAAGAAGTTACCCTTAAGTTGCAAACAGAGGCCTAGAAAATATCAGGAATATTTGCAGAGCCTCTAGGATCTCTTGTAGGGGCCTTTTTTGTTATGCCTTAGGGCCCTTCTCACCTCTTTCAGTTCATCCTGCAAGCAAAGCTGTTAGCAGCATTGGTAGGTGGGAGCTTCATAAAGTCTTTTCTGCTGCAGGTACTTCAAAGTGGAAGCCACTTGGGGGTCTCTGGCATAACCAACTTGAATATCTATGAAAATCAGATGGCATATTTATTATGGTAACAACTCCTTGGCTACTTCAGCTCCTCTCCTAGGCATGCCAGTGATTCACTGGGAATGTTAATATTGCAAAGTAATGATAAAAGGTACCTGAGGGGAAGCTCAAAGCAGTGGCTCTGTTATCTTTTGTCATCCTTACCTGGCTCACAGAGGTTTAGTTATATTAGTTGTTTTGTTGAGACCACTGGGACCAGTATCCAGAAAGTAACAGAGCTATAACTGAGGTACAAAAGCAACTGTCCTGAGGCATTAATTTAAGATTTGATTATGTTTTTAACATGCATACTATGTTGTGGAGTAGTAGAGAGTTAGAACTCAGGAAGATAGCATATTCTTTGACACAAGTTGAGGTCTAATGTGGCCAGTCTGACCATACTGAAGACACTATTCAAAAATGAAACACATCGAAGCACCACATGGTTGAAAATCATTATTATAGGAAATAATGACAGTAAATGTGATTTGCTGATGGTAAATTGAAATCACTGATTAAATTACATCTTTGGCTAATAAATTCACAGGGGTAACAGTGCACAGCAAGTGCCAACACAGCACAGCCCTAAGGCATAAATAAAAGTTATCTAATTGATGGTAAAGATAAATTAGAATAGAAGTAAGTGGTTTGTTAATGTGCTTGCACCGAATTCATTACAGCTGGAAAAGAAGCTCCCCCTCTGTTCACACTTCACTGCACAAGGCAAATCTGGTGTCTGTCACTTCTACCCACCTGGATTTGTTACCTAACATTTTCTCTTGCATGTGAGAGGGCATACAACAGATATGTATGAAATATCTCTGTTCTTACTAGACTACGTTGTGATTAAATTGACACTTATGCTATCTTTAATTGCTTACATAATTTCTCTGTTGCTCAAGAATATTTTACCAGGAGACGACTTGACTTTAGTTAATGGAATGAGTCAGGAATCCAAGCTGATTTCAAACCTACAACCAAATGGAGTGAATAAATTCCTCTATCAGTTCTGATGGGGAGATGCAGTTTTTAGTCAGTGCAATTACCTGTGCAGAATGATGCACTCTTCAAAGATGGGACATGATATCCAAATCATAAGACTGAGCAGCCATTAAAATATGCCACTCAAAAAATGTGACATGGAAATTATGCTTTCTTTTAAAAGAATTTGTGGTATCTGTGGTTGCTGCTTTGGGCTATATGATCATGTGGTTAGCAAATAAAGGCTTAAAAACTTCCATTTATCATGCTAAAAAAGGGGAGTCTGATTCTGCAGCCTCTGAAGTTCATCTCTAGAAGTTAATAGGAATTTGGATATCATATTTCTTCAAACTTATTTCTTCAGTTCTGTAATAATATCTCTTTTAGATGTCACCTCTAGGATATACAAGTAAGCACCACTGCATGTACTGTGCTTTCTAATCTGCTGCTATTTATGGTCATGTTCTGATCTCCGTGTCACTGAGTAAGGCTCTCAGGTAACTCTGCTGCATGTAAGGAGTTTATTATTTCTCTACATATTGCTGAACAGCTGCTACCTCAAGCTGCAGATAGCAAAGACTTGGTCACTTCACAGAGGTTGCACTGTGCTGCTTTTTTGAGATAGGACTTTAGTAATTGATATCCACAATGTTTCTGCAGCCATGGAGCATAAACATGAATATGAATGCTTAAAATAATGGCAGCAGGCTTAAGCTTCAGTAGAAATCCCAGATGCATTTTCAGTTGTGTACGTAAAGGCAACTACATGCTCCGTATAAGATAATATATAAAAGAAAATAAAATTTTATTAATGCCAGTAACCATTGGATTTGAATAAAAAAACCCCAAAAACACACAGTTCAAACCTGAAAGATAAACCCTGAAAGACTTTAGGGTGGCCTTCTATGATAAACCTTGCAGTCTAGTTTTCCTTTGTTCTTTGAAGATTTGGAACTGCAATTCAGTGAGAAAAGAAAGCCATCATCTCTCTTCAAGGCTGAAGGATAATGACTCAAATTTTTCTATCTTAATAACTTAAGAAAAGAGGCAAAAGTTGCCTTACTTGAAACAATTGTGTAGTTCTCCAGAAATGGATTGACTGCATGCTCATGATAACCGTATTGACTTATTTTACCTGCCTTGTTGAGTGCACACATAATTCAAATGAATGCTAATCAGCATTGTACAGTCCTTTGAAGCATATAGCAGATTCTTCTTGTTCATCATGGAGTACAACTTCAGACACTGATGAATTTGTAAAGAAAAGCAGGGTATTAGGGAAGATTATTGTAGCGAATTGGAAACTGGAATAGGAGGAAACTGTTTAAAAGAACATAGTAGGTGTATTTAATAAGTGTGAGAGACTACATTTTCATCTCCACAGAAAAAATTTTTCTTTGCTATTGCAGTATCTTTTTACCCTATCATAACTTTTACATAGATGCATCAACTGATTTTGGCCAAAAATATTCAGTTTTGTGTGCAAGAAACTAAAATTGGATTGAAACAGCTAAAAGAGGTTTGCCCTGATTAAAGTTCTGGTGGTCTTTGCTGGTGCTGAGCAACTCTGAAAAGAGTTTCTTTTGCAGGTAGGCTAATTGAAGGTTCTAATCTTTGAATCTTTGTGCATGATTTTTAATTCATACAACCATTCAATTAGAGTCTAATGCTATATATGCCACGTGTAGGTACAGCCTGAAAGCTATCCATGACTGGGTATGGAAAGTTCTGTTTCCTGGTGAATCCCATAGCACTCATACTCCGTGGCAGTGTAGGGTGGCGAGTCCATGGCAGCTTCTGAGTGTGGTATAACAGGAGAAATTTCGGAAGGTAAACTAAGAGGTAGTTACGATTTGCTCCTAAGTTGAGTTGCTGAAGAAAAAGAGGTGATGGGGTGAGCAGGCCTTTCCAGAGGGCTACAGAGCGAGCTCCCATTTTGCAAATGGGTTCTATACCCAAAAGACCTCCGTAATTCCTTGCCCAAAGCCGGCTGCTGCTCTTGCTCTTATGCATGGGGAGGAGTAGATTTCCCTTGTAATGAGTATGGCTGTCTCGTTAGTACTGAAATGCATTAGTGATTATAAATGGCAGCAATGGATAACCTCCTGAGATTATTGTCACGGCTGTGTGCTATCACATGCCTTGACATCCCCATTCAAGGGATTAGAGGAAAGAAGAGAATGCTCAACGAGCTGATTAAATCAAATAAACAGATTTTTAATTCTCATTAAAAAACATTAAACAGCTACTGATTTTACCAAGAATGTGTGTGTGTGTGTGTGAAATAATAAAAATCTGCTGCTGTAATTCAGAAAATTTAAGGTAGTGTTTGTATTAGACATATTGGGCAAATGTAAGTCTATCTTGCTGAATGTTGCAGACCTTTTTCATTATAAGCAGCAAAAATGCCAAGGTATATTTTGTGTTAATCAGTCAAAATGCAGAAAGTAAAATCTAAAACCTTGTAGAGCAGCAGAGGATATCCCCCAGGGGCTATTTCTGTGGAATTGCCTGACTTTTGCCACTGCACAATCCAGATATCCAGGTATTGATTTAAGTATAATTATATGCTTTTTAGTAATGGTTTACATGCCTATTAGAACAGGTTTCAGGAATGGAGTAAGGAGGTTGAGAAACAGATAAAATGCAAGGGTGGTCAGGAACTGAGGAAGATAAATTCCAGGTGTTTTTGGACTGTTGTAAAAAAAATATTGCCTATATGACATGAGAGTTATATAACCAGAAAGCCCTTTTTTCAGAGATAAATGTATTTTGTTTAACATTTTTGCTATATCAATGAACATTTATTTTGCTCACCATTTTGAGCTCCATAAAAGCAGAATTATTGTTTTCATTTAGTTTGCTTGTGAAATTGTAAAATATCTTGAAAAATGGCAACTGATTTTCAGTCTGGAGCAGACAGAGAGACAGAAGGGAAGGAACAGGAAAATAGAACAGTGAAGAATTAGATGAATACCATCTTGGATTGTCCGTCTGGTTGCTTCTTTCCTTCATCCGTCTTCTTTTCATCCTCTTGGCCATCTGCCTTGCTAGCAGCTCCCACAGGTGCTGGGGACATGAGCACATACAGCAACTAGTTTCCATTTACGAGAACTGGGGGGGAGAGTGTGTGTGTGTTTGCTCATTATAAAAGCACCAACTACTTTTGACCACCTTCTGAACCAAAACACTTCATTGAAAGTTTAATGGGAAATTAGCAAAAGAAAATCTCCTAGCACAAGCATAAGGTAAGCACCTGGTGGTCACAGGCTTTTCTACGGTCCTCCTAGCAGCTGTGAATTTAAAGTCATTGAATTTGAAAAGTTCTTTAGTAGATTAGAGTAACAAATCAAAGAGGGGGCAAAAAAGACAAAGAAAACTCTTTCCATACTGGGATATTACTGTGAATGTTCTTAAGGTTTAATAATACGTGTAGTGCTGAATATAAGTAAACATACCTTATAAAGTTCTCTGTTTCAATATGACTAAATTAGTGGTGAGAATGTTGAGGGCCTGAGTGAACAATTGGTATTCCTTGAGGGGCCCACTCTAGCAAACACTTATATGACACAATATAAAACACCTCAAAAAAAGAAATAGAATGAAGTAGTCAAATAATAATTAAGGTACCTGGAATATGCACACAGCGAGAAGGAAGATACACTGCATGTTTCTCCAAGCCCTTAGCTTGCTAATTTACACACATTTAGTTAGAATACTCAGCAACTGATTGGGATAATAGTGGAAAATCAATATTGTAAGGTAAGATTTTACAAGGGGAATTAGAGAACTACAAAAAATAGCTGAGACGTGATTTCCTATTCTCTCATTACTTTATGAATAAAAAGAACATTTTTTTTCTCTCTTTGAAAAAATACCTAGTGATTTTTCCTTAGAGAAAATTTCTTCATTTTCCCATAATTCAGAGCATGTTTCATCACAATAAATTTTTATTGTAAAATAGTTGACTTAAGTAGTGGTCTGAAGTAGGAAAAGACCATATTTTCAGGGAAAATTATTATCCAAGTTAGTAATTTTGAGAAGGTCCTGAGATGCCTGTCTGCAGCAGAGAGCACTCAACAATCTTTACAATTTTGGTTGTGATTTACTTTGGAAAATAGTTTGGAAGTGGAGACTAAATTACATGCTTTAAACCTGTGTTTATTCAGTATTATGACTATTTTATTTGGTTTTTGCTCAGTACTGTGAAATCTGTCAACAACTTCCCATGCTCGCAGCTTCCTTATCTTTTCTGAGCTTCCTGCAAGACAGTAGATGAACTTGCTTTATTTAATGAAATCTTTCAATTGTATGGACATCTGACCTTGTTCCTAGATAATTTGATTGTACTTTTTTTTCCCACTGTAGATAGTCCCAAAATATTAGAGAATGAGTAATGGAATGATACCACAGATTTTCTTACGTGACAAGTGAGTCATGCAGAGTCCATTTACAACTTGGGTGATATCCTTATCAAATTCTTCCTTTCTGAATCATCTGGTTAACTAACTGTGTTTATTATTCTCTATGGAAGAATTCCACAAGGTAATGCTCAGAAAACCTAATGTGGACAGAGGTGGTATATAGACTCCTGAAAAAACATTAACAACATTTTTCTGACTTCAAGTTTCTGTATTATTTAATGGGGCTTTTACCCCCTTGTCAGTGTCAGTCTATTTCTTAAGTCCATTTGGAACAAAAGGAAAAAAAAAGGATAAACTGTCAAAATTATTGCATAGAATAAACATATAACTGCAAAATAGGTTGGTTTTTTTTTTCTGACAGTGCCTTTCCCTTTGCCTCCTGAATGATTAACTTCTGTTTATTTCTAATTAGGAAAGCCACATCAGACTAAACCACAAAGCATGTCAAAGAGTATGCAAATAATGCAGAGTACTTGAAAACCTAGGGCACTTTGCCTTTAAATGCCCCACATGGTTTATTAAACTGTAATTGCACTCTGTGATATGTCATATTGCAATTATATCCTAAGTTATTAATTAAAAGAAGAGAAACTATAAATGGTATAATAATTTTGCCTGTGAAAAGCTTTACTGAGATTTTACAGAAGGGCATTCAGGCAAAAATAATTTGTGATAAAACCCACTGAAAGAAAATGAGATGTTTTGGTCTCCTACTGGGGAAGTGAACCTGAATCCTTCCTCAGTAGCTTGGGAAGTGTAGCTAAGATGCAGAGACCCACAGAAGAAGAACTGTAGGTGGTAATGACCAGTTACTTACATGAATAATTCATTAACATGCAGCCCATATTAAAAAAAAAAAAAAAAAAAAAAAGCTCTCTTCTATAATTTTCTCTAGTGGTATCTTTTAGAAAAACAATAAAAAACCTGCAACAAAACCAATTTGCTTTTTAAAAATACATTGTTTTTTGGGATTACCATAATAAGGGAGTAGTTAACATTCCTTAGAAAATGATGCAGATGATGAAACTTCAGAGATTTTTACCAGCATTGCCAACATTTCTAGTAAAAGTGGAGTGAATTTTCACTATTTAGGATAAGTGTTTATACAACTGATAGGAGTTTACTTCTTCTATTCTATAGACTAATATGTCTTTTATTTAATGGAATTTATTTTTATGATATACAGAGAAGACTTAAATAGCTGTTTTCCTAAAGTAGGAAAGATTCCCCCCCAAATGTCTCTCGTCTCTCTTGTATGACTTCCCTTTAGGAGTTTATGATTGTATCCATCCTGAGAATGAGGGATTTGAGTCCGGCCAGAGCTTTCTGGTATTAAATGATTAGTTATTTTTCTGGGAGAATGTAGTGCTGCTACTCAGCAATCATTGTGCTGCTGGACTGCATTGTTGAGATGGAGCATATTGAAGGATTTGCTGGTTCTTTTTTCTGTTAAAGCATTCCTCCAGTGCAAACTGCATGCTCACACATACTGCTTTGTATCTGATGTCAGAAACTAAATCTGGCATGCAGTGCATGTTTCTGTGTACATGGATATTTTCAGACAGACCATAAATAGATTGTGTTTTTACCTCTCTAAATGTAAATGTGGGAATATTTTTTTTTCTATGGATTTACAAGAATTCTACAATTAGCTGTCTTTGGGAGAGAGGAAGGATTACTTGGTAGGTTTGGCTCCAAAAACAATTCTTCTGTGCTTCTACTCAGTAGTAGTAGGTCAGGAATTGTGCAGTGCTTCTGAAAAGTAGCTCTTTGGTTTTTTTTTCTTCTACGTGTTGTTCTCTCAGTGTAGGTCATAAGTTTGCTAATATTGGAGGAGTCTTCAAGTTGTATGTTTCCAGTGTACGGCTTTCATTTAATTCCAGAGAGACAGAGGAAGACTGGTGAAGAAGTTCTGGCAAAGGAAAAGGACCAAAAGCTACTTTAAAAAGTAACCTCTTTTTTAGTCTTGCAGATATTATTATTACAGTCAAAGGGGATGTTAGAATGAATCTAAGAGTGGATAAATAATAAATAAACTGCCTCTTAGACTTCACAGAGATAAAGCTTTTTTATCATAAAAAGTGTCTAGCTCCAGCTCCTATTATTTTCTTTCAGCTCTTGAGAGGAGAGTAAGCTCAGAGGTGTGGTTATTTTGTGGAATACTTATTGGGATATGCTTTTTGTTATACTGTGTCTTTTAACAGAACAAGAGGTTAAAAAGAGAATACATTCTTAAAAATATTTTATAATTTCAATGAATGAAGAAAAAGCAAATACTCTCCTTTTAGGAAAAAACCCAAAACAAAACCAAAACAATCCAAAGCACTACCATGTAACTAGAGACACAAAACTCTTTCAATTAATGTTTAAATAGATTCCACATGTGTCTGGCACAAACAAGTTTAGGATAGTAAGAAAGTTTCACTGAATCTGGAGTCCCAGTTTGAGATTTGTGGAGGAAAGGAGTGCTTCTTGGAGATGTGCCGTAGTTGAACCTATTCCCTTCATAGGGAAAAGGGAGCAAATATGGTTGCTTTTTTCCACGAAGCAAATAATTTAAAAAAAAAAAAAAAAAATCTGACTGAACTGCCAGAAAATGGAGTACATCCTGGAATGAATCAGGAGCTCACCACTTCATTTCAGCCAATGGTCCTTTGGCAAGCTGACAAATTCAAAAGGGTAAAATCCCTTACCATTTTATGACCTTATCTGCTCTTTCCCCTGATAGAGGCTGTATTTTACCTTCCATATCTTCAATTAATTTTCTTAGAGATATGTCAAATTCAGGAGCTCTTGAAAGTGGCTAGGGAGACCAGCTGAGAAGTTAGTTCTACAGCAGAATGTTTATTTTAGAAAAAAAATCATTTGTAATCATCCAAGTGATTGACTTAACAGTACAATTTAGATTCATTAGAAGCTCGTCACTAGGGTCAGCTTAAAAAGATCATGCGTTTATTGCTGTCAGCCTACATTACCATTGTTGTAAGGTTCTGAAGCAAAACATGTGTTTAAATAACTTATTGAAGAGTATTGAGACAGCACAAAAGAGACTGCCATGAAAGTGTAATAAAAGTTGTAATACTGTAAAAGACTGATTTACACTTCACACTACTTTTAAATCCTTATAAAACTTTAGCATTAAGTTTTTCAACTATGTGAGTAAAGGAGTAATGAAGAATTGGATTTTCTGCTCTATAAGGCTGCACTGATCAAAAGTACAAGGTGCTATGTACTGTATGAAAATGGGAATTACTGCATCTGAATTTCCAGAGCTTAGTGTGTTCAGTTCTGGAGAATAGCCAAGATTTCAGAGGACATTTTCAAATAAGTTTGTTGGTTTGGAATTAATAATTTTGAGGGAATCTAATGACAGGAATAATATTGTAGCATAAGAAGTTATTTGTAGAGAGGAATGACAAAAACTACTTACTAAACTAGTGAAGATGAAGCTTAATATATGAAATGTTAGGAAATGTAAGAACTGGCTAATGGGATATGATAGTGGATTGTATTGAAAAATAAAATACTGCTTTAAGGGTGAAAAGAAGTGGGCTTTCCTAAAGACTGAGAAGTTAATGGAGTAATTGGTATTTTTCACTAAATTCTTATAAGTTTTAGTGCTCTGTTTTTGCAGTTAACACAAATTTAGAAGGGACTGTCAACAGAGGAAGAGGATTGAGATTGAAGAATTAGAAAAATCAGATGAACTTGAAAATTATAATAAGAGAAATTTAATGAATCTCAGTTTTAGGCAGTGCAGGATCATTCCTTTGGATTACTTGTAGACTGCTAAATACTTGTGTAGATTATGCTGCTTGATTTTTAGCATGGTCTCTAATTTGTAGCATGCTTCTCAATGAGTATTGATGCCCTCTTCAAGATAATGGTCACTATGGCTTAGGAAACAGAGAGCTCCAAATACCATTCCTGGCTGCCAGTTTGGACAGTGCTGGTAGCAGTTAACTCTCCTTCAAAAAGTCCCATATGCCTTCATACTGCATCCTTGTGCTGCACTTTGCAGAAAAACTCCGTTTTCTTGCATAAAAATGCTATGTTGGTGGGCCTACAATATGGGGTTCTTTTTCTTCTTTGGTGTGGGTATGTTGAACTGAAAAAACCCCACACACTAGCAGTAATAATACTAATAGTAAAAATTATAGTAATTGCTGTTACTGTTGTCATCAACATGTCCTTGAACCAAGGAGATACAATATGTGCCCAGCCTTACACTGTAATGCTGTGTACATGGCTTTAAGGATAGAGAAATTCTGGGAGTTGGGGTGTTTTTAGCCTTATAGGATACCAGTTTCTGCACTGAGTTGACCCCTTCAATGACAAATTAACGAGTAAGAAAAACCCCAAACCTACTAGAACCCCATGTATCAGAGGTGTCTGTATGCTGAGTTCATAAAAAAGGCTGTGGTGTTAGCCACTCAGAAACTGCATTTATGTACAGGTAGGTAAGCATTCATCACATACAGCATGGTGCAAGGACCTCATCTGACAGTTGTGTTTAGCCATGCTTATAGAAAAAGAATTTGAACTGGAGCAGGTGGAGCTAGGGTAATTAAAAAGTGGAAAGCCTACCATGTGCAGAGTACAGAGAAAGTTTGGCTTGTTAAATGCAGTACAATTAATGCTGAGGAGTGTGGTTACTGCTTAGGGAGCAGGCACCAGAGAAGAAAGTGAAATAATTGTTTCAGTTAAAGGCTGGTAGTAGCAGGAAGGCAAAATGAATGTATCAGTTCCTGAATATATTTGGCTTGGAAGAACTAATTACAACTACAAAATGTTAATGCTTTTATGAGAGCTATAAGCTTGCAACAATTATCTGGTTTATTTTTTTAGAAGTTGATTAATATTTTACATATTTGCAATTAGAGTCTTCTTTTAAGAATGCTTGTTTGTTATGTAAGACTATTTAATGCTCTATTTTTCCCTTCACTGTTTTATTTAATTTTACAGTAGCTCTGGTGATTGTGATTTCAGAAGTTCATCTTGGTGTTAAAATAATAATATTATGTTTGCCAAATTTTACTAAATATAACTTTTTGCTAATTTTTATTAATAAGATAGTATTCACCTTTACAATTAATTTTGTAGTCTATTTTGTATGTTGCTACCTTTTGCAGATATTTGAGGTATTAATTGGGGAAGAAGAGAATTTAAGAACACTTGCTTTTAGAAAACTTGTGACCAGTTATGGTTTCCTTTCCTTTACGTGATATGATGCTAACTGGAAAAAATCCAGAGGCAGAAAGTCACTAAGAGAATACAAATGTATTGTTCCTCAGGAAAGCAAAAATAAACCCCAAACACTGCTATAATTTTAAAAGAAAAATTGTTCATTTACTGAGAGAAACTTAAGTTTTCAGGGTATCACCTGGGGTCTGGGGTGGTACATACAATGTCACCATTGTTGGAAATTCTAATTCATTAGGGACCACGTCTGGACATCTACCAACCTGAGCTGTTATTTGTAGGATATGCTGCTATTATCTCAGTTCATGACAGTGTAGTTGTGTGGAAATTTCTTTTTGTGCTATATTAAAAATACCATTCTAAGCATTATTGCTGGGGTAGGGGAAAACGCTAATTTAAATATATCATGCAATTGTCTTTATATATCAGCATTCTAAACCATTCTATGTATGTCTAATAGCTTCCTCTGAATAAAGAAGGAATATATGCAAATGTATGAGAAGGCATCCATTGTTTGGCTGCCTTTGTGCCTGAGGACACTTTATGAAGTGTCGGTGATTACAGGTGCTTTTGTTTCAAACAGCATTTCCCCTAAAATAGCAACAATCACCAGTAAGAGGAAAAAACAAGCCTTGCCAATATCAGCTGCATAAATGAACTCAAGGGTGTTCAAGGGCCCTTCTAGTAAAGATAGCTGGTAGGGAGATGGTCTCTTCTGGCATATGAAATGTGTTTTATTGGGGGGTTTTTTGTGAGAGAGGAGAATTACGCCTCTCACAAACCCAGTGGGAATGACACTGCTGCGTAATGAGGGCTAACTTCTATGCCTCCACTTGAAGAACCTCATCACAGTAGTGGGAGATTCAGGGAGTGGGAGCTTCTAACCATTGCCTACATACAGCTCCCACTGTGCAAGGAAACTGGACAAAAGCTAGGATCAATATAACAAAAGCTAAGAATTGTTAAATAAACTAGAGGGCTCCCTTAGGAAAAATGTTATTGTGTTTTCACAAAGACAGGAATTTAAACATTCCACCTCTCTCCCTGCTTGCTAAGGACTCTGGCCGAGGCTGGTTGGGAAGGCATGTTGTTCGTAATGATGCATTGAGCACTCCTGCCCCACATCCTGGTTTTGATTGCTGTGCCTTATGTTGGATATGTTGATTTCCCATCTAACCATAACTGCAGGTATTGAAGAATGAATGAAGAACTCTATCCTTAAACATGAATATTTGTATAAATTTAGATGTTAATACTTAGACCAATGTAAATATATCGTTAATGCATACTAGAATTTGAGATTGCAAAATACATGAAAATCAAGATCATACCATCCTGTTCTTTTGGTTAACTAATTTTAAGTATTTTTCTCTCTGCTACATCTTGTTACGCATGATTAGGACACTTGCCTGACATCACAGCTAGGATTCACTGTTAATACAGACTCTTTCCCCTATGCCTTTTTTGCTGAGTAGGGTCCTGATTCGAAGATGCTGGGTTTGTTACATGTCCAGACACTCCCAGAGAGCCAAGGAAGCTGTTGCCTTCTCTTCTCTCAATGACTTTTTCACAGAAGATGAAGAGCATAAGAAGTATAACTACATATGTGCAGTGTCCAACTTCTAGAAATACAAACCTGGATGTGGTATCAGGTTGCAATCTCATTTCCAGGCAGAGAGAAGAACGAGCAGCTTGGACTCAGCATTTTACAAATGCGCTACATTAGCATTAGTCTGTTCTAAGGTAAATCATTCCATCTGATTCACAGGCAGCAGCTCTCAGGTCAGGTTGCTCATGCTCCAAGAGAACTATGTTTACCAATAGACACAAATTCTTAATACAAGGGTGCATTTAAATAAGAGAAATGTACCTGTCTCATGACTAGCTCTTAAATGAAACTGGACTTAATAATAGCCACTCGTAAGTGAAAATTTATTGAGACTAAAAATGTTGTAAGTGCATGTTTTTTTCCTATTAGTTGTATTTTGTTGGAAAGCAGTATTTTGGATCCTGCTGCACGTGTAAAATGGGAAAATAGGAATCAAATGAATATGCTCCTCTTTACATGAAACAAAGCATTAAAGACTTACTTTAAACAATCATAAATAGATTTTTAGATTTTTATTTTGAATTTAAATTGACTGGTAAGAAAAAGAGGTGATGTGAAAGTATAGATAAATATTATTAAGAGGTTGTAGAGATGGAAAAAGATGCAAGCTTTCACACTGGGAGATGAATGACTGTATAATCCAAAATCTAAATAGCAGAGAGCAAAAGAGATAGATGCACCCAGCAATACTTCATTGTGCTAGGCTACAGTGAACTAAAATGTATGATCGCTCCAAAATCAATAAGAAAATCCATTTTGGGGAAATAAAGGATGAAAAAAATTGTGGAAAATGTTGGTTCCCCAATAGACTCTTTAAAAAGCCATTTTCAATTTCTGGTGATGCATCAAAAAAAAAGATAACATCATTTTCTATAGTGGTTCTCTTCTAAGGCAGAGTATGTGAGTTTTTATAATGAAATAGATGAAGCATCAGATGCAATTAACTTCCATCTAACCCCTTATTTTTGCATAGCAGTAAATTCCATTAGCAATTCTGATCTTTCCTTTATGATAAAGTGTATCAGCTCCTTTGTCTTATATTGGTGTCTGTATGGAGAGCAATTAATTTCAGACAAGTTTTAACCAAGGTTCTCACTGAGAAAAGTTGTTATTACAATACATATGACTTGCCAGAGAAAAATGTCATGTGGTTTTCAATAGACTGCAGTAAGTAATCCAGGTCCCAGTTGTCAGAGACTGAACCAAAAAAATAAAGTCCAGTATAAGGCTACAGTTTCCTGTCAACAGTGTTAAAGACAGGGAGCTGAAGAGTAGAGATGGTGATATCTTGCAGTATAAGGTACCTGCAATATATGAAATAAATTAATTCAGAGCCCTGTATTTTTGTGCCAATAACTAAATAGCTATCAGGAGTTTGAATTGTTCTCAGATTTCTATAAGGTCTTTTGGCATACGCTTTCATTAAACACAAGTTCTACAAAAGTTCTACAAGCGCTTTTATACTGTAAGCCATTTAAAAATAGATTAAGAAAAATCCTACAAAGCAATAAATATTAAATAAAGACAAATAATCCCAAACAGGAAACTCCTTTTATGAGGTATGGTCAAAAACAGTAAGAAGGCTTTTCAGTATTAGGTTGATGAAAGAGTTGTGGAGCACACACGGCCCATTTTCTTTGTCAGTGATGTTTCCTGGGCACCTAAGCAGAAGTATGGCCCTAAAGGAGAGAATTACTGATGGCAGTCATATATAGCTAATCAAGCCTTCTGCAGTGAACCATATTTGAAAATCCTCTGCATACACAGGATGTTTCAATCGACTTAATTTTTTCCCACATATTTTCACGGCAGTCTAATGTTGAATATTTGCTAATATTCCCTAATCTTGTTAAACAGAGCATGGAAGATGGTTGGGGAGAAGAACAGTGTCAGACTTCAGTAAACTGAAGCTGGGCTGCTGTGGCTGCTTTATAAGAACTCGTGTTTGTTGCTCTGATGTGAGAATTGTGAATGCTCTAAGTGAGGAACGATGCCTGATCCCCTAGAGAAATTCACAGGCCCCGTTTTTACCTCAATTGATTTTTCATTTAATGAAAATCATGACAATGTGCTAGAAGCACCCAAATAACAATCTTATGAATAAAAATGTTTATTTTTACTGGCCATATTCTTGATGAGACTTCTTTTTGAGACATCTCAGCTCCTGTGTAAAAAAATCACAGCTTCTTCTATACCTATGCTGTCACTTGTGTTCATGTAGCAAATGAGTATTTTCTGGGGTTCTGTCAAAAAGAAGCAATCTTATATAATTTTAAACAAGGAAGAAAAGAAATTACCAAAGAAATAAAGCTTAGCCCTAGATTATTCAAACTATGACAGAGGTCTTTCTTCTGACTGGTTCCAAGCTGTCATTTAATGGAGTATTTCCCATACACATCTAATGTATGCCAGCTCTCTTTCCCATTTGTCTCACTGTAGGAAGTGGGATTTTCTTCTGTCTTTGCTGGTTGAGCTACAGCTAAAGACAGCAGCACAGGGCAAGACTCTTTTATCTGCAGTAAAACACAGGCTTCAAGGCAAATTTTCTATGCCTAGTTTCATAAATTAACAGGAAATTGAGCTTGGGGTTTGAAATCTTGCATTCCTGCATGGCAACATTAGTTTTCTTGATTCATTCTCGCTGTCCAGCTTTTTACAGATATGGTGGAAGATCTAAGATCACATTGTCTTTTTTTGGCCTTAAAAATCTATGGATAAAACACTCCAACCTCTTTGCTTCCCCGTTTTCCCATTTTTAAATTGAAATAGTTCTTGTACCCCTGGGTCATCGGTTATGCTAGGACTGTTCAGTTTTTGTGAGTGCAATGAAAAGAGAAAGGCATTTCTTTTTTAAAATAGAAATATTCAAATACTGTTAGAGACTTGGTTTAAACATTTACCAAAGTATCATCTGGCTGTCAGAATTAATCTAATATGATTAACAATTTTATTATTGTGATTGCAGTGCAGGCATTTCAATACACGTTCACAAGGGATTCCTCCTGCTTAATTTGTATGGTAATCCGCAGTCATTTATTCTACTTTGTGCCTGTTTGTATGGGGTGGTTATAGTCTATGTTAAGGTGTTTGTGAGCTGGATAGGCAGCTGGATCCATGCTCATTAAGCCTCAAAGCCTCTCAGTTTCTCCCCTGCTAGCAGCATTCAACGTGCTGTGGTTTTGTGATTTGGAAATACAGCACTGAGGGAACTGATCTGAAACCACCAGTCTAATTTCACTTTGGTCTTTTTTCACTTGACTGATCAGAATGATTTTCAGTCACTCCAGTCAGGGCTGGAATCCCAGAGGTGAAAAGTCAGCAAGTAATCCATTTAGCCACCAGGTCCTCCAGGTGGAGCTTAGCAAACTATAACAATTATTGCATTCTCTTCTCTCTTATCGTGGCATGGCCATTGTTAATGTTGTATTGGAGCTTCCATTTTAAACCATGCTTTGCAGGAGGTGCAGAATTTGCTGTAAAAATTTTCTACATGATGAATCCAGACACAAAAGGTTGCAATGCAACAACCATTTTTTGGCACCAATTTAAAGATAAGCTTCAGTGAGTTTTAATGAAAAATTGACTTTTCCATCCAGAATATTCTCCCTCAAAATCCAAGAGGAAAAAGGTGTATTTGGTGGATGTGTGTCACTATTTCTCTCCAGCTGCTGCATAAGTTGCAGAGGGCAACTTCTATATTGTAAGAAATGTAGACTAGCAAAGGAATACTTATGGACTTCACTGTTAAACAAGGTAAAATAAGTATCTTTATTTACTTGACCAGCAACACCTCTTTTTTTTTTATACCTAAATTGCCTTTTAACCACAGAAATTGCTTCTCATGTTTAGTGGTTTTGTTAAGCTCTTGCACTTCTTTCAGGGTGGACAATGAAGAAGAACTGAGAAGTCACTTGTGTGAACAGGTAGTTGTAGTTTTCCAGTTACTTGAAAAACTGGGAAGCACACATCACAAAATTGTTAAGTACAAGATTATGGAATCAGGATGACTTTCTTTTTTAAATTTAAATTATACTAAATTAATATCCATCCTTAAAATTATCTTGGAAAGTCACATGCATGTATATCTATGACATATATTTTCTCACCTGTGAATTTTTAACTCATAAAGTAACCTCTCTTGTAAACATGAAATGGTGGAAACCAAGTGGAACTTGGAAAGGTCACTTATCATTTTTAAATTTACTGTTTTATAATCAATCTTATGTTTTGTGAGGCATACATGTGAAACAGGGAACTTAAGAACTAAAGTCACTAAAAGGAGCTATTTCTGTATAGTGTTCAATTTAATTTCAATAATTCTCTTAGGACTTGGATTTTGCTCCCATCTCCTTATTCTCCCATCACTCCCAATAAGAAAACATTTTAAGGTCAGTGGCATATTTTTTTCCCCAGGTAAGGAGCAGGATTATAGCCTTAACTTGTTACTACTGTTAACCCGGCAGATACCTTCCCAGAGATTCTTTTTCCAGTTTATCTCAAGTACTGCTATTTCTCAGGGTTTGATTGTCTCCAAAAGAACAAAACTGGTGGAGGGGAAAAAAACCCAACAGAACCCCCCCCCTTCTGTTTTCTGTTACTGGGCTTTTGCAGGATTGCTGGGCAACCCTTATCATTTTAACCCAATTTCCAGTAAATTATGAAACATTTAGCAGTTTGAATTCTAGGTTTTTATTCTCTTAAATCCTTTGCGCTTGATCTACTTTTTTATGTGGGAACGAGAAGATATGCATTAATTTTTGCACCCAGGATATCCCAGGTGTTTCCTCTTTGGGAACCAAAAGACAGGGAAAATTATCTAATAGAAGGAAATATTTTGAACATGTCTTTCAGTGTACAGAACATAGCATTCCTCAACTGAAGATCCTTTCTTTATTACAAATCTTTAATACTCTTGGCTGTTAGAGGCAAAATTGATTCAATTATTTTGAAAGTGACAAATTCTAATCAATATTCAATTGTTGGTGTGTTAATTAGGAGATGACACCTTGCCTCTAGTACAGGTAACTTGCTGATGAAGTTCTTTTCTGTTTTCACTGCTGAGTCTCCAATTAAAAGACTGAATCACTATGGAAGTACCAGCACTTGTCTTCTTGGAGCTTTAGGTTAGCATTTGACTAGCCAATATTCTCAAGAAATATGAAATTTCTCAGGAGAAATATTTCTGTGGGATTTTGTCACATGAAACCTTTTAAAGAGCCTTTATTCATTCCTTAGGCAAAGACAATGCTGCAAGAGTTGCTACCATATCTGCCTGTGCTTGTTTCTGAAGGGCAGGTGAATTGTTTTGGAGTCCTTGACTTCTGTGTAAATGTGCTTCGATTATTTTTGGTGATGTAGTTGGGATGGTCTTTATAAGAAGATGGCTCCCTATTAAATTCGTGTCTGGACTTTGTTTTCAAACTATTAGGCATTGTACATACTTTTCATGTTTATGGAAGATGCATTTCAATTTAGGAATCAGAGCGGAGAAAAAACAAGAGTTGGAGTTACTTCTCACAGTCATAAAAGTATAGAAATTTATTTCCTATCAAATGACTGAAGTATTGTTTACGCAAGTAATTTCTAAAAATGCTGCCAAATTTAGGAGACTGTTAATGTGTTTCTACTTCTGAAAGTTCATTTGTTTAATTAGGGCAACAGAAATAAACCATATGTCTAGGAGTATCATCCAGAATCTTCTAGTTATATGGATTAGTACTAGGTAGTTTGGCAAGTTTTGTCTTGTTGATTCTTATGGCTGCTTTCCAATTTGAGATATTTTAGAATTCTATGAAATGGTCTCAGTCAAGGGTTATTCATAACGAGGCAAAGTCAAATGCAGGCTCACTGTAACCTGTGGGATGTCGGTAAATGCTGGAGCTCTGCAGCAACGTGCTTTTTGGGAATCTACCCGTTCCTACGGATGTTGGACATTAAAAATTACATTAAAAATTTTGTATACTTGCCAAAATATTTGGGTACTTCACTTTTTATGTTAGTGGGAAGTTATACAGTTTTAGAAGATAGGTGGTACTTAATAATGTATTATTAATTGATTATGAATAAATAATAATCTATGTAATAATACATTGAACATAAAAATTATATACTGCATATTTACATTTTAAATATTTTACATAATGTGTCATTTATTATAATACATTCATAATTAATTTATTATTATTAATAAAGATGTGTTAATTGTGATACCTAGGGAAGACAGTGCATGATGTTTGCATTTAGCATCAAGGCAAAAAACCCAACCCAATTTGTTTTAAAAATCTATAAATTCTGCAAAAGATATTTGAGTATCATTGCTTTCCAACTCCAGCATAACCCTGTTACCTTTTTGCCATTGTGGTTCCATCTGTGTTTATGTCTTCTTTTTCATTTTCCCAATACTTTCCTGCTGGACTACTAAATGTGCATTGCGCTATAGCTTTGTATTTTTTTTTAAGTATTAAATGTTAATTTGGACACGTGCAGTTCATCCTTACTAGTTTTTCCTTGTTTTATCATACTGCTTTTCTCCCTCCAAGGGGGAGAAAATGAATGCTGCATGTAGAAAAGGAGGAATGAGAATTGGAGCTTTTTCTCATCAGGAAGTGATGGCATATAACCCACTATAGCTTAGTGTCTTTTCAGATACAGCCTTTTGCCTGACCAGTCTGTCTTAGCACCTCCATGCAGAGATGGAAGTCCTCAATATTTTTACCACCTTCCTAAGCCTTTATCTGTGTGATTTAGCTGGGCAACACTTAATTAAACTCCATTTCCTCTCTTTATGCTTCAGGTATAATTATGTGGCTCCCTTCAAGAGGTAATTTGTAGGCTGTTTATCAAAGCTGTGGATTTAATAATATCAAAGACATGTTACTGCACTGTCACTGTAATAAGATGTATTGACATTTCTTATGAACAGTATTTTCTTTCCATAAGTGTGTTGTTCATCTGCTGAATTTTGTGGGCTCTCAAAATAAGTAAAAAACCCTGCAATATATACATTATTTAGTCATATTATTCCCTTACCACCATTATAATGAGATACAGTTTTCTGAAAAGCAGAACTTTAACACTGTAATACTTCCATTGCAACAGGAAAACCATGTTTCGTTTAGCAGTGTTACCTGCAGCACCCAGCTAATGGTTCTGTTTTGAGGCATGAGGGAAATTACACCAGTGCCCTGTAAAACTGTTGGACACATAAATAGTTTCTTTTGTGGTTCCAGACTAGCACTGATGATATAATTCTAGAACAGGTCAAACTCAGATTTCCTGTGGGAAGTGGGTATGACTTCTTAAAAAGTTGGGGATTTTTTTAGGAGAGAGACTTCTCAATAAAAATAATCATTGTATAGCAGATGCTTTCTTTAATATAATGTAAAATCACTGGGTTTTTCCTATGTAGGTTCACACTAATATGTAGCACGATTATAATATTTGCTCTTAACTATTGTCTATAGCTCTGCTTTTTGTGCAATTTCCTCTCCTTTCTTTAATTCTTCGTGCTGCATTCAGGAGGTCAGCTAAGATTGCATCTCTAAAATACCCAAAGTGCAAATACTGAAAAAAATACTGAAAAAAGATTGTGGAAGGAAATAAACACCCCCCTCACCCCCCGCAACTTCCCAAGTCTAACTCCTGCTTCTTTTTAACTTTTCTCTCCTTTAACTTTCAGAAAAGTAGTAGAATGACAAAAGGAGCACCTTGCAGAGATTATACAATCTGCAGTGACTTAGTTTAAATTTAAAGCTCATAATATAGAGTTAGGTATAAATATTAATTATCCTTGGAAGCATTGTGGAAGACCTGTGGTATTTGTTGATGAAAAAATTATTCTTGATTAGTCAATCAAAATTTTTAATAGCGTTTTATTTTATACTTTCATTTTATACATTTTAATTTTTCAGCTTTCACATTTTGGGGCTGGTTTAGCTGCCTCTTTTTTTGTTTGTTTGTTTTGTTTTGTTTTTTAAGAAAGTATGAATTAATTATTAAAGCATTAAGACCTAATGATTGATGGTTATGGCAGTCTGTATGGACAGCCCAATTCTTGTGTTGTTTTCTCTTTGAATAAATGTCTTCAGACATTCTATATTTGTCTAATGTGTGACTGATGTACGTGAGACAAGATTTATTATGGGTTCCACTGTACAGGATGTGGCCTTGGATGCTGTCATTTGAAAATTCCTGGTATAGTATTACCTTTGCTTATGTAAAAACTTGTTGTCTGTTAACAGAGCACTTTCTCTGAGCAAATGCAGTTGTGTATTGGCTGCAGAATCTCTCATGAGCTAATCCTAGCTAGGCACTGTGGCAGAAGATGCTTTGTCTTGGAAAAACCCTCAGAAAACTGGTCTGTCCTGATTTGCACTATTCTGTAACCACATCTGCTGTCTCAGTGACTGTAAGTGCTGGTATAATACCAAAGTCAAATCCAGAGAGCTTTCTCACTGACTGACTGTTCTCCGGGATGTTCTTCAGTACTGCAAGTGAGCTAGTGTTTCCTTTGCTTTGGGCTGGGTGCACACAGAAGGCACTCTAGGATTCCCAAATGGGATTTTTGCTGCCAGTTACCTGAACAATGAAAGAGGAGCTGGGGTGTTTGGCCAGCTCAGCAGAGGAAGTTATGCAAGGACAGCATAACTAAAAGTAGATCTGCAAGGTAGACTACACAATATTTTTAGGGCATCCTAAAATGCTTCTTTAAATTAACCCTGTTAAAACAGTGTCAGAATATAGAAACCAGAGGCTTGGATCTGAGAAAACAAATAAATTTTAAGATTACTCTAGCGTTTGTCGGTGATGTATTTAGAAGTGGGAAGAACTTCAAAGAGAATTAGTCACTACTTTCAGATTTGCTAATTAGTTGAGTAAACTTGTAAATGTGTTTGTTCCTCAACTGTCTGTTCTCACATGAATGTTAACATAGATTGTAAGAGTATATCACAGTGAAGAAATTGTTGTTGACCACAACAAAAGACCAAATCAAGCTTAGTGTGAAACCAAATGCCAGTCATGCCAGTCTCTTCTGTGTCAGAACTTACTTATGTGAAGGACAGTTGAGTTCTCGTTTGTGACTGGATTTTATTTCTTCTCTTCTTTGAATTCTATAAGTTTGCTGATTATTTTACACCAAAAAAGTGACTTTATATTTCTCTGTAGACTTAGCTTCTTCCTACTGATTGTGTTTTTCGAGAGACTACTATGGCAGATCTCTAGTCCCCTGGCTTTTAGGGCTGCCTGCATAGTTCTCCGGCTTGTAACACTTTTGTGGCTTCCTCAGCTCTGGACACAGTTGAATAATTAATTCATTACTGCTAGAGGAGCTAACTGTTTCTAAGAAAGAAAAACTTCAAGTTTGCTATTGTGAAGTGCTGTTCTAGATCCTAGGCTCATTATACCAGGGCCTGTGCCTGTAAGCCTGAATATTTTCTTTCTCACAGTAGATTATGATGGTGTTTTCTCCTTTGCAGCATCTCAGACACAGACATCTGTGATTTCCACAGGCTTGGTGTTAGCACCCATCATCTCTTGCCTGGCCTCATAGCTCAGCACTGAGCTTTGTAGAATATCTTGAGTTGGAAGGGCCCCACAAGGATCATAGTATCCATCTGTCCCTGCACAGGACAACCTCAAAAATCACATATCATGGCTGAAACTGCTCACAGTTTTGGTCAAGCTTATGAGTTAGTTCTGTGTTGAATTTTTGCACTACTAAACTGAAATTGAAAGCTATGACAGCTCCAGTTCCACTTGAAACAGCATGAGGTAAAATTGGCACTCTGCAGGTCCAGGCCCTTAGCTGATGATTTTGTTCTTCTTTCAGCTGTTTCTTTGAAAAGAAACCAGAGTACTCTCTCTAGGTACTTCTCTGTCACAGATCTCATAGAAATAGGCAATACACTGAGCCATTTGCAAATGACAATAAAGGAGGCATTTTCCTTTTGTTATCAGTTCATCTGCTCATAGTGTCCAGTGTTTTTCAGGAGCCCTATAGGCCTTGGATGCCTAAGGCTCTCTGCATCGAGAATTTCTTTTAAAGAAAGTTCTCATAAATGATCCTACCATTCCAAGGCCTCTATCAGAGGAACTGAAGTACATGGCTGCTTTTTGGACTGTTTTTCCAGTGTCAGTCAGTAGAAACCAAGTACTTCAGAAAATTAATAGAAAGCAAGAAGTACTTCAGAAATTTAATACTAGTACTTCTTTTAATAACAGTGCCTCTCTTAATTTATGTGGCACTCCTCATCAGGTTCTTTCCATGCTTAGTCTGCCCCTGAAAATACAGTTTAAGCACTTACGAAAGGATAAATTGCAAAGATACGTAGATATGGATAACTGGGGAGAGGCATCACAACTTTTTTGATAACATACAACAGCGTTAGAAAAACTCATCTGTTGACAGAGTGGTGTAAGCACAATGAAGTCATGTGACACAGAAAAAGGTTTTGAAAGGACTCCAAGGTTACAACCAAGGAAGAGGAGAGATCTTGAATGGTAAATATTAAGGAATGGCCCATACACTGAGGTACAGGAAAGATGCAAAGCTGATCCTGTGGCAAGAGACTACTTAAAGAAACAGTCTGTGTGCTTTCCTTCCCAAATCCGTATTCCCGCTTCTCTACTTTGCATTAGATCAAGTGATTTTATCACAAGAAGGTGAGTCAATAGATCTTGTTAAACCATCAGAAAACTTGCCTTCTGCTTTTTCTGTTCTGGCAGGGTTAGTTTTCCAAAGGATCAGCCAACTGAACGAACTCACCATGTAGTTGTATGATTCCCTTAATCTGACACAAGGCGAAGAGACAAGAGTCCTTGACATAAAAATGCAGAAAAAAATTAATTCTTTTGGCTGTAAAATCTATTCAAAAACTAATATCTAAAAGTGAGGTAGCCATTGCTTAAGGTCTCAGTCTTTAAATCTTTCTCTTGGGGTCTCTTAAAAAGAAAGTTGATTTTGTGGAAAAAATAAAGTTACTACTTTATGCAAATAATATGACACACAAATGAAAAAAACTCACAAAACTGTCTATTAAGTTGACATTTTTATATAATTAACATTTTATGCATTTTTTAGTAAAATGCACATTATTGCTGTCGCTCTCTAGGACACATTTTCTGGATACCCATCTCTTTTTTATTTTTATGCTTGTTTTTTTCTAATCACACCCAGACAGTATTATGGATCAGCTCTGTTTTGAGCCAGACTCCTAAACTTTTTATTTTACACGTGCTAAGTTCTGAAAGGAAATAATCTTGATGCTTTTCTAATGCAACAGTGTGTTCTGTAGTTTCTTGTGGTGGTACTACTTTCTCAATAATGAAAATATAAATTCATTACAAGGAAGGGCACATGACATTTTTAGACATCACTTTAGAAGCTGAAGGTTTATCTTTGAATGTGCTGCAGCTGTTCTATGATCTTGTGAATCAAATTCTAGGTTGCTGAAAATGGAATGCAGTGTTTTGTTCTTTCTAGCCAACAAGGAACAAAATTAAGTCAGATGTCACAGCTTGTAAATATTGCTATAATTGTCCATGAAGCAAAATCCAATCCCATATTTCCTTCTGCTTAGCTGTCATGTCTTCTAAGGCTACAGTGTCTTCTAGTCATGTACTGTAATATGGCATTTGAGGGATGGGGTTTTTTCACATGTTCTTAAAAGATTTAGCAGCAGAAGCATGTATTATTCCTCAATTATATGTAACAAGGGAGGTGAAAGATAAGCATGTGCCACAGATAAGTATACATTTCTAGAAATGTTGGAAACAATTCTTGAGATGAAAAGCTTGTAGAAAACATAAATTTATCCTTAGTTTTGATGTTTTTACTTTCCATTGTAAAACTGAAATATGGGAGCTATTAAATCACAGTTGTAAACTCCTTACTGTAAACATAGAAAGTTTTAACTTTCTGCTAGGCCACAAGGTGAACTCTGGAAATGTTGTGTTTTCTGTGAGCTGATCCCAAGGAACCCTGTTTATGCTCTGAATCAGGAGTAAGAATTGTGTCCACAGCAGCATCTTACTCAAATAATTCTGAAAATATCTTCAGTTGTGTCTCTAGGAAAATAGTCTCATCAGCTGCATGAGAACAACAGTTAAAATATATCAGGACACTGCCCTCATAAATTGTCCTATTTCAGATTATGTCAGTGATAGTGCACAGAAAGCAGAAACAGAAATGAAAGCTCTTTTTTCTTCCTTTAATTTGTAAATCTGACAAGGACAGGCTGTGCACTTGTCCATTCGTGTAATTTTATGTTTCACAACTGGAAGGAGACACCTTTATATTCAAATAACTTCTTTCTCTGTGTACCCCAGAGGGTGTCCCCTTTTTTGTTTTCTTTCTATAGCCCAAAATACTTTTGTCTGTGGCTTACTCAGCCTGCTGAATAATACTCATTCTACTTTATGTTCTTCTTATTCTGAAGAATTGTCCTACTGAATTGTCTGTTGCTTTAATTATCTGTGGCCCTCTAGGATATTACAGAATGTGTTCAGCCTAGCAGGGTGAGAGAAGGGCTCATTCAGCCTTCCTCTATTGTACTTCTCCTGAAGGATTGCAGAGGTACATTTTTTCTTTGGTTTTGTAGCCACCATGAGAGTCATATCAGGAAAAGAGTTAAACTCAAGCCCATGGTAAGGGCAGGTGTAAGTACCAGCATGACATTCAGGGATTATTTTGAAGATGGCTAGAGTTGTCTGGTTTATATTTGGGAAAACCAAAATGTAGGAGCAATGCATAATGATGTGAAAATGGGATCATATTTTCAGTGTTAGGAAGAAATACTAATGGAAGAAAGGAAGGACTTGGGCCATTCTGGATAACAGTAGGGGTGGGGGCGGTGTTGTTCTGGAGAAACACTAAGAGAGATAGAAATAGGTCTAGTAATAGGACCAGAAATTGCAAGATAAGAAACTAATGGTAGTTGGGAGCAATAAAGGATTGCCTAACAAAGGAAAATAAGAGGAAAAGGAATTAATACAGGATTTAATGGAGGAAGATGTCAAATAAGAGAGACATGGGGGGAAAAAAAGAAAAATAAAGGGAATGTGCAGGAAATGAAACCAAATTTTTTTCCACATTTTATGTTAAAATAATGAGCAGCTCAACTGTAATGATTCTGAAGAAAAAAGAGAAAAGACTTGGGAAAGTTGAATTGGAATGTGTGGATACACAAAGAGAGCAGCTGCAGTATTTGTGGGCGATGTGGAGTGGCTATTCTGCAATGTCCTGTTTTATTTCTAAATTCTTTATTTCTGTATTTTAAAAATTTTTTATCTGCCTGGTTTTTTATCTGATCAAGTTTCTTCTTGATAAAGTTGTGTTTAAGGTCAAACCAAATGTGGAAACAGTGCAGTGGTTTTATCCAAAGCTTTGCTACGAGCACTTTGGTGGAAGGTCCATTCAGAGCTTGCACTTTTGACCAAAAAAAGTCAAGTCAGAAAAAGGGCATTACATGCAAAAGGAAAGATGAGATGTTAAGAGCAGATGGAACTTGTCCCTGTGTCCGTGCACCACCTCATTCTGTGATGTTCCTTTCAGGAGAAAACAAGTGAGGGTTTATTGTTTACTTCATGCTTAGCTCTTTCCACGTTGCCATAGATTTTATGGGCAGCTATGTGTCTAGTTTTACTGAGAATTTCACTTCTGGCCACGTTTTAATTAAATCAAGAATATTAATTAATATATCTACATCATAAATACATAAAGTGCTAAGATTTTAAAATCAAATTGCTGGTTATGAAATGCTCCACAAAAAAGCATAGCAAGGCAATAAAACCAATTTTTACTGCCATGTAGAACATCAGTGCATTGTAGTAGCCTAACACACTATTTTATATTGCTCCTCTGATAGCTCCTCCACGTGTGCTGCCATCAGTCATACAGATGAAAATATCATAAGAACTCATCTTGCTCTACCAGGATTAAGCAGACTCAGCTATGTTGTAAGCTTGAAGGTTGTCTCATGCTATAGGTAGGTAAGCTGTGGCATGGATGGTGAACAGCAAGCTCACTGCTCTAGCAACCTAGTGCACTGTCATGGAAAATGTCACGTCATCTGTTTTTTCTTGAGTTTTGCAGGAATTTCTTTGTCGGAGGTAGGAAAGGGATCATAATGTTTTAGTCACAACACAAGATGCTTATGGACAAATTAATTTATTAATGAATAAATTAAATCTAGTGTTGTAGCAAAACATCCTGTTCATGCTGCTGCCAGGTAATGCTGCTAAAAAGAGAAGAAAAACTGTGAGGTTTTGGCAGAGTGTGAGGTACTTTTGATCTTAATGCTTTAGGGAATATTTCTAAATTTAATTCAGTAATATTTTTAGTTCTTTTGCAGTTAATGGCAATATTAATAATTTTCAGTGTCATATTTCTCAAATCTACCTTCTGTAGCTTTTTTAAACATGTTTTTAAATTATTTTCAATGCGTGTAGTATTTCTAGTACTTAAGTAAAAAATACACACATTTAATTTCTCTCCCTTTTAAATCTCAAATCTATTTCCAGTTATTCACAGCAACGCTTTTCTCTATTCTTTTGGCTGCTTGTCAGCAAAGAGCTCTGGCAATTATTTCCTTGGGAGATCTGCCTCAGGCTGTAGCATTCTGAGACTGTGGTTCTTGTCTGTTCAATTCTCACTTAAAACCAGGAGACTGAGGGTTTAATTTCTAAACTGCTTTTCTATTTTTATTTTTTATTTTTCTAAACTGCTTTTTGATTTTGAAGGGAAACACACATTACATTGAAATTTAGATGATGTCATAGGTATAAATTATAGGATGCTTGAGTATCTTTGTTAGGCTTTCCTAGAAAGCGAAGGATTCAGAATTTGCTAATTTCTAATAATTTTATGAGTTTTTGTGGGTTTTATAGTATTTCCTTACATTTGGTATTTTGATAGGTATCTACAGCTTCATTCCTCAGCTGTAGATACTTATCAGGCCTGAAGTTTCATTCCATTAACTCCTTGGATTGAGAAGAGGTACATATCTTCCATTGTTTTTCAGTACTGGATTAAAGAAGAAAACAAGGTGTGGAGGTGGAACAGCCTTTCTCAAATAAATTCCTATAGGCAAAACTAAAATATGATATATATTTAAATATTTTAAAGATAGGCTTTTCAGAAGGTTTTCAGTTATTTGGGTCCTTTGTAGGACACGATATACTCAGTTTTGTCCACTGCCAAGCCAAATGTTTTGCCTTGAGAAACTGTTTAAAGAGCTCTGTTACCAGCGTAAGTAACCATTCTACTGCTCTTAAATCATTCCTTACGCTGTGGGGTTTTATCTTGGTTTTTTCCTTCCCCCCCCGAATTGTTACTTCTAGTAAAATACCATCTATGTCTTTTTCAAACCTTTTAGCTAATTTCTTTTGGAAAATCTTAAGGTACATGCAGGAATTGTCAGCTCATTTATGACTTTGCAGCTGTTGGCTCTTTCTGAATCTGTGTTGGACAAAACATTTCAATGAAATGTTATTTAAATGTTAAAATAATTACAGTACTTAAAAATTATAGTCTGTGCATTTTTAGTGAAAACATGCAGAATTATGGGTCAGAGTTGATTATTTTATAATAGCCTCTAATTATATTATTGTTTGCAAAAGCAAGGTGGTGTTTATACTTGCAGCAATTTGAAAACTATAATTTTCCCACATAATAGCCTGGCTGGAGTAAGACAAAATTGACCCCAACAAAGCATCTAGCCTGTGATAACTCCAGCATAACGCCTTTGAGAAAGAGTGAAGAGGAAGGAGGGTGTGTTTAGCTGCAGGCTGAGGCATGTTGAGGTTTGTTTGGAATTCAGACCCCTCTTTTCAGTGATACTTGGTGTGTATTTAAGGTAGGAGCGCATTCATCCTGGTCAATTTGAGAATTACTGTAATTTTCTTTTACTACACTGCTCCATGCCTGGTAAATTGCTTTATGATACAAAAATAATGTAACACAGTGCGTTTGTCATATCCAGGAAGTCTTTCAGTCCCTGAAAGACATGACTGACTGGTACTTAATAAATCCCATGACAATTTCCAAAAGGACAGAGCACTAAAATATAGCAACTTCATTCTTCTCACAGCATCAGTCAAATTCACTTTCTTGTTAAATTTGACTAACACAGCATAGCTATTAAAACTATATCTGAGAAGTACTTAGGCTTTTGGCAGATAATATTTTTGTATACTGGCTATAGACTAGGAGTGTTCAACCCTTCCTCTTCCTGGGCTGTTAAAATTCAATTGCATATTCACACTCAAAATCTCTGCTGTCCTGTGTATTGTCCAAGAGGAGCTGTTTGGCAGGAACATCTTAGTGTTTTGGGGGTTTTTTTGATAAACAGTAAAATCCTGTGCCCACATAAAATGGCAGGTTGTAGCATGCACAGAAGTGATATAAAGTTAGGTGGATAGAAAGTCTGGGGAGATTTTCTGCTATGGTGAAGGGACTGTGACAGTGTCCTTGTATCCTGCTTAGGTCCTGCTGTTTCTGTGCAACTATACAGGACAGCTGAGTTAGAACTAGAGATAGTGCAGTATGAATAAAGTGACTCTGCCTGCACACTGCATTACTGAAATACTGTCTTCTTTGAATCCCAGTAAAATACACAGTAAGGAACAGCTGCGGAGTATCTTAAGAAATTTTTTATTCCCCTCTGTAGTTGGGTCAAGTGCCCAGAGACATTGTTCTTAGCAGAGAATACTTCAGAGTGGGTTTCTGTTCAACATGACTTTCAGCCTTACAATTGCACGGGAGGTCATCTTAACTTTTATTAACCCAAATATTTGGACTATACTTTCCTGTAAGGTGCAATAAAAATGAACACAAATATATGGATATTAAAGCCTGATGAAATATCAGCATATTTTGGCAATTGACAATTTCTGGAGGCCTTAGTGGTTTGCAGATGAAGGGAATGGTGAAACCAAACTCTTAGCTACTTTGATAAAAAGTCTGATTATCCATCTGTATTATGCCTTGAATTCATCACTGCCTGAAAAAACTTCCCATAGCTTCTTCAAAAATAGTAGGGCATACCAAGACCAAATTATTTTCTAAACATTAAAGTCTTTTTAAGTACACATAATATATGATACTGCACAAGAAAATTTCCTGATCTTCTAATGTGTGCCTCAGCTATCAGAAAGGATTTTGTGGCAGCAAGGATAATTTCATGAGCTTGCTTTAAAAATTGTGTTAGTTTGCCATTTATTTTTGTAATTGCTTCCAGCTTTGTCTATGCTTGATTATAGTTTTACCTAAGGAAGGACCAGTGACTGATAAATTCCAAGATATTAGGAATGTTCTATTAAGTAACATGTCCTTCTGTGTGCAACTGCACCATTATTCTCCACAGGTAATTTTCCGGTGGTTTGTCTAATTTGCTTTTAAAAGCCCAAGCCAAATTGTACTTTTTCTATTTCCTATGGGAAGATGATATTGAACAGTCTTAACAACCTTATATATAATTTATTTCTATCATATATGATTTAATCAGAACTTTATCATCCAGATAAAGTTATAGCAGAAAAAATGTTTTTATATTTATTTTTTCAGAGAAGTTCTGGTATTGTGGTGATGCTTTGTAGTATAAATTTTATACCTCAGCGCACAGCAGCTGCCTATACTGCCATGTCCTATAGGACACTTCAGAGGAGATAGATTTATATAATACAGTCATAATTTACAGGTGTTACATGAAGATGTTTTATCAATTACATAAGCAAAAATACCCTGCAGAATTTATACCTTTTAGTTATTAAAAAGCATTGAGTGTCCTTAATTAGTTATTGGAAATAAAGAATTCAGCAACAGAAATTAATCACTGTCACATTCTTGTGCATGTCTGGCGGATGCTAGGCAGTGTGGAACATTTATTTGGAAAACGGAAAAATATTACTATGATACCCTTAATAGAAACAGACAATCAAACAAATCTTAATGTGAAAAGGTTTTTACAGTCATAAATCATAATGAACATGTGCTGTAATGGAGGAAAAACATCTTCATAACTGTATGACCCTGGTGCAGAGGGCCATGTTCTGGGAGGCATATGTTCTCATCAGACATTTTTCTATTTCAAAGACAGATTGCACATTTACCAAAATACAGAATAAAAACATGCATTGTAGCTCCTGGTAAGATAATGCTGTATTTATCCTTATATTTTCTGTCAACTGAATACGTATTTCTTCTTTGTTGAGATTATCTCTTTTTAAAAGGAAAAATTTAAAATCGAATTTAGGCTGTGCCAGCCTCAGCTGAGGATGTAACACACCTTAGCTGCCATTCAGCCAACCTGCCCATATCATTGAGAGAGGATTTATTTTTACATACATATGCATATGAAAGCTATTTAATCTCTAATAAACATTTCATAATTTCATCCCCATTAAAGGGGAGAAGATAGTAGAATATTGAGCAAATTAAAAGCTGAATGGTGAAGATATTTATCTTCAGCAAAAGAAGAGATTAGTATGCATTTAAACTAATGAAGGACCAGGTAGCAAATTAAGATAGATGAATAGTTATTTACATACTTTATTCTTTGTTTACAAAAGTTACTGTCATCTCACCTAACATTGCATGAGTGGGAGGTGACTGCCATCTCTCTGGGCAACCTGATCCAATGTCTCATTAAGCTAATTGTAAAGAATTTCTTCCTTATATCTAGTTCAAATCTACTATCCTTTAGTTGAAAGATATTAAGTTCTATTGCAACAGACCTTACTAAATGTGTCACTACTGAAGCAATGACGGGCATAGCAAAAGATCAGTGATATCATTCCCTGGTGAAGGTTTGTCGTCTATCAGCGTGTGAACTTGTATGGTGCATGTCTTCTGACCTCCTTTCTTTGTGGAATGTTACGGCCTTCCTGCAGATTTTCTCAAGCAAGGATTTTTGGAGTAACGTTTTGGAGTAATTTTTAAGTGTGACAGGTTTTGTGCTGTGAAAGGAACAGGCCCCATAATAAACAGCTCAGCAGTATAACATAATTTTTTTCAGGTCACCTTTAAAGACAGACATGGTGTTCCTACTGTGCTACATGCCCCCAACAAACTGCTTCCTTAGCAGGAGCTCTGTTGTTTTATTGATAGCACAACTAACTACAGATAAATCCTCTGATTTCGTAAGTCCCTGGTTACCTCCCTGATACCAAGCATCTCCTACTGTGTTTCCTGACTATCAGATGATCAAAAACCTGAAGTCTGAAAACAACAGTAACTGCGAGTCTTCCTTTCAGAATCCAGTTTTTGAAATAAAAGTCTTGTAATAAATTAGTAGATGAATAAAATATATCTCATTAATATACATTATAACAGTGAGAGAGAGCAGTTTTTGAGCTAATTAAGGAAATAGAGCAAGAAGGGATCCCGAGTTCAGCTTTGCTCTGTTCCTAATGAGCTATATGGTGTGGATAGTTGGTCATTTAAATTACAGCGTGGTGTGTGATTCAGAAGAGAACTACAATTGTAGATTCAGAGTAGAAGAATAATGGTTGTATATTAGGTGGTAAATAGTAGAAGAATACTGATTGTATTTTAAGTGGTGCAGTGCCCAGCTTTTCTGTACACAGGACCACGCTGTGATCTTGGGGTATTTTTCAGTCAAGAAGGCACTCACCAAATTTTAGCACCCACTCTGAAAGGAGACTCTGGGAAGGTTACTGACTTGATTGTGTGTATCAACTGTTCGTCAAAGCTTCAGAACTTTGCTTTAGCAAATCTCCATTTTGAGATGTAGTCCAGTCACACACTTTCTCAGGAAATCTCACTGCCAAAAGTATACTGACTGTGTCTGGTGTCTCACACACTGCGTGTGGCCCTGTTAGAGGGATTTTAAGAATGCAGACGTAAATTAATTGCTTCACAAATTGTACTTCAGCTATATTGTGGTATTTACTCAATAGGGATGGGAACTACCAAGTCAGAAATGCCCTAAAAACATTAAGGGAGTTTTGACCCAATCATGTTACATATTAAAAAGGCTGTTAAAGTCTCTGGAATAGCTGCTTCATTATAAGAAAAGTGTGTAGTGGGTTGGACTGTAAATTTGAATAAAATTGTTTTTATTCATAGTTTTTGAATGGAAGTGTTAGCTAATAAAAGTGGCACTTGCTAGAATGCAAGTGTTACTTCTGGAAGAATCTATAGCAATTTGAATATATTTGCAGAAATCTAGGGGAACATTCAGTCAGTGCATATACTGACTCCACAAACCAGTCCAGCACAACTGAAAGGAAATCTCTGCTTTTCATCAGTCTGACCACAAGAGCTGCATCTTGTCTGATATTTCTGTGATCTTGAGGTCATAGGAGAATACAATGCAGATGGGAAAAAAATCTAGCCAAGTTTTCCAAAGCTCAAAAAATGTTCAGTTTGACTGTGATTTAGGTTTTGGATAAAGAGAAAAGTGAACAATTCTGTCAATGAAAACACAGAAATGAAAAGAATAGTGAAAAGAAAACATTTCTCTGTTGTCAAGACCAGGTTTGTTGCATATCTGATTTCATGTTATTTCTGGACCTTGTGTATCATGAAGATCTAAAGATCATTGCATTATATTTGTAAGAGACATATATACATTTATAAACACCTCATGTTTCTTTAGGAACCCAAATCTGCAGTTTATGTCTGATATAAAATATTTAAATTAAAAATTGTTTAAAGGAATAAATTAATATTTCCTGATTCTGACTATAATTAGAGTACCAACATTCTGTTTCAGAAACAGTAGTATATTGAAATACAAAAAGTGGGTGTAATGGCTTTTAGTGTGTTTTCCATGCACTGAGAGTAAAGATGGAGAGTATTTAAAAAAGGAGGTAGAGAAGAAAGTAATGAAAACCAAGAGGCAACTGAAACTTCTTAAACAGTAGTAGTAACAGTGTAATGAGCACCTATGCAGTATCACATGAGTAATGCATCCCAGGACTTAGGAAAAGGGCAGGAGACCTTGCTGTAGATTTTTTTCCTATTGGAGAAAATTAATTATTTTTTTTTTATTGATGAGGTCCTCTTGTGAAGCAAAAGAAGCTGAAACTGCCACTGATTTCTTTATGACATTAAAGGGCTCAACATAAAAGGGTAGAAAAATGCTATGGATTTTTTTTATGTCTCTTTGCATGAATTGTCATTAAAAATAGGGCAGTCTCTTTTGAAAATAGAGAACCCTACAGTCAACAGTTGGACACAGTCATTGAAATCATATTATCTTTTCACTAAGGACAGTTACATTTATGATTTAAGATTCAAACCCATGAAATATCAAAACAAAAATGTGTATTTTGTTCTCAGGAAACTTATAAAAAGCTTTCCAACTGTGTGATATTCAAAACTGAAATTGTCCTGTGCCCCTTAGGAAAAGAGCATAGAAGGCAGCTTTCATTATGCACCAATCTAAAAGCCTTATTCCACCAAATTTATTTTATGATTAAACAATTTAATTATGTTTTGATTAGAGATAAGAAGAATAAGGACAGCATCTGGCAGTTGGAACCTGCAGCTGGACTATTTTCTGCTAAGCAGAAAATTATCAAATGCTTATCTGGTTCAGACAGTGTCTGAGGTTATCACATGCTGGAGTTCAAAACATACAGCAAACAGATGACAGACATCCAGTGAAGACATTCCTGCTCTCTCTTGCTTGAACACATACATTCCAAATTCTCAAGATTTTGGGCTCTAACTATAAAGATGCCTTTATCTCACAGTAATATGCATATGTTTGAGAAGCAATGTGCAGGTGGCCTGAAAATTACTTGAGTGGATATTGTTAATTGTACAAGATGCTATTTTCAATAATAATTTCTGAGCCAGGTAATGATCTTTTACATTTTATGTAATGGTTTAGATGTTGTATCATGCTCCAATGCATTTGGACTTATTTCCAAGTTATTACAACAGGAGTAAAGCTTTTATAATTTACAGAAGTGATTATGCTGTGGAGCATAGGATGTCATATAGTAAATAATTGAAAATGCTGTTTTTTTCCCTCAGGTCCCCCACCACAAGCACATTTCTCCACTCTGACTATTAGGAAACTGTCTCGAGCTACTGTTCAGGCAATTCAGAACATGGTTACAAGCATCTTTGTTTCCATCAGTCTAAACGTGATATGTGCTGAATTCAATCACGCAAACTTAGTATACTGGTTGTACTCTACTGATAATTTCTGTTGTAGAGAATGGGGGTTTATTTTTTATTTTTCAGATGCTTGATGATTTCACTCCATCACTTTGTTTTATAATTATGTATATTGTACAGATTGTCACAGCTTTAGTTCTGCAACCCATATGTCTTTAGGGCTTTTGCCTCAGGGTAAACCGTAACTGTCACATTTCCTTGTTTAAATTAGTTTGTTTAGAGTTTGTTGCAGGAAGAGACTGACTAATGAAATTCAGATCCTGGCTGTATATAAAAGTGTTTTTTTTCTCATTGGAAGATTTGAACTTGTGTACTAGTTTTGGGGTAGTTGTAGTACAGTCTGAGCACCAGTGCTAGACTTGTGAGCAGTCCTAGTTGCACGCTAGACCAGAAGTGCTCCAGAGATCAGCCTGGCTTCTGAAGAAGCAGATTAGGGTCCAAATTTTTTAATCTTTTGTTTAATTTTCAGCTTTATACAATAAAAATCTTAAGCGTATGTCATTGGCAATCAGCTGCAAAAGTTTAAAAAACAACCTCCTGGACAGATGTGTCAACAGGTTATGACAAGGTTCATGAACAAGTGCAAAGTTAAGTAGTTTTATTTTATATTGCTATGAAACTGCAGCTTGGGCTGAGCTGCTGGATTTCACACAAAATGGCTGAAGCATTGCAGGTTGATGCAGTAACCTCCAGCACCAAAGCACCATATTGCTTTGCAACAGTGTCTTCAGTTACTGCAGGTGCTTGTTAGGCAAGGTATACACGTAATCCTTAAAATCTATATTCATTTACTGAAGACAGCGACTCATGACAACCTTTGCCTCAGTTACAGCGTATAGTTGAGTAATTGGATCTTTGAGCTGCAATTTTCATTTATTTTTTTAAAAGAAGGTGTAATTTTTTGAAGTTTCATCCTTTTTCTCTGTTCATGCTAATCAGTTAGTGTATATGCTTACTTTCAGAGATCTAGCTGCTCTGCAATGAGGATTTTAAGACCCTGACAGTGTTTTCCTTGACAGCTGATATATAGCTTTTCGTATGCAAGAGTGAAGTGATGTGTTCATTATAAGAGTTTACTTAGAAGTATAATAGAAGATTAGGAAGATAGAGTAGGAATGGAGAGGAATTTTTAAAATTAAAACTAGTCCCTGAGAGCTCTTTCTGAACACACCAATGTATAGTTGCTGGCTTCTGTTCTACTCATAAAACTGGAACAGGATTGTTCTTGGTTGCTGGTTCTACAGAATATCTTCTAGAAAAAAAGGATAGCCAAAGAGGATATTGAGCACCTGCAAAGTGCTCAACAAACCAATTAAAACTATATGCATGAGTAGGGAGTAGCATCAAGAAAGGTTAATGAATAAAACAAAAAAAAATTATTTGATACTTCGGTTAAGAAAAACATACTGAACAAAACATTCAGGATTATGAAAAAGTAATAAAATCTGTCAGGTTGGTAAACTGCCACTTTATTTCAAGGGCTTAGCTCTGCATTGCAGCCTTCCTTCTGCAGTGTCATCTTCACTGGCTGTTGGGGTGGCTTACAGCAACAGTTGTGTCATAGACGCTTGACAGCTACTGCAGTGACAGGCTCCAAATGGTCACTGTGCAATAAAATGCCTTCATCTGCGAGACATTTCCCTATTACAATGACAGTTTCTCATATATTAATCACTCCTTACAGAAAATAGAGGAGAATTTTTATTTCTGTGGGGAGGTAGAGTGGGGAAGGCAAAGCTCTGAAATTGTCCAGTGAGAAATAATCAGTTAGACAGAGTGTTCAGAAGTTAAGAAACTGGATTGCTGAGACTCAGTTATTGCCTTCTTACCATGTTTCACCAGGAGTTTAGCACGTTTGGAGAGAAGTAGATTATGCAGGGACAGTATCAATGGGCAAAGCCGTACTCCTTGGCCTTAAGCTCAAATAGCACAACAGAGTTTGTACCAATATAGTGTACCTTTTGCCTCAAAAGAATATCATGTCCTCATCTACACAGGCTACTAAGAACAGCCCTTGCATTTTGCTGCAATCAGACTATTACTCAATCACACACCAGTGCTACCTGGTGTGAGAAAAGATACTAATAGATAGTATTACTACTACTAAAGATACACCAGACAAGATACTAATTACAGCTTTGACAGTAAGTGATCAGAGAGCAGTGCTGGAGCCTAGCCCCAGCCCTATTACCCATACATGTTGGGGAAATATATCTAGATATCTCAAGTGATAAAGTAGGAGACGGTCTGTGTGGACTCAGAGAGATGACTGAGCCCCCTTTTTTCTGGGATACCAGAAGTGATAAGCACACTTGACAGAACTTGAGCTGCAGGATTTTGTAAGTCACTGGATGGGCTCAGTGGCAAACACAGTAGATCATGTGGGGAGGAATGTCTACCCGAGAGAGGACTAACTAGGAAATTTCCATGTTTTTACAGCAGCTTGGTTAAAATCCTACGGAAGCACAGGTGTGATAGAGGAAAGCCTTCACAAAGAAGGTAAAGGAAATATGCTGTAGCTGCCACAGTGTCACTTCTTATTCATATTCACATCATGAAAGGACCGGGTTTACTCTTGCTTATATAATGCTTTAAAATGTTCTGAAATTGCACTGTGACTGATGGTTCTTTCACTCAGTCTAATCTTCAATTGAAAATGACTGTAATGTAAAATGGAACAAACCTACAAGGTCATAAAATTACTATAAGGATATGTTTGAAGGTTTTTAAAGGATTCAGAGTAGATACACAAAATTCATCCTCTCAGTAGACTTTAATATGTAAAATGTAAAAAAATATACGTCACTGAGTGCATATAGGTTATCTTTGAATTTCTAATGAGTGAGTGATTATAGGAATTCTAATCTGACAACAATTTTCATCTTTCTTGTTTCTGGCATGGTATACTCCATCATGAAAATACACTGCATTCTTTTCAAGTATATTCACAATAACTATAGAGAAGTGCATTTCATGGTTTTACAACAGTGCCTCAGACTTCACAAAGCAACTGTATTGGGTTTTATGCATCCTTTCAGTCTCTAAGTAACTTTATTCAGTAGTAATCATGAGTAAAAGGCATAGCAGTCTCTTGAGATGTGAAGACAGGAATTGTTAATCATGGTTTTGTAGTCATTCAGTACAGGAACTAGGTGTATCAAAATATATGTATTATTTTTACTTAAGTGCTTGACTTAAATTATTTTTATTTACACAACTAACTGTGGGGGTGGAGGGACTAAAGAGAGCACAGACATAAGAGGAACTGCCTTTTTCATGTTCAGCATGGATTAAAATCAGTATAGCAAAGCCCCATGACCACAAGGGACATAGACCTGGATGCTGTTTTGCAGGTGTGGGCTGTCTTGGGCAGCTTCCTGCATATCCTTACACTGGTTCTGCTACTTGCCTCCTGAACTATGTGGCAATTTTTGTCAAACCAGCCAGCAAATACGCTCTCTTTAACTGATGTTCTTCCTCTTGTGCTTTTACTTTCTCAGGTATTTTCAAGATCAGGATTACTGTTACATATAAATTTTTTTCAAGATTTTTAGAACATTTGGAAAAATTATAAGCTCATTCAAATGAAGGAGAAGAAAGAGTAATGCAGTTGTATGGGCAGGACAGGAGTGCTTGTCTGAGTGTTAGAGCAGGTTTAACCTGGCAAAAGTCATGAATCTACACTGAGTATCTGTCTATCTGTCTCCACTTCCTCTTGTCAGAATTTGCAACAGGACTTGGTTGATGTGTGGGTGAAGAGAGTAGAGCAAGGTTCATGCCTCTGCACTTTTTATAAGTTTTGCAATCACTGTAGAGAAAACCACCCTATTCTGTAGTCTAGATTCCACTCTTAGAACAATGCCTCAGTAATAATGTGAAAGCAAGAATTTTTGGTCCATGTCTACAATGGTAATATTTTTTTTTTTAATTATTTTTAGTATTAGCAGATTTGATCTTCAATTCTTTGGCACTTCAGCTCTTGAACTTTGCAGCACATATTCATTTTTTCTCACACTTCAAGGTAGTCTTAAATAAGATTTATTTGAATTTTCATAGTTTTAAATGTATTAGCCCCCTTATTGTTTTGCAGAAAGGACGAGTCGGTGGTTGAATGGGGGATTTGGAAGAGAAAAGGCACTGAGAAAATGTCAAATAGGGATAATATATCAGTAGCAGGAACAGTCTGGAAGTCTGGGAGGCTCTGCCTGTAGGAGACTCTAACCTTCTGGATTTACTTATATAAATATTTCACAGAATTTAAAAATAATGATGACTTCTTTGATTCAAGTGATAATAGCAAACATAAAGCCAGATCATAGCTTGGTCGTTCTGTGAATATACTGAAGCTTTTTCCCCAGTAGGAGCAAGCCAGCTGACCCACTTTAACAAAGCATATTTCCCCCCTGATGCTTAAAAGAGCAGGTTCTGTTGGCAGAACCTTAGCCATTGTAATCGAGACTGATTTCAGGGCTTGAAGCCTTCAGAAAGACCTAGCATGCTGAGAACATCTTTCAAGGGTTTTAGGAAAGGGCTTCAGCCAACAAAACTGTATCTCTTCTCAAAAATAGTTATGTTAGAAAGCAGAAAGAGTTTCTTTCTGAATTTCTTATAAGATAAAACTTCTGTAAATTGCCTCATATGGGTAATACTGTCATCTGCGAAGGTGAACACCTTGCAGTAGTCCTTGTTTATCTCATTGGTCTTTGATTTCCAGGAATGGGCTGGAGCCACCAGTAAGATAATAAATAATATAAACCTTGTAAGCCTTGAACTTTAAATATAGCAAACTCTTATTAGAAACTGTAGAAATGGAATAAATAAGGTCAGGAGTATTAGCTGTCCGGGAAGACAAATACCATCACTCCAAACATCCCCTCTTCCTCCTTCTTCCACCCACTTTATACTGAACATCATGTCATATGGTCTGTAATGTGCACTTGGTCACTTTTGGTCACCTGTCCTGGTTGTGTCTCCTCCCAGCCTCCCATGCACCCCCAAATTCCTCAGCAGTGTGGCAGTGCAAAAAGCACAAAAGGCCTTGGCTCTGTGCAAGCCCTGCTCAGCAATAACAAAACCAGTTCTGTATTATCAACCCTGTGTTCAGCACAAATCCAAAACTGTTGCCAATAAATAAATACATTTCTGGATCACCTTCTCTGGCAATAATGTTGCCACTTGGCCTGCTGAGTCACTTCTGCTATTGAAATTATAGATATTTTTAAGTGAATACTGCCACTTTTTAGTGGGTTTAGGTTTTGTATGTATTCTGCAGATTAATGTTCTTCAAGACACGGAATTAGATAAACTAATTTTAAGTAAGATCTTCTGTTTGGATATTGAATAATCATGCTGGCGTTGATTACTGGGATACTTAAATAGGACATCTAAGTACACACTTATATGTCAGAAATACACACTTAAGTTGATTGTCGAAGGATCCAGATTTCAGAAACTTTAAAACTTCGTTATATTTCTGTCAATGAGGCAGCTTTCATTTTTTATGGAACTTGGCCATCCAAATTTAAAAACATTGATCAAATATTTTTACAATGCCAACAATGATTTGATGCCTTTTAGGAAAAAGTATAAACAAAAAAAAAATCTTTTAATGCTTTGGGGATTTTTTTTTTCCCTTGGTAGGAATGTGCCTGTGCTCTCTATCAGTACATGGATACAGATAATAAAGAGACATGATCTTGGTAAAAGGCCTCCACACTGCTTCTACAAAGAGCTCCAAACAAAGGCATTGTTTTGCCATCTCCAGTTTGTTCTGCCTCAGACACAGCTGAGTGGAAGGCTCCTGAGCAACAGGAATATAAATAGAGCAGTTTCTGGCCATTCACCATCATGCAGGAAACCTAGTATTTGCAATTCATCTGTCCCTGTTCTAAGTGAGGATCCAGAAGGGAGGCTGCTCTCTCCCTGAGTATGCAGAGCAGCATGAACCACTGAGATCTCAGAAGATCCCAAAGGCCTGTGGAGCTCTTCATGAAGTGGCTGAAGTTATCACATATTACTGAAAAAAGCTGGACTGCAGGTCTGTCTCATCTTCTCCTATTTTAATGATTTCTTTCACTTTGGGAACTCATCTAGAAGCTGCCAGGGTCAGGTTGACTCCCTTCTCAGTATTCAGACAAAGCTGTTCATCAGCAGCTTCCTTATTGATTCTCATTTTCCCAAGCTGTTACTGGTTGAGCATCAGATTAAGAGAATCTAGCTTGCTTCTGCCCTGCCAGGGCTGGTTTTTCCCTCAGCCTGAGGAACTGAACTGGGTGTAACCCCAATGAGGGGTGAGCAATCCTTTTTGAAAAACTGGGGGCTTGATGGGAATTAGCCAAACCAGTGCAGCAAAGTCTCTGCCTTCTCACTATCTTGTCATCCTACTGCAAGTTTATTTTTGTCACTTGTAACCTGTGGTTAATGCCCAATCAACTTCTTTTTCTAAAGTTTGGATGCAATTGCTGTCCCTAGAGCTGGAAATCTCTGCCTTGGGAGAAGAGAAAGGGAACAGTAATTATAATTTTTACAATTCTTGTTTATAGCTGGATTTTTTTTCGAAATGCTACTGTTTAATAGTTGGCTCTCTGAGTTTTGAACTTATGCTGAAAAGGCTTAATCTTTGCAAGGTTGAGGGAGACTCAAAAGTGGCCCCAGTTGCTTGTGCCATTGCTAGCACTTTAGAGCTGAGCATCAAATTTTTGTTCTGCTTGTAGCCACTATTAATTCCTATGGGTGGTGATGGTAGTTAGACTTTTTTTTTTTTTTTTCCCAATTATTTCAGATTTCAATGAATTTTAAGGGGCTTTCTCCATTATGTTCTCAAGAAGGACTAGGTATGTTAAAAGAAAACAAATAGATAAATTATTCTAATAAAAAATTAATCTAATTATGTGTGCAGAGGGAGGATGGTGACCCTCCCTTGTCTCCACTATCTCCACTACAGCTCTCCAGCTGTTTCAAAATGAGAGACCTGCCCTGGGCTTTGGTTTGCACCTAGTTTCAGCAACAACTTTGCTGCAGGATTGACCTATCATTATTTTGAAAGGGTATCTCATATCCCATGAAGCAGTTTTGAGTTTATTTAACTGTATAGGACATAAATTACAACATTTGTAAGTGTAAAGCATACACAAATTTTTATTTTTTTTTTTAAGTGCTGTTTCAGATAGAGCATGATTATAGGCAGTAGGAGCATGGTAGCCTATGAAAACCTATGTTATGTTCATATTTGTTACATATATAACTGCATTCTTCTGTTCCTGTAATATACAGAAAAGGGTTTGTGCTAAGACCTGCAGTTCAGAGCAAAGACTACTATAATAGAAATTATATGTTGAGATTTAGCTGCCTCGTGGACTATAGTACAATAAAGTAGAAATCCATCTCTCCTGTGATAGTTCTAATTTTTTATTCAGCCATGGCATTCTGTACCATGCTGTTTATCTTGTACTTTCATTCATTCATGGATCTGATAGTTGTGAAATTGGCAGATGGTTTGTGGTGGTTTTCTAGGAGTGGTTGCATCAATCCCAGTGATTAAAAGGCTTGCTGATTTGCTTACCCAAAAGGATTAATAGCAGGCAATGAAGGCTTTGTTTGAAAAATCCATGCCACATAATTCAGCAAAGGGTCAAAAAAGTAGACTGGAAGTAATCCAGTATTAGAGCTGCATTATGGAGAAGCTGTTTAAAAATCTTACTGACTCAGCAATTGGACGTTTCTTGATGAGGTCTGAACTATCAAGGAAAATGCAGCTTCACAGTTTTCTCAGTCATTCCATGAGGATAAAGTTCAAGTTTTTAAGTAGGTCAGCACCAGAACTGAATGACATGTAAAACTTTGGAGAGCTGCCCTGCATATTTTGTTTATCTAAAAAAATCAGAAATGTAAAGTACATAAGTATGACCTTGACCTATCCTCTCCCACCTATATAATTTAAGCATTCATAAACTGCTGATTTTTTTGTTGATATTGTCAGCTGCTTAGGCAGACCAGACTGAGCACTTTGGCCTGCTGCTTAGACTTTCATAAGTTATTGTGATGGTTTCGTAGGATATTATAGTAGCAAATTGCAAACTACAGTCTACCATAATAGTCGACTGTTATATTTAACTTTAAGTGTTGGGTATACAACTTATAGCCTAGTGAAGAACAAATTCTTCTGGGAATGCAGGAAGCTGGTCCCAGTCCTGAAAACCATTTTTAAACTGTATACAATGGTCCATGAATAGGAACAAAGCTACCATATCAACATTTTTTATGCTCATTCTCTCTTCAGCCCTTTGCCTCTACAATTCTTGCTTTTCTGGCTCAGAGCAGAGGCACCTCCCTTTCAGTTCTGCCTCTTGTCAGATAAGCAGGGCATTCCTGAGCAGTGGGTTTCAAATATTCTCAGGCTGGGAAGCCTGGGTCCTGCCTCTGTCAGCTATTGTGCTAACTACTGAATGTCCCACCAGGGTAGGCTTGGCTTTGTCTGCCCAGTGTGAGCTTCCCTTTTCAGTCAGGGAAGGTTGCCTTAGTCGTTTTAGAGTGATTTTTTTCTAAACACACCAACTGACATTATATGTTTGGAGAATTTAGGTGGAGGAAGTTTAGGTGGTAGACACCTCCCCACAGACTAAGGTGCTTCTATGTATCTGTTTTGTGGTTAGGGAATGGAGTTGTTTCTTGACTAAGCATTTCTGAAAATGGACGCCGATTTTGGATCTCTAGCATGCTGTAGGCAGTTGGTGTATGCTGTCATACAGACACACTGCTGCCACCATTCCTTCTGTGATTCATCTGAATCTGGATATTGGTATTCTTTCTTAAGAAAACAAATTGCATCCCTTCTATTTTTTTTTTTTTTTTTTTTTTTTTTTTGCCTCATTACATTTTCTCAGTTTTGTCACTCTGTGCAAGCTCCAGGTACTATTAAAAAGACATTGAACTAGCTCCACTAGCTTTTGCTTCCAGCCCTTCCTTTTGTGATACCTTTGCATTTTTAATCTCATCTATGTGGCCAGAAACTTCAGCATGGGGGCTGTTCCTGGGCAAATGAGAATCTCCCTGTAAAGAACTCTTTTTGAGTGTCCTTGAATCTCACTTTGAGATTTCTGTCCTTCAGGCTGACCAAGAGTTGGTCTTCTATCTTAGCTAATCCTCTCAGAGCTGCAAACAGCTTTTCAGTCCTAGGTAAGCTACAGACATTTTTCAAGGTTTAGTTTATCTTCTGTTATCAAGCTTAAGACATATATGTTTTAAAACAAATGTTGGTCTTACCTCAGTTATGACTCTCCTCAGTTATACACAATGCACTTGCCCAGTCAGCTACCTCTGTGTGATTGCCAGCCAACATACAGGAAAGACACAGGAATCAGCTACTGTCGGATTATTCTCTGCTGGTTCTTTTCACCAGTACCCATTTTTTAAAGTACAGAATGTGATTTAGATCTCTCTCAGTTGTCTTTATTATATCCGGAGTTTCTATCTTTGCTGCTGAGATTATTTTCTGTAATTTCATTTTCTCCCAGGTGCTAGATGCTGTTCAGATATTGCTTTGGACAGCAGTGCTTGAGAGGAAGATCATATCTAGGGGTGCATGTTCTATCACTTCTGCTTAAATGGAGCTGGTGCTTCATCGTGAGATCTTCCTGGGTCTTCCACAGAATGAGCAGAATTATATAAACCCTTCAGTTCTTCTGTCAAGTAGTATTTGTGATGATAGCAACCAGATTACTCATCTGGAGTGTTGTCTACAGATTCTGTGGCCCAACTAAAAAACCTGTCTTATAGACCAAAGATAACATGGTTAAATGTGCCCAAATAACCTAAGACCCTACCTGAAAAAAAAAAAAAAAAAATTAGGATTCTAAATTTAATTGAAAATACTTCAACATTCTTTTGCATTATTGGCTATGCTAGATTTAAATACAGGGATTTTAAATATGCATGTTTTCCATATTGTGTCATTATACCCTGGAGATGTTCTATGTAAGCTGTTTTTAATTAGATTTGTGGTTAAAAGAAGCTGCCTTTGTCCTAGTTGCGAAACTAGATGTATTGAATACTTTTAATGGCATTCTCTATCTATTCTGTGTGTGTGATCATTTACTATTTTTTTCCAAGCTATAAAAAGACAACCAAAATTAGCTTCAATTAATAGAGGCACGATACTGGTGTGATTCTGATCTCTCATGTAGTGAATGGGAATCAGCTAGTGAATAAACACCTGAAAAGTGAATGAACTTAAAATGCTAATTTACTGAAAATTTAGGATCGCTTCCACAACCAGCTAATTTTCCTTTTCGTTAATCCCTTCTGATGTGGACTGTTCAGCACACAGATACATTTTTTCATTTGCGCATTTCCCTTTCCCAGAGGAAAATTTGGCAGTATCTTGCTGGGTTGCTAGTGTGTTGGCCAATCCGAGCTTTGGACCATGATCTGGTATCCCATTTTGAATCTAAGAAATGTAATGATGAAAGAGAGGAATTCTTAGCCTTGGCCTAAAGCACTCTGCTTGTTTAATAATGTGATAGAGTAATGTGATGTCCATATTGAAGCTAGTCGGTGATGACTTCATTTGATATGGAACCAGCCCTAGGCTACAAAAGAAGGCCAGCCAGATATTTTAGGGCTTTTTAATCAAAGGATCACAGGATTTTTGAAGATATCTTTAACACCCAGTTGCAGTGAAGGATTTTTCTTCCTAACCTCTTTTCAATGTCTGACTATATGACATTAAAAAGCAAAAACCTCACACCACTCCTCCTTTCTCCAAGTTGATTCTCCTAACTGGATATTTGCAAATTGGGAATCTGTACTAAATTTGGAAACACAGTATTTTAAGTGTATAAAGAGATAGTTTTTCAATAACTGATGAAAATGAAAACCTAGAATATCCTACTACTTACTAGTGAGAGATTGGGGATGTAGTTTTTTGAGAAAACTTTCAAATAGGGACTAGAAGTTAGTAAAAAAAAAAAAAAGTACAGAAGAAAAATCACGGAATCTTTTTTTCCCTTTTTTTTTTTTTTTCCTTTCCCAAACTAAATCCTGATTACTCATTTGATTAACTCTTTTTTGGGAAAAGTTAACTGTTAATTTTTGCCACTGTAAGGAATAGTAGACTGGTATGAAACAAGAGATTTGTATAACAGATGAAGACCTAACAATTGGTGCGGAATAATGACAGATGCATCACCTTCAGCTGAAGACAGGGTGAATCTTTATGTCTGTCACCATGCTCATGAAAAGGACGCATTTTTGTAACTTTTCCAGAATTTTAGTGTCTCTCTCCCCTTTGCAGGTAATGCTATCTTATATGCAATAACAAGATGAAAATAGATCTATGATTTTTGATTCATGTTTTCTGTGGTTGTTGTGTGACATTTGCAAGCTCAGCAAGTCATGTGTTTTCAAACGAATAGTTTTGTATAGTATTTTAAAAGCAGCGATGGCTTCAGTCTGATTTGGAGTGGGTGACCATAAAACTGAAAGGAGAATTTTTTTTTCTCTGTAAAAAACTACCATACCATAGATTACTTTCAATCAATCAAACAAACCTATTAAACAAAGTTGCTGACACAGGTGGTAACTGGTTTCTGCCAATATCCACAGAGAAAGTGACTTCTATCATCACAACATGATACAGAATAGGCTTCCTTGTGCATTTCCTTTGTGAGGGAGTCTGGCAAATATCTTTGTAATGCTGTCGAAGAAGAGATTACATCTCCTCACCTGAATCGGTAGCTGTCACAAGGTTTTCCAAAAACTATAACATAAATCTTAGTTTTTTGATGATTTCTGAGATTGAATTCAGTTGAGCTGAAGCCTTTATTGCATTGAATCGCAATGAGAGTCAAGGACCAACGGACATGAATAAGAATTAAAGAGATGCAAGAAAATAGCCCCAATAAAAAAGCGCAGCACTTGGATGCCACAGTTAGATTGAGTCCTGAATTGCCTTTGATAGGTTTCTCAATCTTGTCAGTAATGATGGTCTCCCATGGTGCCAGCAAACGGCGAGCAATTTTCTGCAGTAGCTGCTGTGACCAGATTGTATTAAGATGAAATGTTGTCAAGAGACATATACAAAATCTTCTCCTTGCTTGTGTCGGATGTAAGGAAGAAAACCATCTTTCTCTGCTTGGTGAAGCATAGAGAACTTGCCTCAAATCAAGGCTGGAAGGAAATATGTTTGTTTTTCATTCACAGACTGTTTATTGTATCTTTATTAGAGACAACTTTTGTAACTGGTATAAAATTAAATGGTACAGACTATTTTCAATATATTAAATTGCATTTGGTCATGTATGTGGATATACTGTCAACAGTAATGTTTTTTAGAGTAACAGAACCTAGCAGGAACATTTGTAGACAGCATTGCATTGTGCCTAATACAGGCTTTCTCTACATAATTTAAATTTTGTTTTTCAGAAGTAAACCAGATTAGCAGAGGATTAGTAGCATAGAATATTTTAGCTGGAAGGGACCTAAATGATCATCTAGTCCAACTGCCTGACCTATTCAGTTGCTGATGAGATGGGAGAACAAAATTGTTTAGATGTTTATCAAGGAGCACTGACAGAGATGACAGGCATCTACATCACAGATGTTCATTGCAGTCTTCCATTTGAGACCTGTAAGATGACAGACATTCACAACTAAACAGTTCTCTAATGGAAATTAAGGCATTTTAAATTAAAAATAAATATGAACCTAATTATGCCAAAATCTGGAAACAACAGGAAGTCATATCCAGTTAAGTTTAAGTAGGAATTCTTGGACGGGATTTTGGTTAAGGTTTGTGTTCTTGTAATTACTTTTGCCAGTGAAAGAGACATACCAGCAGGTACTGCATACGAAACAGTTTCTGCTCATAACCAGTAAATCAGAAAATGTCTGTCTTCGCATAATTGTGAGGGATAGTACTTTTGATTTTAAGTGGATAAAGTGCATAAGCAATCAGGTGTAGCTGAAAGTAGAGGAACCATTCTAAATCCTCTAGACATATATCACAGAATCACACAATCACTAGGTTGGAAGAGACTTTTAAGATCATCGAGTCTAACCCATACCCTAACATCTCAACTAGACCATGGCACCAAGTGCAACATCCACTCTTTGTTTAAACACATCCAGGGATGGTGACTCCACCACTTCCCCTGGCAGACAATTCCAGCACTTGATCACTGTTTCCGTAAAACCTTTTTCCTAATATCCAGCCTATATTTCCCTTGGCACAGCTTGAGACTGTGTCCTCTAGTTCTGTCAGTTGCTGCCTGGAGAAAGAGACCAACCCCCCCCCGACTACAGCACCTTTCAGAGAGTTGTAGAGGGGAATAAGGTCACCCCTGAGTCTCCTTTTCTCCAGGCTAAACAACCTCAGCTCTCTCAGTCATTCCTCATATAGCTTATTAGCTGATAGAATTAATGGACACATGGATAATTATCATGAATACTTATGATGGTTATTTAAATAGAATGCTTGACTCATAAAGCCACTGGAATTTTTCAAAGTTGTTAGCAAGTACATGGGTAAAGGATATTGTCAGAATTTACATGTGGCTTTCAAAAAGGTGGCTTCCCAAAAGTTTTAAGGAAATTAAATAACTAAATGTCTGCTGCCTATACAGTTTCTTTAGTAGTCAGGTAGTGGAAAAAAGAAAAAAGCAAGAAATAGAAATAATGAGACTGAATATAGATATGACCAAGTCTGTTCATGATATTTAGGTTAGCTCAGCATAGTAACCACAAGGTTCATCAGCAACCAACTACAAGATGAACTTATACAATCAGTGATTGAACAGTGGAATGCAACATCCACAGATCCAAAGTGATACAGGTACAAAAGGAAGTCAGAACTTTACAAAGAAAATGAAGGCCTTGAGCTATCAGTACTTAGGAGGACCAAGAGTGGCCTGGCTAGGCTGAGCACATCTTCCTCTATAAGTAAGAGGGGGATGAACTGAAGCCAGCAGAAAGCAGGTTTGGAGCATTAAAAGGAGGCATGTTTTCAATAGCCACGGTACCTATTGAGGCAGAACAAAATTCTTATGTATTAAAGCTAAGGAGCTAAAATTGCCCTAAAAATTATTTCAAGGATAGTTTTCTCTCTGATGGCTCCAAAACATGGCCTATATTAGTACTAGCAGATGAAAACATAAGCACCTTCTGTGGCTGGCACAGAGAGCTTCTGAACTGTGCTGCTGTCAGCACACCTTTCACAAGCAGCCATATAATAATACTGGAAAATCTGTGATGTGTTTCTTCACTTGATACTGTTTTCAGTCTTGTGAAGATAAAAGTACAAAGTGAGACAGAGGCCTAAACTCTCAAGTTGAATTCCTCATGGGTGATGAGGTCAGCTGAAAAAACAGGATGCTTCTGGAGTGGTGAAAGGGAGAAATTGCATTTCTGAACTCCCGAACCTAAAAGCTGAGACAATATATAGTGAAATGAAGGAGTTGAAAATATGAGAAATGCACCAGCCAAGGTGATTGAGATTGATGGATACATGTGAGCAAAGTGCAACAGCTCCCTCTTAGAGAATCCCTGAAGCTGCATGACTTAGCAGGAGTAGGACAAGCTGAGTTTCTGATACATAAGCTTGAGCAAGATGTGAGTAACTTTACAGATCTCTGCCAAAATGAGTATGTCCAAAGATAGTTTATGTGTATTTGAGGAAGTATGTTGGAAAGAAATTCTTCCAGAGAGTCTGTGAAGTTTTTTCCTTCTGACCATGACAAGATGTGACAGCTTTACAAGTGTGAACTCGGAGGAGAAAAAACCCCACTGTGTTTTTTCTTCTTTTTATTGTGTCAAGTAATTTCCTGTTAACTGAATGGAAGTAATAACTCATCTTTTCATATCAATATAACACTGCATGTCTACTCTCTGGCAGGTCTTAAAACAATAGTAAGTGCTTGTTGGGTAACACTGCTTCATCTTCACAGGTTGTTTTGATTCTGTCAGTAATTTAAGTTGCAGCTTAGATAGGCAGTAAGTATATATTCAGTAATCAATTTGAGTTAACTATTTGGAGAGAGACGTACACACTGAAGAGTTGTTAGTATATCCTTTATTCTGTGGGTGTACAGCATATGAAAAAACCAGATTGTAGTAGGTGGGAATGGTAAAGATCTCTGGAAACTGATGAAACTTGTGGCAGTTCATCCTGAGGATGTGGCTAACTGCTAAATGTGGCTAACTACTGTTAAATATCATTTCTTTATAAAATTTTGCCTTGATTTATTAATTGCTCAATTAAAAGGCTTAGATTGGTTAATGTTGGTTCTGCTATTTGTCATGGATGCAGGTAGTACTTGTATCTCTGGTTGACAACATTTATTTAGTTCTCTCCACTTTCTGCATCTCTGGTTCAGCTTCTGATGTTTCTTTAGGCCCACTCAAATGTTTCATCTCAATCTTGTGTACTTTGGGCATTTCCCTGAGTAGATAGTCTGCCTTTTGAAGTGGAAAAATCCCATCCAATACCAATTTCTTTGTCTGTCTACCTTACACTGCCCATATTTTACACAGAATTTTTCTGTTTCCACAGAATTTATCAATTATCTTTTATTAACCATTTTATTCTGAAGCTACTTTAAAAAAAACCCAAAACCTTCTACTAAGTATTTCTCTTATTCCCCTTCAAGCCAAAATTCTATTTTTCTTTTCCCTGAAGCCTCCTGATATTTTTCCTGTAAATCATTCTGCATACCATCCCTAGTTTCCAAATCGAAATATCCCTTCCCATTTGTTTTCCAAGAGCTGTACTCTTTGTTTAGTCTCTCCTTGCAAGCTCTAACATCTTTCTTTTTTCCATATCTTACAGCTGCCCAATATATTTACATGTTTTTGTCCCTCTTATGTATGCTGATGTATTTTTGCTGCTCAAGATCTTTTCTGTTTTAAAAATTACCTGCTTGCTTTGCTTCCATATATTGCCTTTGTAACCTCAGCCTCATCTCACTGGGCTTTTATTCTTTTCTAATCCTTGTATTCTTTTCCACATCTGAAAGGGCACTTATATTTTCTCATCCTGTGAAAGACCTTCTATCCTTTAAGAATCCTTTGCTAGCTCTTTTTTTTCATCTCACTCTTTTTTTGGGGTTTTCTTCACAGTCGCACAGAATGTAAGCTATGGAAAATGAAGTTTTTTTAACAGCTGTCCTAAAAAAGTGAGACCTGTATTTCTCATTCTCCTTTGTTGCTTTCATATTGTGTATTGTTGGCATAAAAGGATGTTCCTGTTCTCTCATGAAAGTATAGCTGCCTTTTTAGGGCCTTGGTATGAGTAGAATTGCACTTCTGAGACGCTGAGGCTGTATGTGCTGCAGTCAGTGCCCAGCCACAGGATCAGTTTGTGGACCAGAAGATTAATTTGAACCATTTCTTACTGTAAGATGAGTTCTTTGGGTACTGACTTACCTCATTTATAACTTGAAGTGAAACAATCTATGTGAGCATTAACAAATAAAGCCTTTGCAACAAAGAATTGCCACAGAAGCATTCTGATATTACTTCCAACAATACACAACCTGAATGCTGAATCTGTAGGACAGGTACACATAAAAATGATTGGTCAAGAGATTAAACCTCTCTGTCAGGTACTCAGAAGACATTAGCTGCCTAACATCTAAAATATCAGCTGTCAAAGACCTTAAAATCCTGCTTCTTGAGCAGCATGATCCAGAGCTAGGGTGAGAGGAAAAGTTATCACATATAAGACTCTGAAATGAATGTGTATTATACCGGTGTCTTTCAATTCCACTTTCACCAAGCTTTCTGTAAGCAAAACAAGAAACAAGTTAGAGTGGAAGTGGAAGAATTTAAAATGCACGATAGCTTGGAATTTAATTTGATTTGTAACTGGTTACAGTCCATTCCCCACCAACCCATCTGAATTTTTGTTTTTTTTCATTAAAAAACAGGGTTTTGCAACTTTCAATAGGATTGCTAATAACAGAACACTGTCTATTCATTTAATAGCTTTTAAATAACTGCATCTTTTTTTCTAAAAATATATCTAAGTGCCAAATTAGAAAGGCTTATTTCTTCCAATGCTAATGCATCTAAACTGAAAGCAATTCTTCCACTGTATAAGTCTTTAAACTTCTGTGGTATTTGTAGTTGAGTGAATCTAAAGGTGCTTATTAATGGAGAGTAGAAAGTGTAGAGGTAGAGAGGAAAAAGTTCCTATCACAGCTCAAATACAGCAATTGTCTCCTATACTAAATTTTCAGTGTATGACTTAGGAATAGGTATGTCAGTGTTCTGTTTCTGAGGGAGAATTCCCTTGGCTTTTGGGTCCATAATCGTTCATAGTTCACACAATCTGCAGTCACATGGGAGGTGTCCTTGCCTTCACTTGTCATATAAGTGATGGAAAGTTACTGTTATATTTCCAGGGAATCTGTGAGGCAAATGCTGAATGTCTTACAGTAATTACAGGAAAACCCAAATATATTTTTCCCTTAACCTTTTATAAACTTCCATAACAATCTATGTTTTCTCATTTCAGAAATCAAATTTGAAAAGATAGCCTGTAAATCTAATTTTCAAGTACATTTTTCCCTTGTTAAGCTTTTTACCTGAACAAGGTCAGACAAACATCAGTTTTTCTGCACAGCAGTTTCATCATGGGAAGCAGGTGTGGATATGTCCTGCAAACACAGCATAACTTTCTCCCAAGCTCCCCTCATTACTACTTCCATAATGAGATGCCATTCAATGGGCACAAACAGGGAGACTGAAGTGCCAAACACCTGAGCCCAGTGCTGTTGGTACCTGTGCATTCCTACAGTTAAAACCCCATGCCAGTTTCCCATCAGAACTGTCTGGCTCCAGCTATTTCTTTCTTTTATCAGGAGTTAGCACCAGCCATTGCAACCTGACACAGCTTTATTTCCAGCTGAGGAGTCCAGTCTGTCTTCTGCCTTTTCATATAGGGGGTCAGAAAATGTTTTTGGGATGATTCCTACCTGCAGAACTGCTGTGCAAAGCAGTAGCACTTTTCAGGCATGGGATGGGATGGAGGCACTGGGACAGGATAAGGAAGAATGACAAAGCTACTTATCTGAACATCTTGAATGAAGTTTCTTGATGTGTGGTACATATGGATTGGTTCTGAACATCTTATGCAGTGATATCAAAACCAAATTATTTTTTAAAATTCTCCCTGGAGCTTCCTCAGTTTCTGAAAATAATTTTTGGCTTACTCATGCCAAGTACATGTGAAATGCCCTTACGTCAAATTAGCACTGTGGTGAAGTCATTATTTCTGCTTAATACTTCTTGCTCCTGCCCAAGAATTTCATTAGTACTTTTTATCGTAACATCCACCTGCAAGTTTATATTCCCTCTGAACCTTTTCATCATTTTCCAGAGTTCAAACCTCCTGTTCTGATAGTGTGGGCCATATTCATGGTTCCTAGGTGTGCTACCTGCCCAGTAATTCGTTTCTATTCACTACTTCCTTCTGCAGATCTGAATTTGCAAGCATTCTTTGTGTAATTTGAAAAATCAGCCATCTTGTTTGTTGGGGTTTTTTATTTACTTTTTCATGCTTTTTAATAAATTTTAGTGGGGTTGTCTGAATATTAAAAACCTGCACTTTCAGGATTTTGAGAATCATTACATATTAGTAGATAATTTTAGGTCATTTGGTATGCCTCATGCATTATTTACTGGTACTGCCTGGTGTTGCACTATTTTCTAGTTTGTAGTTAATGTGATTCTGGCTGAATCAATACAAAATTCTAAGAATATCCCAGGTTTATAGTTACCAATTTATAACCTCTTAAAATAGTAGAACTAGGTATGGCTGCCAAGACTTTCATTATAGAACTGCAAATGTAGTGTTTAACTGTATTCCTATCCTCTAGAAATCAAATCTTTGGCAATCTTTTCTTTCATTATGCACAGTATTCATACTTCTTTGTTTGCCTTTGTTGGATAATGAAATGTTAGACTGCCTCCAAATTCATAAGTATCCTGAATATCAAGGGGTTTTTATAAAAACTGGTAGCAGTGGTTGAAATATCTCTCCACTCCTCTTCATAGAGTTTTGAGAGGTCATTATAAAAAAGAAGCAGTTTAAGGAATTATTTTCCCTAGTCCATATTGTGTAGTTATATCCTTAATTTACTCACACGGTGAAAAAAAAATCTTTCTGAATTCTCGTGTGATGAGTACCACATTGTGCTCTTTGTAAGTTCAAGTATTACTTGAATATTTGAGTCTCATTGGCAGTCATGAAATTTTATCATTTCCATTTATAATTGACATTTTTACTATTGCTAAGTATTCTCATCTTACTGTATTTAAAAGCCTTTTTCATAATGGCTGTATACCTGCCATCTGTGATTTTATTCTGGTTGATCTTAGATCACATTCCCATGTTTCTGATAACATCCATCCTACTAAATAATTTCCCCTTACTTTATCATTCTCCAATTTGGCATACAGCCCTTGGGGAAGTGGTGATAAAAAAGGAAAAATGTCATCTAGTTGAAACCTATTATTTGTTCCAGTTCAGTCACTGTGTAGTTGTACTGGAATAAAGAACATGGCTTATTTTTATGTTTACCAAAGCAGTGACATATTTAATATTTTGTTGTTTGCACAGAATATTAAATGAGTTCCTAAAAACCATGAGAGGATCAGCTCTCCCCCCCCCCCCCCCCAAAAAAAATAACACAAGTACAAGGATTTTTTATTCAGAATGAACAATACATGTAAAATAAAATAAATTTTAGCAAAGCAACCGTGTTTATTAGTTTAGTCAAAGAAATGACATAGTTTTCTTGGAGATAGTTAAGGTCTGACATAAAAATTGTGTAAATCTTTTGAAATAAGCTTTTATTACCTTAAAATTCAGTGTAGTTAAATTGCTTCCATTTTCAAACCCTTTTCCAAATATGCCAGTGGGCCAGGCATCACATTGTGAATCAAAAATCGTGTTGCTTTTTGTTCCCTCTGGAAGTCAGGTGTTGATATTTTCTAAGGAGTTGTTTGCTGCGTAGTTGCTGTGCTGGAGCAGGGCTGAAGACATATTACTGTGGAGTCTGTGGTTTTTTGAACATAAATGGAACACCCCTCCAGCCTGCTGTGACGAATTTCCTGCACAGTCATGCCCTTGAATCACAAGCAATCAGTGAGGCATGGTTGCAGGAGAAGATTCTGCGAAAGAAACCGTGGGGGAGGGGGGGGGGTGGGGGGTGAAAACTACCTTTTAGAGGGAAAAATGTAAGCAATAAGGCTATAGCTCAGATACCACACTCAGCTCCAGGTTAATTCTGGAAATTATGTATATTGAATCTGCCACAGGATCTTGGGCTTGAAAAGGCACATGTTGGTAGCAATGATTTTAATCTTAAATGATACAAGAATTGTCCTACTAAATTAGAGATGATTTCATTCCTTAATAGACATGGAATAAAAATCTACCTTCGGTTATCAGGTGATAAATGCCTTGCAAGAGAGCTGTTACTCGCTCATGCCAAAAAAGCCAAACCTCTTGGATATCAAAGTCTAGATTCAGTCCAATTTTAGGTGCTCCTGTAAAAAAATTAGGAAATTTCTGAGTGCTCATCCAGGCAAAAATCTCTGTAACCCTCCTCTCTGTTGGATAAATGGAATTAACAAAAATTGATGCAACAGTAGAGTTGGTATCCTACAAACAAAAATGCAAATACATTTCTTTATTCCTCAAAAGGAACAGGCTTTTTATGCATAAAAGAGCTGATTGGATATCTTGCATCTTCTTGTTCCTTCTTCTTTTTTTTTTTTTTTTCCTAAATTCCAGCTAAATTCAAAAAAGAGGTTTATTTCAGCACCCATTCACAAAAAGTTTCCATTTTGATATGGACTCTCATTGTGAAAAGGTGATTATAAAGTCAGGTTTTTTATACTGAAAATAATGTACCTGATAAGGAAAAAAGAATAAAGATAGAAATTAAAATGTTAACTATTGGAATACAAGGCTACCATATTTTGTTTTTAGAATAGATCATTTGGAATGGAAGATTATTGAGAAAAGGAGTATTAAAATCTAATGTGAAGTACTGAAAAGGTAAATTTTCATAATCCAAATAGAAGTTTCTCAAATGCTCCTTTATTTATTTGTGCTGTTTCAAAAAAAACTTGCCCAATAGACCATAAAAATCTTAAGTGACATTGTAGTTTGTTACTGTTTTAAATATTATTAATTATTAAAGTAGCTGTGTTGTCCTCTTTAAAGTAGTTATCCATCTGAATAATTGATAACATAATTGGTTGTGTTTATTCCTATTACCTAGGGGCTTGTCTGTTTGCTGTTTTAACATGGCTATCTTGAAGGAGGCAACTGGTAATATGTGAAACAGTTTTTAGTGCTTATTGAAGACGATACAAGTGCATTATACTGATTGTTGGCGAAGGATTGCTACACGTTTCTACAAAAATCTATGCTATACTTGTGTTTCAGGGAGGAAATGTCACTGTGATTCACCTTGGGATATTATAATATACAGCAGGGGGTTAGGACATTTTTGCATTTCTTTCTTTTTTTTTTTCAGCCAAGCAGTTGTTGACCTCTATCTCTTATGCAGTGGCTTTGTCTAACAGCACACATAATCACACAGCATTCTGTTTCCCACATCTTAGATCAGACAGCAGCGTGCAAAGCAGCTTTAAACCAGCAGAATGGCTGTCAAGGGATCAGAGTAGCAAACTGGTGAGGCTAGGAGTGAGGATGAAGAGGAACTTGGATCTCATGATACATGTAATGCATGGCAGCCATTCTTGGGTCCTTCAGACTTGGCAGATTTTTGGCTAATGCTGTGAGAGTGTTATAAATTGTGAATAGGATTTGCATGGGCATTGTATAAAATTTTCCCTGGTTGTGTGGGAGGATTGGCTGTTGAGCACCCAGGCAGTGAGCTGGGTCACCCAGCTGATTGCTGGGTCTCTAGCCCATACGGCAAAGTACAGTTTGCTGTTTGGACAATCCCACTATTGCATTAGATGCCTGCAGGAGGTGAGATGTGTTTTTTAAACTTGCTGCAAGCAGCAAGAAGAGCAGGCTGTGTAGTTAAGTTCAGCTCCACCAACAGTCACAGTCCATAGGAAACATGGTGAGTGGTTCACAAGTAGTTCTTTGCCTTACAGTCTTTGACCTGGGAGCTTGTTGTATGGAAAGGGAAGAATCTATTTGCCTTCTCATAAAAATTGAAAGTTGTCTCAGCATGGCTGTAAGAAATTATGAAGAAAAACATAATCTCTATGGCGATTGGTTTAATTGTGATGCTTCAGGAGGGGAGTAGTTGTACTAACAGCTTGAGACCTTTCTCAGCTCCTGTATCAGTTTGCACAAAATGGATATAATATTGCTGTTTCACAATACATTTTTGTGAATATCTAAAGACCACAAGGTCTGGAGAAATTCCAGGTGTCTATTGCTTTGTAAAGCAGTGGAGAACCCATTGCAAAAACATTTAATGGTGATGCTTGCTTATTTTTACATGTTAACAAAAACCTATCACTTCTTCTTAGTACATGTCACTGTAGGAATTGACAAGTTTGCTCCTAAGACTCCAATTTAAGCCATTGTCATGCTGAATACATAACAAGTCTGGGCTGGTTGCCTCCCAAAACTACTTTGACTGCAAAACAAGTACCCCTTCCATTCTATCCCATAGCAGTGGCAAATAAACACCTGTCTGTTTCTTCAGAAAATATAAAATGCAACATCTGAGAGAGTGTCTATATACAAGAGCATTCTTTTGTCAGAGAAATAATGCTTTATCTAAGAAAAGGCAAAAAAACTTAAAAATCACGGTGTACAGCATTAACATCTGGTTTAAAGTGTGTTAAGAGCCAACAACTCAATGTCAATTTGGTCTGACTTTACGGTATTACTTGCTTGATTATGGCTCTCACTGGGGGAGCCGAGCATTTCGATATCATCCAAAGCCCCTGAGAACGATTCAAACCAGCTGGTATTCTCTATATTACATAATTACAAAGCACGCGCCGCCGTTTGGCAGACTGAAGAGGCACTGGGGGCCCATTTCTCAAAATATTTACAGCCTTTTATTCTTCTCTAAACAATCATTTGCATAGTAAAAGTGATATACAGCGCACAAACATGGGGTTACTTTATTTCCACTTTCTCAAACTTACCTGGAAGTGGCTGTGTTTAGCAGTGAATAGGCAGAAGTGAGATGAAGCCAGCAGGGGTAAAGGCTGCAGTTTTTTCAGGAAAAAGTTCATGTTGATTTGGTCAGTGAAAGATGGTGAATGTTTCAAAGAAAAGCTGAAAGATGCATAAATATTTTCTCTATGTGAAAGTATATCGTGAAATGTCTGCCTTGGAAGTGGAGAAGTTAAGAAACTGCACGTGAGCAAGCTGGTCATGACAGGGTTGCTAATGTGTAGATGAGATGCAGCAGCTGCACCTTGTTAAAAGGTGTGTGTGTGTGTGCATCTTTAAGTAACATATTTTTGATTGTGAGATCAGTTTCTTTCTATGGCCAAGCCGGTAAAATTCTGTTTTATCTAAACTGAACAAAAAGCCATGGAAATTATCAATAGCTGAGATGCTGGGGGAAAAATGAAGGGAACAAAAGAAAAAAATCTGTTGGAATTTCTATCCTTATGTATCAGTCTGAAAGGGATAGGAGAATGATTAATGGTTAACAGTCTATTTTCTCCCTACTAGACCAAGAAAATGCATACACTTCTTGTACACACACAACTTTTTGAGTTACAAACCTCTGTCTAATCTTAGCACCCACAGCTTTCCATCATGCTATGTATGGGAGGCATCACACAATGTAGTTGAATTCTTTTAAAGCTCCAAATTCTTCTCAAGTTTTCTTGTATTAAATTCACATTGATACAAGGGAATCACATATAGCAGAGTTAAATTATTGAATAATGAATGTTTAAAAGTTCCTGTCCTGTGTAATGCAGGATTGTTTTCTTTTGTAATGGTTTTAATGAAGAGATTATTAAAAGTTATCTTGTGTTTAGTGTTAAACCGAACATCCTTTGTATTTTTGTCCACAAAACTTAAAATCTGATTTGAGCCAAACTTTTACATCTTATAAAATGGTTTTAAGGGTGAAAAGCTAAAAGTGATCATAGGCAAATTATTAGAGACACTCTAGGGAGCCTGGTATTTATATACTGTCCAGGATCTGAATGGTGAATCACTGATATGAACACATATGATTAGTTGTAAATCTCTACATCCCTGTGGGGGCTGTTATCATTTGATTTCCACACAGCAAGGATTACTGAAATTAATTTTTGGTGCCTGTTTGTTTCCCACTTTCAGGATGTTTTATTGCATTGCATAATTTGGGCTACAAGTGAAGGGATTGTAAGTGCAGAATCAAAATGAGAAACGTAGTGGCAGTCTGTGAGGCTGCTACTGTAAAGTAGCTTGCTCAGCACAGTGACACAGCGCGGCAGGTGTCACTGTGTAAACCTGCACACTGCAAACCTTACTGAATTCTGGACTATAGTTTGCTGTCTGGTCCGCAAACTTCGACTGAGTGCTAGTGAGTTTCCCAGCCAACTTCCTAAGAGAGAGCAAAGAAACGATGCTGCTGTCACATGGAACAATGAGACAAACACCTTCATCATGCAACGCCATGTTATGTTACCAGAATAAACAAATCACCCATTGCTCTATTTCTGAATTTAGGTGTACCACCAGAGTATCTGCCACAGGAGATGCTAGAAAATTTATTTTAGCCCTGCTGAGCAGATGGAGATGAATTTGTGTAAGAAAATACCTGACTGCATTTTAATGTATGCTGTTTTTTCAAGTGCTGCATGAATGCTCAAATAGGAAATCATACCACCAACAGTTGCTTTTTAATTCCCTCTGCCGTTTGGCTCTCATTCTTTACGATTCTGCTGGGTTTGCCTTGCAATCTTTCCTATGTAGAGACAACATCACGGAGGACAAATGTGAATTGTAGGGGGAAGAAAGGTTCACTTACAACAAAAGCGATCAATTAGCCAACAAGAATACTGCTCTGCAGAACCACATACTTACAAACAAGGAAGAATTGCTTGGGAATTTGAAGTGTGGGGTGGGCAGCCTTTTCTGCAGTGATCATGAAATACAGAAGTTCAGGATGTTGCAAAGCTTTAACAAGGCAAAAAGCAGGCTCATAATGCTGAGCTTTAAGAGAATAGGCTCTTACGTGTTGATGGATCTTCTTGGAATAACACCGTGGGATATGGCTCTGTACAGGAGAGGTGTCTAGGAGAGCTGGTTGATTTTCCAGAATCTCCTTCAAGCTTGGTCCTGTCTACCATGCAGGAACTGAGGCAATGTTAGCAAGAAACCTGTGTGAATGAACAAGGAAGTTGTGACAGAAGCCAAATACAATAAAAGAAGGTAGCAGCTACGAAGTGGAAACAGGGGTAGCTGACTCAGCAGGGAAATAGGGACATCATCAAGTGCACAAATCCATCTGATTCAGGAAAGCCAAAACCATAAAAAATAGATGTCAATACAGATTAAAGGCTTAGCTCTGGAATCTCACAGACTAATGTCTGTTCAAAAGTGGATCTGTTTATCCTGGAACCTGTTATCCTAATAATAGCCACAAAGCATAGAAGGAAATCCAGATTTATTAATTTATTTGTTTGTTTATTTATTTATACACTCATTTATTCATTCATTCATCTTTTCCCCCTGAATAAATGAGGGGAATTGACCTCTTTATGAGAAAAATCTAATGTGTTTGTGAAGAACTGCAGAACCTATGGGAAGGATTTCCACTGGAGGAATCCATGCAGGACTGTCTCCCATGGGAGGGACCCCACAGGCAAGAGCAAGGACTCCTCTTTCTGAGAAGAAAGCAACAGCATCAATAATATGTGTTTCCTTGACAATGTGGCAGTACAAAAAATAAAAAAAGTGCCTTAGCTCTGTGCAAGTCCTGCTCAGCAGTTACAAAACATCTCCTTATTATCAACACTGTGTTCTGCACAAATCCAGAACACAGTTCCATACTAGGCATTGTGAAGAAAATTAACTCTACCTCAGCCAAAACCAGCACACCCCCATTCCCCATCTGCCTACATTGCTGTGGGGGAGGAGGTAGAGAATCAGGAACAAAGTTGAGAACCTGACACCCAGCCATGATTAAACCACCACGTAGTGTAAGAACACTTCATAATGGAAGTCTGATTTCTAGTAGTAAGACAGATCCCTTGAAGAAGGCTGTACATAGATCTCTAACCAGGAAATGGGTCCTTCCATGCTGCTGCTGTAAGATTGTTGTGTGTTGAACACACCTTCCTGAATGGGTTCTGATCTGAACAGCAAAGTAATGGTTTTTCCTTTCCCCCTGACCCTTCAGATACATATGTACATAGTATAAAAAGGGTGTGACACAAGAATCAGATTTAAAACAGGTTTCTATCCACTTGCTTGTAGGTTTTGCACAACATTTGAGTCAATGCAGCTCTCAAATAGCCTGACTTTTCTCTTCGACACATTTCCAAAATAAGATTCCTTTGTATTTTGACTTCTTCCCTCTCCAGACACACTAAAAAAAGGTGTGACACCTGGTTCCATCCTGTATGATGATGTTGTTGTTTATGGAAACTGGAAAAAGCAGTGGTAGCTGGAAATCTGTCTGTCTGGATGTAGATAGATCTTACTAGTTGTTACTCAAGGCTGGCTGAAAATTCCATTAATTATATACAAGTATTTTTGTCCCCACAAATCTAAGTTATTTTATAGTCTATTCAGTATTGTAATTGCTTCTGAAACAGAAACTTCAGTGAAAAGTACCTATAGTCTTTTTTAGTGATACAGGCAGAGTGGATAATGAGTTGCATGTAAAACAGACAACACGCCTCTCCAAACTTATGTAAAACAGTATTGCTGCTTTGTTCTTTGCTAAGTTTAAATCCATTTCTTAGGTAGTAGATTCAATGTGTGGTGCTACTTTGTAATTTAACTATATTTAATGATTACATTCAATACTATTATTAAAGTTCAACAAAAAGAACAGTGAAAAAGCAGTAATATCCCCTATGACAACTCAAACAAGTAAGTGACCCTTATTCTATTGAAATATGCATCGTATCCTGATGTGATTAATTCTGTTTGAAAAGACTTTTTCCCTGTTGTAAGAGAATAGGCCTTTCACACATGGTTCAGTTTCTTCTACTGGCTTTAATAATTATATTTATCGGGTACTATTTTTTTCTCCTTTGTAAAAACATGCATAGTAATTTTTGTGTATGTATATTAAGTTGAATTGCCTAATTTCTCAGTTCTGTAAAACTGCACTGTAAAAGTCTGTACATCTTGCAACAGAAGAACTTTTGTGCATAACTAGTGTCACAGTACTCAAGGCGGATAATGCAGTTTGTGTTCTTCTGAACAGTATTTGTGCAAAATGTTCAGTGTGCCATTGTTTTAAATCATGATTGAAACTTTATTTGCTAAAAGTTTCTAAGATACACTACTTAAAATTTTGTCTTAAGCCATTGAAAGTGATATCTCTTTAAAATGCATGTCAGCTAGCATTTTACTACTTGAAAAAAGAAATAAAACCTAAAGCTTAATGAAGCAAATGCATCAATTAGATAATTAGCTTAAAAAGCAAAAGGGAATTTCATGTCACTTTTAGTTACTGAACCTTAGGCTGTCTTTCTAATTTACACATTAGATTTTTCATCAAGAGGTCAGTCTTGCACTTCACTTATGAAGATGGTAAAAATAGCAGACATGAAAGGAAATTTTTCAAACCTGAAGAATTGTGCCTACTGTGGACAAATAGTTTGCTATTTGTCCTAAAACAGGTCTCATATATGAAATTTATATGTTGATTAATAAATCATGCTTAATTCAGTTGCAGGAAGAACTTAAGTAAGAATAGTGCAAAGGGAATATTTTGTCTTGAATGCTATGTTGCAAAGCTGGTAATTATTTTTATAGCAGAACATTTTAGCTTCCTTGTCTTAGAGCTGATTGGGGAGGCAGTTTCCAACATTTCTTTCTCTACCTCTGTTTTATGGGATTCTAACATGATTTTCCTGCTATGACTTTGCTTACTTGAACAGTTACAGATTCTCACTGCTGGGTGAGGCAAGTGCAAATGGTTCCTGCAACTGTATGCTTGTTTGTAAACTGGTGTGACATCCTTTAAAACAGTCAGTAATCCATATCCTTCACTAAAAAGCACCTATTACCTCCCCCTTCCTTTGAAATCAATATGCTGGTTTCTTGATGGGTGGGGATTGTTCTTTTTATACACACAATATTTTTCAACTTCAAACTTCTAAGAAACTTGTGCAAGACTGCACTGGAAAGGAAGCAAACCCTCTTTTTCAGTTTCATCTATTTTTCAGTACTGTCATGTAACCCATGAAGGGCCACAAAAGGGGGCATCAGTACAGAAGTGTGATGTTTTTTAAACAATGAAATTGCTGAGAAAATGTTGCATATCTTTTTAACCTCTTCTTGCAGGCCTTTGATAGTCCTTAACTTGCATGAGGATTTTATCACCTGTCTATGCTGATACAGTGCTTGGTACTGTCATTAGAAACTTCTTTTGGATCACACTTGGATAACTTCTGAGCTTTTATTACTGCTTTCTCACATTGATTAATATCCAAGGAAAATAGCTGGTGAAAGAGATTTTACCTAGTCAAAATCCTGACCTTGAATTCTGATATCTTGCCTTTGCATGGAACATCTACTCTTGGAAACTGGTTGATAACTGACTTTTCTCTAAAGCCCTATATCTTACCTGTTTTAAAAAAAGGGATTTTCAGAGGCCTTTTAATTCTTTTAGGTTCTGTTAAAATCCCAGATAAATTCTTGATTCATTTGGCTATTGACTGCATAGTTCTTTTTCCATTATACTGTTAGGCTCCAAGTTCAAACAAATTAAATTGTTTGTAACTGGGTTTTATAGCTATCTTTCTTTGAGGTACTTGTAAGGGCTTTTAAAACTCAATTTATAACAATTCTTAAAGCTTAACTCTAACTCAAAATTGTAAATTCCTCCGACTGATCAAAAACTGAGTCAGAGGAAAAGCTTCCCATCAGTCTGCTCTATAAGTCAGTCTCCTGTACGTAAGCTGCCAACCTGATTTTGTTTGGAATGTATCTGTACAGCTGCTTTAAACCAGCTCGGGGCTTCTGTGCCACAGCAAAGAAGCGACAGAAATCCAAGAATTTGCTTTACTGTATCAAATTTCTGTGAGAACACTTTGGTTGCCTATTTGCAACCAAACCACAATTTTTGACAATAAATCACTGTAAAATAGACAAATATGCTTCAAAAGTCAGTTTGCAGTTCCATGTATCATGATGCAGTGTGCTTGAACCAAGGTCACTCAGATGCGATCCATCTATTTCAGTTCCCCATTTTACCTTTGCTTTCACCTCTTTTCCCTCTTTCATTTTCCACATCACGGTTCAACTACAGACCAGAAAGCTCGAGCACACTCTGTAAGCCTGCACAGCTGCTGCTTAGCCTCCCCTCTGCCAAGGGACCTCTCCTCTCCACACCTGCTCTTACTGTATTTCCAATCTACATAGGCCATAGGCACAAAAGTGACTGGAATATGCTTGAAGAAGTTCAATTAGCTTTTTAAAAAATTTCTTTCTTTTTTTCCCAGTTTCTCTTTATTTGTGCCAGATTGGCTTCACCTGCAATCTTACTAAGCCTAGCAATGGCTGCTATAAAAGCAACGTTGCTGAGTGTGTCTAATTTCTCACTCCATTGGCCTGCCAGCTCCAATGGTCTGGCTAAATAGCTGTGGACCTTCAGCACCAAAGGACAAGAGGGCAATCTTTTGTTGCACAGCTATAAAACCACTTCATCAAAGCTTTAAGAATTGCAGAATTTTATTGTACTCACATGCACAATATCATCTGAAAATTTCATAATATTGGTACTAAAAAGTAAGAATCATGATGCTGCAAATTCTGTGATGCTCTGAAAATATTTAGGTTATGATTTAAGAGTTTGGGGGTCTCTTTCCTCTCTAACACTCTTACCTTCTAGACAGTCTTTGTTTTATTGTGGACATGAGGACATTCTTCTGGGAGGTTTCGGTTACCAGCTCTTTTCCTGCAGCTTGTGAGTGCACTTTCTCTCTTCAGTGATCCCCCATCTTCTCTTCAGGTCCATCCAGCAGCCTCTGACCCCACACTTGGCATTTTGCTGGTACAAGTCCCTTTTGCTGTTTTGCACAAGCCATGCTTCCAGCACAGTCCTCATGCTAGGTTCAGCTTGAGATGGGCTTGGCACAACAAAATGTGCTTAGCAAAGGGTCAGGCCACATCTGGGACCACAGAATGAGACACAGGTCAGGTACCTCCAGTACCACAGTAACATTAATATGTAATGTCCTTCATAACAGTATCAGGTTTCAGTTTATTGCTGTTCCAGGAAGAGGCTTCAAGCAACTGAGTACATTCCTGACCCATTGTCTATTACATGTATCCTTCTTATCTCCCCAGGATGATGAGTTGTCTTGAAAGTGGAAGTATTTCAGGGAAAAAGGATATTAGAGGAGTTCATCAAGTGAACAATCTTATTTAATATTCTCCTTAATGACCTTGACTCACGAATGAAATTTGCTGATATAACAGAGATGGGGTCAATCTCAATGCAGAGTAGGAGTTGAATAACAAGTAGGATGAACTGGGTAATATGAAGAGCTGAAATGAATAAAAAGAGATGGATTTTAATAGTACAAGAGACAAAGCCGTGTATCAGAAGCAAATAATAATGTCTGCTATATTCTGAGCCCTCATCATTTAGAATAAAACAGACTTAAGTGCATTAAGCATTCATAGGATGTTTATGAAAAACTGATGAGATTTTGTTGTGCAAAACATGCAATAGCAAAAGACATATGATAAGGTATTTCTAGTTCTTGTACTGAGTAGTATCAACTATTTAAAATGTTTATGGAGTTCCTTCTGAAATGCCATGAACGTGTGTGTCTTCAAGAAGGATAAAAATTATGTTGAAATCACTGTAAATAAGGGCTAAGATTGCAAGTGATCAAGGAAATTATGTTTGTTAAGAACAAACAGGTGTCAGCCAGTTGAATATTATGTTTAAGTTTCTTTGTAACAGAAGGAGAATTTGCATGGTATTGCTTCTTCCCAGCTGATGAGAACATTTTCTCCAAAGAATCTGAGTCTCCCTGGTTTGGAAAAAGCAATATTTATGTCCTGGAGTTTCATGATATCATCCTAAAAGGAAGCTTGTCCTTCTGTGTTACTTTCTCAGAGATGAATTTTGACATAGTACCAACTGATTCAAGGCACTACCTTTCTGTCCACTTGTTTTTTTTCCTGAGCTGCAATGTGAAATGACAGAAAATGCATAAGCATGTTGATAATGATAATATCTGTGTACAGTGACAGAATCTTTCAGATGAAGACACCTTTCAAATTTTTTGCAATTTTTAATTCTCAACCCAGGTTTGGCTATTCTAGAAGAAATATTCCTAATTTTACTTCAGATACAGAAAAACTGTTCTTTTTCTGAGATTTTCCAAGTATTTGATCTCAAGGAACTCTAATTACTTTGACAGTTACCAGATATAATTCTGGTAATTTTCTAAGTTCTCATTAAAGACTATTTCAAAGACCTCAGAATACAGACATCTAATTATTACAAGGACCTCCATCTGAACAAAAAAGGTTAGTGGTTTTACTAGACCCAATAGGATTCCTGAGAATGAGACTGAGTCCCTAGATAGTTCACAGAAAAGCAATAATTCAGTTACTGTCAGAGTTTTAATAGATAACAATTTAGTATCAATAACCACTTTTTCTTCACTCTCCTAGATATTCATGCCTAGGTTTCAGGACAGGAAACTGAGGGGCTTACCTTAGAAACAACAAGCATTATTACATTTCTCAGTCTACATTAGAAAATATACAGAAGTTTTTACTGATGCTTACTGTACTTCAGAAAGGACAAGATGTCTAAACACAGGTATAAAGAGGTATACCTTTGTATACAGGTACACTAATACTCTGCTTTGAATAAAAGTTTGCTGTTTGTTAGGAGTTCCACAGGCTGCTCTATGTTAGCTGATAGGAAAGTTGGAGTATGAGAAATATTTAGCCCTTCTTAAGCATACTTCCACCCTTGACCTTTGTAAAAGAGTGTCTTCTCCCAGTAAGAGCTGTTCCCAGCAAGTGGTGGTGGTTGAACATGTTACAGAAAATAAAGGGATTTCTTGACTTAGGTGGTATAAAATCTGATGGACAAAACTGGGGTTTTGGGGGGGTTTTGTTTAGGGTTTTTTTTTTGTTTGTTTTTTACTGTAGTTCTCTTTGTATTAAGTATATCTGGAAATTTTGAGTCCCCCTCCTAATGTTAAAAACCATAAAGCCCCTATAGGTTTTACTCACTGAAAATGTATCAGATTATTCACTGCCATGTTAATTAAGGACACTTTTGTCCTTTTTTTTTTTGTAGCTTTAGTACCTTGCTCACACACTTTTTAACTCAAAATAGTCTCTTGTAGCAATTCCACCTTCAGGTAGATGATTATCTTGAATGATTGCCAGCTATGACTACCAGTTCCAGTGAAGAAAATAGTGGATAGGGTTTTTTTTTCCTTCTTTCTCTTGCATGCTGCTCCAAAAGACACTGACACCTGGTACTTGAGCCTTTCGACACAACAGTTGCCATGGGAATCTGAAAGTTTACCCCCAGGCCCTTTACAAAAGTGCACCTTCCTTGTGGCAAAGGTGTTTCTATGGTAACATTTTACTGGAGGCCATAGAACTTACATGGGATGTGCCATAAGGCTTCTTTTGCACATTATCTCTCTTAAATATGTCAATATAGGTTTAGCTATGTTAAGGCAGGAAAGAGTGAGAAGAAATGTTTCCCTTGCTGACTGGACTCTCTAGGAGTTATTGAACACTATTCATCAGAATTTTACTTTATTCCATGTTTTTATGCTGTGCTCTTTCATTTTTTTCCAATGGAATGCCCTGTTATTCAATGGTAGTCATTATCTGAATAATATGGGCTGATTGTATTATCTTCAAAGAACATACTGTATTGGTGTGATTTCTAGTTCTTCTGTAATAAACCAAATAAGACCTTTGATTTCCAAAAAGATGTCGTTGCTGTTTTTCAACTCCCTAAAATGTTTTGGTGTTTGTGAGGAAGTTTTTATCTGTAGTAAATGTACAAGACTGAAGGGTTAAGTATGGGGGTTTATTGTTTCTTTTCATTCACTATAGATCATTGTCACCTCTGATAATGGCTTTCACCTTAAAAAATGAGATGACACTTCCCAAATTAAAATGGTCCATGTTTTCTTGCTGAGAGTCATCCATTGATGTCAGCTTCCATTTACAGCAGAGCCTGAGCAAGCAGCAGCATTCTTGCCTTGTAATAAATAATTTTGGGTTATCATCATTGTTTTATTACTGTGCTATCAGCCTTTATATTTATTCCTATCCATCAGTGAAAGGATTCTTATTGCTGCCAGGTATGTGAGCCCATTTTGTTTCCCTGCCTGTTCTAAAACGCTGGTCCTGGCTTTGCATCAGCCGTTGCTTTGCTTTAACTATTGGGACCGGCTACAATCTGGGTGATTATTAATGTCCATCATTCTCTGCTGGCAAGGGTACAAACGAAGGTTTCAGCCAACACCGTGCTACTTTAACAGGGGTCTTAATTAGATCCTCTTCCTTGGCCAGGGGATGGTGGAGAAGAGAAAATGAGATGAGCTAACAGAGTTAGGACAAATAAAAGCATTTGGTGGATGCATTTCTGACAAATTAGCTCAGACTGCAAATAGAGATTGATTTGTTTGGGTGAAATGAATTGGTTTTCAGGAATGTAAGGATCAGACTCTTCAAGTTTAAGGTGAAGGAAGGTATATTTAGAGATAATGTTAGCTTTTCTTCTGGTATAAACCCTCAACTGAAAATTCTGTCTGAAGTTAGCTGTGGAAACTTTTCCATAAAAAGTCTTCTCAGGTAAGGAGCAGCTGTTCTCACACAGAAGTTGGATAAAACACAAATTCTGAAAATGAGAAACAAATTGAGCCACACCCTATAGAATTAATACTTTAAGTGCCTGCCACCTTAAACATTCTGCTGTGACAGGGGAGGGTGCCAGCAACCCTCATGCTCACTTGCCCAGAAGACTTCAGAGTCTTACTCACTCCTGGTGCACTTGGATTTATATCCACTTGAGATGAGTTTGCTCCAACTACATACTCTGAGCTGTTTGCCAGTGTATGATTAATACTATTTTTTGTATTTGTCACGTAGAAGCAAAAAGAGGGGAGAGGAAATTATTTCCATCCAACCTGTTGGCATTTGAAATATTTAATTCAGACAGCATTACTTTATTCTGCTTTGTAACATAGGTGTCACACAAATAAAAGCTTTAGATGAGAAACATTCATGCACACATGACTTTATCTGGCATTAAATCTTCTACTTGGAATAATTAACAATTCAATAAAATAGGAAGCCATATTTTCAGTAGGGGCTCAAAGAGGCATTTTAAATTATTCAGATACTTCTTAACATGCATGCATTGTCACACATAGGTTAGGTGACTGTGCACAATTTGATTGGTATCGTACCATTTGGTGCTCAGTTTCAGACTGACTCCAAATTGGAACTTTTGTTTACTTAGCTGTATTTCTTAGAAATGTGTTTTGCCAAGAGTTTAAGCAAGCCAAATATTTACAGCTGCTATTTGCTAAGGATTCTTCCTAGGGGAAAATCTGCCAGAACCCAAAAATAAAACATTAAGCCAATTTGTATGAAAGAGGATGAGAAATACTCTGTGATGCTACCTTTCCCTCTCCTCTTTGGTTAATTTCCATCCATGTACTTTTAGTTCTCTGAAATAAGTAATTTCTGTCTTCAAAATCATCAGTTGAACCCTTTTGTAATTGAATTGTGCCTAGCAAAATGAAGTCACTTAATTCTAGTACCTTGGCCAAATCAAATGAATTAATGCTGGCCTCCACTCCTTCCTCAGGTCTTCTCTGCTGTTACACAAAACTGCACTCTGGATACATAGCGGGCCTTCAGGGCACCATTTATTTCTCTTTACTTAAGCCTGCTGCCCCCTCTTCTCAGCAGTTCAGAAACTATTTAATACTGCATTTTTGTGCCCAGGAAGAAGGATGAGGCACAAAGGTTAGTGTAAACCTTGTTCTTATCTCGTAGACTGTGAGAATATAACTGCTACATCACTTCTTTCTTCTCTTCCTTTAATTTCTATCTCTAGCAGCATCTGTATTGCTAGTTTCAGGGGAGGGGGGTTGTTTGGTTTTGCTTTTTTTTTTTATGTATTGATTCTGTTCTCCTACCCACATTTCTTGCTCTTGGAGTGCAGCCTACTGATGGAAGACAGATCATGTGAAAAGGTAGCAAGGCTTTTTTTTCTTTTTTTCATGACTTTCAAGAAAAGGATATTTTGATGTTTTCCTTAGTGGTTCTTTTCATGGTGTTAGAAGAGAATGATAAATAAGGAGGTGATAAAAAATCTGCAATTTGGCATGCAGGGAATTCTCCCTTGAGTTTTCTTAGCTCCATCTGTGCCCTATGAGCTTAGAAGTTTTACAGAAATGGAGGGAAAGAGGGCCTGGTGATAAGCCAAATTCCCGTCCCTTTTTCCCTTGGCCGGCACAGGTTTCCTTATCCCTTGAAGTGCCAGATGATTTTTGTCTTGTCATAGGTGGAGAACTGGCACAAGGAGACAATCCTGTACCTAAGGAAAAGAGAGGACATAGAGAGGGTGCCACAAGTGCTCTGTGCTGCAGCCTGCATTTGGGATTTGAACCTTTCCTGCAGAATCTAATTTGAAGTAAGGGTCCAATTTAAAGCAGGAAAATAGTTTCCTGTCTTTGCTCATTGTCTCCTCTAACTTTCTTGAAAATTTTTGTAATAATTCCGTTTAATCCATGTGGAATTTTGGTGAGAAAGTTCAAACAGTATCGCCTTGGATATCACTGAGAGCCATGGTAACCTAAGTAACAGTCCAATAATGAACCTTCTCTTGTGGCATCATTATTTGCTCCATAATTAAAGTAGAAGTTTCCATTATAAGTTTGATTTTGTATCCTTCAGTGAAATCTAACAATTCCCATCAGCTTCAAAATGGGTTAGGTTTCCTGCAGGAGCAAGAATTTGTCTCTTCATTTCTTCCTCCTAAAAAAGGACAGGAATGATATAATATTTACATGGAGATGCTATTCATTAAAAAGAGGAAGATGTATATTCTTTTGTACCTAAGCAAGAAAGAATAAAATAAAATAAAAAAGTGGGATTTCAGATAGACTGACATGGGAGAATAGGGATATAAATACTTGCTAAGTATTTAAGTTTTAAACCTATAATTTATAAAAATATGTTATAATAAAGATTATAAGGCAGTAATTAATTAGAGTTACACTATGATTTGAAGATTTTTCCATAAACTCACTTTATGGTGACTATCTTGCTTTTTGTTTCTAGTTCTCATTTATGTAAAATAAGGGAGTGATGACATCTGTGTGTGTGTTTGTTTTCAAGAATGAATTGCTAGTTGGGATGAATATGGATATATTTATATATACCTAGTAACTTGGCAAACCTAATCATAAGCCTTTCAGAACTCTCATAGTAGCTTTCCTTTGATAAGTAAGGTAGAAAGTAGCCCCTAAACCTGCTGTTAATGCAATTACCTTGAAATTACTCTAGATGGAGAATTAAATCCAGGACTCTTAACTTCCTGGGTAAATTATCTAGCCACTAGGCTGAGACTTCATTCCACCCTTCTCCTTCCAGGACTTTAAACCAGGTAATTAAGCACAGCTCAAAATTTGGAGCTTTCCGCATTTCTTGCACTGATATCTGGGACAGGGTTTGGCTGGGTGTCAGTCACCCCTCCTGGAAAATAATTACAGTGTCTCTTGCAGTAAGATGTGTGGACTCCAGTGATACAGCACTTGATTATGGTGTGGGTGTCCTGGGCAGCTCTGTTACATGAAGCTCTAGCAGTACATCCTGTGAACTCAGTTATGACTGACACAAGATTTCAAAAGAATTGTTGTGACTGTTTTTGCAGTCTCTTAACTAGAAGCCAAGGTAGGAAATACCATTTTTGCTCTATAGGAGCAGAATAATCTAAAAACATATGAATGAACAGAATTTATTATTCTTCATTTTACCAGATACTTTTCTAATGAATTTTGGCAGTTGGATCTAATTAAAATAAATAGTAGTAAATGGGGAAAATAATGCATGGAAGCATGTCAAATAAAGGAATAGGTATCTTGAGAGACTTCACTGAATGTGTTTCATAGCCTGTTCAAGCTGAAGTATTGTTTAGTGCTGTATTTTGTATGTTGAGTAGCGACTTGTTATTTTAAGAGCTCTTTTGGGTATGGGTTTGTTTTTTTTTAGTGAAGGTTAGCTATTTTTGTACAGTCACATTACATCTAAACCAACTTGTCATGTATTTTGTTTCCCAGTAAAACAACAATATGGCCTGCCCTATTATTGAAATTTAGTTGGCTAGGTTATCTTAGCTGTCATTTTCTTTTGGAAAATATAGATTTCATGTTCTGATCCTTGGTACCACGATACTGATCTCTTTATGTGAAGACATATGGTGTGGGTGCACTGCAATCTACTGAAATAGAAGTAATTATTTTAGAATTGCAGTGCTTGGAAACATTCTCTTGCTTTTCTGAGTTTATCTGGAGTGCAGACTGACTACATTATAAGGAATCATATTGCTAAACTTCACATCTTTGAATTGCTGTTCAGTGTCTTCTGTCTATATGTGTTGGGGTTACTTCAGATTAGCACACCTGTAGGCAGAAGATGTCGTGTGGAAAACATGCTTATTTCAAAGGACAGCTGAAGACTTCAGACTGGTTCTTTTAGGAGGGGCTGTCATGTCATCCAATGCTCCAGTTCAATCCAGCCCTTATTAACGGTTAGTAAGCACAGAGAGGCAACTACCATTTTATGCAGATATTTAAATTCCACAAATTTCAATAATGTAAAAAAAGTAAAAGTAAGTGTTTCTTGTGTTTTAGTCTTTTACGAGGTATTTTTAATGAATTCCCATCCTAGTTTCTTTTTGTGATTTTTGGTTTTCAATTATATAATACTATGCTTCCAAAAAAAAAAAAAAAAAAAAATCAGGAGATTAGGTGGGAAAGGACTGTTGGGTTTTCTTTGTTATCTCAAACACAGTGAGCACCCTGGGTAGGAGACAACATCAAGTAGCAAGGATTCAGAGTTTTGTCTTTTTTTTCAACACTATTAACTTTGATTCTGCATAAGTTTCATGTGCCTCAGGGGCATGCTATCTTGGACAGAGGTTAGCCATTAACTGCTAACCTTGTCTGCATTACTATTGATTCCGCAGCCTTAAAAAGACAACTTTCTAAATAAAAACTGTGTCGCAGTCCATTGCAAAGTGTTTACCAAAGCAAGAGTAAAAAATGCTTAAAATGTCCCCTTGTGTCTCCTTCTTAAACAGTGTTATTAATTTTAAAGTAAATGCAGATGCTTTCCATGTGTGTTATGATAAAGATTGTAATTGGACATGCTGTTCTTCGATGAGCAGTAGAGGTTTTTAGATGTTTTTTCCTACTTATTGGGTAAATATCAAATCCTAAATCATTAAAGAAAGAAAGGAGAGAAGAATGATGGATGTGCTTTAGATCTAGTCACCATTCCTTCAGTTTAGCCTTCTGGAGAGGATGCAGGAGAGGGTTTCTTTTTCCCAAGAACAGCCAAGCTTTCATTTCTGTAACTCTTCGAAGAGTAAAGCTGGTCACCCAGTAGGAACATTCAGCTGTGTCCCAGCCAGGGTGACATGGGTAAAGGTAGAAGCTGAAGGCCACTGGGAAGCCCAGTCCCAGAGCTGATGAAAAAAAGAGAGGTTTTCCCTCTGATATGACGGCAAGGATTTTAAACCATTGTACCAAGAGTTGCTGAGTTGAAGGCAAGGCAATAGTTTGTCTTCCAGCCATTTTGTTTAATTTTTGTTACTCTTCAGTTTTGAATTTCTTTAGCTGCAGTTATCTAATAACTCCTCAGATTAAAAAAAAAAAAAAAAAAAAAAAAAAAAAAAAAAAGAAAGCAAAACCCAGCAAATCTTCAATTAAAGACTGTAAATACTTGATCTCTTTCTAGATTCTGGAAAGAAAGAGAAAGGCATTTGTATCCTAGGGCTTCAATGCCCTGAAACTATGTCAGGCTTTTCTTCAGTCACTCTCTGATTTACGCAATTAGCTTGAAATTCCAACCTTCCTGATTGAAAAGGGTAGCAGGGGCAGGCAGAGCAATGGTAGTGATCTATTTTGTCTTTATTCCAGCCATTTTAGAGTTGCTCTTTACATCACATGAACTGTAGTATGTTGTGTTGTTTTGTCCAGTCTGCTTCTGGGAATCCCAAATGAAAATTTCCTTCCTATGATTTTCTTAATTTCATCATACTTTCATTTTTGTCTCTTCTTTACAAATGCCTTTAGTATCTATGCAGTCTCTATCCAGGTTGCTTTTGTACCATTTCAAATAGTTTTAAAATATTGTTTTGCTGAAAGAACTGGGTGTGTTTGTTTACATTTAAACAGTTAGAGTTTTAACCTGATCTCCAGATGTTTTTTTGGTGATTCTGAAAATACATAAAACCACTGAACCAATGTATCAAGGTAGAACTTGGACAGCTGTAACCATTTTTCCTGTGGCATTCCCCAAAAGTCAAAGACTAGTGAATGAAATCCTCTGGTCCAATGTCCATCAGCACATAATCACCTGTCCTGCTTTTCATCTACATAGATGAGTCTACTGTGACAAGTCTTTTTTACCCATTACTGGATAGAGGAGCATGAGGAATGAGGTTTTCATCTGAGTGAGTCCCAAGATCATTGACAGCAAACTTTGCCTCATGAACAAACTGGTTCCAACACTTAAAATAAATATCGTAAATGCTCACATATTTTCTATAATGGCAAAGGGTAAAGTTAAGAGTCTTTTCATAAGTTTCTTCATAGTAATTTATTTACACATCACAGTTCTGCTATGGATTTTTCTCAGCTGTGTAGTAAGAGCGATGTATATGCAGCGACTTGGGCAACAGTTAGGGGAAAAATGGGATGGAGAAAGCTCAAGGGAATCAGTACATCGTCTTTCTACAGGAAAATGATGTTGCAGAAGTAGTGATATTGTTTTTACTGAAAGCTATTCTAAATAAATGGAATATTCCACTAGAGGAAATGGAAAGCAAATTTGTTTGGGCTTTACTACATACTAATAAATATTGTATTTTCAGTGGTGTGAAAGGAAACCTTTGCTATAGCCAAAGGAGCAATATATTTCTATTGTAAGAAATAGCCTTAAAAAACAAAAATAAACCACATGCAATACCTTTCTTTTTCTTTAAACAAACAAAATTTCTTTAATGAGGGAATGAAGGGAAAAAAGTCATTATTTTCACTCGACAACTAATCATTATGCCCTTGCCTTGGTAAACATATATTTTTCTCAGTTTAGCTACATTACATAATAAAACATTCTGGTTTCAGCAAATGTGTTTTCTGCTGAGTGTTGTGAAATTTAATAGAGAAGTAATGTCTTATTGATGCTTAGTTTTTGTGACCTTTTCCGTCTTGTATTAGTGACATATTGGTCCTCTGTCTCCAGTACTATGGGATTCTAATGGATAGTATAGAATGGGTCAGATAATGAAAGTCCCTGGTACATTAACTTTCAATTTCATGAATGTCTGAATACTGCCTGCAAGATGAATAACAGGCATTTCCTTCCTTTTGCATTTTAACATTTATGACCTGATTATGATGATTTTTTTTTTTTTTTTTTTTTTTTTGCTGTGTTACCTCACAACAGGTCCTCTATTATCATATTAAACTGTGTACTTCTGCTTTTTGGCAAAGATCAAATGTAATTTGCAGAGAGAGGCATATAATGTCCAAATTCTGTTAAATGAGACAGTCTAATGTCCATGTTTTTATTAGCAAAGGCATTTTTTTTGCCCAAAAATTTATGTTCCTTGTTTAATAAGGTCTCACTCAGATGGTTTAGGAAAGCAGTTAGACTTGATAGTGGTTGGTCTGTAACTGAAAAAAAAAATAGCAATTACTGTTATAAGAAGCAATTGAGCCTTGTAGGGCTGTAATAGTAGGCATGATACATGGAAGACAACCAAGGATGGGAATTGTCCAGTATTTGTAGGATATATGCAAGTCTACATAAGAGATAATATTACACATATATAAGATATATAAAATATAATATTACACATATTGTATATATGTTATAATGGGAAGCTGGAAGTAGGTTCATATTGCTAGTGTTAAAATAAATAAACAAATAAATAACAGTTAATAACTGAGGGTACAGCAGGTGGGAACTCAATGTTCCACCTCTTCGTAGTTTATTAACACAGCAGTTAGCCTTTATGCGAAGTGCCTAAGGAGCAACCTGCATCTTCCTAGGCTGGACTTTTAGATAATGTTTCAGAAGGTGTTACCTTGTATGTCAGAGCAGCTGCTTTCAAGAAGCCTCTGCAATGCCAAATTCTGTAGAAATAAGCACAAGATGTTAAATACTCAGAAGCTCACAGTCCATGGGAGAGTTCAGCTGCATTTACCCTACTTCCATTCAGCCACATTTGGAAACTGGAAGCAAAGTTGTTAGTGTCAGTACTTGTTTCATCCATTGAGATTGATGCATGTAGATGAATAGGGTGGTTAACAAGGTCAGAGTCTAGACTATGAATTATGTCTAACTAGGAATTGGGCTAGATCTCCTCATTAAAGCAAAATCTCTGAGTTCTGTTCCAGACCAAATGAAGGAGATTGGGACTAGTGAGGAAAAGATGTTTCTCCCATGTCAAGAAGGAAGAAAATCCACAAACATCTTAGATTTAGGTGAGATTTTCTATAGGGAGGTAATGAAACATGATTCTGAAAGCGGGGTAGGTTACATCAGAATGCTTTGTTGTTTCATGGCTGCAACAGCTGAGTCAGTTCGGAGTGCATCTCAGAGACAAATAGTATGTCGATTTTTCAGTTCCCAGCATCAACTATATTTATGATTGCAAGAATTCAAAATGTTCTGGAGCCTGATTGAATCTGCTGCCTAGGAATCCTTTCTTTCTCTGAAACCATTTGATGTTTGAGCAATTCAGAAATGAGCAGCAGTGTGAAAGTAGAAGAGATTCTGTGGAGCCAATCATAGCACTCCTGTGGTTATGTAGGCACTTTCTAACTATCTAACGTTTGATAGACATTCTTATTTTACAACCAAAATTTTAAGGAAAAAGGAAGAAAAACAAGTAGGTGCTTTTTTTTTAACAGCCCATATTGATATTTTTTACTTTTTCCAAAGGTGTAATTTAAAGGCCAACCACAATTTAATGATGCAATATAAATGCCAAACAAAATACATATTTTAGCAGAAAATTAAAAAGAAAGTTCTGTTCAGAAGGCTGTGTGTAGGAATATCAAATTTTATCTGCAAAGTAAGAATTGCAAAGTAACTTCTGTGTTGTGCATTTTCATTTGAAAATTTACAAAGGTGTCTGTTTAAAATAAGTAATTTTGGGGGAGGGATTCCTCAGTAGGGTTCTGTCTCTCTGTCATTGGCAGTCCCATCTGTTGCAAGAGCAAAGACTTGGGACTTTGGGAACACCTGCTGATTATGCAGATGCTGTCTCTCTTACAAGGGCTCTGTCATGAAGTAAACATGAGCGTGTGTGCACATGGGGCATCTCTTACCTTGGATTAGAGGATTGTTTCAGCTTTGGTAAAAGAAAGTTGCCAAGACTGTATCCAAAGCACTGTGTAGCATTTTGTGGAGAGATACTACCTGACAGGCCATAAATCCTGTTCCTATATTTGGCACATGTAACAGGCTGCCTCATACAGTAACCTGTTATAAATAATTGCTTTCCTGGTTAATTCTGTTCAGCAACCAGTGGGAAAACTGGTGTTTGGAGGGTTGGTGCATGTGTACAAAACAATTCATGTGTCAAGTTGTCCTCATTCCATTCGTGTCTAGTTGCCTTGGAAAGACCACAGCTGGGCTTGTTAGGTTCCTGCCATCCCTTACAGGACAAACCTGACTGTCACTGTAGTTGATGACATTGCCAAAAGCAGGTGCAATGGTATTTAGCCAGAGGTAAGTTCTACACAGCACAGATGCCATCTATTTAAATCATCTGGTTAAAAGGATGGCCCACCAAGCTCAGTGTGAAGTAGAGCAAATCTGTGATACAAGGGAGAGGCAGCAGATCAGCCTGCTTGCTCAAATTAACTTGATTTACGTGCATTTTAAAATTAACTGGGTTGCATCAGTCAGTCTTGGTCTGTTCTTAAAATGTAATTTATTTCAATACACAACCAAAAAGGTATTTCAAGTAATTGTTTAAAAATGATGGCATAAGACATTATGCAGCATGTTTTTCCCAGATATAAGAAAGAATCAATAGAATCAAAAAGAGATAATTTCTACTTTAATTTTCTTACTTTTAATGCAGATACAGTAGAGCCAAAGAAAAGATACACTTTGGGTCAGAGATGAATATCCAAATCTTAAAAATGAACAAAATAAGTCTGGTAAAATAAATATAATAGGCAGCCTGGAAAAGGCAGTTTTCAACCAAGGCATGCCACTCTGTATGCATACATTCATATCGATTCAGACAAATATTATAAGGTCCCGTTTTCAGTTTAAATAGGCAGGGATTTGTTTTGTTGTTGTGCTGCACACAGATCTGAGTGACTTTCTTGACTGGGAAATGACTTTTACTGTTCATCATCTTACCATGGCATTTTTTTAATGATGAAGAGTGTTACTTCTCTCTCTCTGAGGTGAACACTGTTTGACAGCCTTTTAAAAATCAGAGGGGAAGCACACTGGGGTGTTCCTACACTAGCACATTTACACAAATCCAGAAGACCTCTGTGCCTGAGGAGGGGGGAGTTTGTAAATAACTTTTTAAATAAATATGTTCTACTAAGAAAATGCCTCAGTGCAGGGCTTCATTAGGGTCTCTTTGAGTGAAACGTGGCTCTTGAATGCCCCTAACTCTGAGCCTGTGGAGCAAAGCATCTACAAAAGTAAAATTTCAGTTATCATCAATTCAGCTTTCCATTATTTCTTAGCAAAAGTCCATACAATTGATGTGGTCCTGCTGAAACCTTGCTAAGAAATGCTTCTCTGAGAAGGTAAGAGGGGGCTGTTCTGCAAAAGTATGTGTGCCTGTGTAGGGCAGAGGCTGGAACAGTGGCAGTGCAAAAAACACAACTGGTATTTCTTACAAAGGATTAAGAAATTCGTTAAAACATGAGATTTACATTAGAAAAAGAGGTTTGGTAGTGCTTCTAGAAGAAAACGTAACTATTTTCAAGGTGAAGCCCCTGGAGACCAGTGTGCTTTGGAAGAGCAAGCTCAGGGGATGTGCTTTAGCAGGGAAGAACTGATTTCAGTTTCCAGTGATTACAGCTACAGCCTGATGGATTATTGGTAATAAATTCATCAAGTTCTATTTGAAAACTAATTAGAATGGTTCCCTCCCTTGCTTATGCAGACTAGTAATGTAATTTTAATTCTTAAATTAAATTTCTTTATATACTCAGTTTTTCTCATGCCAACATTACCACTTACCTTTGATGTCTTTTGCTCTTCCCTAGTGTCTATGTGTCTCTCTGGTTCCTTGTATCATTGTCTGTTCGGTTTAGCTTCTATCTTTCTCTGTCTTTCTCATCTGGAAAATTTTTCCTTGACATAAACATATGTGCACATATGTTCATGTCATGGAAATTCACCAAAAAAACCCCCAAAACATTATATTAACTACTGTACTGTTATCCCTTAAAATTAAGTCCTTTCTCCCATTTAACCCCACTTTAACCTTTCTGAAAATATACTGCCCAGTGCTATGAACTGAGGCTGAAAACCTTTCCTCTCATAAAGCTAATCTCCGAACATATTCCTCCTGCCCAATTCAATCAAAGCAGAACACATTAAATAAGGATATGACATTTAACTTTCATTCATCAGAACAGGGAAAAATGCAACTAGGAAACCCTATGACAGTTATCATATTTCTCTCATTTTCTTGGAAAGTTCCCTTTAAACCCATATTACCATCTTACACTAATTGAGAAGGAGGTAAAAAGTTAGTTCATGGAACATTCAAAGTCTGATGATGCAGTGACATACAAAGATTTTCTCTTGTGAGTCATTAAATGGTTATTTAATCTTTGCCAGAACCTGAAATTCTATATTTATTTCTAGGTATTTTTAAAAGACTTAAGTGAAAGATGTGATGGTCATATCCTGGAGATACGGTGCCAGAGAATTAACGGTGAATGTATAATCGATATTTCCAGCATCTATTGATTTATGTCAGTAATTGCTTCTGAACCCATAATGCTGACTGTTGCCAAAATAGCATTCTCTCTGTAGTGTAAAATACTGTTTGTGCCAAGGGAGTCCTTATTTATCTCAATAAATTAAGTATAATAGTGATAACTCTAAACAAGTGTTTATATTATATGGCACCTTTGACACTGACCTGAGAGTAATTAATTCAGAAGTTTTCTTGGCATAAATTAGTAAAGAAATTAGTAATACCAGTCAGTCAGACAGCAAAGCCCATGGGCTGAGTTGGCCTGGGAAATGCTGATTTAGAATATATAGTTAAAAGTGTCAGCTCTTCTGAAAACTCGCACAGATAAGCTAAGAAGCAACAGTCTAAGTTGTATTGCTGGGAAACTTGTTTTGTAATAACTTACAGCTTATGGAAATTGAAATACAGTACTGAGTTTCTCTAGGTTAGTAGTTCATAACTGCTAAAAAGAGGCCTGCAAATTTGCCAGTTTATTGTGACTCTGTCTCTGTAAAGAACACTTCTGAAAACTGGAGGCTTTACTTGCCCACTACATTATGAATTTCTACGGTTGTTCCAAATTTCATCAACATTTATAGGACTGGAGTCATGGATTTTTAGTAGCTTATATGTATACTTGGCTCCTTTCAAAAACAAACCCACAGAAACTGTGGCTGTGTTTCCTGTAATTGAGGAGCAGTATTGAAGAATAGTATTTGGTACAATTACCATTCAGTTTGGTCTATCTTAGAATTCTATTTACAGAGTGGCCACAGCTTTATTTCTTACTTGGCTGTAATCATGTTATTATCACAGCAGTAGTTCATCTCTTGTACCACCTGAATATTTGTGCATTCACCTGTTGCTTAAATGTGTTTTTCTGTTTATGATAGACACCCTCCTTTCCTGGCTCTTTATTTTTTCTGATAAAATCACCAAGATTTTAAAGGAACAAAACCCATAAAATGTCATATTTTTAAACTGTAAAGAATGGCCTCGGATTTCTCATGGTCGCAAAGGCTGTGTGTTAGTCCTCTCAGTGCTAAAAAACACTATAAAGCTTAAAATGCTTAATGGAAGTTGTTAAACTTTATTTTTTCTAACATTATTTAATATTGACAAAAGATTTTGATGCTTTAAGATTTATTGTTAAAATTAGCAGTGTAGTTTGCACATTTGAAACTAAGCATAAGTGTAAGAAAGGTCTTTTGCCACAAAAGTTACCAAAGATATAGAAAACACTTTTATAGCAGAAATCCTGTGGTTAGAAATTCTTATCCTTTGGTGTTTTCCCCATATTTCTCAGTTAATGAAATACAAAGCAATATCCTTTGATAGGTCACATCTACTGAAGTTAACAAGAGGAGGAAATGCATATGGATGTAGTGAGCTGTCATTCAGCATTTATTTCTGATTGGTTATGCCATAGTCAGCCCTTCTGCAGTAAAGAACTGAATTAAAAGCCTTCATATTAACTTACATTATTAATACTACAAAAAGTTAGCTGGAAAAAAATGCTGACAAAATGTGTTTTTCTGAGTTATCTTATAAAAGCACTGAACCTTTCCTTTTTGTCAGAAAATGGATGTCAATATTTTAATTACCACAAGCTGGCTTTGCCTGAGAGAAACGGAGCCATGGCTCTACAGTGCTAACAAATAAGTAGAAGAGATAACACTGCAGCCTAATTTTAAGATTATTTTCAATTCTGTTTTTTTATTGATATTACCTATTCATTACAGGAAAAAAAACCCAACAAAACTATGAAAAAAACCCCCATAAAACTACCAAAAAAACCCCAAAACCCAGCACAACAACAACCACCCCTCAAATCAAAATACTTTTAATAGCTCCAGAAAGGTTCAACCTGTAGAAAAACACCCATCTTTCTCTGATGCTTCCTTTTATGACAGCTGCAGCTTTTAACAACCTTTCCCTCACTGTGAGGAGCATTTCTATAAAGGCTGCAGATAGATGTATTCTAGGTAGATGTGTATTGCAGCTAGAGCTGAGATCAGCAGGTTCTGCTGCCATGGCTATTATGTAAGACTCTTCCTCAAAGAGAAAAGTATCTTTTTGGATTAAGAACTTAATACCTTGAGCTCTCAGCATGACGCGTAAAGTCCCAGTTACCTAATGGAAAGATTGAGATAGCAACTCTCAAGAAGGGTTTGAATTCCTATCTGGTCCAGAAAAAGAAGTAAACAAGAAATTTCAGTGTCTGTCTGTACACCAAGGTTTCCATTCAGGCTGGAGACAGGGGGTTGCAAGGGATATGTTTATATTTTGACAGAATATGGCATCCTTTACAGGCAGATCCTTCCCTGCCTGGTGACCATCTAATATATCTCTGTGTTTCGGGAGACCATGGGCTACACAACAGTAATGTTTTTCTTGATTTAGAGGAAAAGCCCCAATGACAGCTGTTTGTATTTTTTTCTGTTACAATTTCCAGAAGTTAGCATTAGCCACTACTTTGAAGTATTCCTTCCAGTGTAATTAATTTCTGAGAATTGAAGATATCTGAAATAGATCTCTGCCTTCAAGGTTTGACACATTTGTTTTATTGCCTTGCATATAGCAAGTCCAGGGGCAATCTCTTTAGTAAGTATAGAAGAGATTTTTTGTGCTTGTGAAATCTGGGGGAAGATAACCAAAGCCAGAAACTACAAAATAGGTATGTTTTGTTGATAGGTCTTTCCAAGTAGCATTGCTATTGAATTCATCAAAGGTGTTAGCTAACTTGACAGTTTGACCTCTCGAGAAACACTTGGGAATATGCATGAGAAGTTAGCTTGACTTGACTTCTTGTGCTTTGTTTGGTGACATTGCTGCTGCCTTTTGGCTTTTGTGAAGGAAATTGTCCTTTTCTTGCATTTTCAGCTCTAGCTAGTTTGTGATGAACAAACTTCTGCCTTGGAAACCTAATACATACGATTTGCTTGCCAGCAGTTTGCTAGTTGCTATTAAGCACAGAAAAATGGTGTCTTAGGGTATGATCAAGTTTTTACCTTAGCTTTATAAATATTCATTATCTTACATTTTCACTAATTGCTCTAGAGCAAGAGAGAATGTTAATTTTTAATCAATAATATGGCATCCTTGAGAACATTTTACAAATTAGGACTTCATTACAGTCCCAGCATATGTTGTTAATGTTAGTTGTTACATGCTAATTAGTTGGGATTTTTTTTTTTAATCAGGAGTAACGCTGGAAGTACAGGCTATGGAACTGTCATTGTGCAGAAATTCTCCAGGCAAAGGTCAAGTAAGAGCTCACATAGAGAAGTGGGATGTAGTTACTTGCTGTCTGAATTTACTCTGTGAAATTAGTTGGTAAGGAAATTAACTCCTTTTCCTAATATAGGTTAACCAACTGTTTGTGTAATGCACAGGAATTTCTGATTTCTAGTTTCACCATTTTAAGGCACCATGATTATAAATTGATGGGTTTTTTTGAAGGCTAAGCACTTTAAAGCACATAGATTTATTCATGCAGACTATCAATTACTTTGATATCCTTTGAATTAGCATTCAAGTTGAAGGTCTTTGAACTGAAAGGATTTCATTAATTGAAGGCAAAAGATAGGGAGTCCATAATTCCTTTGGATGTAACTGCCATGAATCTTGAAATGTGGCAGGAAGAGTCATTAGCAGAGTGCCATTCACATTGGCTCATCAGAAAGGGAGTTTGATGTGATTGCCTCAAGCAGAGTACAGAAGGTCAGCACGGGCCAATACCCTCAGCTAAGAGAAATGTAGAAAGTTCACAGAGCTGCATGACAGCTAGCTCCAGTAATCCTGACTCCTCTGTCTACATGAGTTGTTTCTCTGGGAGAAACCTATCGTCAACTGCTCAAGGCGCTTGCCATTTAAATTCTTAAAGGGATTTTATTTTTTATTAGCTGACATTTCTATAATATTCTACATGACTTAACATTATTTTTAGGGGTAGTAGTAAGGTTCAGTTAGACATTAAGGGTCAAGATAATGACCTGCTCCCTCTATTCTGCGTGTTTCACTTCCAGTTTTTCTCAGTGTTTAATGTTCTCTTACTGTAACTCTTCTGTAATTTCACATACTGTTAAATGCAAACAGAAAATCTCGAATCTTTGCACACTGAGAAGATACGTGACTGGTCAGGAAGAGCCATTTCTCCACTTCATTTAGCAGAGAGAACTTGGGCACAAAAACGATGGATTTTTGAGAGGAGACGGCACCAATCACCAATTCTCAATTCTTTAGTGCTTTAGTTTATTCTGCTGGTAGAGGGCTGGGCAGGAAGGCACACTTGAATGACTGTAGGAGTTTACCTTTCTTCCCGCTGCACTACCAACTTGGATGGACACAATTCTGGGAGCAAATGAGGAAGTGTGGTCTTGCAGAGTCACTCAGGGCAATGAAACATGATGAGGGGCCTGAAGGTCTTTGTCCAATATAAGAAATCTGAAATTAGTGGGAAGGAGAATGTTCCTCTAAACTTTTGTTTTTTATCTTATCCAGCATAAAAAATATGAGATCTGGAGCTGTTTCAGCTCCTTTACTAGATTTAAGTTACAGAAGTTTAAATCTTAACCAATTCTGTAGTGGACAAGAAAGACTTTACTCTTCATATGGCAGTTGAAATTATGTATACAATTTCATGCCTGCTGTTTGACATCTTTAGAAGGGCTGTCTGCCTCACTATTCCCTTCTTATTACTCCTCCACTATACCATTTTGCCATATTAATGTTAAAGTGAATACTCCCCAAAATGATAAGTTGAGACACCATATTGACCCAAATTGGTCTGGTTTTCTGTCTGAGAAATTACATGTGACTTCATGCCTACAGAGAAGTAAAGGGAAGAGATTAAGTTTTCTAAACCTCAGTTATTTCTGAAGCATCTGTTACTTCTGTAGAACATTTACCATTTCTTTAAATGACAGTTCCTGGTCTCAGCCTCTATAAAAAGGTTATTTGAGACTGGAATTGATTGAACACATCGACTTGATTCATAAACCTTTCAAATTATTAAACTGATAAATCTAGAAGAAAGCATGGAAAAGGCTGGAGCTGACTGGTAGCAAAAATTGCTCTCATGTAAAGACTACAGTGCAGACGAGGTTCTTTGGTTTGCTCTGGTTTTGTTTGGAGGGTTGGGTTTCTTTGGTTTGTCTAAGGGTTTTTTGAGGTTTTTGGGGTTTTTTTGTTTTTTGTAGTTTTTTTGTTTGGTTTTGGGTTTTTTTTTTTGTTTGGTTGGGTTTTTTTGGGGAGTTGGGGGTGGTTTGCTTACAGAAGGTGTGACTTTCTGAGGTGGTTTTAACTGTGGTTATTACTTTTAAAATTGCTGCCTTTTAAGAGCTGTGTGAGATGCATTCGGTTGTGGTCACATGAAAGTTCACACTTAGCCTCTGGGGCTGTGAAGATGTTCAGTTGATAGTTAAAATAAAAGGTAGGTCACACACTGCTAGTCATATCTTAAATCTAGTGACACTTTTGGGGAACTACTTTCCCTGCCATTACTAGCAGAGGCTTTTTCCCTTTCAATTGACATTTCAGCTGTAGCTATATTTTCTCTGATAGTCAAATCTTGAGTTTTTATGCCTCCTGTCTCGATTAGAAAATGTTAATGATTTCATTCAAGCAATCCATCAAATTAAAATCTCACACCATTTATATTATTTATCCATCTTATCCTACTGTCTCTCAGTAGTACTTTTGATCACTAATGCTCAGTGACTCTTAAACCTTGACCAAAGTACAAGTCCCTGGGTTATTTGGGTGTTTTCTTCTTTACTATTTAATTAAGCACACTAGGTCTGTGGCCTGTCACAGTACCTGCTTTACTCATTTTGTTTCAGAAGTTTTGGTGCTGTGTATACCCTCAGATTCAAGCCTCCCATGCAAGTTTCACACCTAGAAGTCACCTCTGAATCAACAGGAATCAGAAATGTTAGGGACTGGAAAAATAAGGAAGTCACAAATACTTCAGTTTTTAAAGTAACACCTTCACAGCTCTTCTGTGTATCTTCTGTTTTATTCCCACCTGGCATTATTTTGAGTCAGCTATGGTCTTCCGAGTATATGCAGCTTTCAAGGTAGTAAATGCTGTGGTTTAAAAAAAGTGATGATTGGTGATGCCACTGCCAAGTAGTGAAGTTCCAGTATTTCTCAGTCTTTTGAATCCAAACTCAAACACATGCAATATTTGGAAAAACTGCTATGCTGTACAACATATTTGCCTCTTATAGATGTTTTTTCTGGAAAGATACACTCCCCCCAAAAAACCTTGGAAATAGTGACATGGCCAATGGTGATCCAGCTTTTTCATATTTCTTCATTACAGCCCAGTAGAGAAGATTCAGTAAGTTCATTTCGTGGGGCCCAGAGATGACAGTATTATCATGAGGGAAGAGAGCATAGTGAATGAGGACCAGGAGGGGTTATATATATATATATATATATATATATATAAATTTATATATATATATATATTTAAAAAAACTCTATGTGTGTATATAACGTATAGGAGTAGATACATCTGATAAGAACTAGTGATTTAATTTGATCTGATTTTCTAGTTATCCCAGAAATCCATTGAACTACCTTTTTTTTCAAATGTAGATTAAATCTAAACACAAAGCAAATTGCATATCCATTTATTCCACACAAGGAAGAAAATTCCATAAATAAACATAGAATCAGCTTAGATTTTTTTTTAATGTTCATTTTATTGCACATGCCCCTTGACAATTACTTAATTTTAAATGTTTTGGGTCGTGAGTCAGATTTTGAGTGCATAGTTCTTCAAAGAGATTATCAGTGCTGCTGCATTCTAAAATAAACCATGATATAAGTAAAGCAAAGTAAAAATCATTCAGTAATAAAATTTAAATGTACTATATGTTGTAGTTCAAAAATCCCAGGTAATTTAAAACAACATTCTTTTAATTTTTAGCGGCTTTCTTCATTTTTTTCATATTAAAAATGCAATAAAGTAGACTTAAAATTATAAATGTAAATATATATACAGTGTATTTAATAAAAATATATTAAAATGTTGCATACAGTAGATACATATTTTCACTTACTGGTTCAAAAAAACCTGCAAGTCAAATTTAAATATTCTAACATTGAGAAAAGCTCAATTAGTTACATGAGACTTGTTTTTATCCATATCTGTATAACTTGGTCTAAAATGGGGGTAGGTAGAAACAGATACAGTGTTAGTTTAAGTCCAAATGAACAGACATCCAACTGAGATGATGCTATAGATGGAAATATTTCAATTCAGCAACTATAATAGGATGCCTAAGTAATGTTTGCTTATTGGGCTTTTGTGGGTGTTTTCTTAGGGTTTTTTGTTTGTTTGTTTTGTTTTTCGGTTTTGTTTTGTTTTGTTTTCATTTATCCTTTGAAGAACAAAAATCAGGACTTTCTTCAAAATATTTATTACAGAACAAAAAAAGGGAGAAATGCATAGACACAGACAAACATACTGGGAGGTTAAAGAGTTTCCTAGGACAAACTCTTCATCATGTTAATATATTAACTTATCCTAGGGTTGCCCTCCACCTTTGCCTTGTACTTCCACAAGTACTCTCATCAGGATTTAGAGAATTCTTAACATTCCTAGGACAAGCCTTATTGGTAAAGAAAAAATTAGCTTGGAAGCATTCAAAACAGTAAGAAATGCCACTGCCTGGCATTAATTTTAAAGTGAAGATCCCAGCAACATTGATTATTTTCAGCTATTTCAATATTTTCAAAGCCACAGAATGATCTTTCTCAGGCTATCAAAGCTATGTTAAGATTATTTGAACCCTTTGTAAGAAGTGTCCTTGAGGATTCACTGCCATTTTTTATCCAAAATGTGTAGCTTTCATATTGATTGAATTGAAATTTTCATGAGAAGAACTCTTGTAGCGTCTTTCTCTTTTATATGTCTGGGTAAAGCTCTGCTCCCCACATCTCGATTAAATCTGACCTTGCTGTTCCCAGTAGAAAACACAGAAGTTCGTCTTGTCACATTTTTCCCCTGCTGTTTTCAAGAAGTTGTTGCGCTCTCCAGAACTGTAGGGTCAAATCTTCAAAAATATATCCAAAGCACACCATGGACTCATTAAAAATACAATCTGTATATTAAAAATAACTGGTTGCAAAACACAACATTCTTCTTCTGTGGACAGTTAAAATCAAACAGAAGTTCATCAAAATGAATTTTACTGCCCTCATTTGCACTACTGGCTAACTTCAAGCCTCCCTAAATTGCTGTCTAGGAAGGTGGTGTGCCATGGGCCAGGCTGGACTTTGTAGTGGGGATTATTGGGATAGAGCAGAAGCATTGTAGATAGAGTGGGTGTACCACAACTGGGTAACCCACAACTGGGTTTCACTGCCAGTCAGTGACTGAGTCTTGTAACAACAACTTGGTGTAGAGGACAAGCTGCTCAGGAGATACGTGAAGACCTGTACACTGCAAAAAATAGATACTGCAAAATTGTTTGGGGTTTTTTTTCCCATCCCTTTCTGCAGAGGGGCTTGTGCACATATGTATATATATATAGAACAGCCCTATAGTGAAGGTGATGCTTCCTAAACCCTGAAGATAGAGGGATATTTTTACAGAACACTCCTGAATAGGAAATGAATAATACAAAGGCAGGTGTAATTGATTTGAAGGCACTATATTTTCTATGTTATTCTCTATATTTTATTGAGCATTTACTCAAAAAGAAATTGCAGCATATTTTGCATTTTGATTATTCTGACATTCAACAATAGACTTCTCAAGTAGTTTTAGCAGCCCTTTATATTTTGTCATATATCTACATGATGGTACATGTGTTTTATTTTTCACCTCTTCCATTTTTTTGTACTTAAATTTAAAAGATCCTTTATTAGGTGCTGGAATTTATACTATACTATATTCTTAGAGTACAATGGACCAAAACTCGCAAGCCCATTCAGTTAGGTTTGCTAACATTTATGCTTTTAGCTATTGCATGATTTTCAGAGGCTTCTGTTGTATTACCTGGAAGGACTTTTTCTTCCTAAGAAGCAGATTGCTAAGGTTAGGTGGTTTAGAGGCTTATTAAAGCCCAGGTCAGGTAGGACTCTTTTTTTGTTGGGTTGGGTTTTTTTTTTTTTCTGTTTTACTGTTGTATTTGGATGAGTATTAAAATCATGTATGTTACAAATTGGGTTCTTCAGTAAAACATGTTTCTTCAGGCATTCCCCCCTAGACTATAGAAGTCATATCCAAATTCATTATTCCCTTTCTATTTGCAAGCCAAGTAAGATGCTCTGACTGGCTATTTTTCATCTTTCTTGGAGGCATTTGGTGTATGTGAGTGCAGATGTTTTTGCTCAGCTTTGTCTTTGATAATATGTGTATTAATGTAGAGTTTGCAGGATCAAAGCCAGAAAGACCTAATAAATTTTTCATGTCCTCTAAGCAGTTTTTGTGGTCTCCAATCAGATGGGAATATGTATGTTAATTGTAATTTCTTCTGCAAATAGTATAGGGGGATAAGGAGTTGATACTTGGTTTTCATTTTACTAAAACTATGGCCTGGTAAAAGCAGGACATAAAGCAGAAATAAGGTCTGAAAATCTGGGACTCAGAAGTTGTCCAGTCATAGCCTGGTCTGCCGTGCTTTGCAGAAGTAGGTCATGTATTCAGCAGAAGAGACATTAAAGCAGCAGGCATTTTTGCCAGTTTGGATGGGTCTGTTCAGTTGTCATTAGCTGCTATAAAACGATGTCGGATACAAGATGTATGTATATATTACAAGGAGTACAAAGCAATTATTGCCTAGGTAGCACAAAGCAGACAGGTAGGATTTAATGAGCTCTCAGGCCAAGCCCCAGTGGGTAGGCATCAGCATTAGCCCCTGGCCCCTGGGGCCAGCCCGGGCTCAGTGGGAAGGGGCAGACCCGGCACCGGCTCCGCTGTGCTGCTGAGTGGCCGTCTGCCACCAGCTCTGTCATCACTGCTGTCACTGCGGCTCACAGCCGTGACCTGACGGCTCCCAGCTCCCCTGCCTGGCATCCAAGGCTTTTTCCCTTTAGAATTTAGACCTCGCTGTGTTGGGGCAACTTTCTGTCTTGAAAGTTAGCTTACTTTTCTTTCCCTCTTGAGTTTTTGTACTGGTTACTGGTAAGCCCCAGCTCAGCAACTGTCCCCATTTGTAATTTTTATTTTCTCATCTTTTTATTCTTTCAGACAGCTTTTTCTCCTACCATCATTTCCTCAAAAGCCAGAGGCACAGTAACACAGTTGGGTTGGATCAGAGCTGGGCCTCAAGTTCTGGAAACACAGCCAGGCAGGGCCCTGGGAGTCCGAGGGGAAGGTTGCAAAGCATTGCTGTTGATTTTGCTATAGCCTATTTTTTCTTTTACTGTTACTATATAGCTTTATCAATTTTTGACAACAGCAACAATTCTGAACATTTGTTTGTGAAAGTATAACATTACATCCTGCTTTCCTCCTTGTAAGAAATTTCTCTATATTGGCCAATATTTTATCTTTCCACATCGACCTATATATTCACCTATTTCATCTTTCACTAAATTTTTCAACCATTTACCTTTTCTCTTCACAACCAGTTTCAGGTGAATAGTGTATTCTGTAGGTTTATGATGCAGATTCTAACACCAGGAAATGTCTGTATTGCATGCATTACAGAGGAAAGTTATATTTCCATGAGGAAAATGGAAAAGCTGTGTTTTCGTTCCAGAGCGTAACTACGTTATCTTGCTCTGTTCACAGAAGCAGTCCTTATAAATGTATATGGATGTAAGTGCTGAAAATATCCAGATATTCAGTGAACTATTTTTTCTAGTATAGATTTACTTTTTGTACAAATTCCTTTTTTTAATGCAGATTTCTCTGTTTCAATGGATTTTTGTATACTAATGCAAATTACTACTCAGGTTATATAAATTTAGTTTGAGGTCATTAGATGGGTAATTTGTTACTCAGTAAAGTAGTTCACCAGGTTATGAGACATTAATCCTCCAATAGGTCTTTAATTAGGAGAGATGAACTAAATAATTCATAGCAAGACTTGGCCTAAAAACATTTATACTACACGATTATACCATTTTACATGCAGTGACAAATTGTTTTGGTGTAGTCTGGAAATAGCAGGACTTAATTAATTGCTTCCTAGGTTTTAGACATCTGTGATAGGTTCTTCAAATGCATTAGATTGGAAATTCATACAAAGGCTAAAAATAGAGTTCAAGTCCTTGGGGTTAAAAAGCTGGGATGAGAAGGGAACTTGCAGAAAAGAGCAGGATGAAGCTGAAAGAGCAATGGCAGCTAACTAGCATGTCCAATTCCCAAATTTTTTTTATTTTCTTTTTTTGCAAAACTGAGCTGGAAAGCATTAAATACAGGAAATGTCCTGGGTTTACATTTGAGTAAAAGGAATGTGCCTTTTGCGTATCTGGTCCATTAGATGGAAGAGGTGGCTGAGAAAGGAGCCCTGAATAGTTTAAAGAATATACAACCAAGTAAAAAAAAAAAAAAAAAAAA
>CM031859.1:64811019-64936465 GCA_018697195.1 Certhia americana
ATATATATATATAGCCAAACCCAAGCAAAATAAGCTGTATTTTGTAGTAACCCAAGGATCAGTATATGCCATTAAGTGGTGTTTTCAGATGATGGATTGGTGACTCATTCTTCTATTGCAACTACAGCTAGGTAGAGAAGATTTGGGAAGAGCAAATAGCAAAGAATGATAGTCATTTGATCATACATAGCTGAGAAAAAAAAATCCCCTTTTTGTAAAAATATTTACCAATTTATGCCGTGGAGGAGGGTATTTTTCCTATTAATTAGATACCGCATTGAACACTTGAATTGTGAACTCTAAAAGATGGAAATTCATGACCCCAAGCCTGACATTAATCCCTGCGAATGGTCCTTTTGAGTATGGACAAATACAAAATTTTTTTCTTTGCAGTCATGTTGCTGACCTTTACATGTAGCCTTGCATCTGGAGCACTCATCCAGTGCTCTCAAGTCTGCCTTTAGTTTCCTCTATGGTCTGAGATGACTCAAATGCACATTTCAACTTCTCAAGAGGACATCTGGGTTCAGTAAAAGGAGCTGCACCATTGTGCTGAATGCAGCTGTGGGAGACCAGAAGATAATGGAGAAGATAAGTCATTTGCAGACTGCATGATGGGAAGGGGCAGTTTGAACATCATACAAACTGAAAAGAGTGTTTTATCTATGACTGCTTTCTGCCTTTTTGCTGGAGGTAAGTGCTGTACACCTACCAGCAGACCTTGAGGTTGTACCTGTTTAATTTACTGGTATGGTTTGTGAGGACAACTTGAAATTTGTGAAACATACTGTCTGAGTCCAGGCCACTTCCTTCCACTTAAACTGCATGTCAGGTGCCTTAGCACTTACGCTGATTTAGACCTTTGTCACTTGGGTTTCAGGTTCTCTGCCAGTTTGTGACAGTGCTGAACTGAAAACCTCCTCTGCCCAAAGCACTGGCAGCAGGAACAATATCACTGAGGATAACAGCAGGTGTTGTCACAACAACAGGAGGTGTCTGAATGGAAATAAGAAGGGAAGTAGTAGTAGCCACCCAGTAGTCCCTGTTGCTAGAGTGCACATCCCTAGGCTCATTCATAATGGATTTCACTGGTTACTCTTCGAAGTGATTCTAGGATCTCTCAGAATATCTGCTGCTTCTGGGACTATTTTAGACATCTATAGAAAATTTCAAACATATTTAATACAGACAGGATCTGGCATCCTCCTCAGAAGCAAAACCTCTCTATGTGTTACAAAAAGGTACTGACTGTAGAGATGCAAGAGGTAGAAGAAAAGGAACCTGTAGGGTCTCAGTGATATATCAAAAGTTAAATATACATAATATTAAACAGTTAAAGAGTAAACTTACTGATTATGTTTGTCCAATGCCCATATGTGAGTTAGGTTGAGGCTCAATTTTATGGGTTACATGTGAGTACAGAAATCGCATTTCACAACTTCAAAGCAAATTGCTTTACTTCATAATCGTCCAAAATCAGATTAAGTTTTCTTGTTCCATTTTTCAGTCAGAAACACATTTTTACAGAATCTACTTTTTAGCAAGACAGGGCACTTACAAGGAACTGCAGCAAACTCTTTCAATTCACTTATCAAAGCAGGGCCTATTATAAAACAACAATAGATGGTAACAAAAGGAAGTTAATCTGTATTCTATAAATAAAAAGCTAGAGAACATCAAAGCTACTTGCAAAATCTTGTTTCTTTTAAGTTTTGTTCATTTCCTCCTCTTTGCATCCATGCAATGGAAGTTTATATAAGGAGCCCAGCTAAAATATTCAGCATTAGAGTAAAACAAAATAACAGCATCCATAAAGGAGAACTAAGAAAAGTGCAGCTGGGTGAGGAAGTTGTTACAAACGGCTTAGCTCTCACTAGCTGTGGTATTTTGCTGAGTCAAAACCCTGCAGACAGGCTTTAGTTGGCTGCTGCCTTCCTCAACATGAGAGGTCAGCGTCCTGAGCAGCTCCAGCTGCACTGCTGGGAGGAATCACAGGAGCACACTCTCTTCCTCCAGCTTGCACAGTCCTAGTGCCTGCCTGAGTCTGAGCCTGGGTTTCAAACTAGCTGATGCCACCAGTATTGTTCCTCTCAGTTCACCTGAAAAAAACATAAGCTGTTGGTCTTGCAGGGCCTGCTCCTGCTTTCTGTATAAAGGTTCAGACACTGCTGCAGGTCAACTCAGTTGTTTTGAGTTTGTTCTGAAGAAATTAATTGATGGAAGAGATGGCTGCCTCAGCAGTAGGAGCAGCACCAATGTCTGTAGTGTTGAAGAACACCTGCCAAGATAGCACCTAAGCAGTATATGCCTGACATCTTAAAATCAAAATCAATAAGAAAAAAACTAAGTAAAGTGGGACTCTAAGGACAAATTGACAGTGGAGGGGTCTAGTAGAAAAGCATCCTCTGCCAAAATGAACCATGACATGAAGGATGCAGGGCAGAGGCAGCAATGCCAGTAGAATTCAGCATGTCATACAGTCTCACTGTAGCTTGGCTTCTGAGAGACAACTTCAGGCAGTGGCAGATACAATTCAAGTCTCCTTCCCCACAATAGAGCCCAGAAAACCTGAGATAGGTGTTCTTCCAGGGCTAGGTTGCCTCTGTCATTCTCTGAAGAGTTTTTTATTGTAAAGCTTGTTGTGTATGCTCTGCTATTGATGCATCTCAGTTCTCTGCGTAGATTTTTTTGAGGGCAGAACAGGTTCTTGGTTTGCCTGGTTGGAGAAGCTACCAAGACAACTAATGGGGAAGTCCTGCCCTGGTGCCACTCAGAGGTTAATATAGATACAATTCAGTTCTTTTTACTTCGGAAAAAAAGCCCCTAGCATGCAAACCAAAAACTCAAGAGCCATCTTCAAAATACTAGACTGTTTTGTCATGTGTTTCTTAGTCATCCTCACTAAGAATGTTACAAAAATGAAGAATACCGACCATTTCTCGAGCTACTTAAGTATATTTTGTATTTCTCATATTTTTCAAACCATTATTAGATTCTAAGTGTACCATTACAGCTGTGAGATAGATCTTAAAACAAGGAGGTCTTGTGTAACTCAAGCAGGGTTTGCATATTTTACTGCTCACAGAAACACTTATTCAATATTGGGAATTTCAAGAAATACAAAATCTTACAATTAAAGGGGAAAAAAAAAAGAAAAAAAGGCTGAACCTTACAGGAGCAGCCACACACAGCCTCCTGGGGTCCTGTGCTGCTACTGAGGCACAGATGTGGGGTGGGGAATATAAAAGTCAAATTAAACATAATGCATCATATAGATATAGATAGATATAGATGATACAAATGTAGATTAGGTATAGATATAAATAGATATATATTAAACTTTTAAAGATCTCTTGTCTTCCATGAAAAACACTTCCATGTCTATGAATCAAGAAAGGCTGAAAAACACTGAACTAGCAAATAGACAGCTGTTGGTATTATCTGAATTGGGGTGTTTTCACTTCATCCTGGTTGTAGTGTGGAAAGAAGTTTGAAAGGATGTCTCTTATGCTTCCTTGCTATAACACTATATTAACTTCTGGGTGGAAATAAATCAAGTGCTAATGCTGCTTTTGTGGAGTACAGTATCTGTGATTACTGGTAGTTAGGGAAATAATTCACTCTGTTCAGAAACTCTTAACTCTGCCTTCTTTTACTGCTGGTTGTCAAAAACAAGAGATACTGTGTAAAATACCTGCATAATAAAGTAATCTGTAAAACTAGTGGTTATGTTCAGAAGACAAATTCAGAATGTTCTATGAACATTAGGTAGCATATTGTAGCTCTATGGCTCTGGGTATCTGCTAAATTTACTCACCAATATTCAGTGTTTTAAAAGCTTAATTAGGCTGGAAAACAGAGCTAATTTTTTATACTGCCTTCTGGTACCCTTGCAGAAATATTTCAAAAGTGAAATAAAGCTTTTGAAGCCTGCCTGTACTGAACCCCTCAAGGTGGTGTTTCTTGATAGCTCCTGCCAGACTTCTGCACAGCCAGATCATCTGGTGGATTAAAGTTGTTCTGTAATTAGGCACAGTTACATGCCTGGTCTCTGCTACATGATGGCAGACATCCAGTAGTGACTTGAACCTTTACAAAGCTTCCTGAAATTTACTTTTTTACAAATCCACGTGTAAAAAGCAAATGCCCTTCTCCCTGTTAACCAGAGCCACAATCTTAGAGCTCCTTCTATGTACTGATAGTTCTTCTTCAGTACCTTTCGGTGTGTTGAATGTGTTTCTCTGTGAGATGGTGTCATCCACAGAGACCTTCATGAGAACTCCCATGAGCAAAGAGTATGACAAAATGTGGTAAATTCTTAATGAGATGTCTTCTGAGCAATCCTCTGCCCACAGGAAAGCCATCTCACTCCCCTTTGTTTCATATGACCTGACCCTAACTATTATGACACTATAATTTTTCAACCATTAATATTTCTCTCTGCAATGTTTGTTTATAACTTTGCATGGGGATCTTTTGGCCCTCCTTAGTCTGTTATTAGAGTGGGAAGTATTGGTGGAGGAAGCTTCATGAAAGTAAGAATTGGAAAAGAAGGAAGAGGGAGATGAAGATTGCTTCTGTCTACAGAGCAACCTCCTTTGACTGGCTTGTAAAACTATCTTTCATTAAAAATGCAATTTTAAAAAGTACTTCAAAATGTCTATAAACGAGTATACGAAACATTCAGCAGTGTCTGGTTTGAAATACATTATGCAGTAGTCTTTAGGCCTGCATTGTTTGGGCTTCCTATCTGTAAATGGTGTGTGCCTGGACCTAGTCTTGGTGCAGAGAGCTCTCCCTGTCCCTTTGTGTAACCTTAACTGTGTGAAGTGTTGGTTGACTTTGTCCCATAACAACATGATAATGAGAGAAATTGATAGTTTTATAACTTCTATTACTTCTTTAATGGTACATTCTACTGTAATGGCGGCTAATCAATCTCTTGAAACCAGTTTAGTTTCATAGAATTGTTTAGGTTAGAAGGGACCTTCAAGTTCATCAAGTCCAACGTTAAAACTAACATAGCCAAATTTACCACTTATGTACCACCCTAAGTACTGCATCAAAAGGTCTTTGAAATACCTCCAAGGATGGGGAGCCAACCACTTTCCTGGGGAGCCTGTTCCAATGCCTGACCACCCTTCTGGTGAACAATTTTTTTCTAATACCTTGACTATACCTCCCCTGGCACAACCTGAGGCCTTTTCATCTTGTTCTGTTGCTTGTTACTTGGATAAGAGACTGATACGCTACCTAGCTACAACCTCCTTTCAGACTCTTGCACAGAGTGAGAAGATCTCCAGTTATCATTTAGGCTACAAAACTACATATGTAGATCTCTCTTACACTGACATATTTATTTTCATAATTATGGTATTTATTTATACTTTGTGGTATTAATTCAGTGCTATTGTAATTACATCAGGTGTTTGTGTGGCCATACCCAAATGGCAAATGTCCAGTATGGCCTGGGATCCCTCACATCTGAGTAGGGCAGAGACTTCTGCTAAGAAGTCTGCAAGAGCCAGGAAATCTGTTGGGGAGTAAAAATGCATAAGCAAGGAGCTGTATTTACTACAGATGATCTTTAGCAGGTGACTTGAAAAAATTGCCCATGATACCTGCTGGAACCAGCTGTCAAAACCTAAAGAATATGCTTATTTGGTGTAGCAGCTCTTCTCTTTTAATTGTTCCTTGTATGTATTGCAGACTTTTCTGTGTGAATGGGAATAATTGTTTTACAAACTACACTATGCTATTTTAACTATGGGTAAAAAGTGATAAATGTGTGAGAAAGGGAAGAGAAGTTGTGAGATGCATTACATAATAAATCACTTTCAGGTCTTGCAGATAGTAAATGCATGTAAAATGAAAATGTTTCCTTCGGTTTCACTACTTGTCAGTAAAAGTTCTGCCATATCTCCATAACAGGAGACAGTAAAAACCATGCTGAATCATTTCCTTGAATACAACTTGGGAAAAACTATTTTAAATGAAAACCTCCATTCCACAAATTGTCCTTTTCTTATTACATCTTAATAATAAAAGAACATTTTCACAAGCTGATTAGGTCATTCTTATTATTGAAATGCTGATTTCAATCAAAAATGACCTTTTCTCACATTTTATTGGAAACCAGCTTTAAGACACATTAAACTAAAGCTTTTGTGCTGGTGCTGTAAAGCTGCTGTCCACAAAAATGATCTTCAGTTTGTTTGCTCTCTACAGCCCTTATTACAGACAGCTGGCTGCTTGATAAGCTTTTGGGGAGAGGAGGGGTTCTCTCATATTTTGGCTCCATCTTCCTGGTCTTTCAATCCCTTCTGCATTTTATTAAGTCAGCTTTACAAAGCTTTTGCTGTGCTTAAATTCTGTGCATAAAGAAGAATGAATAAGAAAGGGTTTTAGGTAAAAGATTGTCTGCTGAAGATTATACAGCAGTCTTATTACTTGGGGTACTGCATCAATGTTATCTTTAGATGTTGAATAAGATGATTTTGTTTTAATTAAGTCATTTTAAAGAATGTAAACTTGCTATTTTCAAATTTGATTCTTATCTCTGTTATAGTTCTATTACTAGTTTTCTAGTAATGGCATTTTATACTAAATAAGCTTCTGTCTCCTTCCTGAACCCTTCTCATCCTGCTAAAAATCATAGGAAGTAAAAAACAAGAATCTAACTATGTTGATATTTGAAAGAAGGATAAAGGGATTAGAGGAATACGGTAATACGCTGTTTGAAAAATGCTTTCACCTGCTGTCTTTCATATTTCTTCTTTCCTGCTCAGAGATTTTTTTTTTCAGAGCTGAACCTTTATGTTTGTCTAACTTTGGTTATTGTTAATGATCATGATAGGGAGTTTATCTTAGAATATTGGGTTTTGCTATAAAAGTTTTAATATTTCATATTTTCCTGCAGCATTTGAAAGTATTTAAGCATCTGGTTTTCTGTAGATCAGTTTCTCTTTTTGCGTGAAAGTGAAAATAGAAATCTTACTGAAGATTTTAGCTGTTTATTTTTTCAAGCTGTAGTTTTTCAATAATCAGTCATTGCATACTACAGCTGTGGTATATGAATTGAGTTCCTCTACATGTTGCTAAGCAAAGCTTTCACTGTACTTTATCCCTGTGCTATTCTATGCTATGTAATTTACAGCAGTGCTATAGAGGATAGAGATGTCTCATTGTTTTACACTGAGAGTAGGGTCTGTCTTACTTAAAGCACTCCAAACACAGGCATCCACATGTGAACCAGATGAGTAGATTTCCCCCCCACACCCCCATCCCCTCTTTGTAGTCAGTGCAGAGGAAAAAAGCCTTTCTAGGATGCGGGTCAAGATCATCCTAAGATTAGTGCTAAAAATACAACAGAAGTGTTTGTTTCTTTCAACTGACAATAAAAGTGATCTAGAAGTTGTCATTCTCTAGACATTTAAAGTGATGTTTCTATCAACTATTCTCTCAGCTGTGGAAAGCAGAGATACAGAGTGGAGAGCATTGCTTACTGATGGTCCATAATGCCTCTGTGTGTTCAAGTTAATTGCTGTGTGGATTTTAAGCTCTTTTGAAAGAAAACATTGTGGGTTTGGGGACAAGAGGGATAGGCTTTTAGATAGGTGATAATTTTTAAACAGTAGCTATGCCTTATGGCTTGATACCTAGGGATGTCAGAAATAGTGAAAAAGAGAGAGGGAGATTTGTGGGCAGAGGGCAGGTGAAGACAGTCAGAAGTACCAAGTAAAAGCTATTTATCAAGTGGTTTTACTGCACAAAGAATTCAATATATTCTTAAGTAGTTGCCACATAGCATTTTTTGCTGTGATTCATCATAAGATGTGACTCTATCACTGTGAGGGGGACAGGGTAGACAGTGACTTTGGTTCTGTCCCTGTGCAGGAGAATGGCAGAGGCTCCTAATTTTCCATACAGCCTCCCATGAGGCTTAGTAGAGCATCTTAATGGTGCCATGCTTTACCTAAGATTTTGTGGAATGCCACTGTCTGCAATTTCAAAGAATTACAATAGATTTGAAGAAAACTTGTCTTTTATGCCCTGATAGCTTGATAACCTGACAGAAGAATGCAACCTCTCTGTTACTGTACAAGCTCCTTTGAATTCTAAAACACAAGCTTTTTTTTTGCTTAATGTGACAAAGGAGGAAATGCAATAATCTGGGATTTGGGTTTGGGTGTCTTTTGGTTTGGTTTGGGTTTTGGTGCTTTTTATTGTAAAAAAAAGGCTGTTGTGTGCAGGTAAAAATCTCCTAGAAGACAGAGAAAATCATTTTTAATAGAAAAATAATTCTGTTACGTATACATTGGACAAAAAGGCAAGATACCTCATGGAGCACAGACCATGAACTGTCTATACTTTTCTACCAAATGAGGTTATCCATTCATATATAATATGAAAGTAGACTAGAATTTAGGCTGTATGTCTCAATGTGTTTTCATAAGGAAATTATTCTCAATGAGGTATAATTAGCCATAGTATCCCAAAATTGGAGAACTTTTTGTCTGAGAGGATGAAATGCTCTGTGTTTGATTTTTTTTTTTGTTGTTGTTTTAACAGGAAATTTTACCCTATTAGTTCTCACATAAATATTGAATGTATGTGATATTATTATTTCAGATGCTACCATCCCAAAGACTAAATTTAGGGAGGTTTTGACAGAAACATGACTAAAGTTCAAAGCATTGCTTTCCTTCAGGAATATTTTAATTGTAAAAACAATTAATATTTTGTAGTGTCTACAGTTAAACCTATTGGGCCTTTTAGTTATGCCTTAAAAAAAGAAAAGCAACGAAGAAAGTTTTCATCAAAGTAATTCCAATGTAAAACAGGAGCTATTAATGTTTGGATGCGGTGTTGTGTCATAAACTGCGTGAGAGCTCCAGGGACCAGTACTTATTAATGGTGCATGTCACCTCCTAAGAAATCATCTGTAAATTCTGGGCTGGCTTTTAACTTGAGCATCACAATACAGACAAAGAAGATGTATATAGTGCCAGTGAATTGTGTGAATGAAGAGCAGTCTGATACTAGTATGTTTTAAGTCTGAGGAAAAATAATACAGCATTCAGAAGATAATTGTTTTCTTCCTTAAAAATTAAAGACCAAAGGAGAATAAGAGTAGACAAATACATCAATTTGCTCTTAATTTATTCAGATGTGTGATTCTGTGACTGGGTAGGATAATTTGGTTATTTAGGTGAATTTCTGACTTTATGCAAATAAAAATTCAATGAGGCAGAAAATGAGAATTCCACAGTAAACAGAAGCTGTTCCTTTTACTCACAGTTAACTGATTGGAACAAGTGGAAATTAAAAGCAAGCCTGGAAATTAGTGACCCACTGATAAGATGCCTCAATTCAAGTGGCACAAGGGTAGAAGAAAAATTCATCAGGTTCAGGAAATAATATGCAAGGGTGCTAATATCAGACAAAGAAAGGTCGATTTTCAGATTGTGTGAACTTCATCAGGAGATTCTCACAGACTCACAATTCTATTACACATACATACATACACATATATTTTATATATATATATATATAATACGTATATATACACACAGGCATATATACTTTTATAGTATGTATATGGTAGTGTCCATTTTACACATAACTTTTTTTTTAAAAAAACATTCATTTTGTGATGGCACATTATACTACAGACTTTATTTTGATCCCTCAGTAGTTCTTAAAAAGAAAAATCAACTCTACAGTTGATTTCTGTGTGCATGACAAACCATGTGAGGAAGCACATCTTTCTTGGATGGTTATTGCAGCAGAAGTACTGAAGTCATAGTTAAATACTCTGTTATCTCTAGTGTGCAAATGCTTTTTAAAACTCAGTCTGATCTACTGACACTTTTTTTAATTTATATATTTTATGATTATGCAAGCGCATCTCCAGAGAGGGGCTTTAAAATTAGAATTGTTTGGGCTTTTCAGTCACGTTTTTCATAGCCTTCCTTTTTCTCAATTGTCTTTATAATATAATTTCCCTTAAGTAATTATATAACGAGGCAGACTAGCCTTCATCCAGTCTCTGCTGATCTTTCTCAAGCTAGAAACAGATTCATAAAGAGAGAGTGAAATTCGTGTCTGGTGGCAAAAGTCTCAGCTGAAGTCCTAACAAAGGATTGTGAAATCTGCACTTAAACCTAGATATTCAAAACCCTTTTCTGGGTCTTATTTCTCCGTAAGGAAGCAGAAAACTGTTAGTGAGGGAATGTGTTTTTTCAAGGAGGCAATCATGACATTTCCACACTTCCCTCACCTGTTTAAATTAACACTTCATATACTGTAGAGGTAGAAATAAAGTTTAAGGCTACAGAATTCAAAGAGGTGGGGTTTTGTTTGTTGGTTTGTTTCAAGTCTGATTTGCAGCTAATGCTGAAATAAAGCTCCTATATTTAAAAAGATGACAGATGAAATTATGAGAGTACAGAATTCAGCTGGAAAAAAAAATTAAGAGATTTCTGTTACAACTTCCAGTATACAGTTGGAACTGGCATAAACAAAAGAAAAAAGTGGATTTGTTCTTACTTTAGTGGTGCCTTTGATTTTTGCTATTGGTTACAGACACTTGCTTTCCTGACTAAAAGAGATTATTAACCTACCAATTTGGGGGTTTTTGTGTCGTTAGTTTTGATTTTTTCTTTAATGATGTGATTTTCCAATTGTATGTTACTAGCAGGAACTGGCAGTAATATCACCTATCATTGAGTTCTATGAGCTTTTACCTCTTAGTTGCATATTTAAAAAGTAATAATTAAAATTGGTCTTTTTCACCTTTCACTTAATTTAGAAGGGAGGTTTAACAGACAAGGGTCACTTATGTGTAAATGAGTGTAATATGTGTAATCCATCGAATGATGGATAAAGCCTGGGAAGGGTATTTTTGCTTTTATTCACATGCATTTCTAATATTATCTTAGAAAGCATGCTTCAGACCACTGTCTAATCTGCTGTAGCTTTTCTAAGGTGGTAAGTGGAGAGGAGATGCACTGCAATTTTAAAAAGTACCCGTGGAATCTACTTGACAAAAATCAGCACAATACTTTCCCTTACTTCACACACACCACCTGAGAGGTTTCATCCTTCCAGAGTTCACGCTTTGACTTCTTTCTCTGATGTATAGGCATGAGGCCTTGGCAAAAGTTTGATGATTGCACTTTGCTTTCTGTTGCATTCAGCAGAACTTTTTGATGAAATGGAATATAATCCCTGTGAGTTTTCAGGGAAATAGCATTTTGATGTTGAAGGGTAGAAATCTTCTCTGACCTAAATTTTTGGAAGTGACTAATGCTTTGGGGAATTGCATTTTCTAATGCTTGAGCTGAGGTTATGTAAGGAGACCTTTTATGTCAGATGAGTACTAACAATTGGGGAATTGACAAACCTTAAATTATCTAAATTGGTTGCCTGAATATTCATTCTGTAAAAATGGATGCAATGCAATTTCTTTTCTCAAGTTGTGTAAAATAAATACATTTTGTTCAGTATTGCAAAATCTACTCTTATTAACTGGTGCACAAAAATGTGATAACATGAATTGAGGCAGGATTATTTTTTTCTATTCTGATTTAATTGCTCTTCATATCTTTCCCTCTCTCTTTCTGACTTATTTTACAAAAGCTGCATTAATTTTTGTGGAAAACATTAGGATATGAACAAAAATGTAAATCCACAGAAGTCAGAAAAATAAAAAGTAGGGTTCTTTTGATCTCTGTCACTTTTCCTATCCTGTGGAGATACGCAGCAGTTTGTTACTGAGAGTTGCAGTCCTAAGCATGAGGCAGAAAGGAGCTGCTGCTGGAAGAAGTATTTTTGTCCTTTGATTTTTGTGCAATTGTAATGTCTTTTCATCAGGAGTACTTCAAATTTTGTTTGCTTGTTTCTCTGGTTAATGTAAATTATTTTCATTAAATTCCATTGCAATTCCATCTCATCACCTTGCAAAGAAAATGTGAGTAAATAGATACTTCATTTGAAGGAGGGATATAGAGGTAGATGTAGAGTTACTTTAGTCTCTGATAAAATAAAATTTCTAGACACTTGTACCCTGAGTGCCTTTGGTTGGTGGTCCAGCAAATGTAAAGCAGCTTTCCTAATTGTGCTTCTTGTAGTAGCCAGTTTTTCACACAGGCATTAAGAATTTCAAAGAAATTCTAAAATGCCAATAAAAACTGTATTCCCTTACACAGATTAAGCAGTTGGAAATCACACATCTTTCAAGGTGGTCCAAAGTCTTCATGGCATTCCTGAATTAATTTGCCTGCACTGTATGAAGTGTATAAATCTGTTCTTAGAAAAATGTGTATCAATTTTGAAATGCAAATAGCTCTTTGTCCTCTAATTTAGGCAATCTCTGTGTACCTTCAAAACATGTGACAGCTGCATCAATGTAATGTAAAAATTGGATATTAGAGAAAAGAGATTCAGCCAGAGAAGCAGTGTATTCTTAAGTTGTTTACATCTTTTTACATGTTGTTCAGGAGGCTGGAGTTTAGGAGGAAAAAAAAAAAAAGTAGAACAAAATCAACAGAACTAAGGCTAGCTGGAAATGTGTCTCCAAACCCTTTAAACTTCCATTGGTTTTATATTTGGTAGATTTAGAAGTGCTGCTATACTATAACTAAAGTTAGTTTGTTGTATGTGAGAACTGACAATGTTTTTAAGTGTTTTGTAGAATAAACGGCTGAATTTTAGACGGCTTCTGAAAACTGGATGTTGATTGCATTGGATGAAATTTAAGTCAATGTCATTGAAACTCACATCCAGAAGGATTGTGTATTTTAAGGGTCATCCATATCCATGCCCCTTTAAAAACCTAGCTTTAGCAATTAGGAAAAAATTCCTAATGTGTGGGCTGCCTAAAGATGCAGTGAATGCCTGGCAGAATTTTGGAGTCATATGCATCTGAATGCTACTGATCGGCAAGGTAACTCCTGAAACTCAACTTGGAGGGAAGAATCTACATTAAGATGCAGCTACCTAAGAGTTTGACCATACTATGACTGTAGGCACTCTGAAAGTGATGGGAAATTGCAACTTTTTGGCTCGCTCTGGAACCTGGAAAATTTTCTTATTGTCTCATACACTGAATATTGTTTTATACCTTTATGTAAGATTCTATGTCAGATGATAACAGAGGGGAAAATCTGGATAAAGAGAGAGATACAAATACCCTATGAACAAAACTATACCCTCAGGAAAAGAGAAGGGATCCCACAGTAAATGGTATTTTTGTAAATTTATTTTACTTTAAGAAGCTTTTAAATCTGAGTGCAGAATTCTGATGCAAAATAAGTAGCCACAAAAGCAGTTGTTAGGACTTACTCAGTAAGGTGGTTTCTTGCTGTTGAATGCTACATTCAATGCAATATCTGGACATATCCTTGCTTCACAGTGTTTTCTAGTAACCTTTTTGCTAAGTAAATTTTTGTGAAGCGCTAAAGAAAAATTTTCCTTTTCTAGAATTTTCTGCCTTCTCATACCTAAAGGAGCCTACAAGAAAACTGGAGATGGACTTTTCACAAGGACATGTAGTGACAGGACAAGGGCGGATGATTTTAAAGTGAAAGAGGGTAGGTTTAGATTAGCTATTCAGAAGAAATTCTTAACTATGAGTGTGTGGAGACACTGGAACATATTGCCCAGAGAAGTGATGGATGCCCCATCCTTGGAAGTGTTCAAGGACTATGAAGGTTGGACAGGGCTCTGAGCAACCTGGCCTAGTGGAAGGTATTCCTGGACATGGCAGGGAATTTTGAATTGGATGAGTTTTAAGATCCTTTCCAACCCAAATCACTCTACGATTCTATTATTCCCTATGCAAAATTCCATCACAGTGCTTTTGAAGACAAGATTCCTCTCTAAACATACTTGGGGAGAGGGGAAAGGAAGTTAATGTTATTAATTTATTCAACACATCACCCCCCTTAATCTCACAGGATTTAGTAGTCTTCTGCATTATTAGTTCACTTTTACAACCACCAAAGTAATTATTTCTTGTTCCTTAAGCTGACATAAGAAAGTTTCTTGTTACTTTTGTGGATACTCTTGAGTATAGTCAACTCGTTTGGGGAATTAAAGTCAGCAGCATTAGTCTAAGTTGTATATACTCTTTTTAGTTCTTATATGCTATTTTGTGAAAACAGCTCTTCTTACTTCGAAAGCCTGTCTTTTGGCTGCTAAATACTAATATATGCAGGTTAAAACTGGAGAAGGCATAGCATGGAAACTAGAACATCTAGTAGCTTCTGATGGTCTGACTCAGTCTTTGATTAGGGTTATCAAGGATCCTACAGGATTTAATTCAGTTCACTATATTCAAAGAAACCCTATGCAGACATGTACAAAAATGTCCTGAAGTAATGATCATTAAATCACTTTCCATATTTAGATATTGGTAATTTGATGCAAGTATTACACTAAAGCACCTATAAAAGCCCCAGTTAAAAACACCTTTCCAGTGATGTTCCTGTTTTGAAGTGATGTGGAAATGGCTCTAACTTCTTTGAAGCCCCTTTATGTCAATAGAACCAGCAGAAAATAATAAAATGTAAGAAAAGATAGAGGGTTACATTAAATCCATTTGGGAAAGAAAATAGTGAAATATGTTTGAACTCATAATAAAATTATTCTTTCCTTTCATCATGGAATTGTTTAGATCTTGGACTTGTGACATCTTTGAGAACTGCTATTATCATGTCATCATTCCTAGTCCTGAGTTTGTAGTTTCCTCCTGTACAATCTGAGCTATCGGAAGCATAGGCTAAGCTGCAGCAGTCTCCTTTATTATATGAAAACTACTGATCCTGTGAAAGGGCTATGTCATGCTGCATTGTGTACTTGCATTATTTCTCAAAGAGAATCACCATTCAGAATAATTAATCATAATTAGCAGCAGTGGCAACAAGGTCAAAACAATAACTGGGTTTTTTCCTATGCACATCAATCTAATGTATTTATTGTGAAGTCAGGAAAAAAAAGTAATTTTTTAGAATGCGTGCTTTTGTAGCTTGGATCCAGCAGTAAAAGATATTCAAGTACAATTGTTACAGATGGTTTTATGTCAGTTTTTTCACCTGAAGGAACAAGTTCAAATTTAAGCATTCAAGTTAGGATGCTTTTTTGTCATCCCTTAGGAATTCTAACTGAAAAGGATGTAACCATCCTATTCAGGCCTGTAGGTTGTTGGAGTCTTTTAGTTCCTTATCAGTCTATCCCCATCAGTGCTCGTGAAATCTCACAATCAGCACCACAGAGATAACTACAGAAATTAAAACAGCATTTGAGACCAGCACATTTGCTAAAAGCACTGAAAGAGACATCCTTAAAAATAAGAAAGAAAATAAGAGGGAAGACCATGGCAGGATTTTTTTTGTACATCCTCCAAATATGCACTGAGGCAATAAAGCTGCATGAATGGAAATAACATCCCTAGGCTTGACTCCAGTGACTGATAAAACACAGGGGGAAGAACAAATCTGATCTGGTGATCTGAGGACTGAGGAACTGGAGAAAAAGTTGTGACTGATTTGACCCTGAATACATTAGGAAATCAAGCTGAATGCAAGACTGTTAAAAGATGATTCTTTATGCTGGTTATCCATGTGGATAGCAACTGATTGAAGGTACGTTTAAAAGAACTAGGGAATTTGTATTTAATGGGTCAGAGCACTCTGAAAATGTTAAATAAACTTAGTAGTTGTTGTGGTTTTTCTAATTCACGGACAAGAGATTTGACAAAAGTAAATAAACCAATAAAAATCTGTCTGGTCTTGAAAAGTTAATGAAAATTAATTTTAATCTTTGTCCCTTTCCTCTTTACATTTGCTCTTTTCTTTTTTTTTTCTTTTACCAGAGATCACTCCTGACATAAAAGATTTATTCCTGACCTTATAAATAATGTTTTACGCATCGCTTATATGCTGTACGCCAGAGGTTGTAACTACAACCTTTGATAACTTGGAAGCATAGGTTTTTAGGTTTTTGAATGCAAATATATCAATATACTGGCTACTAAAACTCAGGAGGAAGTACTGCTGGGACATATCACATACCACAAATGATTGAGTCAAACCAAGGAACACAACGAATTGCTCCTTAAATAACTGCAAATCGTATAAGGAAAGCGAAATATTGTTGAAATGCCTCAGTTTGCAAGGAGCTTGTTAGAAATTGTATGCAAACAACATTTTCTACAGTTGATAGAATGTTAATCTCTATAATTTTTTAACCTAGTCAAGTTCTGTAAAATAGCCTCTAGAAGTGACAATGTTTCAGAAAGCGTGGAAAAAGATATAAATAGGAAGATGCTGTGGAAAAAAATTCATATAAGGCCCTGAGTGACAAATGCTTGGGGATAGCATTTCAATGTCAATGAAACAGAACAATTTGTGCTCTAAACTAGAGCTTCTGAAAGAGATCTAGTAACAGTGGATCAAAACAATGTATTTCAGTGGACTTGAGTGCCACATTATAGATTTGGCTAAGAGTTTTTTCATGATAAATATCAATCTTCAAAGCAGATAGAAGTGTCAAATGGCTCCCTCTTTCCCCCTCTCCATTCTAGTATCTCTTTTAGCTAAATTATTTTAATGATTATATTTTTATTTTGTTTTCCCCTCATGGAAGGTCTGACATGAGATTTCATTAAATACATCCCAATTCTATTCCCATTATGTAAATATCAAAGGGAAACAATACAACAGTACAGCAATATTTTTGTGAATTTTATATACATTGTGAGTATATATATAATGAAATATTCAACAAAAGCAAAACAAAAATAAGAATAAAGGAAGAGTTTATCTAGTTTTCTTTCTGTGACGGAATACAGATAGATAAAAACTCAGCTGTACTCAGATCAAACTGAATGGGGCTGAAGAAAGTCATATACTGTTCACCTTTACATATTTTATCTCCTTGTATATTCATTTTACTTAGGTACTGGAGAACTTAAAAAACACTGAGGACTTGATTTGAGACAGGAAAATGTGGACAAGAGCATAGCAATAACCAAATATGAGTGCTGTTGACTGGCAAACAGATGTAAACTGAAATGCTGTTGTTTGAAGTGCTTGTGCCCTCTTTATATATTACTTCAGGGATTTTTTTAATTACTGTAGAATTGTTTATTACTTCTGCCCTCTGTTCCAAAATGCTGCATCATTCTAAGGTGTTCTAGGTGCTTCCCCAGCACCTAAATGTTGTGTTTTAATAAGCAGATATATAAAGCATGCTTTATTATTTTTTTCATGATAATCCCTTGCATAGTAATGCTATGAGATGGTTTCTAGAAGATTATTGAAAGAAATTGCTTGAAAGTAACAAATCTGAGCCACCAGGGCAAGGCAGACTAAGAGAATTTAGATGAAAAGCACGAAGTCAGCTTTACAGTTGTGTTATTTTGCTTCAGCAGCCAATATGCCCTTGACTAGAAAGCATCTAACCATCTAGTACAAATTCTTATACTTGCTGCTTCAGTGGGTTTTGTTGAAGATACTGGCTTCTTCTATATGAGTCAGCAGTGTTTATCAATTTTTCTATCTTGCCTCAGGAATATTGCCACTTACACTTTAATATGACTTGGCTTGTCATTTCAAATCTTGGAGGCTTTTTTGCAATTTCAGCTCTCATGTTGTTATAATTTATAGGGCTCCATGATAATTAAACAATGACTGTCAGTTTTCAGATAAACAGTTTAGGAAGACGTTGTGTTTTGTTCTGGCAGTGAGTGGACACATTTGGCATGTTTTACTTATAGGTGTAACATTGAGAAAACACTAAATGCAAGTGGAGAAGTTCATATTTGAATCACAGTGGGCATCCTAATTGGAAAATGCTCCTGTAGATGCCATCCCCTAACTATTTAATTCTTGTTGCTGATGTGCCCTACAAAATTCCTTTTATATTCATGTATTCAAATAACAGCTTTTATAAGCCTATTTATGTGGGAAATAATACTTTTTAATATAAACTGATACCTTAATCTGTATCACCCATCAAAACACCCAGCAAGAGTTTTTTCCCAGTATGTGCACAGCCCTGAAATCCTAACTCCTTGATATAGCCTTTGGTGTAAAATTTTGCTAAATCATGCTGAATGAACACTAAATCCCCAAACACTGCTAATCATTGGGTATGCTGCTGATAGTAGCTTTCAACATGTTTGAGCCTTGATTATGGGGAGAGGCGGAGGTGTCATAAGCTTTTAGGGTTTTTTTCTTCTCTTATCCAGCATTTTACCAGACCCAGTTTTTTTGTGTCCGTATTTTTCTGTCTGTAGCCCTTGCTATTTGTATATATGCAGGTTATTTGGTATGCTTTTTTCTATCCCTCCTGCCACCAGGCTGCTTGGTACCATTTCCGAGTGATACTTCAGGTACATAGATGGTAGCTGGCAGGTTAAAACCTTTATCAGCAGTAAAAGAATAGTTTAAGCAGGAGGTTTACTGTGAAGTATTTACTGCCAGAGTGAACTCAAAATGTCTGCTTGAAGAAAATAGTGTTTGCAAAATACATTGCTGCTATACTGACAAAGAATTTGTACACCTCCTTTGTCGGGTATTGCAGTCTACAGGCATAAGTTAACAGAATAAAGAAAAGCAGAGTTCCAGGGATTTAATTTATAGTATATGATAGAGTTATAAAATTGTAATCTTGTTTTATGTGTTTAGTTTTCTCTAAATTGAAGTTTATGGGGTAAAGAATATAATTAATCCCTATATATCCCTTTCCTTTATTCCAAATTTATGACTTCAGAAATCTTCAGTGAAAAGCTTTTTGTCTCAGCTCTGTGCATTTTGACATACAGGACTCATGTGGCTTCATTTATTTAATCTAGAATGCTTGTGAAAGAAATACCAATTGCAGCTGTGGATATTCAGAAACATAGTGCAGTGATATAAGAGTGGGACATCTTCTATACTTTATGGTCTTGATTTTTCAATACTCTTAATCTTTCTTGAATAAAGTAAACATGTAGCTAAAATTGGTAGAAATTTAGGGTAAATACTTCTTTTAACATCAAAATGAGGAAATGAAATGTTTTGTGATTTTGTATCTGTGTATTTACAGAGGAGTGTGTACACACTCATTTATTAAATAGCAAGTTTCAATATCTATAATGCTTTTCATATTTACAGATGATTATGTCAGTGCAGCTACCTGAAAATAAAACTTTAGAGTTGGGCAGGTTTTCTTCTGCAGACATCTGCCCTTTGCCATTCCACAAACTAAGAGTGTCTGGAGCACATTAATACTACAAAGAAGTTAGACAAAAGAAAGGAGCTGCAATACCTCTAAGAGTTGCTGCAATTTATTATTTCTCTTGGATGCTTTACATTTATCTTTCCGAGAATAGAGCTGAGGGAATTAATGAGCTGGTCTGTAGTTTTATACTGGGAAGGTAGCAGAGGTGGCAGGCTTGAACTGCAGGAAAAAGAAATTTATGTTTTTAAAGTTTTTTCAGCGTATTTTAGAGTTTGCGGAGAGTTTTGGGGTCTTTTGGGTTTTGTTCACAATGCTCAGCACTTGATATTCTTGTTTTCTTGGTGTAAAAATTAGCTCTTCTTCATTTTTAACAAATTTCATTACAGGCCCATCTCAAGAAACCATTTATTTGATGTTTGTGATATTTACAGTGAAGGTCAATATACTGTCCTCCTTAGATACACGTTAAGCATTGGTTCCATGAACTGGTCTGTTTCCTCTGGGCAGAGCTCTTACATCTGGGTTCACACAGAGCTGAACACACTGTGTGGTCACTGCTGCCATGGCTGTCAGCCATTTCACAGATCACATCACAGCCTGATGTGATGCTTCTAAATACCTCCTTGCTCTGAAAACAATATTCTACTGACCCAACTTTCCAGCTCTTTCCCAATCCTAAATACTGTGTTTTTTCTCCTAGACGTTTAACTTTCTTGATTTTGTAACTGCTTATATTCTTGCTTTTCTATGCTCATGTATATGCAAGGAATACTAAGTATATAGAAGGATCACTTGTGTTCCTTCCTTCCTAAAGCTCTGTGTTTTGTTCCTCCATCCAAACCCAACATATCCTGGAAATACCTCATATTTCTGAGATGCAGTCCTCTCATCCACCTCCTTGTCTGTGCAAAACCCTTTATCATTTCTGCATGACCACAGGGTAGCTCTGTTGTCCCTTAGAAGACTACCCTGACTGAGGTTTTAATCAGAACAGTGCTGTGTTTTAACACCAGCTGGCATCTCAGCCACTTCCTTACTCCCTGCAGCAAGATGGGGGAGAGAATCCAAAGAAAACTCATGGGTTGAGATAAGGACAGTTTAATTGTTAAAGCAAAAGCTGTGTATACAAGCAAAGCAAAACAAGAAATTCATTCACCACTTCCCACAGGCAGGCAGGTGTTCAGCCCTCCCCATGAAAACAGGGCTTCATCACATGTAATGGTGACTTGGGAAGACAAATGCCATTACTCCACATGTACTCCCCTTCCTTCTTCTTCTCCCAGCTTTATACACTGAGCATATAGTATAGGATATGCCCTGGGTAAGATGGAGTCAACTCTTCTGGCTGTGTTCCCTCCCCGATGTTTGTATACTCTTAGCCTTCTCACTGGTGGGGTGGGCTGAGAGGCAGAGAAGGTCTTAATGCTTAACAATAGGAGAAACATCCCTGTGTTATCAACACTGTCCCAGCAGAAATACACAGCCCCCCAGGAAGCCATTATGAAGAAAATTAACTTTACCCCAGTGAAAACCAGTGCAGATATTTAAATTAATTCTATGACCTGTACCATATGAACAGTGAGGGGATGTGTCCTTTAATAGCAATGGATGAAATTACTTAGGATGGCCAAAATTTTAAGTAGTGGTCAGGAGAAACTGCAACAGCAGCAAACATCTGCCTTGGCTCTTGGGTAGATTACAGCTGTTAGTCACTTCTAGCTGCCCTGTAGAGATCAAAAACCTTGGCTCTGTTTTCCTCTGTCTTGCGCTAGTGAGCCTGGAGTGACTGGTGAGCTGGTGAGTGGCTCCGTCTTCAGTGTGATGGCCTTGACATATGCTAATGTTCTACCACACAGTAAACCCAGTGTTTTGTGATATTGCTTGTCTACTGTGTTTCATTGTGACTTACCTAGTTCACACTGCCCATTTTAATGGTCTGTCTAAGTGGCTCCCAACCTTCTCTTCATGACTTTCACTGCATCTATCACAGTGAGGCGTAAATGAACTGTGACTGTCAGTTGAGACATTTTTTCAGTAGCAGTGTATAGTCCAGCTGATCACTAATCAGCCCCACAGCCTGTTTTACCCCTGTAGATGAGTGCAGAACTGCAGCAGTCAGCTGTAGCTATGAATTTTGATCAGAGTAAACACTGAGGCTCATTTGTTATGGAGATAGGTGGGAGCATGGCAACAGGCAATGATGGAGGAAAGCAGGGCTATGTGATATAAAAAAATGAGTCAGTCAAATAATGTTACACTTCACAAATTTTCAGACACAAAATATAGTATGAGGGTTTACAAGGCTGCTGTATTGCACATTACCTGGTAGCACTTGGAATGTTAATTCTGGGTAACCATGTCAGTGCCCACACAAAAGATAAATCTTTTAGGTAATGCCTCTAATAAAAATTAGTGAAAATTGAAAATGCTTGCAATGAAAGTCATTTACAACCTGCCTATAGGTGCACTCAGTCTACAGCTGTTAGTATATGTCAAAACATCTGTGTTAAAATTGGCTGCTTCATCAAATGGAAATTATATCTGATGTCTAGTTAGATGTTGATTTTGCTTGTCTGTAATTCTGTGACTTCTCTTCCCACTCTTGGTGACATCAACCTGGGATTGTACAAATTCCAACCTTGCACATTGACATGGTCTATCAAAAGCAAGAGATCTCCTTTTTCCACCATTCTGTCATGTTCATTTTATTAGTTTGCTTACATGCTTACAGTAAAGGTATGCTAATTGGAGGCACATGGGGACAGGTGGGACTGTATTTGAAATGGAAGTGGTAGTCATGATCCAGGGGGATATTTTCTCTCTGTGTGGCCTTTATTTTCTCATCTTCTAGCAGCTCTCAGTTTTACCACAAAATATTTCTTGTGACAATTAACTTTAAGTAATATTAAGATAATTGGAAGATACTGGTTTATTCACTGTTCACAGTGTGCATAATTTCTAAGGCACCAAGGAGCTAATACATTACTACATTTTAACACAAACTTCATCCCTGCCTCTAAAAGGTTACAAAGTCTGTTTAAAAGAACAGTGGAAAGTCAAAGGCTCAGCCATTACACTGCAGTTGCACAGGCTGCTTACAGCCAACTCCTTTCTGTGAGAATTATGGCATGCCATTCCCATGTTTGCTATTCCCCAAAAGCTGCTGCCTCATCTAGTACTCAGGATTTTGCTGAGTGCTGTATGGAGAACTAAAGCCATTGGCTGTAGATCATCTGCCTTGTTTGGTCTTGTTTGACTGCATATAAATAACATCAATGCTTCCAATTGCACAACTGCCTTGGGTATGTGTGCGTGTGTATATCCTCTTAGATGGCTTCAGAGTTCATCAAAGTTTCTACACCCCTCAGATTCTTCTCTGATTGAGAAGTGCGTAATTAACCACAACCAATTTAACAATTCTTCTGGGATTTTGCTGGAGTGCCTCAAATAGAATTCGGGCCAACACAGAATTTCACAAAATTTCACAAAAATCCACTGAGCAAGTGCCGCACAGAGATAAATCTTTTGGCACCACCATTGCACAATCCATTCTTTTACTGTCATGGGATATATCTACATAAGCAAGTTTTATCTGCTTGGTGCTTGGTATTTATTTTTGGGTTTATTTTGTATTATATTTATATTTAATGGTCATATAGGTGCCATATGCAGTACTGAAGGCCTATCAGTAAAAAAGAAAAATTTTGATTATAAAGAAGATATACATAGAAACAAAAGATTCCTCATAGAAGGACATGGTTTGACAGGGATTTTATTATTAGCACTGACTGGTACTGCATTTCTGTAGCATGGTTCTTTGCTACAGAATCAGGAATTAAGTGTTTTATGTAGTGACATCCTTTATACTGAAAGGGATTCATCCAACATCGGCATTAATTCTGTTCACACTGTAACTGAGCAAAGTGATGAGCGAAGAAAAATTAGATATTTGGGTTTTATTGGAAGTATTTTTTTTTTCATATTTATATGGAAGAATTGAAAAATTATGCCAGAATATCCACAAGCCTGTTTTATCAAACAGCTCATACTTTATTAAAATAATATAGATATGTCCTGCCCCCAGCTTTACAAAGTGTTGTTTGTTTTTTTTTTTTTAATAATAAGCATTGGTCTTGAAAACATGTTCTCATGATTTACACAGTGTATGTTCAAGAAGTTAATTCTCAATCACTGGGCTTCTGTCAATTTTTTCAGCACCAAAGTCAATATAGCTCTCAAAATATGATGAAATTGTGTATAACACATTTCTTTTCAGATTTTCTTTTTTGACTTTCACTTGATTTAGGGTATTTTTTTGAGAACACAGTGCCCAGTGAGATGATATTTACAATAACTACATTATTTTAAATCTCTCTAATTTAACAAGACCTCAGAGGCTGAGCTGACATTATCTGAATGATTACATTTCCTGCTGGTGGATTACTGTCAAAAATCAGCGAAGAAATTATTGGTGGGACAGATAGAATCTACCTATCAGTTCTGCTGTAGTCAATGAATTTACAGCAAAAAATCCAGACTCTCAGTGATGTGTTCAGTAACTCACACCAAGGCCTTGTTATCAATAATTTTTATCTTTGGAAGAAGCACAGTTAATTTCTTCAGTAGTCCATAAATTACTGCAGAACTTACAAATCTCCTATAAAATCAATGCAATTAATTTTAAATTAATAGATTTCTAAGTGTGAAGGAACATGTAATAGTGTAGATGAGTCCTTGAATGAGCGTGCCCGTTCTGGTGTCAGGGGTGGGAACTTCCCACTGTTTTATGTGACATCTTCAAGTGTAAACACATTTCTTTTCCTTCCCCCAACTGATTTAGCTTGCTACCATAGCAAGTAACATTTCCATTAGCCTCCCACCGTTAAATCGTGGAGTAAGTATAATCACAAAAACATCCACCATGCAAGCACACTGATAGAGCAGCAACTGTGGTCATAGCTTATCTCCATCTTACAGGCATTTTTTGTGAGTTCACCACAGTTGGTGCAGAAACAAATCCCTTTAAACTGAGTCTAATGAAGGAGAAGAAAAATGGTTGGTTGCAATACAGATTAAGGGCTTACAGATATTCTTGAGTGAGCTTGCTAGAAAGGAAAATGTTGTGTTGTTTCCCTTATGTGCAGCACTTAGCAGCAAGGCAGTGTTCTGTGTGTCAGTGCCCAGACTGCTTAGGCTTGATGGGGCAGAAGAGGAATAGTCTGACCTCAGGATACTCCAGATTTTACTTAAAATAAAATATATGTAGATGTTGACAGGTTTAGCTTTATTACTGGTAGCAGGACAGAAACAATCTTAAAACCAGAAGAACTTTCCTGTTCATTGCTTTCACTCTTTTGGTTCTGGGCTGTAACTGACTGAGTTTTCATATGTGAAATAGCCACTATTTTCTGTGATTTAGCTTTACTTTTAGCTAGAATTTTAAAAGAAAAAAAATAGTCCTAACTACACAGCATGATCAGGTTTTGTTTTTCTATAATCCCAGTTTTGCAAAGCATGTAGACTTGAAGCTGAAGTGACTCTGAGGCAAGGTTGACTTTTGCATACAAGTTTTTCTGACCTGGGATTTCAAGGTGTCTTTATCTTCCTCTGAGGCTGAAGTCTAGAAACTTGGCAGAAAGCCATTCGTGCCAAGGGCTTATCTTGCAGCACAGCTTCTCTCTTCTGGATGCAGCTGTAACTATTCATATTAGTGAATCTTACATCAACACCTTTACTACCTATCCACTGTGTTTTTGGCATGTGGGGGTTTTAAAATAATAAAAGCATGAATAGGATGGTGGCTCAAGGTATATAGAGGAGCCTGTATGTTGAATATATGTAGTAATAGAACATTTACAATGTCATATTTTGGAGAGAGGACAGAGTCTTAATAAGCTTTGCAATGACCTACTAGAACTAAAGTGTGTAATAAGTAGATGGCTTTTCTTTTTTGCTCTTGTTGATTTCAAAAGCAAAATACAGGATTTTTTTAACAGCACATTAGGTGTTGTAATAGCAGGGTGACACGGAGGGAGGAAGCACAGCTCACTGTGCAGACCTTCGAAGGAGGAACAACAAGCGGCAGAATTGTGAGATAATTCCTAACAATATCAGATGCCACCGAATCATTCTGAACAGCTACCCAGCTTAAACACTTTGATAACTCTCTCCAGGATTGCTGCTTACAGTTTAGTAACTCTTAGTGCTTATATATGTTTAGTACAAGCCTACTGTTGTTCTGAGTTTCCAACTACCCTGTAGCAGTAAGGTAGTGGTTGAAATAAGAGGTACTTTAGAAACAGTATTGGACCTGTGCTCTATGTTCCCAGTCCTGATTTGCCAAACTGATTGTTTTTGTCTGATTTGAGAGTTTAGGGCCGTAGCATTTGAGACATTTCCTGCAATGTCTCTTTGGATGAAATGATGGAGAAAAGCAAGGTCTTAGCTATGAGTAATATGAAAACATTAAGCAAAAGCACGAAGGGAAATGTATTTCATATAAGATCTTAGTTTACTTAACAATGATACAAATTTTCAAAAGAAATGAGAGTTAATGAAGAGCTTTACAAGGATTGACAAAGGGGGATTTTTGGTGCTGTGTCATCCCCATTGTGTTTTTTCTAGCCCCTGACCCATCTGCCCCACTCTCCCCTGGGAGAGAGGAGCTGGGTAACAGGTGAAAAGGGCTCTACAACTACACTGCATGACACAGCCTTGTGCTAATTAGATGGTATCTCTGTCTCCAAAATAACAGGAACATTTATGCTATGTTAAGGAAAATAAATCCCAAAAGGATGCACTTTAAATATATATTAGAAGGATACAACTACATGCAAACTATTTTAAATCTTCTGACAATTAGAGATTTGTTATATAGTCAGCTATACTCTGTAGAAAATTCTTTGTTTCTCCTTAACAGGCTTTTGCAGTTTCTTATTTAAATGTACAACATCATGTTTTAAATTATTCAAACACTTCCTATGATGGGAAATTTAGAAAAGAAGTAGTGCAGTTCAAAGGTGGTATCAATTGTAAATGCGGGACTTTGTTCTTTTTCTTTTTCTCTCCTCCTAACCCTCTTCTCTCTTTTAATTGTCCTTCCACATTAAGTATTTCATGTTGAAAGGTTGAAGTGTGGTGTACCCTCAAACTACCCTTTCTTTGGTAATACATGCTAGTATTTAGAAAGGGTTTGAATGTCTGTATACACATTTACTGTGGAGACAATATGTTCTGTTTTTTAAAATCTCATATCCCAGGAACTTTCAGACACTACCTCATTTCATATTTCACTGAATTAATTTTTGTTATCACAGTTTTTGCTTACAAAGTTAATGAATTATGGAGGACTTCTGATCTAACACCACTCCAGTTATTAAGAACTATTTAAGCAGAAGGGATTAAATACTGTGCCAATTTTATAGTTGCTGGGTTTATAACGATGCATGAATTTAGTTTTATCTTGTTTTCTGAGTTAGGCCACTGAAATCAATCTACCCGTTCAGTAGGGGGGGCAATGAATGAGTGACCCTTTGGCTGTTGCCTCAGGCAGAAGGGTTTGTCCTGTCACACCCCCCTGAGGAAGTGAGGGAGTGAACTCTGGGTCTGGCCTGCTGGCCAGGGAATTGCCCAGAGCAGCTGTTCTGTCCATCCCTGCTGAACAGGATTTGTCTGGCATATTGACAAAGATATGTGTTGATTAAATATATATGCTGGTTGTAGTACATGCAGACTACTATTGTTTCTCATCCCCTGCAAAAAAATCTTTTCATGAGAGAGAGAGGAAAGAAGGAAAAGTTAAAACTAAAAATAGTAAAACTAATTTTTGTCTCCTAAATATAGGATCTGTAACACTGAGTTTCTGATAAATTATCTAAATCTTTTTTTTTTCTTTTTTTTCTTTTTTTTTTTTTTCATTTTAGGTAAGTGGAAGCTTTCTCTTCATGACTTGGGGCCACATTTAATTGCTGTGGTAAGTGTTAATCATAAGAATATAGGGATCAGCTGTGTGTAAATTAACACCTTAAGTTGGCTTCACATGTGGCAGTGGATTCTAGCAGGCTCCACGTGCATCCATGTGCTGCTTCTCCTGCACAAGTTATTGATGTTTTTGAATGTAGAAGATGCTGTTTCCTCTGCAGATGGTCTGCTCAGTTGTACAGCTTGCAAGTATCCTGACTCATTTTTCCTCATGTAACTCTGATTTAGCATTAGCTTGTTGTGTTTGGTCTTATGATACAAAAGCTTGTTAGCTGAAGCAGTTTATTCGCATTTCTGTTCTGGCGGCTTATCCTCCAAATTTCTTGTGTTTAGCTATAGAAATAAATACTGGTTTTCTCACCTCCTTTAACATTATTTCACGCTGCTTTGTAGTTGCACAGTTTGGATTGTTACTGGCTTGTGTTTATTGTGGTATGTGTTTTTTTTTAATTGTACATTATTTTATAAATTAAATGTGTGTATAAAAGGATTTGAATGCCTAGCCAGGACTTGTTTCAGAGAAAAAATAACATTTGAATTTACTTTTGTTCACTTACTATTCCTGATGTATCATAGCTGGTGAAAGGAAAGGGTGGACTATATTTTAGGAACTTGGGTTTTAGATGATAAGGGGGAAATTTTCTGTTGAGGCCATGCAAATTCCACAGGGGTTTTATTTTTGCCTAAGCAGGTGTATGATGAAAGAGGCAGTGGACTGCAGGAGTGACAAACTTCCTTTTGCCTCTCTAGCATTGTCCTGGGAATAGCAGTACACGTGTCCTCCTCTTGTTGAAAGGACTGTGAGTGTGTGTTGTAGCATCATCTTTTCAGTTGTGGCTTTGAAATTAAACTTTGTGATTCTGCTTGAGTTCGGGTTTCTTTTGGAGGGGTTTGGAGGTTTTGTGATTTCAGTCTTTATCCTGTGTGGGTTTTGTTTATACATTGCATTAAATAATGCATTACTCACAGCAATAGTATTTTAAGCACATCCATCATGTTAAGCCTATGCCAACAGCATTACTTGTATTGATGGTATTTTTGGATGCAGATAAAGAAGGTTGTGCTAGAGCAGAATACTTCCTCTACAAAATGGCTTTTTTTGTTTTCAGTATATCACCTTTTCAGCCAAATTAAATATATTTGTGTTGTTGACTTATTAAAAATATAATAATGGTGATATTCCTCTTGTTTTTTAAATAATTGATTATTGAATTATGAAAGTGATGGAGCTGTAATATATCCTGATTCATAATGATCATGCAAAGGCTTGGCACAATCCATTTACACTGGCATGGCTATTTTATGTGGGAAAAGTTCATTGTGTAGTTAAGTCTGTACTTGTAAAATTCATGTTTTATATAAAGCATTTGTGAATTAGCTGGAGGATACCCAGGTGCATTTCTTTTTATTATTCTGGATTGTTTGGGTGGGTTTTTTTGGTTTTTTGGGTTTTTTTTGTTTTTGTTTTTTTTTGCTTGCTTAAGGGAAACATTTATTCAATACCATACATAGATCAAAATTGGATATTTTTTAAAGGCTGTAGGTTATTTAGGCTATTGCAGAATGAATACTGGGGTGAAACAGAAGCTAGCACAACAGACAAAATCACAACTGATGTGTGATTATGTACACACACATATATATATATATATATAAACTGTTTATTTAAAGATCTTGTCCAATTAATCAAAATTTTTAATGCTTAAAATAACTCAAACCCTATAGAAACCTTTTCAGTAGCATAGAAGTTAATAACATATGTTAACACAGTCAATAATATTGTTAACAAGTTAATAGCATATGTTGTATTCAAATAATTTTTATAGGATTCAGTGACCTTATAAAGAATCTTATCTACTTGTTGCAATAAAAAATTAATTTATAATGGAACAGTACGTCCTTGCTTCCAGTGTCCTTTCCCCTCCTCCTTTTTTCACTCAGTATTTGATAAAATATTTGATGAGGCTAAAAGATTAAATTTGTTGTCCAAAAAATCACATAGAAAAGCTCAAAGTAACTAAAAAATATTCAATCCCCCCCTTTACCAATACAAATAATAATTTATTGCTTGGTGCTGTAGAGTAGAAAAATGTCAACTCTAAGAAGTCAAAAATGTCCAAAGGGGAGAAAATTTGGTGTCAAAGTTGAATAAAAACCTCATGGGAATTGTCATGCCTTGTTGCATTGGTTGAGGAGGGGGAAAGAAGACATATGTGTGTGTAACATTATATACAAACTATCTGCTGAAGAGTTGCCAGTGGCCTACGCATAAAGGAAACTGCGCTTGAAAATGCAGTTGTATCAGTGTCAACACTAGTTACATATTCTTTTTCAGCTTTTAAATTATATCTTCTTGTTGTGTAGGAAACTTAAAAATTAATTCCTGGCAGACAAATAATTTTTTTTTGAAACCTAATAAAGACAGCAGATTTTCCTTTAAATGCCACATTGAAGTCTGTGCCCCATGCTGTCAACCAACCCTGTTATGGTTTTATTTTCTATTGAAGAAAAAGGACAAAAAAAGATCAGAAAATAGAAAAATACAAAGGTGAAGGTCAGTTTTTCTGCTTGCATAGGCTTTTTATGCTTGTGCTTTGAACCCTTGTAAGAAGGACAGAGGAACACAAATCCAGATGTTGTTTGAAGAGCTACCTCAAAGGAGGCTGTTCAGAGGAAATGACACAGAGTCAGGGCAAACCTGTGATTGTGGTTTTTCTTGACCTTATACAGTTTGATATCCCACAGCTTGACAGCTGTATCCCATTTCAAGTGCTAATGGTGTACTGATATGTCTGTCTTTTACTCTGTGTTTGATTTGGGTGTGCTGGTTCTTGACACCTGAATTTGTTGGCAGAACTAGCTGCACTTAACAGTTTGTCATAGATTTGGGGTTTTTTAATGCTGCTTACTTCCAGTGATCTCATTTATATTAGGCATCATTGTACGTGAAGTTTTTTAGCAGTGTTATTTATTTAGCAGGTTTTTTTAGCAGTGATATTCTTAATTTGCATTGTATTTCAACAATCAAAGAACATTAGAAATTTGGATTAATGTGCAAATACTCAAGTCTTTTCCATTATATTTTTTCAGCTTAGGTTACTTTCAAATTTATGTGGAGAAACTTTAGTAAAACAAAATAGTGTTGTAGAAACTGCGAAGTCAGTCTTGAATCCTTTACACACAGCAAATTCTCTAGTTAGTCTGGAGCTGCGGGCTTCCTTGGTAATGACTGTTTTAGGATGTAAATGTTTCTAGTCTTACTTTTCCTTATTCAACTGCCTGTTACATTCTTCTTGTTCAAGTTTACTTTTGTTCTCAGAAATCAAGTAACTTTAGAAACCTTTAGCTTACGACTTCTCTTACCATGTTGTTTGCTCTCCTGTAATTCGTAGCTATGTCAAGGGCTGCAGCCAGGACATTAAAACACAGAAAGAAACTGTCTTGCCTTTTGCAGCTGCTCAAAGGAGAGGCCAAATGAAAAGTTACACCCTCAAAAACTTGTAAATGGAAAAAAAATATCATGTTCCAAAATAGCTATTAAAAATAACTATTGAAGTAAAAAATGTTGAATTTGGTACTCGTGCCAATTACTTCAGACTTGTGAAGTATTCTACATGCATGGGAGGTGAAAGCAGTTCTTGGTAGGTGACTTCAGGTAAACATGACTTTGAGGCATCCTGAAGTGCATGTACTCCTAGATGGATGAAGGCTATCAAGAAGTTTGTCTGGCAACTTTCCTTTCAGAAATAATCCTGCACTGATGGACTTCTAGGCATGGGGAGTGTTAAGGGGTTTTTTTGTGGTGATGTGTTGCTTTGGTTTCTTCAGTTACTGCATTTCTCAAACTACTTACTAAAAAAAATTTGCTAGACTGTTCGTATGCTTATTAAAAACTTGATTTTCAAAAACATTTGGTTCCAGAAAGTGCTCCATAAGCCTTTATTTTATAGGATAAATCAATATTTTTCAAGATGTTTCATGAACAAGAATGAAGCAGATAAGATCTCAATTTTCTGACAGTACAAGGTGCAAAATCAAACCAGTTCATCTTGTATTTTGGAACAGATGTAGAATTTGCAATAATAGATTGCTTCCAGTAAATTTACTTCCACTGCATTAATCTGTTCAGTAACATTTAACTTTTCTCTTCATTACTATACTATCGAGATTTTTCTAACCCGCCTTATTTCTACAGCAGGTTGGTGAAGGTTATCTCTCAAAGCAACTTCCACTAAGAAACATCCAGTGCCTTTGACTGAACTGAACCATGAAAACAATAATTTAAATGTTTTGAAACATTTTTGAGTCTGTGTGCGTAGATATGTAAACACATATGTAACAGAGCAGGTTTGTAATACCAGTCTGGCTAGATAATTTGTTTCACTTTGTTGTTTTGACAGTCATAACTTCATTACCTTTCTGATTATGTACACAGACATTTTCTATTGCATTCATATCTCATGTAGTCCATGACTTCACCTTTACCTTACTCATTTTTGGTGGGATTAGTTAGGATTGCATTCCATAAAGCAAAAAGCACATTATATGCATTAATTCAGAAGTCCAGTCCAGAGGGATTGTAGTTGTAAGCTTATCATTGTATCTTCTAATCTATTAAATTTCATTCAAAAGGCTTAACAATAACCAGGTTGGAGGGTTTATTTTTTAATCTTTGGTTTCTCAGTTTTGAAAGTGAGGGGTGAATTTGTATGGAGATAATCAGTTATAATCTCAGGAGATGCACATGATCCTCCATCGAGGCTTTGTTTCTTTATGCTGGAGTGAGCAGTACCACCATGGCAGCAATAACAGTGAGCTCATGTGTGACAGGCTTTCAGATTTATAGTTTTACTTGGCTTGTGTGGTGTCCCTTGTACAAATCCACTGTGTGGTGAGTTAGATGTGACAAATTGTCTTGTTAAATTGGCCCTCTCAGATTTGACTGAGACCCTGTAGAGAGCACTTAGGTGTGCGTGTACCTGCCCTTATTTACACCAGTCAAAGCAGGGCATTGAAATGAAGCATCTGCTGGTTTACATGCTAATGGAGCACTTGGCTGGCCTTACACATCCTAGGAAGCCTTGATCTTTTTGTGGTTTATTTGTTTGGGTTTTTTTCTATCAGCTAGTGAGGACAAACTGAAAGGCAAATTATCTGGTGTTGTGCATGAGTTTTGGATGCTATAACATCCAAAAAAACCATAGTGTTATTTCACGGAGCAGAGTAACTCCAGAGTGTTTAATTGCTGTGAACATGATAAAAATTAAAAATCAGTGTGGATTGCCACATAAGTATTGATCTATGCATTTTACTACCATAAATATATATTTTTTTTTAAAAAACAAAGTGGAATTTGTGACCTGCAACTGAAATTCAACTCTTAATTATTTATGAAATACTGAACTACAATATTTTATTTTGCTATTGTTATTATTATTTGAATAAATGCTTTTCTAATTATATGCAATATCTGTTTTCTTCAAGGTTTGCCTGACAGAAAACAGTAAAATGTTCTTTTATAGTGTTTTTTTTAAAGCATTGGTGGAGGGGGGTTGTTTGGTATTGTTTTGATTTTATTTTTATTTTTAGGGATCATCTTTAAGGATTATTAGGGTCATCTTTAAGGATTTCTCTCTGTCTTCTATATTCAGAACTTTTATTTTATGGAAAAGAAACAAGTAGAGAAGAGTCCCATTGTTGTTATGTATCTGTAACAACACTAGAATGAAGTGACAGCAGAGATGTTTACAACAAATTGTTTTAACATTTATTTAAAAATGTAATTAAGAAATTAGAAGATTACCTTAAAATAAAATCATGGGGGAGAGTCTTATGCATGGCAAAATCTGCTTTTTCATTACTGCACACTTTCAGCACTCATTTACATTGTTATTTCCCTAAGTCCCTGCAACTGTTAAATTATGCAAATCAAGTTACCATAATATTCAGTGCCAAAATGTTTTATTTAATAGCAGTCATTAATTTATTTCTCTAATCGAATCCACTAGGAAATCATTTTAAATGTATCATTTTGCTTTAAATAGGTCCCAGTTCAGCAGAAAGAAAACCTGTTGGGTCTTACAATCATGGGGGTTTTTTAACGCATGCATGACAATTCAGCAGCGATGCCTCCCTTTTTCCCTCCCATTTACCCAGTAATTTTGCATAATGGGAAAATCAAACAACATGTTTAAATGTGACATGACCAGTTATTTTATAATGCAAAGAATAACTACTATTGTTAATTCTCTTGCTCAAAGTAAAGCATTGTAAGAAGGAAACGAGTTGCAGTTGACCTGAGAGAACTAGGGTAGCCCCTCTGAGAGATGGTGGAGGCAATGCTAATGAGATTGAAAAAGGGAGAAATTCTTGTATAACTCCAGGTCTCTTATTCACGTGATATTTAGAATAAAATACAAGAATATCTTGAAGGGTAATGCTGCAGAGAAGTAATTTCTAGTAGTTTCTGGTTCTCCCTAGGAATGTGATATTTTCTGAAGTCATAGCAAAAAGGGAGGCAGGAGAATTTTCTGTTGATTTGTCCTTCTGTGAAATGTGTTTCAGGTGTGCTGTTTAGAGGAGGTAGATTTTAAAGGACATGATTCAGTTCATTGCAACTACAAGAAAAAAACATTATGGAGTTAGAGCTGCCCTAGGTTTTGGGAGGGCTAAGCATAATTTAAACGTTCTGTGATCTGAAAATACTATGAGAAACATAGACAGAATTTCTTTTTGTAAGAGGAAGCTATTGCATTTGAAATCCTGAATTTTAGGTATAAAATATAAGGATTTATATGCACGTATTTAAAACAAAACTTGGACATGGACAGTTGTTCTTTCACTTCACTTTAAACCTTTGTACCTTCACCTTCATCCCAATACACTTATGGAGCTGTGACAGGAAATTAAATTTAGTGCAGGACTCAAGATTGCAATCATCTCTTCTCCTGTATCTGACACAATTTTTACCTTGTTCTATTTCTGGGAAATTCTGGCAACTTGTTTGAAAATGCAAGTGAAATATTCTTGCAGGTTACCTTTGCACCATTTAAAAGCCACAGGAAGCAGAATATCCTGTTGTCTTTGAGAACATGCAAATGAGATTCTTGTCTAATTGAAAAATAGGACAGTTCTGGGTTAATTGGTGGAAAAGACCAATTATCCAAATACCTTCAGTAAAAGAAACAGCACAACCCCTCTGCTATTTTTCTTCAAAGAAATTATCATCTTTAATCTGTAGCACATTTACCAGAAGGCTGCATGACTCTTACTATTCACCTTTGTGGATAACTGGTGAGATTATTTCCCGCCTGCCTTATTTGCCATTTGAAATTAAATGGAGCAATAGTTCTGTTGTCAGTGGCTTGCCTGTGAGTGTCCCTCCCAGTGACCAGTTGCAGATCCTTAAGCACATGAAGTGATGGGAAATAGTAGGTAGAGGGCCATCACCTCATATTTTCCCATCTGCTGTATATGAATTTAATCCAGCCCTAAACAGGTTGATTCCTTTCACATCCATTGTTCCTTCTCTGCTTTACCTCTGGAAGTGTTGCTGTAGGAAGCAGAGGAATTGAAGGAGTAGATAACCCGATCCCCCTTCTTGTATGGCGAAGGGCAAGACAAGGCTGCCCTGGACTCCTCGTGCTTCCTCTCTCCCTCTTCCCAGCTCCTGGGCTTCAGATAGATCTGTCACAGAAGAGGAATGTTCCTGGCTTTAATCTTAAAAGCCATCTGTAAGTGTTCATAGGCTTCTTTGTATAATTACATGTTTTTCATGCAACCCCAACATAAACATGATGGGTTGTATGCATATTTTTACCTAGTAAATGGTGTTTACCTCGGGTAACTTTGTCTCTTTATATGTACAGTATCAGGACTTAAAATACATTAGAAGAATTAGTAGGTCTTTTGTACAAATCTGATTATATTTTGTCAGTTTGAAAACTAAGAATTCCATCACTCTGAACACCTACTTTCATGCACAGGACAGGTTTTTAAATAATTATTTTCAAAGTCAAACCCAAAATCTAAACAAGAATGGCTAGTGTTAATATATTTTTTTCTGTGTGCCAAAGTAATGCAAATTAATTTTGTCTAATCTCCCCATATATAGGTATGGTATTGTGGCAAAATTAAATATTCCATGTATTTTAAAATAAAAAAATAAATAAAAGTAACAAGCCAAATCAGTAACCATCTTCTCTTTTTCTCTACCTCTTGAATTTGTTCTCAACTGATTTCCTGTCTGTGATTGTATATTTCTTCATTCCCAAGATATAAAGCTCTCTGCTGAATCTCAGTGACAGGAAAGAATCTCAGCACATTTATTTTTTAGTGATCTGACCTTTCCTCTGTCAACTTGTTTACTTAGAAATGGTTTTGCATCTTTTATTCAACTTGCAGTTTACTGAAAAGCACAAAGCAAAACTCTTCAGTTTGCCCCTCTACTTTTGTGCTCTTTAATTTCTGTTGCAGAATAATAGTTTGGAAGAATAAAGGGAGGTTTTTTCTTGGTTTGTCTATTGGGTTTTTTTCCACAGGATCTCTTGAAATTTTGTTGGCATTTTTTGTCTGTCTTGCCTTGATCCAATATTAATTGGATCAAATGGAGGTAACCAGCTGCTAATACCTCAGCTCCTGTCACTTCTACATGGAGATAAAATACAGTAGGTAGATAGAGTCCTAGCTCATCAGTCCTAGGCCATTTCCATTTTCCTGGCTGAATTTCTTGGTGGTGATCTAGAAATACTTTGACAAACTCACCAATGTTAAGAGAAGCCAGTTGAGAGGGAAGTGTGTCTGTGAGCACAAGGAATGAGGGGAGCCTCTGTCAAGGCTCACTCTCAGGAGTAATAGTTTTCAGCTACTCTTTTCTCCTCACCATATTTTCATATGAAAATGAAACCGTGACCAAACTTGTCTTAGTTAAACTACATCTACCTAATCTGCCTGCCTCTAGAATTTCACGTGGGCATATATGATTTCCTCTTGGTTTTGCTGGTCATGGACAACCATGTATAACTTCTGGAGTTTTCTAATCATAACAGGGTAAAGACTAAACTCACACATACAAATGGATTTTTAAAAATCTAACATAATTTCCTTAGCTGAATACTTCCAAAGCTCAGAAAGCACTGCTTTTATTACTGTGTTTATTCTTGTCATGTACCACAGCATGTCCTATAAAACAATCTAGGATTTTCTTTCCCTCCTTCTGCTGGTTTTACTGATGAAAATTTTATTTTTTTAATAATATGACACGGACTTAGAAGGTCTTTAAAGAGAGAAGTGTTTGCTTAAACTAATTACTACTTCAGTAATCATTTGTAGCTGTTCCTAAGATTCTCCCAGATTTCCCTCCAAAAGAACCTCTCTGCTCAAGCCTTGGGAGGATGTATGAGGACCTTTCCATTAAATGCAAGTGCTGAGCTCTCTGAGGGTACCGAGGGTGGCAAAGTGGGCTTCTCTTAACAGCACACAGTGAAGACAGCTGGCAATATGGATTTTTTCCCAGAAGTTCAGCTATTCCCTGCCCTATTACTGCCCCTAACAATCAACATTATCTATAAATAATGTGTCAGATACTCATTAAAACTCTGATGCTTGAATTTGTTTGTATAGCCAACTTCTTTAGGTTTCAATATGAAAAACTCCCAAAGTTCTTGTGAAAAACATAAGTGTCTTCTCAAACATCTACACCTAGTTTGCACTCAGGTTCATTTCCCTGATAGCCATCTGCTGTGCTGCTGCACACTCTTGCATATAAAAAGTGGATAGGGGAACTTAAAGTGTATTTGTAGATGAGTTGCTTCTTTGCTGTTTCCATCAAGAAGGCAATGCCTAAGAGATTTCTTTTTTTGGTTTGGTTTGGGTTGTGAATCACCTGAAGCTGTGCAAATGAGAGATACTTGTATTTTTTACTTACAACTTTTACTGGTTTGTATTGTTTAATTTTTCTTCATCATCAGAGGGGTATGTGTGCTTAGTTCTGAGTTTATTTTTACCAACATATGATTATTTTATAGAAGAAATAGTAAATTATTTAAATATCCCTGCTTATCTTCAAAGACTGTTGTTCAAAGTGTACGAAGGATAAACCTTAGCAGTGTTTAGTACCCTTTAATGACACCAGTTTCAAGTGCCTTTTAAAGCCATTAGTACCTGTTAATAGTCTTTGAAACAATCCACATGAAGTTTTGAAGTGGTTTGGAATTTCTACGTTTCATCAGGTATGTAATTAAATTGGTATTATTCAAAAAAATCTATGTAAATTAAATATACTCCATACTTCTTTCACCTGAAAGATCTAAAACTGCAAATTTTAAATATTTTTTTTTGTAAGAATAGGTGGAAATTTTGTGTAACTTGGCAAGACAATAATTTGAAAAAAATGCTGGCCAAAAAGATCTAAGATATCTAACTAACCTTATTCTGATTGAGTTACAGACAGTGCTGGCACAGCCTTTATGCACCATCAGGCAGAAATTTCATCTCTTAGATATCTGTTTTTCTTCTTCATGTGACTTAGAATAAGTCTTCCTTGAAACTATACTGCCCCTTTTGATTTCAGTGAAGATTTAGTCTTGAAAATGTTTTTTGTGAGTTTATTTGCTGGATGAGGCTGAAGCCTGACTACTGAACTAATTTTTACATTTTTACAGCCAAAGAACTGTACTCAAAAAGTGGTGGGAAAACTTGAATATTTTTAGGATTCAAATGTCAGTTTTTCTTACTGACAAATTATACTTGTTTGTTTTCAAGTTTTAATTTTAATCAGTGCTAGGTCTGCATTTTTAACAGACAGAAACCATGTAGATTTAGGGAAGTTGTTGAGGTATCTTTGAATGTTGAGGAACAATGTGTTCTTAAAGTATTCTGAAGACCATTGAGATAATGTTGTAAAAGTAAGATGTATGTCGTGTAATAATATAGCAAATTTGATTGAAGAGGAGATGAAAGTCCTAATTCTGTTTTAGAAGCTTGCATAAGATTGCTGACCATGGAAGATAGCAGAGCCCATTGGATACTAAATGTGAAGAAATTAATCATATGGGTAAACAGTAATTAATAAACTGTAGAGGCTAGAAAGCATATAATGATAATGCTTTGAATATTACTTCATTTGGCTTTATAGGATTTCTAGAAACTGCTTGGCAGGTTTATAAAACTTACAAACTGAGGAAAATGCTCTATCAACAGCTAGAATTTACATTGGTAATTGTGTAGGTGATGCCTTAGGTTTTAGCTATTACGTTTTTTAGATTCCGTGCTGTTTCGGGGAGCAGTTTTAGGTTTCATATTCAGTGCTACTACGCTCTCTTTGCGGTGTAGATAGACAAAACAATTCCTTCTCCAGTTTGATACCAAGGACAGCTTTCAGGCCCCAGAACGAAAACAATGTGAAGTGAGAGGAAAAACAAGGAGGATGGAGCTTCATGACCTGAAGCTATGGCTGGACAATTCATTCTAATATGCTAATGGACCAGAACTTATAAAAATGTGAGACCTCGTAACCCGGGTGTCCGTTTTGTGACCACTTTGGGGTGCATCTTGGGTGTGGACTGGCTGGACTTTTGCCTGGTCCAAGAGTACCCATTGAGACCTTTTAATAAATACCTACTTTATCCTTTTGCTCTGTCTAGTCTCTGTTCCAGGTCAGCCTCCAGAAGGCATCATAGGAGCTGTGTAAAATCCTTTCAGATTGTCATGTACCTAACAACTCAAGGAAGAAAGATGACTGTTAGCCTAGATCCTTCCCATTAGATGTTATAGCATTGTAAACCCCTCAGACTTTTATTATTCTTGTCTACTAAACTTTTTCAAAAGAAGGCCAAACATTGAAAACAACACAGCAGTTTGGTATTTAAGTGCATGTTACCTAATATAGTCAAAATCTTAGTTTCTGTTCTGATTCAAAGATGTCGGTCTTTAGTTGACTACGTTATTGCTGATAATAGACATCATTAGAAAACTGAGAACGATACTCACCTCTGTTAAATGTGTTTACTTAGCAGATGTGAATCTCTGAAAATAAATTCAAATTTATACGTCGCTCAGAAATCTAAGAAAGTTATTTTCAGTATACTGTAGTCCTGAAAATTGAAGTGATAGCTGAATGAAACTTCTCTGACAGGCATTTTTTTTATATTTCTAACATGGAAATGCATTGCACATCTAGAAAGCCATTGGAATGTGTTGCTAATTATTGTTTAAAAAAAGATTCATATATCATCCACATAGCTGACATTTCATTTTAGTGTGATGAATGCATATTTCTGCAAGTGGGACATCCTGTTTCTATTGCATACATTTTGGCAATTACTGTAGTGCTTTCTTCTAAGAACCAGGGTTTTTGCAGATAAGTAATTTTACCAAAGTGTGGTGCTTAAGAAAGTCACAGGTACTTGATGTTCTAATGATCCCCAAGAGAACCTAAGATGTTCCACAGTGCAGAAATGTCCCTAGAAGCAGCAGTAGATCCTAACAACCACATGGATGATTTCCTAAGTAGGGCTAGTGGCCACAGCAGCCAGATCTCAATTCTCATACACTTTGCTGTGTTGGTGTGCCTCCAAAGCTTTGTTGGACTCTGTATGTTGATGAAGTGGAATGCCTTTGGAATTGTTTTGCGTCCTATGTGGCCATGGTGGCAGCTCCAGTATTTAATGTCTGGTGATGTCTTTGCCTCATGGAGACATTTGTTTAACTGACGAGCTTTCCCATCGGCTATTCATCATCCTCAAAAGGAAAGGAGTAGGTCACATAACAGCAGGCCAGGTTGTTCTCACACTTCCTCCCTTCAGAGCAAGAAAAATTTAGAGGTGTAGATCTTGAAACAGCAGAATTTGTGATACCAAACAAAAACTGAATGGAAATAACAGACTGTTTTCTACTTTAAACTGTTTGCAGTTTGGTTTATTGGTTATATCTCAATTAGCTTGCTCAAAAATTTAAAAAAAAAATGTGGGCAGATTATTTCTTAGAGCTTTAATTTGTTTTTTAATCTCTTGGGCTGGGCTCTTAAAATATGATATTTTTGTGTGTATTTATTTATAATGTGTGATTGGTATGTTAAAGTACATTTAATGTGTTACTTTGCTTGTTAAAGCAATAATGCACTGACTATTTCTAAAATGCAAGCCTCCACTTTTGAAGCGCTCTCTCCGATTAACCTACCGGGCTTCATAATTAGAATAATCACATAATTTAATTTTTAATGAAGTGAAGCTACGTGGAATGATGTGAGATCTGTAACAGAATATTCTGGTTTGGTGCTGGTAATGTGTCAAATTTTGACATGATTTGGAAATACAGAAAACTGTTGTAAATGCATAAAAATAATTTGTTGTTTGAAAACAAGGACATTTTCAGTGCATGCAGGTGTATTGTTTGATCATGGGTAAAGAACAGAGTATTTTTGGAAGATAAAATGAGCTCATGTACAGGGTAGATTTTATAGTTCACTTAATGTCTGAGCATTTTCTTCTACAATTCGTTTGACACCTGTAACTTCAGCTCTGGGCTTTTTGAGTTTATCAGACTTTTGTTCAATATCACACTTAGTGAAGTGACTGCTCAGTCAGTTGTCATGTCATCAGTGGGAGAATCTCAGATACCAGAAGAGCTACCATACTGGAATACTTTGAAGGATGGTCAAATCTGTACTGTTAAAAACATCCACTGAAGATCTTCCAGTAATTGTCAAGTTATCCCACACATTAGAACCTGATCATAAAGGTTGTCTTACATTTCCCTTCAATGTCATTTGGAATATTAAACTTGAACAGCGTCACAGGTAATCCTCCCTGTGGCCAGATAACTGCCTGCTCTGCATAGAGCAGATCAGTGGCCCACACTCAAGAAAAATTTCTCTAAGCGTATGTGCATGTTTATAAAAGCTTGGTAGCTTAACAAGTACTGGGTAAAATTTAACAAACAAGCAAAAAAAACAAAACAAAACAAAAAAACCCAAAAAACCAAACAAAATATAGAACGAAGTCCCCTTTGGTTTGTATCAGTTATTGTACATGCTGAATAGTTTAGAAATTCCCTCACTTAATCATCAGTGACTAATATGATAATCTTTGAACATTCTAGAATGCTGTCTCCTGGGGAAAAAAGTATTTTTGAGTTTAAAGCAAATAATAGTAAAGTCAAGGATGTATTTTGGATGTATTTTTGTTCCAGTTGGCATTTTAAATGCAGACTCTTGATTTGTGGCATTTGGCTCTGGTAAGGGAGGGGAATTCCTCTCAGAAGGGCAGAGAAGATATTCCCGCACATACTCCAAAAGCATCAGCAGAGCTGCCCTTCAGTGACCCTGCCATTTGTCCTGGCCTTTGCATATGCCTTCCTTAAAGTATAGACATCATGGCAGGGCCTCAGCTCCTCCTGTTCTCTGGCCTGTCTAAAGCCCTGCAAATGCTTGTACGCTTACCTGAATCCAGAGAGGAGCCTTGGGCTGAGTACTCAGCATTTATGCAGTGTGTGGCTTCTTCAGTTAATGCTTCCCGGCTTTTCTCTGAACTGTTTTTAAGGCTGGTATGGTGGCTGGAAAATAAGAATATACGAGCTTGCTGCTACTTGCTTGTTTGTTTTACCTCTATGTTCTTCAGCTATCAGTCCATGTCGTCAGTTGATAAAACAAGTTGCCACTTCAGCCAAGTCGCCACCATATTTGTTTATACTCTTCTTTTTGAACTCTGGCTTCTTCATATTTCACTACAATTAATACTGTTATTCATACATGTGGCAATCTGCTTCCTTATCAATGGAAATAAAAAGGCCAAAAGCAACTCTGCGTTTTTTTAAGTGTCATGCAGCTGAGCCAGGTGTGCAAGACTAAAACTTCCAAGCTGAATCTTTAACATCTGCATTTCAAGCGACTATTACTTTCTTTCTATTTTACTTTGCACAGGCCTGCTCCTTCAAAATGGTTGCTGTCCTGTGTTTCAAACACGCATGATCACATTACCCCAAAATCATGGCCGATTCTCCTACAGACACAGTCTGTGTACTTCCTAGAGAGCAGGAAACATTCATTGTTCTTTCAAAGCTTCTTTTAATTGTGGGAGGGGATGATGAAGTCTGGTAAAAAGTGTGACAGAACTGGACTCGTAAGTGTGAGGAAACATGATACTCTAGGACTCATTCTGTAATAATTACGTTTTCTTAAGTTGCATGCTACAGGAAACTTGATTCCTTTCTGCATGTCCCATATTGCGTTTTGTCATTGCGTGTACCTGTTTTTCTCTTTTTAAACTTGTGTGGCATGTCTTAAACTGTATGTAAAATATGATATGGAGATTGTATCAATGGCATTTCCGAACATAGCATTTCTGGTTTCCTTTCCCTGCTTTGATGTCAGGGTTTTGACAATTGCCCTTTACTTGTGTGCCTACGTGCTGTACTTGGAAGCCCAGCTCATCTGCTATATTCTTTAAATATATTCTTTAAATATTCATCTACTATAGTCTTTAAAGCTATATTATTTTTCCTTTGACATTTTTTGTCTTTTTGTATAACTCTCAAATTATCTTGTGTTTTTGTGCTGATTTTCTATTACTCTGTTTTTGTACTAATAGAAACAAGGCCACTAAGGTTCAGTACATAGGTGAGGGTTTTTTTTGTTTCTGTAGTTTTCCAGTTTTTGTGTTGTTCATGAGGTGTTCACAGACAGACTGCACTTTACAGACAGTATACTCTGGTCTAGCATTACACTGTACAATAATTTGTAATCAAAATGACCCCAGATGATTTAACAAGCAACACTGAATGCAGTTGCTAAGTATAGCTAGTATGGAAGCAGAGCTGATTTAGAGTTTGCTCTTAGGTCTTAAGGCATAAATCTACTGGTGCTAAGGTGGTAATGCGGAGACGACTGTTTATTATCTGAACATGGAGTTATAGAAGCCTAAATTAGGTTAGTGCTGTGGTCTTCACACGTAACAAAAACTGCTATGCATAAGGAGAGCACAGACAGACATAAAATCAGCTCTGTTTGTCAAAAGTACATTTGCAGATGCATCTCAAGAGGATGGGCAGCATATTTGTAAAGTTCTGTTCCTGATGGTTTCCTTGTTCTGAAACAATGGGATTGTTGGTTTTTACTTAGAAAGGCTAAGATGCGGGAAATAGTATTTCTCCTTGGAAGAAGAAAATAATTCCTGTTAAAAATTCCAAGGCTATGAAAGCTGATGAGCATAAGCGTGATTGGGTTTTGTGGCGCAGAATGATGAAGAGAAATATTCTTGCAGTCTGTGGTTGAGGAGGTTACATATGATTTTTACTTCTGCAGGTGTATAATAAGCCTTATTAATTGTATTTCTCCACCACTGTCTCTGGTTCAAAATTTAGCACTGACTTTAGTAGTGATTTGTAACAATTGATTTGCACTTGATTTCAGACATCTTAAATGTGTTTCTAAAACAGGCTAAAGTGTTGTTCTGTTGATGTGTTAATGAAACTCTTAATTATGTAATGGTGCACTATGACAATAGTGTATGATGTGACATCTTCCCAAACTGTTCATGAGGAATTATGTGTTTGAAAAAAGAGTGGGGAGGTTGCAGGTGGGAAGTTCATTACCACTAGGATGGTAATAATGCAGTTTTTAAAATGAAGCATGTTTGGGTTTCATGTGAAGAAAATACAGCTTCAGATTATTTTCATTTTGTAATCTAATTATGGAATCTGGGGTTTTATTTTTATTTATTTATTTATTTATTGGCTTTTTCCTTCCCTTGCAGTAAGTTTGTCTGCAATTTAGTAGGGTTTCATTTTATTTTTAAGTTTTTTAAAAGTAGAGGTTAGCAGTGCTTCCTATAGAAATGTCCAGGTAACAAATTTAGCACCCTCCTGGTGAACAGCAGGGAAGAGAAAAGGCTTCCTTGGGAGCATTTAATTTACCTAAGAATACTGTCTTTTCAATTGAAGGGAATTTATTATTATGAAAAATCAAGAGGCATTCAGCCTTTTTGGTGATAAAGTGGCTTGTTGCAGTCAGACAGCACTTCTTCCAAAGACAAGGGCATGGATAAGCTATTTAAACTGAAAAGTGTAAGAGACAAAGGGAGCATGAGTTTCTAATTGTGTGGTTGCCAAGCTAGTTGGTGGGGGGGAGGTTTAACTTGAGTAGTCTGAAGGTGAGTGATTCAGAGAAGGGAAACAAAGCTGGTGAAGGGTCTGGAGTGCACATTCTGTGAGGAGAAGCTGAGGGAGATGGAGTTGTTTAGTCTGAAAAAGAGGAAGAGCCAGAGTGACCTTACCACTCTCTGCAGCTCCCTGAAAGGAGGGTGTAGCCAGGTGGGGGTCAGTTTCTTTTCTGTGGAAACCAATGACACAGAGGAAACAATGACGGGAGGACACAGTTCTAAACTTATCCAAGAGATGTTTAGGTTGGATATTAGGAAGAATTGATTCACAGAAAGGGTGATTAGTCATTGGAATGGGCTGCCCAGGGAGGTAATAGAGTCACAGTCCTGGGAGGTTAAAGGAAAGGCTGGACATGGTCCTGAGTGCCATGGTCTGGTTGAAACTTAGGTGATAGCTTGGACTTGATCATTTCAGAAGTCTTACCCAAAGTACTTAATTCTGGGATTCTGTGATCTTAGGGAATACATTAGTGAGTTAAGCCAGAGTCAGAAGCTACTGCTGCTGTTTTGTTTCATGTGTGGAGGCAAAGACAGAAGTGCCAGTGTCAGTTTTTCACTGCTGAGGGATGTAACTGTACCCAGGCAATAGTACTTGTGAATAAAGTTAGGGTGGCGTGGTAACAGAGGATTGTGTTTAAGTGCTCTGTTATCCTTAACTATGCTTTTATTTTAATTTTTTTTTAAATCTTTCCGAAGTTATTTCTGTCTGTACAGTGTAATGGTGAGAACATAGGTGTTGAAAGACAGAGTTGCCCTCTGAAACTGTTTACAAATACTGCAATCTTAGTAGCTGCTCTGTTCACTTCTAAAACTGTGAATACCCTAACAGGTGGGACAAACATTGGCAGTCCCAGGAGAAGAAAAAGAAATGTTCTGTTAAATAAGATAATAGTATATCTGTACAGTATCTTTGATTCTGTAATTACATACTAAGGCTGTGAACTGTAATTATTTAACCCACCTCCAGTTTACAATTTGACAACACTGCTATGTAAGCCTAGAGTTACAAGAGAGGATAATTTCAGGCTTCAAAGCTCCCAGCATAGATGTGTCCAAAAGTCCATTCTGCACTCTGAACTCTCTGTGGTTTTCAATTACTGCACACAAAGGTCATGATTTTCAACCCTATTGTTCTGCTCTCCACTAGCTTTTCCAGCCTTTGATTTATTATAGCAGGGAGCGAGATAAGAGCCAGTAAGTTAAAAAGTGTGTATGTTTTGGTGAGGGATGTGAGCAAAGGCTACAAATGCTTTTAGTAAAACAGAATGCTCTCCTGGTGGCTGCTTTTCTGAGGTTTATTAGTTCACCTGCCTTCAAATGAGTCCTGCAGGTGCTTTGACAAATGGATTGAGAGATTGTGTAGTAAATTCCTCAGCTTCTTGTAAATACTTCTGTGCCTTATGTTGATGATTTTTAACTTCCTATGCCAAGGTGTCTTTGTAAATCACACCAGAGACCCCTGTGCTTTCCAAAAGGCACAGTGTGACTTGGATGAGGAAATGAATAAAACCTGAAGAAAAATACTGACAAAAAAAAAGTGTTAATAAAAAATTAAGGTGTTGAAATGCTAAATGTGTATTGAGGAAAGAGGTGTTTTTTACCCTGGCTAGTTTCTCCCGCCGATGCCAATATGCTCATGCTGTTTGCTCATGAAATTATAAGGCCATTTGGCACTCTTCTGCCAAGTGCAAAGGTCCTAATTTGAGTCTCTTCCTCGTAAGTCTCATTTCTGTTGTGGATTCTCCCTAAACTTTTACTGATCACTGAAGTGATACATCAGACACTTTAGTTTAGCTTATCCAAATGCCACTCTGCCTTGAAAATTAAGTTTAAACTTGACATAGGGACTTAAATAATTCACAACTCCTGGTGACATGATAATGTATTTGATCTCTCCCAATAGCTGGAGAAGAGATGACAGCTGTGGGTGTTTCTGATGCAAAGTGGAGAAGATCATGTTTAAAATGAACAAAGTAGAGAAGATCATGTTTATAAAAACTAAATAAGCCATTACATACAATAATCAGTTTAATTTCACCCTGGATATACACTGAAAACATTTAAGTTATCTTGTACGCAGTTCTGAGAGAGGCAAGTAATATTTTTACAGAGGGAAGAAGCAGCAAGCATAGCATAAAGAGCTGAATTCGAGAAGCTGGAAATTCCAAGGCTCAATTTCAGGAGCTGAAAATTCTGGAGTCCTTCATTCCAATCCCTTCCTTGTTTAAAACTACATTTTTGGTTTTCTGCGAGAGCCTGCAGGTAAAAATTCAGGGCAGGGGACATTTAAAAGACGTGTAGATGTGGCACTTAGGGGCATCGTTTAGTGGTGGACTTGGCAGTGTTTGGTTAATGGTTGGACTCAATGCTTTCAGAAGTCTTTACTAATCTAAAGAATTCCTTGGTTTAATCACTTTTGAAATTTTTTCCATCTCTATGTAAACTGCATATGCATATGTGTGTATATATCTGTGTCTTAAGGGTGGGAATAGCACTGCTACTGCTTACGATGTGAATTTCTTTATAGCTATTCTTACCTTATAATTTCTTCTGAATTGGTTACTGCCAAAGCTGAGCTTCAGGTTTTAAGATTGAGCTAATTAATTATATTCAAAATTAATGCCATTAGAAGGCTAAAGGTACTGATTTTTTGTTTGTTCCTAGCAGAAAAAAAGGTTTACAAAGAAGAATTTTCAAGTTTTAGACATTTTTTGCAAATTGTGTAGGTACTTGGTCCTGATTTCATGAAACATATTCTAGAATGTTTCTGTAGCCCAAATGAAAAGACAGGTTACTTCTAAAGGAGCACAGAAAAAGGTTTTCTCAAATCTTCCCTTATTTTATATTTGAGAACATTTTTTTTTTTTTTTTTTTCTTATTTACAAAAATGGATGAAGTAATAGGGGTACGTTCTGATTCCTGCCAGGAGCTCCTAGCCTGTACTCTGGCTGGATCTTAGTAATTTCCTTTTCACATCTGTAATATTTTAGCACCTAGTGATTTCAGAAAAATTAGAGGAGTTGAGCAATATTTTACCTATATTTATTCTCCCTTGTTGGTACAAGAGGACAATTTTTTAATCAGCTGTATTTTCCTCTGTGTCATCCAACTTGGAAAAGAGTTTTCTATTTGTTCTACCATTTCTCCTATTTGTTTTGTACCTTAAAACTTAGTCTGTGGCTAAAATGTGCTAGTATGCAAAAGTTCCTTGCTTTCAAAAATGTTGCTGTCAGTTCTTGAAATTCCTGATGGAAAGAACTTAAGAAAGCTTGTTAAGTTTTCAGAAATTTCATTTTACCTGCTGGGAATGTTGCAGTGCTTCAGATGACGTAAGTGATAAATGCAGTTCTGGGAGACCTACAGGTTGTCAATAACCTTTGACTGACTATGGAAGCACATAAAATCTTAATAACTGACTCCTTACAGAGACAGCTTGTAGTCCACTGTAGCTGTAGTAAGTGAGGTCTCTTGTAGTCTGATGGATATTTGGAGGCTTGTACAAAATGAGGTGGCTCTTTCAGGATAGATTAGAGTTGGCTACGGTAGAATATACCCATAACTCTACATCTTCTTTTATTGGAAGATTCAAAACTTGGCTAGGATTGATGTGAATTGTCTTTGTGTTAAGATCATAAATAAGGACATCATTTGTTGGTCAAACAAAATGTTTAAATAATGGGGTTTGGGTTTATTTTGTTTCAAGTCAGAAATACCAAAGAACCAATACAGACATGAGTTAGAGAAAAATATTTTAATAAATAGATATAGACATATGACTTAAACAGTATTCATTATTAAAAGACAGACAGGCCTTTCATGTTAGAATTTCTAGTTATTGACAAGATTGTGTATTTAATTTTCCAAGTGTCAGGAAAATCCCTAATATAATTTAATTTTAAAAGGAATTTTCAAATGTCACTGCAGACTGAATGTAGGACTAGTGCTAATAAAAGAGCTCTACTTCTTTCATTTTTATTCATATATACTTCCAATATGCTTTCTATTTTCTCTTATGCAGTGTTTGCTAAGGAAGGGGCACTTTCTTATGATGCTTTCCACACAGTGGGATACCTGGGATTTGGAGGCTGCCTTAGATTACTTTTTGTTTTCCTTCTCTTGCATGAATTTGAACTAAGAAGATTGTCTTTCTTTGTACAAGAGAAGAAAGAAAATGTTCACTATTATGGTTTATCAATGTTGTCATTTCTACAGGCTTGAGAGGTTATAAAATTTGACAAGAGTAGTGTCTTTTTCTGAAGCATTTGTTAAGGGAATGAAGACAAGAAAAATATGGAGTCATAATTTTGAAGAGATATATGGTGGAGTACTACTTATCTTTCTTGATGATCCTTCTTCAGCACTCAAACAGTGAAAATCTGAAAGCAGTCATCTCACTGCATAATTCGACATAATTTTAGGGAGAAATTTCTAAATACGGTGAAGAACCTAAGCTTTTTTTTAAAAAACGTAACTAAAACTATTTCCCACTAAAATAAATTGTTTTCTGGTGAGTACTTGTATGCATTTTACTTATTTTTTTATTATCCTTTTGGTTTTTAACTCTTTGACGTGGGCCCTGTTTCTTCCTGTGCAGAGGAAAGAATGTTTTCTGTTAAGTCAATCAAGTTCATTCAAGTCATTCATTCAAGTCATTCACTTTACTGAAAGTGTTTAGAATTAAGAGTTTGAGCCAAGGACAGGGTTGGTTTTTCAGAGCGGCTAGGAGGGAGAGGAACCTGGAGCTATGTGGGCATGGCCAAGATATTTCACTATTTGATCCCATCTTAATGTCACAGCCAGGGTGAGGAACAGGGACTCTCACTTCCCAGAATGACTGGAGTGTTTCTTTTCTGGGGGAGAAAGTGGCAAGTGGAATGGTGGTAATGCTGATTCTGAATGGCATGTTTGTCCACCATTGGTTTTCATTTTCTCAGCCTTGGGGGAAAAAAAGAGGGTCTGGGGGCCATTTTGTTCTTTGTCTCAGGGGCTGCACAGTGCTGGGTCAGGTGGCCAGTGATCATTTTTGTACATAAATTACTCTCTTCTTTTTGTACACTTTTAAAAATATTGTTGCTTTTACTGTTTGTTTTTTTTAATCTCGTTGCTGTCACCAAAAATTGTTGTTATGTCAACTCAGGATCTCTGCCTTTTGTCTCTCTGACCAAAAGGGGTGGGAAGTGAAGCAGAGAAGCATGCAGTCTTCCATTTTTGTGGGAACACCAATACCATTCCTAAGCCACAACACAGAGTAAAATCCTTTTGAGTTCATTCAAAATGAATATAGCAAACGAACCAAAGTAAACTCATTCATGTTGATATTTGTCTTGACAAATCTGTATGCATTAAGTGTAGTAACTTCAAACTATGCTTTACTACTGAGTCAAACAAATTTTCATTTCCACTTTGCATTTTTTAGGGTCTAATTTTGTATTGTGGGTACAAGGCAGATTTATAGTGAAGTAAGGATTGAGAAGGTGGTGAATTTGGGGGTTTAGACAGTTTAGTGCTAGATCAAAAATATCTCAGCCATGATGAAGAATCTATCCCTGTTCCCATTTGTTTAAAAGCTCTGAAAGAATAAGTTTTTCCTGACAAGATTCCAATTGGATTGCAACCTTTCTGCTTTCTTATTCTATTTGGTATTCAGGCAAAGTTTAAATTGGAAGGATGCCTCTGTCTTGTTAAAGCACAAACACCTGCATAGACTTGAGTTAGATGGAAGGATGCACAAAAATTTCTTTGTGCTTGACTGACTTTAAACTGGTACTATGTGGTCTGGCATGGGTGAGCACAGCAGTGTGGTGTGAGCAGCCCATGTGAAGAAACTGAATGCCAACCCAGAAAACCTTTGTTGTAAGCCATAATATAAAACCAAGCAAAGCTTCTGTGGTCAGTAGAAGTAAAAATAGCAGTATAGATGACAGCACCACAGTATGAGCTGTCTATTGAAGAGAACTGAAAGCTGTGTTTGTAGTGGATGCTTTTTGGATTCTGTACAAATAGATCACAGCTGGAGTATTTGCAGAGACTCAGATCTTTGGTGCATGCTCAACAATGACGTTTAGTATAGATCCATTTTTCCTTTTGCTGGCTCTAAAGTAATTGAAGCACAGGTCAAAAAGAACATCTGACTGAAAATACACATGTCAAGATAGCAGGACAATTAAACCAGGAAGAGAAGGTGGAGAATAATAGCAGGACTCAGCAGTCACCAAAGCATGGTAACCTTCGTTGCTGATCATGACCTCTTTGCATCTTTTCCTTTCAAGTCCCAATGTCATACTTTTATTTTGGGAACAAGTTAACTGAAAGAAAAAAAAAAAAGAGAAAGCAGACACTAATCTAAGGATACTAAAATAGCTCTGCAAAATGGGATATTGGTATTGCAATTTGAATGCTATTTAAACATTTTTTTAAATGTTAATTTTCTATTTTTAATCTTTATTTCCCTAACTGAGCACAGATACAACCAAAGAAAAATGACACTTGGCATGCAGTGATTTGAAGATCACTGTCTGTCCCTTGATGTCTTCATTTGACAACATCTATACGTTACCAGGTTGCCATGACAACTAAGTACAGTAGTAATTGCAACCCTGGAAAGGTAATTCTTTCACTCAAAATCTGGCATACATTTAGCCTGTCTGAAGTTTCAACAAATCATCTTTTAATGACAAGTATTTTGAAAGGCCTGAATGAGGTGCTTTCTTTGATGTCAATTTTTTTATTATCTCATGTAGTTTAACCGGAAAGATACGTTGGCTTTTATTGAGTGGAGTCTGCATTTTTTCACCTTTTTATATCTTATTTAAGTTTCAAATATATGGTATCATCTGTGAATCTGAAATTAACATATGAAAACAAAATACCACACGAAGTGTTCATTTATTTCTATTGCCAGTTCTGAAAGCAGATCTTGATACATTCCTCATGCTTACTATCCTTTGGGTTAAGTCAAGTGAGTTTTTTATGGCTGACTGTATTTTTTAAATTGACAAAAAAAACCAAACCAAAAAGGAAAAAACAAACAATCAAAACCAAAAGAGAAATTCAACCAAATGCAAAAAAAGCACACCCGTAAAACTTGAAAAGTAACTGCCAGGGTTTCTAGTCAGCATAGGCTTTATAGTACCACAAAGGTAACCTTAAGAATCAGAAAACTCAGTAATTTTAAGAACTTTGCACCTGATTTTTATGTCTGTGGGAAGAGGAAAACATCAGAGAATCATGTGTGCAAGCTGAGCCTTGTTACTCGTATACAATCCTGGGTGCTCAGAATTTAGCACCATGTGGCTGCATTTTGCCCTTTTGGCAGCCTGACCCATTTTCTGCATCCATGATGATATGCATTCTCTCAACATCTATTTCCATGACACAGGGAAAGTAGTGTGAGCATCAACTACACCACTTTGGAGTAGTGGAAGAAGTCACCTTCCATGGAAGTTTTGGCACTCATTTAGTGCTAGAATATTGGGCTTTATACTGTCTGAGGGGTATCAACTAGCTCTGAAAGCAAAAGCAAATGTGGTACTAAGCTTTCCACATTAATTTCCTCGAGTTGTGTTACCACTCCATGAAAACATGGTAGGAGCATTTTCTAGGTTTCTGAGTTCTTGCTCACTAAAGGCTAGTGCTGTTACTTGGGATTTCTGGGATAAATCAGGCAAGTTTAGCCATCAAATTTGTTAGGGGGTCAGTGAAAGCTGAACATAAATACTGCGGGTTTAACTTCAAATGGGATAAATGCCTGTATTTATCTGTTTGTCTCAGCAACCTCCAGCACTAAAATCTCCCTCCATAACACACACGCAGAGATGTTTGGGATTCGTTTTTTTGCTTTCCTCAGAACTAACAGCAGGGTAGGGCTTTGAATGTGTTTTGAAATGAAGTTGATTTTACTACAACAGCTTTGACTTTTCAGCATACACTTCAATTGTCAGTTGAAAAATAGTGAAAATGCATCAAGGCCATTCACACTCCCATGGTGCTGTTCAATCCCAGCTGGCAAATAAGCTCCAGAAAGACACTCACTCCTCCCCAAGTGGGTTGAGGGAAGAGAATTAGAAGAGTAAAAATGAGAACTTGTGAGTTGAGGTGAAGACAGTTTAACAGGTAAAGCAAATAACACACATAAGGAAAGAAAAAACAAGGAATTCATTCACTAAATCCCATCAGCCAGCAGGTGTTCACTCATGAATAACAAAGAAGGAAGTGAAGTTCCCTTTGGGAAGACAAATGCCATAACTTCAGATGTTCCCCCTTCCTCGATCTTTAACCTTCCCCTTCAGCCCTAAAGACAGACTTCATGCCCCCCAGCCTACTTGGTGGGGTTGTTGACAAGCAGAAAAGGCCTTGACTCTGTGTAAGCACAGTTCAGCAATAATGAAAACATCCCTGAATTTTCAACACTTTTCCCAGCACAAACACAAAACACCTGCTATGAAGAAAATTAACTCTCCCCCAGCCTAAACCAGCATATCCAAATATGGAGGGGTTTTTAACAGGTCTTCTTGCAAGTCAAAACGTCTAAACATCCATGATAATTTTAGGACAGGTCTTCTGCAACAACTGTGGCATAATGCCAACTGACTTGCTCTTTATCTCTTCTTTTGCATTTGAAATTGTTTAAAGTATTTTTATTTGGCTGCTTTTTTGGGGGGGTTTTTTGTTGCCTCCTAATGAAACAGAGGACAAAACCATGGTATCATTCAGGAAAATAGAACTGGTATATTTTGAAACAAGTTACAGAGGCATCACTTGAGATGTCCTCAAGCTCAATATAACCAAAGTATTGAGCTAGGCTTGCAATATTCTAACACACAATGCAGCAATATAAATTGCAGAGAAAGAATCAAGAATGTTTAATTTGAAATAATTCTTTTTTCTCTGAGGCCTGTGCTTTGTTGTATCATTTGAGCATTTTGTGTGATCTGGTAACAGTGTTCTAATTGTTCTTTCAGATCAGTATTTTAAAAAGCCAGGCACACCTACACAGGGTGGAAAACAGCTATTCTGTGATTAAAAGACATTGAGCATCAAATATATAATACCAACTGGTAAGGCAAGAGGATTAGGGATGGGACAACAATCCCCATATCTCTCAATGCATCTTACTCTGAATATTCATATAGGAAGATATTCTCGTGCCTCTGAATAAACAAGCTAGAGTGTGCTGGTGTAATTCTGCTCAGAATTTGCTGCTTAGTACGTATGAAATATATGAGGTGTTTTATGTTGAAAGTTAATTTTTTTTTGCACTGGATATTTATCTAGTGAATTCCTCATTTACTTCTTTTTATAGATTTTAAATACTCACTTGAGCACACAGGAAGATCAACAAGGATCTTATATTCTGATTTCTGGTTTATGCTGTATTTGTTAGTTTTCTTAAAGCCATTGAGATAAAAATTTGGTGCAGTGTTCTTGCAGGAAGACAGATTGTTTATGTTTTGAAAGTTAGTTATGACTGTCCTTAATTTTTTATTCCAGTTACCAATGTCTCATGGCAGATGCACTGTGTTATGCCTTCAAAGTTTAGAAGTTCTCTCAGTCCTATAGTAACTCCACAACATTTGGGTCTTCACCTTAACTGCTGTGCTCTGAATTTTCTCTTGGAGTATGAATCCCCTCCTTTCCTCTTTTTTGTATTTGTTTGGTTTGTAGTTGCATATTCACTGAGTATGTGGTCTTCCCTTCATGAGATTTGTGCTTTCTGACGAACCTGGAAATCACTTACATGCTATTGTGCTCTGCCCCTTGAATGCTCTGTACCTACAGTTTGTCGTTTATGATTTTATGACACAGTATAGCTTATAGTTAGGTTTATATTGCGTAGGATTAGAATGTAAGTTTTTCATAACTTGCACAAAGGATGCAAAACTAGGTATCTCTTTAGTGCATGTTCTCAGTTGCCTCAAGGTCCTTCAGAGCCCCTCTGTTTTAAACGCACTTGCTTTTCCCCTTTTTCTGACCCCGTACTTAGGCAGGACTCCACCTGCCAGGAAAGCAGGCTCTTCACTTTGTGTTGTGCTGATGCTCTTTGGGGGCTCAGTTGATTTATTGTTATGGTGGCTTCATCAACCCCTCCAGCACTCCTTTGCACAAAGCCTTAGACAAACTGTGCCCACCGAGGCAGCCTGCTTAGCCTCCTGCCCTGGGGTCAGCACAACAACGTTAAGAGATAATCACTTCACCTGAGCCCGCTTCCCACAGAGAGGCGTTGCAGTCCTCTTTCCCACGGATACATGCTCCTTAAAGCAAATACATGTCAACATCATAATGGTGCCAAGAATTCATAAATTATATATAGACTGCCTATATCATCATATTTCTTCTTTGTCAAGGAAACCTCATTAGCACAGAGGTGAGCTTGTCCCCTGGGTGCCTTTCTGATGTTCTGGCATCTCAGTCATGACACACCTTATAATCCTTATTAATTGAGACCAGCATTCACTCAGTCAATGGCTCCCTAGCATGAAGTTATTTTAGGTCTGTTTTCATCTACGCCGTGTAAATCTCTTTTCTTGTTACATGTGGGAAGCTGTACAGAAAGAAGCATTCATAGCTCCCACTTCTTAAGTTCATTCATCTATGAAATCTGTGTTTCATGTTTTTCACACATGAATGTTAAAGGAGAGGATTTACATGAGGTAAGCGTAAATTATCCTGTAATGCTTTTACAAGTCCCTACATCTGTGTGATCAGGCAAATGGGTGGTTGTGGTGTCTGTATGAAAGAGAAGCCACTTAGGTGCAGTTTTGTTATTCCTGTAAAGCCTTCTTGGAGAAGTTGGGAGTCCAGAATGTGTTTGTCTGACAGTCAGGGTGGGACTTGTAGTCACGAGAGAGTAAGAACTACATATTTTCTGTTGTCCATTCAGTATGCATGAAGGAATTGTTTCTCAGGTAGAATTGTGATATAGATACAGTGCCTTGCATACTCTGCAACAGTTCTGGTCTTTAATATGCATACTGTGGTAAATACACTCCTTGCAGCCTTTGGTTATAAATGTGGAAGTCTGTAAGAATCAAACTTTCAAAATGTACAATCCATGCTTATAAATCTGAGAACCCATTTTGGCAATGACAAATGTGCTTGAAGGGAAAACAGTATTTAAATCAGAGGGTCACACAACATTTTCTTAAAATTATAATTCAATAAAGAAATTGATGCTAATTAGTGTTTAAATCTCTCATCTTGTCAGCTCTGTGTGGTGCCTTGTTTGAAGTGAAATGTTTTTTTGACACATCCTTCCTAATGCAAAATTTGTTTTCCTTAGTTCTTTGATGTTGTTGTTAAAGGAAAAGACATAAAAAGCACTTTTTTTTTTTTTTTTTTTTTTTTTTAGCAATAGTAGTAAAGGAGGGGAATTGGATTGATTTGATATTCATATTACTTTGTATGCAGAGCCCCAGAGGATTTATCAACAGCTCTGACCTATCTTCATCAAGAATGGAGGAAAAATTATTTCTATTTTGTATTATAGTTACACCTAGAGGCCTCTTTCAAAATAAGTTTTATCGAATTTGATGTTATATATATCAATGAGTATCTGTCCTCCAAAAATTCACAAACAGGCCAGGCAATGACTATAAGTAAAACTGGTGTTAAATGCCCTGTCTGTATTGCTTTGTGGAACTGAATGCAGCAGTGGCAGTATCAGCTCAAGGTGAGTTGAAGGAGGAGAAAATGGTGACAATAAAGGCTTCCTCTCCAAGAACATTGGTACTGTACCACTTTTTACTGCTTCTGCACAACATACTGCTAATGCACTGTCACATAAACACGTATGTGCGCGCTTTAAATGTGGTGATAGCGCAGTGCATTGTAATCTGCTGCTTGTTTTGCACCTGGCAGATGCATAAAACAAAATATTCCAGGTGCAAGTGAAACAAATGATAAAATATGCATTATGAAATAATAGAGTGAGGGTGTGTTTTTGGGGGAATGTACGTGTGCATATAGACATTGTGTAAGACATAAGCAAACCAAAATTATACAGTATCATGCAAAAAAGCAGTGTGAAAGTACCTTAATTAAAGTCAGCAAATCAGCTTTTAGGAACTTGGAGATGTTGTGAAGATTTCTTCCTGGTCTCTGTTTAATCTTTTCTTCCCCTCTCCTGTTCTTTCTTTGTGCACAGTCCCTATTCCTGTTTGCACCTTATTCAGTTCAGATAGAATAATTTATATCCTTGTGAATATTCAAAGTTGTTTTATCATTACACATATACTATTAAAAATTTGTATGACTGTCCTCATTTATAGATGATTTTTTTCTGGAGTTCTCTCACAAAAAGTATTAAAAACCATTTTAGTAGGAAGTCTAGAACTGAGGAAAACAGATTAAGTTTCAAATAGCAATTTATTTGCCTGATCTGAGATGTCTGGGATCATGCTTCTCTGGGTACTGTTTGGTTCAAAATACAGCTCCTGCTCGGATCCACGGCTAAGAAATTTGGATCGATATCCCTTCTACAAATAAGAACCAGACTCTTCAGCTAAGAACCCTAACGAAGTATAATGCAAACATTTAACCATCTATGAAAGTTAACATTCTGATTTTGTCCAGTATTCTGTCTTCTCTCTCAGTGAATATGTAAATGGAGAATTAAATTCACCATGGCAACATCCTTAAGACATGACTTTTTTTTTTTCCTGCAATATCTCTCCAGCTTTCATAGGGACATCCAAGCATGAAACAAATGTCATAACAGTTTTGTGGGTGTTAGTAATCTTTACAGATCCCCAAGGGGGGAGGTACATGATATCCAACCACATTTCATATACAGAGTCAAGTAAAACAGTATCTGGTCAATTTAAAAGATATATTATGCAGCTAGCCATCAGTGTGACACATCGTTTTATTATCTGCCTTATGTCATTGTCAGAAATGAAAACTGTAGGATTACCCACAAATGATGACTGAGTTAACAGAACATTCAACAGTAATGGAAAGTTATTTTTCTTTAAGTCAAACAGAGGATATTGAAGGACTGGTAGGGGTGGGTGGGTCTTAGGTTTGAGTTGGAGGGAGGTTTGTATTTTTTTATTTTGGGGATGTTTTTGTAATACTTTGGGATTTAGCTGGTTGGGGTTTTTTTCAGACAGTTGCTTACAACCATAATAGCCTGTACTTGAGCATATTGTCTTTCATTTTAAACAGAAATCAAATTTTGGTAGCGCATACTAAAAGGTTTAAAGCTTTGTCTCTGAAACAAAATATAACAAAAACAATTTTAAAAAATGTTATATTAATTCTGGGTGTTCGGAGTTGGGGTTTTTTTTTGTTTTTTTATATCATAGGTTTTTTTCAGGATATCCTGCTCACTCTTGAGTAGTATAAGAAATCATAAGTTGGGCTAAACTTGGTGACATGATTTGAAAAAAAACAGAAATCTACACTAAAATAGATTCTTATTCTCTATACATAGCATAGAATTAGTTAGAATGCATGATACATCTAGGACTATTTCAATCACTGAGTTTGTATTAAAAGGATGTTTTATTTCTAGTATTCTTAAATAATAATCAATTGCATTAAGCTTAAATTTCTAGATGGATTGATTCATTCTGTCAGTATTATTAATGATGAATTGCAGTTGCAATGCTTGTTTATATTAATTATGCATCTTCAATCAATAAACAGCTTCCAGCAAACATATGAAAATGCTATCAAATCTGTTTGTATTTTCCCTGGATTAATTTGTATTGTATGGTACTGATTTTCTGCTCAGAAATTTTCTCTCTAAATAGCAATTATTATATGAACTTTGTGTGGAATATCTTTTACTAAGAAACCTAATAATTACTGTTTTTCTTATGAGCCCTGTCATTTATTAACTTGACAATTTGGAAATTTTCAGTCCTTCCTCACATCCTAAGGCAGCTCTAAATGTAGCATGATAATGTTGGAGAGCAGTGAGGGTAGAGAAACCATCTCACAGAACTGTCTGAAAATCAATGATAGTCATTAAAAATAAATTCTAGTTTGTATTGCTACTCCCAGATATTTTCTCTCCTTGGATTAGGTTGTGTTGCATTGGAATGTTTTTCCTTTTCCTTTTCCTTTTCCTTTTCCTTTTCCTTTTCCTTTTCCTTTTCCTTTTCCTTTTCCTTTTCCGTTTCCGTTTCCGTTTCCGTTTCCGTTTCCGTTTCCTTTTCCTTTTCCTTTTCCTTTTCCTTTCCTCCCCTTCCCCTTCCCCTTCCCCTTCCCCTTCCCCTTCCCCTCCCCCTTCCTCTCTCTCTTCCTTTTCCTCCTTCCTCTCTCTCTTCCTTTGCATCTTTCCTCTCTCTCTTCCTTTGCATCTTTCCTTTCCCTTCCCTTTAAAAAATATTAAAGCATTCAGGCTATTTTAATCATCTTTTTAAGTACTGCTAATACTGTCAGCTGATCCACCGTGGAACATTATTAGTCAAATTAATCATTTCCCATGCTCTAGCAATAAGTGTCATATTTAGGAATATTAATAGCACCTTCAGTTTGGGTAGATGTGGCACTCTTATTTCAGTGGCTTGGAAAGGTCTCAAGTCTTGCTTCCTTAGGAAGAAATTATTTGTGTGATCTCCAGGCAAGCTCTGTCTGGAAAAGTGTTCTTTGGCAGTGGGCGTGGGGAACGGCATGGAGTGAGCTCCCCATTGCTTGGTTTCTTCTCCTGTGTCGCACATTTGTGTGTTTGAGTTTGTGACTGCCACTTAGGTCAAGGGCAAGCTTTGACAAGGCTGTGCCTCTCTGTGTCTGAGCTCCAGGCTGTCTGTTCAGGGCTAAAGGAACTAATTGTGGTGTTAGCATGGTATGTCAAAACATTTGTACAGTCGATATTCATGGATTCTTTAATGTAGCACTTGCTTTTAGCGTTTCCTCAAAGTAAATCAGCACAGAACGTCACTGATTATATTTGTAATTACTACCAGCCCTGCCTGCCTATAGAGCCATGTGAACACCCACTATTTTCAGGAAAATCGAGGGTTGTTCAGCCCTTCCTTTGCCCAATTCAAAAATGTCATTGTTGTCAGACAATACATCACCATTAGCGTGGCCACTTAAATGGCAGGGAAATTTCCGCTTGTCTTAGGGTAATACGTTGAATAGAAAATGCTGGTAATGTCAACCTTAATAAAATAAAAGGCTTTGTGTGGGGGTTGTTTGAGGTTTTTTTCTTATATTATGTATCAAAAGACTTTTCCCTTTAAGTTCAGATACTCTTCAGTAGGATTCTGATAAAGAAACGTTTCGATTACTGCAAGATCCATTTAGCTTAGTAGCATCACAAGTATGAGTGACTGCCCATCTCAGACCTTTCCCTGCCTTTGTTGCCACCAAGTTCTGCCCCTTTCTAAATTAGTGAGAAAATAATGGATCTGCCAGAGCAGTTGAAGTATTTAGGAAATGTAGCCAGGCAGAAGGGATGTTCTAAGAGTGCTGGGGCTGCAAGCAGAGAACTGCTTGTCCTTTATCTTTTACAATATATAGTTATGTTGAAGGTCTGGGTGCATTGGCTTGCTGAACCTCTCTGACATCTATACATAAATCTGTTTTGTATCCATAGTTAATGTTGAATTTGCCTACAAGAATAAAAATTTTAGAAACTTGTTACTTTTCTGTTTGATAATATTGGATGTATAGATTTTGGGGTTTAGTCCTGATAAATCAAGAGAGTATGGAATTTTGCAGGAAAGCCGTCTGAATTTAGCTAATTGCATAGGGAGGATAAATCTGTATTCTAAACACAGCCCCAGCCCTCAAAGGCCCCAAGTATAAAGATATCCATGCTGTGCCTACGTAATTCAGACCAGTATCCAGTGTAGAATATGCATGTTACCCTCAAAGCTAAAAACTCTTGTATGCTTTAAGCTAATACTGACTTGAGCTAATATTGCCTATGGCTGTGCAGGTAAATAGCAATTTACAATCAGCATGCTTTGTGTTGCATCAGTTTGTTTGGTCATGAAGAAATAAAATGGCAATAATTTTTCTATTTGTGAGCAAAATTAGTAAATTCTACAACTTATTAAAATCAGTTCATGTGTCTTTATATTCCATAAAAAGTTCTGGAAGGCTCATTTCTCACGTTCTCCATATAATTCTAGTACTGTCTACATGACCTCTGATTCACCTCTGTATTGAAAATGTGGCTAACAAAATACATTATTAGATAGATCTAGACATTACAAATATATATTATCACATAATTCATTTAAATGCAGAGGTAATTTTTTAAAATACTATGAATATGACTGACTACATCTGTAGAAATGATATGCTTGAGTACCTCTGAACTTTAGGGGAAACTAGAAGAAATATGCATGCTGGAAATCAGAACACTTGCTCATAAAGTTTAATACTTTGGCTACTGAATTATTTGAAGGAAAAAATAAAGCTAAATGCATCGGAAACAATTTCTCAGAATTAAGAAATAATCACAAGGTAATTCTGTAATGCTTTTTCCATGTTTATTTTCTTCTTGAGTAGATTTTGATGTTTTGGGTTCTTTTTAGCCAGTTTATATTCAATTATTTGGAGTTCATCCTACCAGATAAACAAGCAGAAAAGTTTAAAGGAAACTTGTCTTTCGGTATGTCTAGAGATATCAGGATAATTCTTCTATTCAACTCTCGCAGACTAAAGGAGCTAAAAATATGCAGGGAGTGGACATGCTGGTACCCCAGATAATTAGAAAGGCTGCGCCTCTTTCTTTTCTCATGGAAACACACTTCTGTGAGCTGGAGGAAAGGAAGCTCAAGTGGAGAGAGTTTCTTTGGCAGAAGGCAGGAATTTGTAGGCTTCTGCAGTTTTATCCTTTAGGTCCAATGATACAAGGCTTTGATTTGGGAGAGTACATTTGAAGGTGTCTTTACTATGCATTAGCTAGATTGAATGAGGAAGATCGAAAGGCCCTTAAACTTCAATTAAAATTCCTGGAAGACAGAACACAGTCTGATCTCTTGTCTCTGAAAGAAGTTAGGGTAGCTTGTGAATAATTTTGCTTTTTTGAGAAAGCACAGTCCTGAGGCCCAAAGACTTTAAATCTTGATTAGATTCAGACCTCATGGGTTGATCTTGAAATAAATGTATGTATTCAGTGCAAGAAGTCAAAAGAAATTTCTGTCTCTTGAAAAACGAGAGTCAGCCTTTATTGAAGAACACCCTTAATTATATTTCTAGTCTACATCTTTTCTTTTAAATTCATTCAGCATAATCTTCATTGCTGTCTCCAAAATAAAACTCAGTTTAGTTAATTGACTGCTGAAAGTGAACAGGCTCTTATGAAGCTGCTGCATGGCTCTTTCAGTGCTAAGATGGGGAGTGGGCTGTGTCCTCTTTGCAGAGCTCTCAGGACATGTATGCGGCTGCTGGCAAGAGCTGCTGCACTTTGGTTTAATACTTGCTTTCCTTCTGTCTATATTCCAGACCAGCTGTGAATGTTTGTATATGTTTTCATGCACAGCCCTCTCAGCATATTTTGTCATTATGCAATCCCCTTTCTATCTTTCTTTGCAATATCCAAGCATCAAATGGCAAAATATTTTTTTGCAGTGAAGGTTAGATGGCAGTGATTTGTTTGAAGCCACCAAGTAAAACTTCAGCTTTGGACAAAAATGGATTTTAAAGCTACATCATGGTGATAGAATGACAGAGTAAGTAGTACAGAAGAGTCATAGGTGATACTAAAGTAATAACTTGGTAATTCTATTCTTGTTATTGAACTGCATGTCAAGTTGCAAAAAAAAAAATTGTGACTAAAAATAGTTTTAAAACTGTTTTTAAAAAACTTTCATTAAGGAGAATTAAGAGGCTGAGAAGTTCTTTCCAAATTTAGATGCATGATCTTAAGTACTTTAGAATAACTTCACAATATATTATTTTAAAAAAGATAGGTCCTTTGTGAAAAATGTTATTAGTGGAGTCCTTGAAGCAAGTGCTAGAAAATGGCTTTTCCATTACTTTGGAGGCAGCATTAAAATATCATGAAATTCAGAGCTTCTGATTTTATTACAGACATTTTTATGCTAGTATTTAAGCATTTCCCTTATAGCCCTTATGTCTAACATCCAGCATTTTAAAAGAACTTCTATACCTGGAGATGGATCACCAAGTGATAACTTAACATCAAGTTATAAATTGGTTTTCTAAGTGTTGTAAGGACTTCTATATCACTAACTTATATTAAAAACTTATTAGATTTTAATTAAAATTCTACTATGCATAAAACTTGCTTATATAAAAGGAAGTTGTAGATTTAATGCACCTGAAGCAAGTTATTGTTTTGTTGGGATTTTTTTTCATTTAGGTGGATCTTTTACAAGTTAAATTAAATAGTTAGTTTACATTGCATGAATGAATAAACATCCAGAGATCATTCTAACGATAGTTCTGATTTTCATGAAGTTTTCTTTCCTGTTGCAGTGTCATCTGCAGTCTATAGAAAAAAAAGATTTGCATTTTATTCCTCTCTGCAGACAGTTTACAAGAAAGAAGAATTAGTAGTAAAACAGAGCAGTTCTGATATACAGTACTTGTGCTGACTGTCCACCCTCCCATCCGTCTCCTCTTTTCAGCAAATTCACTGAAGCAATATTTTTTAGGCCTGCAGATGACTTAAGGTAGCTGTGGCTGATGACTCCAAGAACACAGCTGCTAACACCTGGGTTATTAATAGAGGTAACTGCAGGGGAAGAGCAGATCCGTGCCTGTCTCCAAGCCAAAATACTCTACTCAAGGAGAACTTTCAGAAAAAGAACAGACTGGGACAATGGGAACAGTTTTGAAGAAATACCTGTAAGTGGTACTGTGTCAGGGCAGGGCAGGAGGGGTTACAAAGTAACAGCAAATGCTTTTCTTAGTATCCAGAACTATAGCTTATAGGAATCCAAAAGGAGTGAGGAGCTCGGCAATTCAAGAGGTTAGATGGACATTGCCAAACAATTGCTATGATACTTTTTTTTTCTTAAATACTGATAGTAGAATGTGGTGTTACAGGTCTCTTCCTTTTTGAGATATTGTGTGCCTGTCTAGCACATGAGGAAGATGTATTGTTCTATTCCTCAGTTACTGGTCAGATGACTGTTCTTTGAATATTCTGGTTAGTGTTAACATCACAGAAAAATACATTATTTTATAGCCATAGTGTTTGGTTGTCGTCTTTCACCATGATAAAAGACAAGGCACAGGGAAAAGCTGGTCAGTCCTTGATTGGTAGATCTATCAGGAGCTTCAGATGATTCATAGAACTGGTTGGTGAAGGCTAAGGGGGGTGTGTGTGTGTAAATGATTGCATTAATAGAGCATTGCATAAGGTTTCCTTTTGGAAAAGTTAGAAATTTCCTATTGCAAAGTTATAAATCTCAGGTTTGATCGCTTGGAGTTGTGACATTCTATTTCACTTTTCATAAGGTTGTTTCGAAAGAAACAACTACCGATGTTCAGACCAAATTTGATGTTAGGTAATTGTGTCTATGTTGCAATGCTTCTGAAGCAGTGCAATCACATCCTCTCACAAAATATGGTCTGGTGTAATTGCATATTTTATAAAATAATTGTTCCTTCTTCCCTAAAGCATATATCTTGAAGGAGAATAGGCAAATTGTTTCTGATGGAATAATTTTAGGCAAGCTAGCAGGGAAATAATGTTGGCTAATGCTTTCCATCATTAAAGTCTGCTTCCTGTAGCTTATAGTTTTACCAGACTTAAATTTCTTGTTTGGGGTTTTCAGTGCTTGATCTCTGGTTTAGGGCAGGTATAAACTCTTTGCATGGAACAAGGTTTACAGGTGTTACACAGACCTATAATATATGACCAGATCATTGCAAATAAATTTGGGCTTAACTGGTGAACTTAATGTTAAAATTTTTTGGACTCTTGCATGGTTTAAATAAAGTTAAACATTTCAGTAAAATTAATGTGGCAGTCTTGTGTTTGGATAATGTAAAAAGTAACTGAAAGCTGAGAAGGCAAATTACCAAACACTATATTATGTATAATGTTCTTTCCAGAAATATAAAGTCAGTGCTTAGTATGGTGAATTCATAAGTTTGAAATTAATTCATTTTTTCAGTCACCAACAAGCTAGGGGAGCCACTCAGATGAAAAGCAATGGCATCTTTTGTCATGGTATTCTTTCATTGGATCACATTATTGTGGTTAAGAAGGAAAATTATCTGGATTTTTAAATTTTTTTGTTTATTATGAGATCATATGAAATATCACTTGAAAATATAATTCCAATTGACTTAAATACCCTTTGATGGATAAAAATCTGAGAGTTAGTAATTGAAAACTACTGAATGATCAATGACAGTGCACTGATTATAGGAAGCAGGATCTATTGAGGACAGCTCCAATTGTTGGTACCACTGCCTACGCTGAGTGAATGGTTTCAGTAGAAATAACTATTTCTTGTGAAAAAAAAATGTTTATAAAACACGTCAATCACACTAAATTGGAATAGGAAAAAACATAATGGGATGCAAAGCAACTATTAATACAGAGAGGAAATAACAGATTTAAATTTGTCGTACAACATAGGTAAGAAAAGCAATTGCAGATTTACTTTTTAAAATAATCTTGTCCTGGTATCCCTTTGTAGTAAGGATATAGGTTAGTGCTGTCAGGTTCTAGTGCAACAACATCAAAGCTGCACAGTTTGGTGTTAGAAAGTTACATGCTGAAATAGAAAATCACAAGTTGAATCTACAATAATGAATCATTGGTAAGAGGCTGACCTCTGACTTGTAGAATAAAAAGGTCCTTAGCGCCTCAAGTTCACAGCATTTACATTAAACCCCTTGAGGGTGTTTCTGCCATGTATACATTGCTTTCCTCCGGACTATATAGGGCACTTCTGCCACTCTCAGGTGTACTTATGTGAACATTGGGTGTGGACAGAAAGGGAGACGTTTATAAGTTTAAACAGAGTGAAGACTAAATCACAGCCCACCAGAGTGGTGGTTTATGGCATAATGTCAAGGTCATGGCAGAGAGCAGTAGCAACTTCTCTAGTAGGGGAGCTGGTCGTGGCAGAAGGTGACGTAAGTGTGCTGCTGCCTCATTCATACTGCCCCTTAGAAGGAAAAGCTGAAGTAAGCCCCACAACATCACCTCAGTAGTGCCTGAGTGAATGCGTTCTTCAAACAAAGAGGCACAGATAGTCAGTGGGATGTCACCCATTAGAAATCTGTGTTGTTTGGTGATGTATGTATGTGTACGGGCATAGTTGTCTGTGTGGGCTGGAATGACATTGAGTCTGACTGTTCCCTGCAATGATATGTAAGTAATGGGCTACAAAGAATTATTATTAAGTATGCTAAATTAAGATAGGAAACCATTAAAGCCTCTATTGGACTAGTTCCAAAAACATTGTAACCTAATGGATCATTGGTCTTAGATACATATATAATGCGTCTCCAATGTCTTCCACACCATTGAGATCAGCAGTGTATGCTACATGCCTTTAAAAAACCATGAGTGACTATGTTGGTAAGAAATTCCATCACTCTGATGATTACTTTTCTTCCCAAGCTAATGTAGTTGATGATTGCTAACCTGAGAATTATTAGGTATGGGATCAATGATGTGTGCCTTCTGTAACAATGAAATTGTAACTTAAAATGGCAGAAAGCATTAATGTCTGAGTATTTATAAAAAAGGCTTCCATTAGAAATACTGTAATTGACAGAATCAAGGAGCTAATGAGATTTCATGTCCAGTTCTATTAATTTCAAACATCTAAGTTTTGTTTTGGAATCTATAATAGAGATCTAAATCTAAATAGAAATTCCTAAGGAGCACCAGTGCATGTTGTCAAAATTTAGCAAAGTTAAACTTGCAAATGTTTTTACAAAACCAAGAAAGCTTTTTGTTTGTTTGTATTTTTTTTCCTTATCTGTTTGTTTCGTGCGTTTTTTTAATTGGTGGTTGTTTTAAATCTCCACTGTATTTCCCGTTCTTTTTTTAGGAGCAGAGGTTTTTCTGAAATTAGAAGCTGTTGTGGGTTAAACAATAAATTTTTTGGACAAAAAAGTCTGTTAAGCTGTTTGGTCAAAGTTGTTATTTGAAAAATACTATTATAGTCATAGAATCATAGAAGAGTTTGGGTTGGAAGAGACACTTAAAGGTCATCCAGTTCAACCCCCTTGCAATGTACAAGGACATCTCCATCTACATCAGGTAGCAACCTTGAATGTTCTCAGGGATGGGGCATTTTCCACCAGTCTGGGCAACCGGTTCCAGTATTTCACCACTCTCATTGTACAAGCCTTCCTTATACCTAATCTAAATCTACCCTCCTTCAATTTAGAACATTAACCCTTACAATAGGCCCTGCTAAATATTTGTCCCCATCTTTGCAGGCACCCTTCATGTACTGAAAGACTGCAATAAAGTCTCCCCAGAGCCTTCTGTTCTCCAGGCTGAACAATCCCAACTCTCTCAGCCTTTCCTCATAGAGGTGCCCCAGCCCTCTGATCATCGTCATGGCCCTTCTATGGACCTACTTCAACAGGTCCATGTCCTTCTTATGTTGGGGGCCCCAGAGCTGGATTGCAGTGCTCCAGGTGGAGTCTCACAAGGGCAGAGCAAAGGGGCAGAATCCTCCCTTGCCCTGCTGGCCACACTACTTTGGATGCCCATTGGGACTCTGAGCTGTTGGCCACTACCCTCTGCATGCAACTGTGCAACCTACTCCTCATCCACGAGGCAGTCCACATATCAAATTCATGTATCTCCAATTCAGAGAGAAGGATGTTGTGGGGGCTCATGTCAAAGGCCTTACATCCAGGTAAATGACATGTGTAGCTCTTCCCTTGTCCACCAATGTAGTCACTCCATCAAAGTAGACTGCTAGGTTGGTCAGACAGGCCTTGCCTGTGAGACACTTCCAAAAATACAAAATACGCTGGCCATTAAGGTGTAGCATATTGTTTATGAAAAATACTCTGAAACTTGATGGCAATGTGTGGGATGTTACTGGCTATTGAGGCAGATTTTCCACAATGAGAATTACTATTACAAGGCATTTTCTGTGACACTTTCCTTTAAGATACTACTTGGTCTACAGACATTTGCCAGTGAGTCCCTTGTTGTTGTGTAAAAAATAGATTATAAAAGTTTCTTGTGAATATGTTCACATCAGTCACTTTGTATGAAAACAGAAATTCCATCTGAGCAATGAGCTACAGAGAGAGGGATAAAGAATGAGCAGTAGGATCTGTGCCAGTAGTTTGTCTTAGAACTTGAGAAGAATGACTTTCTAAGATTAATTTTAAGCAAGAGGAATCACCTTGTTTTATGACCATGCAGTAATCTCAAGGTCTGTACATTACATTTTGTCGTTATGAAAGGTTTCTGAAGTCACATAAAAAACATGACCTGTTAGAACAATCCAGTGCACAAAGCCTATCTGCAAAAATTGTTTTATAAATCATGATTGTGATCAGTATGTAGTAGAAAAAAATTAGCTTTTTCAGTGGTATATTCTTTTATGGCTGCCTTTCTATACAGTTAAATTGGTTTACTACTTTGTTCTTTATCTGAGTTTAAATAGTTCTTACATCTTTGCTTGCATATTTTCACAGGATCTTTTATAGTACTGAAACCTTGAAAAAGGACAGGTATTTTTCTTCCTTTTGTGCTTTATAGAGGCTTTCATTTGCACTCATGCATTAATGTTTCAAACACAGGGCTAGGCATGTTTCAGTGAAACATCACCCTGCTCAATTTTGGATGCCTATTGGCATCTTAAATCATCTGCACTGCTGTCCTGGTCTGTAAGTTGTAACCTAGAGGGCAGCAAACCAGTGCTGCTACATGGTTAAAAGCTGAGGTAGAACTCCTTCCTCACTGCTCCTTTTCTGCTACAGTGTGCCTGAGCTGTCACAGAGGTGGGAATGATTTGGAACACCATAAAACTGTCACTATGCCCCTTTCTGTTGAGTTAGTGCCTGATACAACTGCAACTCTGAGTTTCTCCCTTGAGTTTTGTATCAAAGGTAGAATTTAGTCTCTTTTTGTAAGCCAAGAATATAGGTGTTTTCAGTCTTTGTGAAAACTTCATTTTCACTGACTCTCAAATGATTTAAAAGTATAGTTGTGGTCTGAAATGTGATGACAACACAGATCTGTAACTTTCCTTTACATGACATGAGATCAATTTACACCCCAATTTTTTTCATTCTTCTGTGCCTGAAGTACTTGGAAATATTTTTCTCTGCCAGCAAGTGCAGATAGCTTACAGACCCTCTGTATTTAAATACCCTTTAATGTGTATTTAAGAGTGTTGCCAGTTACCAAACTTCAACAGTGTAAGGAACAACAGATGGAGAGCATAATAACTTTACTATCTCGGTAGAAAGCCAAAAAGCATCAAACTGTTTGACACACGTACTCAAGAGCACATAGAATGAGGCGGGTTTTTTTCTCAGGAGAAACTTGAATCTAAGATCTCATTTCACTCACAAAATGTGAAAGGTACACTTGGACATATGCAGTTTTCAATAAAAAATGCATTTGCTCTAAGCTATTTACATTCACATCAATACATTCAATGATCTATACTCGTAATAATTAAAAAATAAACAGCTATAACACTTCTCTCTAAAAATCTCTGATACACTCTATTATTGAACTGAGTAAGACTTATAGATCTGTCACTAGTGTGCAGAATCTTGAACTCTTCTACTGCACACTATCAAGCTATATGTCCTTCCTTCTGCATACTATGATCAACAGTGTGCAGGCCTTTGAAACTCTGAGCTAAGCTTTTCTAAACATATCAGTGGATGATTTTTCTTTCTTTTTATTCCAGTGACATGACCTCTGAATCAAATCATGCAAGGCGCTTGCCTTAGAACTAGTCTCTGAAGCTTTGAGAGTAAGCCAGCAAGGGATGTGTAAATTATGCAGCGAGCAAATCCCAACTGTGTGTCGTTTACTTGCACAACAAGCTCAACTTTAATTAAGCCAGGGCCTAAGATCCTTTGCCAAGTTGCTTTCAATACTGATTTTACAGTTCATAGAGCAACATCCTCACCTATATGAAGCCTTTTAACCCTTCCAAACCCTGCCTGTGGTAGAATGTGTGTGATAAGGAGCAGTCATAATTTAGTAGCTGACAGAAACACTGATAAATATAGTGATTTTAGAGATTGCAGACTTGAATTAAAAGATGTCGATTTTTAGACTTCTCTGATTGTAACAGGTATAATGATTGACATGACCTATTGCTGTAGTATTGGTATTAAATCTATGATTTTATCACCTGCTAATATCAAATGGGAAAGATTAGAAAGAGGTGACCTAAAGGGCGCACACAGGATTTAGAAGTGAGATAAAAACTCAAGAATACTGAACCTCCCATGTGAACTGAGAAGGTATTTCCCATTGAGTGCAATGCATTCTAGGGTTGAACATTGCCATGTGAATTCTTTCCTCCTGGAGCAAATAAAATATTAATCCATTTTGCTTATATTCTACAGAGCTATATTTTTCAACTTTATTACAACTGCTAGCTAGCAACTGTCACTGTTTCATTTTAGAGGGATTGTGGTTGCAGTCATTTATGTTCTAATGTGTTAAGCATTATTTCCAAAACTGATGTTTGATTTCCAGTAGTAAAATTCAGTGGTATACCTAATGGTAAGATCCATCTAAAATCTTCATTTTAATGAAGAAGAAATTGAAAAACAAGGATCACATTACAAAAGTTAATGATAGATAGCTGTAAATGGTTAAACTTGGCACATAGTGTGTCAGTGTTTTGGACTCAATTCGAGAAAATTAAAGCAAAAGAAGTTTTCAAGAAGAAATGCAAGTAAAAAGATTGGAAGGACTTTCCTCTTTTTTAATTGTTGTGTTTTTTAAAACCACTGTACAACCTCTGATAAAGGACTTTGTGCAGAAGCAGAACTTAGAAGTATATATATTAAAAAAATGTCAATAGTTGAGGGTGGGGCAGGGAGGATGGTGTCATGTTTTATGCTTTTTGGTGCTTGGGGAGGTGTCATGGTTTGTTTGTTTTTCTTTTTCAATATTAGATCACTCATGAATGTTCAAGAGCTCTTTCTTATAGTCTCTAATGAGCTTCAATAGGTTCTTCTTACTTACTCAGTTAATGCCAAGTTTCTTTTAGATCTCAGATGAGCATGGGGATTTTGATTTTTAAATAAGACTAAAAGGAAATTTTGGCTGTTAGCAGTCTGTTTTAAGGATGTTAATGTGTGTCAAATACAGCCAAATTTTGTTATTTCTTTGGATTTCAAATCCTTTCATTTATTTATTAGCAATTTCAAAAATTGTTTAAGCTTCATTATGCCTCAAACCTTTTGAATTAAGCTCTCTGAACTTTGGTGGTGATGGTTAAAACTACAAACTGCTGTGCATCCTGGTCATTGAGCTGAAGGCCATTTTCAGGTAGCACTTTGTTTGTAGCGCACTGCTCATATTTTGTTCTAATGCATGCTGTGATACATTTTTATGAGAGACTTCCCTATATTACAATCTCTAGAAATGTAAGTAATAATGTAATAGTAAATGTGTGTAAATATTAATGTCTGGTTCAGATGCTATCTTCTTCTTTAGCTTATGTACCAGCATTGTTTCCTCTCTAATTTCTGTAAGACACTCAGTGAATTGCTTAAGATATATTTGTGTTGATATTTTAAAAACTCTGTAGTGTGCTGAGTAAGAAATATTCTACTGGGTCCTCTTAATTTTCAGCTCCTGGTCATGCAGAAATTCAGCAGTTGTTAGTTCCCCACTAGTCACCCTCTGTTTTACTGAACTTTTCTCTAGGTTTTTTGGTTCTTAAGTTTGCTATTGATGGTCATGTAAATATTAGGTATAGGTTTATAGTTGAAAATTCAGTATTTAGTTATCAGATATACAGGTACAGTCTGCAGAGAGACATCATGCCTTTTCGTTTCCTTTTGAAGGACTGCAAACATTTCCATATGTTTTTTCCAATTCTTTATTTTCCTTTCAGTAGCTTCTTTTCATGTCTTTTTTTTCTAGTCATTGTCTGATCTTGTCATGAAAACTGCAGTCTCATCGTTGTGTAATCAATTCATAAGTCAAAACAAATTGTCATGGTTTCCTTTTCCAGCTTTGTAAAACTCTTGCTCTCCTCACCCAAATTTCATGCACATTCTTCTCTCTACTCAATATAATTTACATGCCAACTCATCTTAAGAAGATGAAGCCTGAAGAAGAGAAAGATAATAAAGGATATAATTGAAATTTTTAGTTAAACATGGGGGAGGAGCATTTAAGGAGAAGAAACTGGATTCCTCTTGGAGGTGTGCACAAGGAAAGAACAAGTAGCAGCAAACATTTGCCTCGTATATACTGAGGCGTAAAAAGGTGCCTCAGTGTTCCCAGGGATGTTCATTGAAGTACAAGTGTTTGGATGAGCTGGAATAGACATGGGAGAGACAAAATACTGGCATAGTTCTTGGTTCTTTTGCTTGTATGGTGGGGAACAGAGAGAGAGTTATCCAATACCCAGATAATGTCAGGCATGTTTTACCTCAAGCTCATATCAGGAATGGTCTTGAATATGCCCTAAAGATAATAAGATATCAGATATCTTTAATGTATTGGATTAAACCCATCTTAGATCTCACATGCAGCAGGAGGGGGAGGAGGAGGAAGGAAAAATTAAAAAAAAAGAGACATTCATAGGATTATGCTTATATCAGCAAAAGTTATACCCAAGAAAGAATGTCACACTCATGCTACAGGAAAAAAAAAAAAACTAATTGAAGTGACATTATGTAGCAAGAATTTCTATTTGTATTGTTTTTATTTCCTTTAATTTTTCATTCATGCATCACCCTTAACCTTTAGGGTAAGAGGTATTTCACATTAGCATAAATATTAAGCAGATGCCATTTCTGGTACATAAAGAACTTTCAGCTAATCATTTTTCCATGCATTTAAATAGGAATATTAGAATGAGGGTAATTACTTCAGTTTTCCTTGAGTGATCCATCAAGACATTGAATTTCACTGTATTTTGTTGCATACATTAGTAAATGTAGAATTAAATTACAAACTAGTGTTAAAATATTTGAAGTGTTTTGACAAGTTTGGTGGGTTTTTTTCCTAATGAAGTTAGAGTTATATTTTGAAAATTTAAAATTTATAATATTATAACCTCTTATGAAGAAGTTATTTTGTCAGGAAAAAGTACATCAGATTGGATGATAGAAACAATTTTAGGTTTAAGATATGGTCAGTTATATGAAGGAATAACATAGGAGTGGATTAGAGTGTGTGAAAAAAATAGCTAGAGAAGTTGTTTTGGATATAAAGTTTTTCAGATTATTATTGCTGTTGTCATTATTGGATTTCACATCAAAGATAGAAGTCTTGGCTTTGGGGAAAGACAGTACAGCATCGTTGAAGCAAATGTTACTGTAACAAAATCTTACAACTTCAACATAAATATCTCTGGGAGTTTCAGATTTGGCTATCATCAAGTAAAAAGAGCTTTTATTTGCTTTTCCATTTTTTGGCCATTATATCCAGAGTAATTTTATTTTCCAAGTCTTTACAAGAGTATTTCATATTAAAACATCACACTGAAATAGGTGCAAGAATGTACTGTTCATCCCCTTTCCAAGTGGAGAAGCAAAGCCTTTTTTGTGCCCCTCTCTGCCTGATTCTATGCTTGAAAGCAAATCATCAGCTAAGCAAGTGATGGGACTTGGAAAGAAATTTGCTTTTTGAGTAAAACAGACTACATTGCCAGAATAACATATCAGAGGAACTGCTTATTGCATGAGAGCAAATCTGATATTAACAGGATGCTTTGTTGGTTGGAAAAATCCTAAGTAGGCATTGACTTCTCTTGCCAATATCAAGATTTATTGGCACGAGACATATTGACTTCAGCAAATCCATGACATTATTATATCTCGAAGACTAATAAATCTTGTTACCAGCCAAAAACATAAGTCAATATAATTATGCTTGATGATGCATGTTTTCCCTAAAGATCTCAGTGTCATGTTATACTTCCAAGAAATATCAAAAGATCAAGGGAAAAAAAAAAGTCAGTATAAATAGCCACATTCACATGAATGTATGTCTTGTAGTCTCTGGGTACTCACAAAAGTTAATTGCTTGTTTCTGTGTCATTTCACATGCTTTTTGAAACAGGTTCTTTTCTCTTCAAAAGTAGGATTCCTTTTCAGCATAGGATTTAATTTTTATTATTGAAAAATAACTAGATGACGCATAATGTGTCCACAGGAATGTCTAAATTCACAGATAGTCTTGTTTCCAAATTATATTGCAAAATACCTAGACCTGTTGGGCTACACAGGACTGTGGTCTGTTCAAGAGACCGTGGTTTATAATTCACAAAGGAAAACAGTGCTGCAGTGTGCAATTTAGATAGAAAATCAAAAATATTCTCCTCAGTATCATGATTTGAGTCAGTTTATTATTATTTATTGTTTTATGAAAACAAAAGTGGTTTTTATTTTGAAAAATATTCTGCTGTTGATTATGCTAAAAGTTTATTTTCATTGAGCTGTTGTCTTGGATTGTGTTCTTTACGGCAGAAGGAAGGTGGGGGAGGCCCAGGATGTCTACTAAGCTGTCCTGTGGTGGAAGGGAGCTCCCCTCACCACCCCTCCTGATGATAGCCAGCTGGGATCTGAAACATGGATGCTCCTTGGGAGGTGTGGACAACATAGCTACTCAAGATTCCAAATTTTTGCAGCTAATATTTCACCATGGGAACAGCATGACTCTGGGACTGTTTGTGGTTCTACATTCATTTCTGGTTCTCTGGGGACTGCTAGGATAATTTCTTTGCCTGGGCTAGTTTTGACTTCTTTCTTGATTCATAACTGATTGTTAAAGGTCTGAAGAAACTTCTGTCTGAAAATATATAAATACTTCTCTATTTCTCAATCTATTACATATTTCAGTTATATCTTTTTAATTATCCTCTTGCTCAGCTCTTCTTCATTTTCTTTTTTGAAGCATGGTATTTTCTTAACCTCTTGACATAATCAGGAATAGCAGCTTTTTTATTCTGATTTACAAAGTAAGTGACAATCATCTGTCTTATTGTGGAAGCTTTGGTTTAATCTGCTGACTTGCAAATAGTATTACATCAAATGGGGGAGCTGTATCACAGCAACGTGTAAATTTCTGAAGAAAAATAGGACAGTTCAGAAAATGTACATTAAATTACATGTTTGTATTTTTAAAAAGATGGTACTAAAAGAAACCCTGATGTGAGGACATACAATCACACAGCAGTGATGGTAATGGCTCTACACAGGAGCTGAATTCAGTTTTGCAAAAAGAGAACCAGGTATTGAAAATGCATTTGAACGAAATTGAAGATACTGATGGGGTTGAGGAAGAAGATAAGTTTAGGACATCTATTTAAGGAGGAGGACAGTGTTCAAAATAGGTGCTCTGTCAGATCTGGTATAGTTGAGGCCACAAAACAGTTTCCATATAATTTGAGGGATTGTAAAGTATTAACGGCTCTATAAAATGTTCAATTCAAACTTAATTTGCAAAGGATAATAAAAAATGTATTAATGGCAAAAGGAAGGGTAAGACCAACCTTTGTTCTCTACTGGATGCAGGAGAGCAGATGCAGATGAGAAGTGCTTAATGCCTTCTTTGCCTCAGTCTTTAGTGGGAAGATGGCTTGTCCTCAGGACAGCTGTCCTCCTGGGTTGGTAGATGATGTCAGGGAGCAGAATGATCCCCCCGTTATCCAGGAGGAGCCAGTTGGAGAACTGCTGAGCTGCTTGGATGTTCATAAATCTATGGGACCAGATGGAATCCATCCCAGGGTGATGAGGGAGCTGGCAGCTTGTGAAGCCACTCTCCATCATTTACCATCAGTCCTGGCTCACTGAGTAGGCTCCAGATGACTGGAAGCTGGCCAATGTGACACCTATCCACAAACAGGGTGGGAAGGAGGACCCTGGTAATTATAACATTATAGGTCAGTTAGCCTGACTTCAGTACCTGATAAGGTGATGGAACAGTTTATACTGAGTGTCACACACAGCACTTACAGGATGGCCAGGGTATCAGGCCCAGCCAGCATGGGTTTAGGAGGGTTAGGTCGCATTTGACCAACCTGATCTCCTTTTACAACCAGGTGACCTGCCTGGTGGATGCAGGGGAGGTTGTGAATGTTGTGTACCTGGATGTCACCTGGACTTTGACACTGTCTCTCACAGCACACTCCTGGAAAAGCTGTCAGCCCATGGCTTGGACAGGAGCACTCTGTGCTGGGTTAGGAACTGGCTGGATGGCTGGTCCAAGAGAGTGGGGGTGAGCAGTGCTGCATCCAGCTGGGGGTCAGTCACCAGTGGTGTCCCTCAGGAGTCTGTGCTGGGGCCTCTTCTGCTCAATATTTTTATTGATGATGTGGATGAGGGTATTGAGTCTTTCATTAGTAAATTTGCAGATGACACCAAGCTGGGAGTGTATGTCAATCTGTGTGCAGGGGGGGAGGGCTCTGCAGAGAGACCTGGAATGGCTGGATGGATGAGCAGAGTCCAGTAGGATAAAGTTTAATAAGTCCAAGTGTCAAGTCCTGCATTTTGGGCACAACAACCCCTGCAGTGTTACAGGCTGGGGTTGGTGTGGCTGGACAGTGCCCAGGCAGAAAGGGACCGGGGGTGCTGGTGACAGCTGGCTGAACATGAACCAGCAGAGTGCCCTGGTGGGCAAGAAGGCCAATGGCATCCTGGCCTGGATCAGGGAGAATGTGGCCAGCAGGAGCAGGGAGGTCATTCTGCCTCTGTACTGGGCACTGCTGAGGCCACACCTTGAGAGCTGTGTCCAGTTCTGGGCCCTCAGTTTGGGAAGGACATTGGGACACTGGAGTGCGACGAGGAGGCAACAAGGCTGTGAGGGGCTGGGAACACAAACCTGTGAGGAGCAACTGAGGGATCTAGGGATGTTTAGCCTGGAGAAAAGGAGACTCAGAAGTGACCTTATCACTCTCTACAACTCCCTGAAAGGTGGCTATAGTCAGGTGGGGGCTGGTCTCTTTCTCCAGGCAGCAACTGACAGAACCAGGGGGCACAGTCTCAAACTGCACCAAGGGAAATATAGGTTGGATATTGGGAGAAAAATTTTTAGGGAAAGAGTGATCAAGTACTGGAATGGTCTGCCTGGGGAGGTGGTGGAGTCACCATCACTGGATGTGTTTAAAAAAAAAGATTGGATGTGGCACTTGGTGCAATGGTCCAGTTGAGGCGTTAGGGCATGGGTTGGACTCGATGATCTTGAAGGTCTCTTCCAACTTAGTGATTGTGTGATTCTGTAAAATCAGGCAGCAAAATCCCTTCCCACAATCTTTGCGTTTCTCCTGGTAATTAGCTGGAGGATTGCTTTACTTCAGAGCAAGTCAGAACCGTCAAGTACTTTTCAAAAGCACAGATCAGATCAGGGAGATTTAGCATGTTACAGGATCATATCAGTCAGTATTTTAATATTTAACCACATGATGTGCTTATATGTTATTCAAAAGTTGAGACAGTTGGTCTTACATAATTTGAAGCAATTTACAGAGATTGGGGCTTCACAATAAGAACATGAAGATAAATTTAAAAATCTGCATCCAAACAGTCACATAATTGCAACTTTTTTTAACCCTTTCTGTCCTGTGCTACTCAGAGGGTTTCAAGGTGGCATCCCCTCCTAGAACTAGGAGTTTTATGCTAATAGAGACAGTATTAGCACTGCAGGAAGAAAACTGTTTCCACTTCGTCTGTAGATTACAAAGCATGGGGGTTTTCATTTGAATTAGTACATGTTCTCCAAAATATATTTTGTTGGATTACCCTTTTTTTTGTACCCCAAATATTGTACTTCGTATTTTAAAGACAGTTTAAGAATATATTTTCCCCCTTAATGTGTTGTATTTGTCACAGCACAGAGCATAGCACAGGTGATTGTATCAAAGAGGTAATTGAGTGTATAGTAAAGTGTAACTTGGTAATTTTCTATTGTGGTAATCCTTCTCCCTTTCCCCTCATACTTGATGCACACTCATCTTCTTTTAGCTAGTGATTCTCTGTGGCCTCTACAGTCCTTTGGTAGAGATCACACCTACAAGTCTGCATGCTAATTTGGGGGGATTTATGGTGGTATTGCACTATCCTGTTGTGGTTTAGCAGACCATCACATTCTGAGAAATGTGAATGTGTGGTGAGATTAACTGTTGTCTTCTCAGAAGGTCCTAGCAGTGCACAGGAATGTGTAGGAGATGGGGATGAAGCAAAATTTATGGAAAAGCTGTATCAGAAAAAGGGAAAATCGTTATACTGTATACAGATACAGTCAAACAGTTAACCCCTTTTTGTGAAGGCAGGGGGGATTAAAAACATAACCCCCAAAACTGCACAATGAGAGGGTTCCATGAAAATTAAAAACAAATCTTTATGGAGCAGATGGATATGCTGTGGAATGTGTGTATCTCTGATGTAACCAAGGCAGATCTGTCATCTGCTGAGGTACATGTGACACATAAGAATTTTATTCTTTTACAAAGCATGTGGGTCAACTCTGTAGCAGGTCCTAGTACAACTCTAATGCAAAACCTCTAAACTGCTGAAATCTGTAATTCAGCTGCATGTCTACAACAAAACAACTTTTTATATTTCTGGTAGTTCTTCATAGCAAACTTCACCAAGTCTTTTTAATTTTCATTTCCAGTTAGTTATAATAAAGATAGCATTGGATGGCTGAGACACTCTTACAATTTTACATTTTCCTAATTTTACTGATATATATTATCTTTTCCAAGGTGAAACACAAGAATTCTTAGTAGTTTATGAAAAGGTGTGAAAGCAAGGATGGCACCTGCTATTCTTTATTGACTTTAGAGTAGCCTGGCTAGAGCCAGTTTACACTGCAAATACCTAATCACTGCAATGAATTTCCTGATGAATTATTCATTTGTCTCTTTGCCTATGCTGTATGGATAGATTCAAAATACAGAATCCTGTACAGTATCCCTGATCTACTGATCAAGTTGTTTTGTTTATGAACAATATAAGATAATGGTATGTAGTACTGTGCACGTAACTAGACAATAAACCTTTGCTGTCTGCTCTGGTAGGGGTTCAATTTGTAATCTTTGATTTCAAGCTATTGCTCATTCTTTTTATATTCTTAGCTCTCGGTTGGCTGAGTCCCAACACAGTTTGTTCTTTAAGCAAGCACTGGGAGCAATAGCCATTAACCTTTTTAAAGTGGCTTTTTAGCATGTCATGAGTTTATATGTCATGCTCCTTTTTGCCATTAACCTTTCTGATGGGACAGTGCGCTGTGTTTTGCTTACTTCAGCATGTCATGCTTATTTTCACCCCTTGCCCATTTGCAGGCGCTGTATTTCATTACAAGAAAAATGGGGGAATGTGGTGGGCAAAGGACAAGGGCAGTGCATGCCAGGCCTTTTCCTTGTGCACACAAGCAGATAGTATGACTCTAGTTAAGAAAAACAGCCCATTAAAGACATATCCTTGTTTAGGTGCAGAAGCAGTTCCTCTGACACTGTCCCTGGCATTTGCTACAAGGCCATAATTGTCAACCATGATAAGGCATTGCAACCAAAGCCCTCAAAACAAAAGCTGTTCATCTGAGGCCAGCATCAGTGAAAGGTTCAGTTATTCTTGCTTTACTGAGCATGAAATGGAATTGAAAGGCAATATTAAATGGGTTATTAAACTTAAGACATGGTGTCTTTTGATCTTCTCTTGCAATTGCCCTTACCACATGCATATATAATGTATTCTCAATAGGGTTAGTCATTTGTATGGCCTTTGAGTTTCAAGAAATGTTAGTATTGCAATTATTCAGTTGTCATTTTGTGATAAACTAAAAATATGGTTCCTTTGGAAATTAGATGTTTGTCTTCTGGTTATTTTCATCCTCTCTCTGCACAGGCAAGTATCTACCACAAATGATTGAGAAGTAGAAAGAATATACATATTTCTAGCAGTTTCCATGCCTCTCAAAAATCCTTGAAGTGAGTGTACTTTTGTTTCTCTTCAACCTTAACACTTGTGTCTTAAGGTTTGGGTTTGTTTTACGTATATATGACTTCTCAGTTGTCCTACTGAAATGGTTCTAGGACAATTGACGTGTTTCCTGAAGGAAAAGAAAAACAACAGATCAACATGAACTTAAACAGGAATGCCATTATTTAATACCATCTTTATCAGAACCTCTTCTCCAGTGAACATTTAACAGTGGTTTCAACTGACTGTAGATGGCTTGAGGGCAGGCCCAAGGGAATTGCAAGAAAGCACATTTCTAGTGCTGGATTCAGCAATTTTTCAGCTTACCTAGAAACCAGAAAAGGCTGGAACATGAAACAACAGGAATTATATAAAGGACATTTGGTAGTAAAACCCAGCAGCTGTTAAAGGCGCCTGGTAACAGCATTTCCACTGTTTGCTCAAAAACTACAACCAAGCTGGATTTGGAAGCTTCCTCATAAAAATTTGTCATTTACCTGGCAACAAAAGTATTTTCTAGCTATTAGTTATCTCCCTAAATAACTGAAAGACTTGAGCAATTATTTTATGATTGAAAGACTGGTCAGTTATCATCAGAGAGGACAGAAGCACGAAGCAGTAGATAGAGGAACTGACACTGCACCTTGCTGGCAATTAAGCAGAAGATAGAGCATGAGTTAATTTTGCTAAATGGAGCTTAGCTGATAGCCAATTTGTGTTTAAACATTTACCTGGGAGTTCTTGCTAAAGATTTGCAGAATTTAGAAGAAGGGAAAAAAATAGTTGCCTTGTGGAACGAAAGAAATATTATAAGATAATTCCCAAAAGATATTGCTAGAAATGTAATCACTTCTACTAGGATTTGTCTGTCTCATTTTGACAGTTCATATTGAAAATGTCATCTTGACTTAGGAGTGGCTGAGAAATATGGTATAAATGGGTATACCGGTATTAGAATTTCTGGTATGTATAGCTGCAATGTATGAATGTATTTCTAAAACAATAGTAGGGTAATTCCACTTTTTCTTTAACCATTCTAAAATATTTTTGTTACCTCTTTAGTACTTCACCTAGCTCTGGAAGATCTGTCAAACAATAAAATAAAAAGAAGTGTCAATACAGTCAAAGCATTCACAGATAGCCTTAGAGCACGAAAATATTGAATGGAATCAAAGATGCCACTGGGGGGGATTTGGGTTTAATCTAATGATTTGGTTTGGTTTATGTCTGCTAACAGACAGGTCAACTGCCACAGCTTCATTTTAACTTTACAAATTCATCCTCCAAATTACCAGAGGCAGCTATAATATAAGGGCAACTTTCACTTGAAAAATTTCTGTATCACAGGAAAATTAAGGCTAGAATTAAATTCTTTATCAGATCATGTTTGATAGCCTGGACCAATACAGGCAGTGTAATATTACTCTAAAAATGCTCTGAAATTAGGATTCTGTCTTATGCAGAATTAAAACTACTTCATTTCAGATATTTAAGGTCCTGTCTGTGGTTGGTGTGTTCTGTGCCGAGGATTTGGGCTTATCCTAGTGGTCTTTCACAGGAAATATAGAATGTGACTTCTGATTGTGGGGGCACGTCAACGTGTATTTAAATCCTGGATGTACTATTCATAAATCATTTTTCAGTCATAGTATTTTACAGCTATACAGAGGGGGATAAGAGTATTTGTGTCAATGACTTTGTGTATTTTCTTATTTTGATTTGCAGTAATGAAATGCCAAGTTGTATTTTTTTCACACCAGTATTTTCTTTCCCATCGGTAAGTCTTGCGCTGTTCTTCAGCACAAGTGTCAGAGTCTAGAGAAATGCACAGAAATTATTTTTATTTCAAACACTGACACTAGTGATCCAACTTTCTCTGTTAAGGAAATGGGTAAATCCACTCTTTCTTCGTGGCTCAATTGATTTCCTTTTGAAAAGGAAAACCTATGCTTCCTTACGTGCAGACAGTATGTCAGTATATCTACTGTGTTATATAGACAATAGATTTAGAGGGATTTTTAATAAAAAAAATAAACCCATAAACAAGCTAGACCCACACTGCCTGTCTGCTCTGAAGTTCGTGTTTGAAGTATGCTACAATTAATCCTTCAAGGACTGGTTTTAGCATTGCATTTTTTGCTTCTGCCTGCACAAGGTTAGTTGTTCTCACTGCTTCTGCTCTCTTCTCTCACGCTGATCCCACAATATAGATTTGCATCGGTGGTGCAGGGCTCTGTGCAACCAGTGATGTTTGGTGTGTTGTGTTCCAAGGACTCTGTGCACACATTGAAGAGCAGATTTGGAGTGCTCTCCATAGAGCTGCCAGTAGCCTCTGTGTCCGAGCTGTGTGTCATTCACCCTGAGATTGCTGAGATCCATGGAAAGAGCAGTAGTACAGTGCACAGAGATGTTAGGAGTGCTTTGTGATTTTGTAAAATAATCTTTTCCATTCTCATTAGGACATGAAATCTTAGAGGTTTGCTCTAAAACTGACAGAAGGACAAAGTTTCTACTTTGTGGGAAACTTCAGTTTGGGCCTAAAATTTAGATTAGGTCACGTTTGGTTTGGATGCTTCAGACCCACCCTATAGCTTCACTGTAAAGCTTTATTTTACTATGGTGGGTGCAGGAAGCTCAACTATCTCTCTCCCCACCCAGCCCAGGGAATTCTGTTAAGAAGCCAGGTTTGTTTTCTTTAAGCAGCTTTGTCTTCAGATAACGCAAAACATTTTTAAAACCCAAGAAACTAAGCCAGAATCCCACCCAAAAACAATTTATAAAGATTGATTTTTATGGTTTTATTTTTAAAAGATCAGTTGTGCTTCCCTGAAAAATTCTTAGGCCAGTTCTGCCTGATGTGAATTGCAGCTCTCTGACACTGGCAAGGGCAGGGCCACAAACAGGACTCTTTAGCACATGTAGAAACTATATGGTGACATCAAAGAACTGGACACATTTATTTTGATTTTAGCTCCTACATCTTTCATTAATCTTGTTTTCCTTTTATAATTTGCAAAGCATATCTATTAATCAAACCAATAAAAGATTAATAATATTTAATCTAAATGCACACATTTTTAAGAGCACCTCAGTTTGTTGTCTAAAATCCTTCACTGAGGACAGAAGTAAAAGTTTATGTTGGTTTTCAGATCTAGGATTCCAAATATGGGAGAGTATAATAGAGAATATAAAACAGGATATAGTTGTCAATCCATCATACCCCTCACTGTGTTCCCTTGGTAGAACAGTGACTTCTGTAACCTGTCAACAAATTTAGAGGCAGTTTAAGCTCAGCAGCTTTAAAAAGATTGGAAATGGTTTTCTTTTTATTTTTTCCATTTTTAGGGTATATCTAAATCTCAGTGGTGTCTGCTGTCATATGCAGCAGGGATTCTCTTTTACTCAGAGGCAAGGCCTGAGGCTCTAATCCATGTCTGCAGGTGACCTGCAGTAAAGGCTTGTCAGAATAATTACATCTCGCTGTGGATAGGTGTAAGCATTCCTTCGCTTTTTTTAAGATTCTTCTCTGTAAAGTACCTGGCCTGAGCTGACTACTCTTCACAAAGGGAACAAGGAGCATAGAGCAAAATTAGCTATGCACATCCTGCTGTCAGCCTGAGATCTCCATCATTGACTTCTGTCAACCTTCTTGACAGGAAAACAATCTATTCTTCCCATGCTTTGCTTTATGAAAACAATGCTTGTCCAGTAAAGTAAGGAAGAAGAAACAAAATAAACCCCTCTGTCTTATGTTAGTTCACAACAATTTGTTCCAGAAACCAAATCCCACATTTATTAAGATGTGTCTCCCGTTTTGCTGTGACCACCTGGTGTTGGCTTGAATTGCAAAGAACAGAAAAGAAGTGATAGAGTGTGGATTTTTCCTCTTTATGTATTATACTTTAGTTTAGTCTCAGTCTGGCTCCTAAATAGAATAATCAATGCCATTATCTCTTCCTCCCTTATCTAAATCACATCAGGAGATCAATAGCTACAACAAAGACAGCCAGTGCTTTCTTTCCACTGGGACTCATTACTTTGTTGCCCAAGATGGGGGTATAGATATTCTCAGGAAGGTTATCTGGTGTTCCCTGGTAGTTAACAACAGCTGTCAGTTATTAATGGTGCTCTGCAGTCTCACCTTTACAGTGCTGTGACTGATAGCAGGACATGGTTTATAACAAAATGAATCTCTGCTGCCTTTTTTCCTCATCCCCCTGAATCTTGTTCATTCTTCAGCTTCCTTTCTTCCCCACCCCCCACCCCCATCCCCCCTCTGCTGTTGCAATCCTGGGCAGTATGTTTGAGAATATCAAATGTTGGGGGCCTTCTCATTGAGATTCCTCACAAGTGCAGGTTTGCTTTTATACAGGCTAACATCTGCCGCAGTATTACAAAGAGTAATTAAAATAAATTCAGATCCTAAATTAGCCTTTTCAGTAACATTTATTGCACAAGACACTGGGTGATAAAGTGTATTATATGGTTAAGCTGAATCAAAAGTCATATTTTTATTGGATTTGCTGGCCAGTCAGGAGCAATCTCTGCAAAGAAGCTTATATTTCCAATATGGTATTTTCTACTAGACTAGTAAGGATGTCTATCACAATTTTCTCATGTTTATTTATAGATATCAACTAAATGTAAAAAACTATGTTTAAAGAAAAGAAGAAAAATACACTTCTTCTGTAAATTTGGGCTACACTCCCTGCTTTTCTTATCAAAACCAGAGAGTCAGTTTGCAAATCCTTGGTATGTATGATATGATAGTTCACACATCAAGTCATCAAATCCTCAAAGGGGTAGGTATCTTCTAATTTAATGGCTTCCCTCTCTGCAGTGGAACAACCTCAGTGTAAGTGCAGTTCCCACCCTATACCATAATTCTGCTGTGGGGAAACTGGGCCCGGATCTTGGGTAATCCCACGTTTCTGTGTAGTGATGAGCAAAGAGAAGGCAATGGTACCTAAAGTACAGTTTTAGTAAAGTACAAGTGCTTACAGGAGTTAGAAATACATGGATAACCAGGACTGTATTTATTCCTTATTAGGTGTGCCATAGAAGCAGAACAGGGTGCTAAAACAACAACATTGTCACTTTTCTGACCTGCAAGGCTGTAAATGAATGAAAATGAGGGGAGAGCAGTTGTGAAATTGTGCCCTCCAGACATGCTAAGCTAAGGAGCCAAAACATAAAGCAGTCATGCTGCATCTTTTTTCTAATACAACATCAGAATTTGCTTGTTGAGTCTTACAGACCTGACCTTATGCCAAGTGAAAATAATGAAAGTTTAGTGGTTGTATTTGATAGGAACAGGAGTCACCTTTCTCTGCAGGAAAATGAGGGGGTTTCTGACAGATGGATGAGAAAAGAATGTGGATATTTCAGGCCTTCAGACCATCAATGAACATTACCATGAAGTGAAATATGTAGCCATAAAAAAGCTTATCTTAATAAAAAACTAAATTACTTGTATTTCCAGTTGTACTGCATATTAGGAGAGGTTATTATGATGGGGTTTCTCTGACTCTGTGTTAATAATTCCTTTTAAATTTTTGTTGACTACTTTTATCTGCAGTCATGCTTAATTTTTGATGAAATAGACTGAGAAAGAGCAGAAAACATTTTTACTTTTGTTTTGGTTGTTTCTCAATATACTTAAGAAAATATATATCAGGAATTCAGACTGTTGGGGGTATTGTTTTCCTTGGCCTGCACAGCATTTCAAGTGCAAGCCATCTTGGCCTGGCGCGTTCCCATTGTAGGTGCTTTTTCTATCATCTTTTTTCTTTAGATATTTTGACTTTTGCAATTGAAACACATTTACCTTTGACAATTAATAACTTGGCATCTGTACTGCTACACAAAGACTTTGTGAGCCTTTCAGTGGGTGGGAAATAAGTTAGTTGACAAATATCTGGTTTTTTTCTGCATGAAAGAGAGAGGCCTTGCATACGCTGTTGGCTTTGATAGCATTTATTCAGGGCCTAGAATAAAGCTCAAAGACATAATTTCCAATAGTTCTCCATTGGTTACTTTGTTTTCCATACATGAAAGAGCAAAGCAGTGCAGGAGTTAATAAAAATACAGGTCTGTAAAAACGGCATAATGTATTGCAGACAACTCAGCAACAATATTTATGTTTTCTTTTACTCTGACAGTCCCCAGATTGTAATATACAGATTGAGTATTTCCAAGGACACCACAGGGAAATGTGCAGAGAAATCAAAATGGATTTTGGTAGGACATGAACAAAAACTGTCCAAAAAATAGCCTTGTAAATAACCAAGCTTCAGAATAAGAAAATCACAGCAAAATACTTAAAAGGAACATAATGAATGAAAGAAATGAACAGCAGAAGTGACTGAAGCTGTCTTCAATTAGAAAAACACAAGTGAAATGGAATTTTTTGTGTCTGAATTTCATGAGAAATCTGTGTAAAGTTTCTCTTTTCTCTGATAGCTTTTTTTTTGTTTGTTTTTGTTTTTTGCTTGTTTGTTGGTTTGATTTGGTATTTTTGGTGGTGTATATAAAATTACTTTTATCTACTTTGTTGCCTAAAATCAGTCTAGCAGAAAACATAAACTGATAGCTAAATTTTAGATTGGCTGTCTTTGTTACATGGGTGATGTTGTGTCTTCATCTCACATGAACATGAAAGGCTTATACCTATGAGAGCACAGCTTTCTTTTCCTCATCTGACAGTGGATGGCACAGAAAGTCCCCAAATCAGCAAATAAAAGCTCAAAAACACTGTCTTTGCATTGCTATTGCTGTCAGTACTGTTCAAGACCAAGGAAAGATGAAAGCAAGTATCTTAAAATCAAACTGTGATCCTTAACTAACGCAAACACACGTCTCTGCAGTATAAAACTGGGAAGCCATATTAACGCACACCTTCAGCTTTGCCACACTGGTGAGTGAGTAGTTCCAAATTTTGGATGCACTCTAGCAGGAATAATGCTGAATGCTTGGTCACATAGTTCCCAGTGCAGTGTGTGGCTACAGTTCAGCAGGAAGCTGGGAAGGGAGGCGTGAGGCAGAGAAACAGGCGCACCATGCAGGAGCGCCTGTGCTGATGAGACGTTTCACTAAGATGATTAATGCCCATTTACAAAATTGGGCTATTTACAAAATTGAGCATGCAACTTAAAGACTGCCTGGGTAAAAAGGAAGTGTCCCTGCCTGCTGACACCGCTTTCATGCCACACTGTTCCCTCTGTCCCACTGTGCTGTAATTATGGCTGAGCCTTGTGCAGTGGCCTGTCCCAGGTGGCATTAGTCCAGGTCCTGCTCGGTGCAACTGCTCCAGTCTCTCCTGGCGTGTTGTACCAGGCGGTGGGAGTGAGGGGACAAGGGAACTCTTAATAGAAGGTGAGAGGTTTCCATTTATGGATGTTATTTCACTGTGTTTCTGGGGTAAGAGCCATTATAAGGGTGTTTCAGAGCACAACAGGAAAAAACTGCCATAACTGGGAGTAATGGGATAAGGTTGAGCAAATGGAGGCCGTTTCCTGACAGTGAGATCTGTTAGACTGTGGAATAGACAAGTCTCCCAAGGGAAGTGATAGAGAAGTCCAACACCTGAGTCATTTAAAACTATAGTAGACAAAGAGCTCAGGAATATATAATAGGAAATAATATACCAGTGACCACAGAATGAAAGGTTGACGTAGTATGCCCTTCCATCTCTAGTTTTTGGAATACATAAAGTCTGACAGCAGCTTTCTAGCTTAGTTCCTGCTAAACATATTTTGGAAAGTCCTGTTTTCAAAGAAAAGAAAATAGCTGCAGGTGTGCCTTAAAGGAACTACTGTTTGGTTTGTAATGATTTTCCACAACCCTTTCTGTAGATTTTTTCCTCTTCAGGTGATAAGTTTCAGGCTTTTGCAGTTGAATGAATTCCAGCTCAAGGGACAGCTTCCTTTTCAGACATACCATTTTTCCTCCTTGTACCGTTGTGGTTCATCAAACCCTGTACCCAAATATATTTAGCACTGTTAATATATTAGTTTCAGACTCCTCTTGTACCTTGTTTAACCGTTTCTGTATTGACCTAAAATGCAGAAATAAGGTTTCACCTCTGTGCTAACCATCTCCTTCACCTTACAACCATACATTGGCATGATGGAGTGGGTTTTGCAGGAAGAGGAGTTCATGGTCCTACAGTGAAAGTCAGGGGAGGGAGAGTCCTTCATGCATGAGGGACAGTAAAAAAGGGAGGGAAGCACAAAGAAAGCACCTGTGAGCAGCACAGCAAAGTCCGGAATTATTAAAAGAGCAAGAGGTGGGGGGTGATGTGGTGCCAAAGGAGAGCATCCACGGTGGGAGTTGTAAGTGTGGTTGAGCATAGCGTCTGATGCAGAGGGATAGTGATGTGTGCAATGCAGTGCCCTAGAGCAATAGACCCAAGATGACAAGCAATCTTTTTGTAACTTGGAGGTAAAATGAAATGTGCTGAACAGGAGTCACTGAGGAAGATAGAGAAACTTGCGAAATACTTCTGATTTTGGAAATTCCACTGCCTCCATTGGGCAATATCGATCTTATGATGCACTGAATTAAAAACTGCATCAAACCTGTAGCCTTGTCCTTTCACCATTGTACTCATGGCATAAGCTTACATTAAACTACAGACTGCAGAATCCACAAGCAGGTTGTGCAATGTATTTATGACTTGCTCCTCTTTTAAGGCTTCTACCCCTTAGTGGGTACTGACAGAAAATACTACTAGCATAAGAAATAGCTTGATCTAATCTGCAGTGTTGTTTGTGCTAGAAAATGGGGAAGAAAATTGAAATGGATTATGTTTAATAAGCCCTAAGGGTGGGCTAATATACTCAGAAATCTTTAGCACCCTGTAATGATTTGCTGTCCTCAAAAGGTTGGTTTTAACTGTGACTTGTATTTTTTTAATATTGCAAAATTAATTTTTGACAAACCAGATCTGAATGTTGCTTTGTTTACTCCATATTTTTTTTACCTGCTTTCTGTGGGTTATTTTTTAACACTAATATGTATCATGTTTGCCATTTATATGTAAGCACACATGCATTTCTATCTCAAGATTCTCTAGCTAAAAGCCTTATCTGACAACGGAAACAAACACATTAACAATCCCTGAACTGTACATATCTCATTAAATCTTTTTTATGTTATGCTGTGCTTTATTTATCTATGAAGAGTTTATTTACATATTTAATTTTATTAGCTATGATGGTTGATTCTAAAATTTCAACCTCTAAGATGTTCATGTGATCAGCAACTGCATTTCACTAAGTGGTCAAGATTTTGAAGACAATGCACTGTGATGCAACTTGGTGTGCCAAAAGACAAAAATTTTATTGGTATTCTTCTAATTCAAAAGCTCTGTTTTGCTTGGTGTGTAATCTCAAATTAACAATAGCATTTTATGTCTTTTCTGCTGTCTAGATTAAGCAAATGTATTTGTTTCTCACTAGTTTGGTTTTTTTGCAGAGCAAATCCATAAACACAGCATTGATTTGTATAGAATAATAATAAAACTTAAGTATCAACATTGTACCTGAATAGCGCTTGCTTTATATGTATCTTGTATTTGCAATGCTTTTTTATATTTAAAATTATAAAGAACTGCTAAAGGAGGAGCAAAATTCCAGTGACTATACTGGTATTTATCCACTAAATGAACACCTTTATTGTATCATTTATATAAAAGATAGGGATATTAAAAAGCTTATATTATGGTAGGATGCAGAGTGTGTATACAACTACATACACTCCAGTAGAAAGCTGTGCTGAAGTATGCAAATGGATTAACTCAGCATATGTAACCACAGTCTATCAATATATTTATATTTCCATGTCATTTCTTGCAAAGTGTTTTCCAAGAGGGAAAAATATAAGCATGTGACTGGAATACTGATTCCACTGGTGGTGATGGTACCTGATCTAAAGAAATGGCTAGTAAACTCAAATTGCTATCAGCTCCTGCCTTCTAGGCAGCTAGTGCAGGATTTTCAGTGCAGGATTTACCATAAAGATGAGAAAAACTGCTGGCAACTATCAACTTGTAATAAAAAAGATGTTTAAATGTCTTCTTCTATCAGCTGTGATGTAGTGCAACCTACTTTAAAACATAGCTATTGAATGTACAAACTTATTCAAGACCCAGAACTCCATTTAGCTGGTAAAATGCTGCTATGGCTTTAATTGTTTTAAGGTTTCTCTGGGGATATGAGTCTGTGAAGGGCTGAAAGAGGATGGACTGTGTTCTGTATATTCTGTTTTCAAACTTTGATAAGAATGTTTCACTGGACATATTTGCACTGTCAATAGCGAGCAGGAAGCCACATGGTAAATATTACAGACAGATAAAATACATCAAGCTGCAGAAAAATATACATGAAAAAGAAAATAAAATTGGGGGTTGAAGGAGGTTTTGGACATATGAAGCAGGGAAATAAATGAAATTATGATTTTTTTCTGTCACTCAGTTGGAGCAGCAGTGTAGATGTACAGTCCGTATCATGCTCACTCTACACTGTGTGTGGGAATGGTATGAGTCAATACTGAGAGAATTGGATTGGGGGGATTTTGAAGATGGATTTTCAAGGCACATTCTGTCCAAAGCAGAAAGCTATGAGAAAATGTAGTTGCTATTAGCTGAATTTTTATTTCTATTTCGTTTGTAGGGTGTGAACTTGTTCTTCAGTTTTCTGTACTCACCTCTTTTTTCTTCTTTATTTTTGTTTCCCTCCACAGTTCCTGGAGCTCTCTTTGTATTTCCAAATATCTAATTCAGCTTTATATCTCTTTTAGCCATCTCTTTGTTATAACTACATTTCTACAAGCTATCCTGCTAGAATATCCTGCCTGAAAACTCAGCCCAACAGCTGAGAAGAGTGAGCTTGGATGGATGAATGGATGCATGGATAGATAAACACTTATCCAGAATAGGTCTTAGAGCCGTCTATTTTAGCAAACTATTTAAGCTGTCAGCCTGTGTGTATTTATAGTCTATTTATCACCCTGGTATCTGAACACCTATCAATTTAGCATTAGAAATCCAGTCCAAATCTCAGTCCAATTGTGGAGACTCACTGACTGTTGCTTACTTGCTTTAGATGAGTAGAATAAAAGATGTGATATCCAGCCATGTTCTGCTTTTTCCTTCCTAGTCTATTATCTGAAGGCTTGATCTAGGACTTCCAAAACTATCAGGAAAGACTCTCCAATGATTCCTTAGTTGTTCATAGCTCTTATTTGAGAAAGGTTTAACTCTTTCTGAAAAGGAATTTTCCATTAAAAGTCTTGAAAAATTTCCAAACTAAAATATAAATTTCCATTTTTCCCCAATTTTCTTTCAATTCTTGGGGTTTTATCCCCTCCCATGTTTTTTTATCTGTGGAGTTTTTTTGGTTTTTGTTTTTCACATTTCTATTTGGGCAATATGTCAAAGAGAAAGTGAAGAGTGGGGTTTTTTGGTAGTGAAAATGGATAACACTTTTCACCTGACAGTCAGAAATGCTAAGCTTTGAAATTGAAGCTATTCTACAGGATACTGAGCTGAGAGTGATCTAGAGAGGGGGGAAAAAGGAAATCTTAAACAAAATTGAAAGTGTCACTTCTGATACCTTGGTACTTGTTTTTTTTTGGGGGGGGGGGGTGGTTTGCTGTTTTGATTTAGTGGGAGAGCATTGGTTTGTTTGTTTGCTTTTGGTTCTGGGGTGGTTTTTTTGGTTGTTTGGGTTTTTTCTTCACGTAACAGACTGTCTTTATCTTGACCACCAAGACTGAGAGCAAGTTTTTCTTGCTTTTGCTCTTCTGATTCCCTGTCTTGTCCCACTGTGAGGCAGTGATGAGTAGACTGGGTGGGAGCTCATCTGCCAAGAAGCCCCAGCCCACCACAGTCCCTACCTACCTAACTTTTGCAACAGTGTAGAAGGTAAAGTCTCTCCTGTTGGAGATAAGAACTTGGTGTCAGCTTGTCCCTGCTGTGCAGTTATATTTACTACTAACATATTTGCTGTATTCATAGACTGCTTGCAATAAAAATATAATGGAGAGAAAAGGACATGCATATAAATATAAATCTGTGGAGCTGTTAATGACAAGTTGCTCTCAGAGGAAAGAGCTGATCAATGTATAGCGAAGATGAAGGGGTGTGATCATGATCAGACAACAAGGTTAACAGTATCAATCAGGTCTCCTAAAATAGATGGAAGAGTTGCAGTTTCACATCTTCAGCTACAACCTGGCCTTGTTTTCAGCTTCAAATATAAAATAGCAATAAAACATCCATCTACCTGACATCCTTTTATGTTCTCTTTCAATCATGGGCTGCAAAATGTTTCTTTTCAGGTTTACCCTGGTTTGACATCCCTGTTATTGCCTATCACTTTAAGGAGTTGAAAGGCTAGGGATTGATTTCATTTTCTTTCAGCTCTCAAGGTTTTTTTTTTATGTGGAATCTGTTTCTCACTTGGTTTGCATTTCATCTAAGATAATGCTGGCTATCAGTGCTTGAATAATAATTGAACTGAAGCAAGCTGTTCAGCCTAAGGTCTCAAGCTGGGAAAGCTGTGTTTGTCATGTGTGGGTATTTCAAAAGAATTTAACATTCCAGAATTAAGTTTCAATCAAACACAAAAGTAGGGGAAAATCTGTGCAGCTCTGGCTGTACAGCTGCACCACTGCCTTCAGTAATTCCTCACTGAACATGAGCTAGCTGTTCATGTTGTTTAAAAATTTTCATCAGTGGTATGTAGTAAAGCATTACAGCACTGAGAAGTGGAAAATAACATACTGGTAATTTTGAAACATGGATGACCCTTGCGGAATTGTTTCTCCCACCTCCTCAGATGCTGATGAATGGCCATTTAATAGTTACCCTGCTTGAAACTGAACTTTTATTTTGATACCATTAGTGCTGCTAAAATATAGATGCTGTTTGTAGATTTTATAATTATGTTGCTACACCTTTAGTTCATAACAACACTCTACTATTACATTGCCACCATCTGTAATCTCTGGTAATAATTATTTGAAATGGTAGCTCAGAAATCAAGCTTATTTTACAATATCAGTCTGTAAGTGGATGGGTGACCATTCAATTTGAATATTGCTTATATTGAATACCACTGTTTGACACCCCCTACTAGAGTTTGGCAAATCTTGGGAGTTGGAGATGCACAGTTTTGGGTTTCAGTTTGGGTTCACCTGCAGAGACTGATGATAAGCACCAAGTATGCAGACAGCAACATGATGTGTTGAACACAACCCTCAGCTGTGATTTGAGCGTAGAGGAGCAGAACATTTTTCACTTCATGAATCTTAACAGATGTATACAAAACTACTGGAGGCCTTTTTTTTTTTTTTCATTATATTGTTCTTTGATCCATTCTAATAGTCTTTATACTCTTCTATGCAAACCATTTTTCCTTCATCTTGGGAAAAAAAAAGTTTTAATGGTCCAAATAGTAATCACATCTTCTAAGTCACAATCTGATGGCTTGAAAACATGGGTTAATTAAAAATTTGCAGACTGTTTTTGAAAAAGCTTTAACTTTCTTTTGGCATATTTCATTCAGACATGGCAGTGAAAATTCACCAATATATAAGCACTTTTACAAATTTTCCTAGTTATTCTCGTACCCAGTTACTGTGCTGTCAGTTAGACAATGTGATTTCTATGTGCTCTGGAGACCAGTGACAATGAAGGATGTGTTAAATATTAAGGAAAGGTCTTTCTATGAGAGATTCTGTCATTTGCATAAAAGATGCCACAAGACACAAAAATGGGAGTTAATCACAGAGGTTAAACCATAAAAGAAAAAGTCATGCTTAGAAAAAGAGAGAGAGATTCCTGTTGTAGCTATCTATGAATTTATGATACTGCTGATGGATATCTTTTAAACTTCAGAATTAATGAGCACCCTGAGGACAATGAATGACAGTTGGTTAAAAAGGAATAGAAGAGTGAATGGGCAGTATTGAATACAGAGGTTCTTGCTCTGCAGGGGTAGGCATGCTAAAATCCTTTTGCTGATAAATATCAAATAACTTCTGTTTTGAAAAACATTATGCTTCAGCCAAATTAAAAATTACATCAACAAGTACAGTATAGCCCCCAAAGCTTAGGGCATTTATAATGTAAAAGAAAAGAGGCAAACAAAACCTCTAGCTTTTTCTTTACCTTTGAAACTTCAAGGAGAAATGCCAAGCTTTTAAATGTTGTATTTTATCCAAACTGTTAGTGACTTCCTTTTTTAGAAAGAGAAGAGTGGAACTGGGCTGCACTGGGACTGTACTTTGCTACTTACATCAAGTTAGGACTGTACACTCTTGAAGCATCCCTTCCCGTGCAAGTGACTGCAGAATCTTATGACAGGTACATTTGCAGCCTTCCTGAACTGTTAAAACGTTGATATTCAGTGTGAAGTACTTGCTTAGTGCTTACTTTCTTAGGTTTAATGTACTTCTCATCAGTTTTGAGCACTCCAAAACAGCAGTGAGGTTTACTGCATTCATTACTACTCATGTTGATTCACATGATCTTGATGAGTGGATGGAGATTCTGACCCATCTCAGACTGGCATTTATGTTTAGAGTCTGAGCACGAAGTAATTTTAGTTACGCCTACAACAATTGTCCAGCTTTTCAAAATTCAGAATTCAAAATTCTGCTTTTCAAAAGGTTGCAAACATGTGCATGAGCATCTCCTGGTGGTGGATGGTCCCTGTCATGGCACAGGGTTTTGGATCCAGCTTCCCTCTCTTGTGAGCACACACCCTCATGCAGATTTGCGGGTTGCACCTGGTCCCTTGCCTGGCTGTGCCAAACCAGTGGCCATAAATGTGTCAGCAGCCCATCAGTAAGTGACTTTTTTAGGTTGTAAGTCTGCTACCTGCCTTATGGAAGAAGGGAACATTGTATTCTATGGAGTTGTCTTGGTCACATAACAATGTTTTTTTCTCCATACCATATGCCTTCATCTTTGCTCCATTTGTAGAATATTCTGGCAATTGCCTGCAATTTTTCAACTACACACTATTTAATTGTGAAAGCAATTTTAATTTGCTGAAGTTTTTCCTTGCTTCTAGGAAAACTTAACTTTTAGCCTTTAAAACATTAGCTCAGCAATTTGTTGAAAAGCAATTTGAAAAGCTCTGTATGAATGACAAACTCCTTTTAATCTCACTTATCTGTTCATTCCTCTGCCTTGTCAGCCCTTGTCACGAGAACTCCTCTTTCATATGGGTATTTCTTCCTTATCAGTGCTGAGCAAGTGCCTTGCTGTTTAATATAAAGCACTGAGATTTCCCTGTTACAATGAGGTTAGACAAGTAATTTCAACGAGCCTCATACTGTTTGAGTCTCAGGCTGGTCAGTTTTTTCTTTGCCCAAACAAACTTGTGACAGGTGAACAAACAGACGAATACGTAACTGTAGTAAGTAGGACAAAATCTTTCCTCCCCTTGCAGATGGGAGTTCAAATGGTGAAGAGAAGGAATGCAGTGTTCCTCTGGTTGGGTTATGTTATCAGGGCAAACAGCAATGCTGCATCTCTCAATCATAGCAGCTATCAGCTGAACATAATCTCCCAAGGCAGCAGAGAGGCTAGTAAGTGGATAATTGCCACCTTTAGATATTGAATTTGGTATGACCACTTCTGGAGAACTGTGTCTAGTCCTGAAGTCCCTGGTACAAGCAGGAAACCAGCAATTTGAGAAAGTCTCAGTTGAGAGCCTTGCTGTGACTTGCTAAAGGATCTCAATTGGTTCATTTCCTGAAGGAAATGGTTAAGAACCAGATTATTTTGGATTAATATTACACAGAGAACAGAAATGTGATGTTAGAGGGCTTTGCAGTCCAGCTGACACATGTATCTAACAACTGGAAGCTAGAGAAAATTGAGAGAAATACAGTGATTAACACTGGCAAAATGTGCCGCAATCAAGGACAGATTTTCTAAATTACACCAGTGGTAGGACTTGACTCAGTATTTTCAAATTCAAACATACATTAGTTCCAGGAATATCAGAGGTTCCTTCTAACTTCTCATTTGAAAGTCTTTTAAAAAATTCATCCATAGTACGCCTTCCACCTTGCTCTTTAATTCTTCTGTTCTTTTTACTATGGGATAATGCTGTATTTCCAGACTCCCCAGCAGCTTCTCTTTCTGCTAGGCACAGAGTCTGTGTTGGATATCTGGGGCAGTCAGATCCTGACTGGGTTTGATCTGAGTGCAGAAATAGCAATATAAAATGTGAGAGTAATTATTTGATTTTTTTCTGGCTTTGAAGCTGCTGTCTTAGAGGACAAAGGAGAATAGAGGGCATTTTTTATTCCTTTTTTCAACCTGTCACAGATCCTACTTGACAAACAAGTCTGTGCTAGTGTTAGTTTTGAAGTGTTATCATTAGACTGCCTTTACTAGTAACATAAAGGTATATAAAGCCTTCTGTCCAGCTTCCTATCTTAATTAATCATTGAGTTTTTAATTAATCATTTCTGAAACCCATTCCTTCACTCTACAATTCAGTTACACTCGTTGCATGGGTCTCTTGAAAACAATCCTTTCTTCTGCAGTCTCCTGAGCCTTCTCCAGGCCTACAGATGGTAGCTATGCTGTGTGATTTTTTTTTTTTTTTTTTTTTTAATAAAGGTGGTTGAGTGCCTGCAGTACTTCATGCTCAGAATTGAGAAAAAGGCAATGTGCTCCCAGCAAGCATCAGAATATTTAATCCCCAGGGCTAGGATGTGTAGTGTCTTTATCTTTATTTATTTCTCAGGAGGTTTTAATGTCTTGGGTTCCTTTTACAAAACAGGGATGTTCGCGCTAGGTATATTTTTTTATGATGAGGAGAATACAAACAAGACAATAGTAACTTCCGTTTTCATTAGCTATGTCTCTGACTGTCCTGACATAGTCTGACAAACACCCCCTAGAATTTCAGCAGCAGCAACAACAGCAAAAACTACCAACTTGAGGTTTCTTAGCAGGTTGCGAAACAGGGAAGGAGGAAAAAAGGAATATTCTAAAAGTATATTGACTGTGGCAGAATTTTGGTCTGCTTCTGATTAGTGGAACCAAAAATACACTTGAGAAATGAGTAGGAAATTATTTATGTTCTCAGACATACAGTTTGTATATCCTCTCTCCCAGTTTTCAAAAACATGAAACTCCTGAGTATGAGAGCAAGAGTAATTTTAAAGCTTTATCTAATCTGTGTGTAAATGGTATAAAGTGTGGTGCCATTTCTTTCAAACACCCTCATTTTATGGAGAGTTGGCTGACAAGTGGCTTTAACTAATGGCAGCGGCCAGGAGGGCAGCTACACCTACAACTTTCTGAGCAGTGCTGAGTTGCCAATTGGTCTGAGCCCTCAAAATATGTATGAGCAATACCTGCAAAAAATTTAGTGGCTAGACGAGACTTTTTTTTTTTTTTTTTTTTTTTTTAAGTATTTCCAAATTTGATCCATTCAATTATATATCTGTTCCAGTGTTTCTGTCTCCAGCAGTGGAGAGTATTAGATCTTGGAGAAAAGTGCTAAAACTCCCACAGTGGACAATTATGGAATAAGCTGCTCTAAGGAAAAGTTCTTTCCTAACCACAGGATGCCTTGAAGTATTTCTGTTCTGTTTAATGTAATTGGAGATCTTCATATTAGACCTATAAATGCCAAATCCCTTTATTAATCCTTCTGCAAGATTAGTTCTTTTAAAAGTCGGTTCTGCACAGTGGCTGTTTAAAAAAGTAGAAATTCAACTTTAAAAAAAAAACGTATTTCTGGTTTCAAAGCAGGACAAGATCTAACTGATAATTTTAAAATTTATTTTTCTTCATGACTAGCCTGATATATTCCAGTTGAAAGACAAGCCTGATAAGTCATGCTGGTTGTAGGAAACTGAATAAATTTTGTTACTGCTAGAGAGAATATTCTTGAGTCTTCTTTTTAATGTTGCTGTTTTTTATTTACCTGTTCCAGGTATTCCTGTAATTCTTTGTGTAAGGCTAATTCTCTAATCCTTTGAAATATACCTCAGATGCTCTCTTCAGAGCATTATGCACCTTTTTTCTGTTCTGCAGGTTCATGATCTAAGTTTTAAACATCTAATTCACTACTAATCTTTATAAGAAATAGGATCATAAATTCAGGCATTAAAGATAAATATTAGGTAAATTATGAGGCTAATGTGTTTCCAACTAAGTAATTTTCTGATAAGCATTGACATTTCAGAAGACATTTAAATATTGATGTGCAATAGATCAGGAATGATTAATCAAAAGGGTATTGTAAGTTCAAATGGATATAAATTGTAAGTTTTATAATGCTGGCATTATTTCATTTACTAGGACTTTAGGTTAGTAATCATCTTGGATTAGACAATGTTGGGGCACACTGTGGGAATATTAATTTTTTTTCTGACTTCCCACTTCTGAACTGGCAGGAACTGGCCACAGTTGCCAAGTCTAAATCCTATGTTGAATTTCAATATAAATGCATGCCTGAAAGACTGTTTAGCATGTATAATGGTGTCAAACACAAGCAATCTTTTAAAAGGAAATTGCATTGGCTTCAGTTTTTCAGGACTGGTGGGGAGGTGGTGTTTAACCTTCTAATGATCTTACAAACAAGAACTATGTTGTACCATAAGGTGGTGAAAAATACCATCATCTATTTTTATCTAAGATGGCATATTTTAAGGTTACAGTGAACAGTTTAGATGCTGTAGATTTGGGGTTTCTAACACAAATTTTTCTCTGATAGAATAGTGCTGTTAGTGCTTTCTCATGAATATGTAACAGCATAAGGAAAGAGCTGGACAGTATGTGTTCTATATTAAGAAATCTATTTTCTCATCGTTATAAAACACAAATATGTTCCTAACAGAACTATCCATACTGTTAAATATGTTTAAATCAGCTGTTACACGCTGGTTTTATGCAAAACCACGATTCTTGTCTATTCAGGTTCTGAGCATGCTGTCTATTGTGCATGCTATGTGCTATCTGACAGCTCCACTGCTGTTAGGGTTGGGTCTGTGCTGATGTTTTCTCAGCCCTTGTGAAGGTTGTATAAAGATATGTGGCCTTTCAACTCTGAAATTAGTTTGGGTTTCAAAATCAAACTGATCTCTAAAATGCCCTTTCCAGCTCAATAATCAGCTTACTAAAAATCTTCTAGGTTAGTACAGTACCAAAAGTAATTGTGAATCTAAAAAAACAAAAAAAAAAAAAAAAAACAACCAACCAAACAACACTAAAAAATCCCAGTCACCAAAAAAAAAAAGGAAACATTTCAGTACCCTTCAAGCAATTTTTTTTTTAAGTGAAAATTTAGATGCAGTTTTAACTAGAGAATCTGTACTGGGAAATGTCATCAGATAAGAATATTTGAGCAGTTTGGTATTTCCCCTCAATCTGACTTGCTCCATTATTCAAAGCAGATAGGAAGCCCACTATAAGGACCTTTGGTTATCAGTTCTCTTTAGTGTATTGGGGTAATACTGCTGTTCCCACAACTTCCATGGCAACTGAGGAATATTTAGATGTTCAGTTCAATGGTACACATCAGTGATAGCAAGAAGAAGACAATGGCTGTCTGACAGTAACATCTCTGTTTTCAGTTACACTAGAGAACAAACTAATGGAAGAAGAAATGCCCCATTTCTGCTACAGGTCAGAGTGGTCCTGGGTTTGCCAGCATCTCGTACATGGAAGTATCCATGATGTCTTAGGCATTTTTGCTTTCCTAACATACCATTCAGGCATTACTGGAAGTCATGCAGACATGTATCAATGCATTACTTTTATGCCTTTCTTTTTTTTTTTTTTTCTTGGAATTGGTGACAATGACAACTGTGCAGCCAATATTTTGTTCAAAAAGGTCATGTCCTTAATATGGCAGCTTCAGCCTTTATGATAATGAAAATTCATGTAAATCTTTTTACTACTATGATAGCTGCACAAAGACTGATAGCATCTTCAGTTTGGAAGAATTAAACATCAAAGCATTTTAGAATCTGCTGAAAGATCTTAAAAATCAGTAGATTTTGCCTATAAGTTTATCATTTTCTGTAAATTTTTTGTAGTTATGGGCTCAACACTGCAGTAAGAAACTGTTCTTTTTCTCGTCCATTTCCATTAAAAGAAGGAATATGTTCCAAGAGCAGAGATCAGTGTTATTTTAAACAATTGCATTAAATCACATTTTTAGAAAAGACAGGTTTCTGTCAAAAAATAAAAATCAAAATCAAAAATATCAAAATAAAAGTCACCCAACAGCCTAAGTATTCAATCTGGTTAGAAGTTATTTAACTATCTCTAAGACCATGACTATGTAACATCCCTGTCTGTTCTATAGCTATTGGCATGGGATTTTTTTTAAGAACAGATTTTTTGACTTCCTGTATGCTTTCTTCAGGCTCGTTGTGCCTTTGAAAACACTGTGGTACAATGACATAATTTTGAGCTGGCAAGTTCTGTGTATATATTTTAAAGATGTGCAAGGAAGATCTCCTTTTAATCCTGCTCATTAAGATGTGTGTGCATGTACCTTTACAGAGATTCCTAATTGTCTGCTCTGATTCTTTCATCATCAGCAGTTCTGTTCCTGATGTCTCAAGTTGAGTTATTTCTTTGATAGTTATTGCTTTTCCTGTAGGCATTACTCGATTTTTCAGGGGGGTGTGATCTTTTCTCAACTGTGTGCTCGAGTTACTTTGGTGCAGGTCAGCATGGCTGGGATTTTGCTCACTGTCTTAGCTTGAATGTGGATAAACAATGATTCTGTTAACTGCAAAACAATCATGTAATGCAATGGAGCTTTTACTAAATCAGCAAAGAATAGAGAAATATAATTCCCATCATGTGGTTCACCTGGTGATGAAAGGACTAAACATGAAGGACTCACTGAAGATGAAGGGTGAGATGGTGTGTGATGAGGACATTTTATGCTTAGTGTCGCTCCAAACCCAGTTCTGAACTCTAGGGTTAAAGAATTCAATGGCCGTGATTGTCCAATGTCAAGGTAAGATTGGAAGCAGCAATCAATACTCAGTGGAATAAATCTTGAGGGTTACATATAAGTTTGTATACAGTAATTTTTAAATTGCATATTTTAATGTACAAAGTGCTAAGATTGGTTTATAACTTCAGAACACACTGCAGAAATTTGATAGTTACTGTATTTCATACAGTAACTAGTTTTCTTCTTTTCTGCTTGTTTATTTTAAGAACTTTGAAGTTTTTTTTAAAAAAAACCCACATATACATTTAAGTTGTTCTGTGGGGAGTAAACCTTGAATCCTAGAACCAAAACCCAGAAGCTGCACATTGCATTTGGTCAGATTTAACTTCAGATTTTTGTTTAAGCTTCTCTGCAGGGATCAGATGGCCACAGTATTCTGAAATGGGCTGCATTTATCTAAAGAGGTTTTTGCTATTTTCTTGTGAAAAGGCTCATGAGCACAGAGCTCATGAATTTGGAATGGGAAAAAATACAGGAAAGAGTAAGCATTTTGCACTTGAGAAATATTGGTGTGTTCAAGGATGGCCTTATTTACCAGTAGAGATTTTCTACTTCCATTCCTCTTACACGCCGTGAAATGTGGCTTAATACTGCTGATGTATTGCATGGTGTTTATGGTGCCTGGCTGCATGGGGAGGTGCAGGGAGCAGTGTGCCTGGCTGAAAGCAATCTAGTAAGGATTCATTCCAGTGCTGCTGAGTTAAAATTAATCTGTTTAGGAAGAGAATTTGTCTTACCACTGTTCTTTTAGCAGACGAGAAAAGGCCACTTCTGTGAAGGGTTAGAGGCTTTTCAGTAGTCAGAGTTGTCAGCCAAGTGAGTGCTCTGTTTGCTTTCCCTCTGCAGGGGCCTATGTGCAAAGTGGAAATTCAAGGTTGAAATGGGATCTCTGCAGTCATTTATGTGAAAGTTGTATGATGATGCCCCTAGATGAAAGAATACATAAAAATTCATAAGATACATGAAGAGCAAATTTCATTAATATTTATCAGCCTTCTTCTTTGTGGAATATACAGATGTTAGCTCATTGTTGCATTTAAATGCAGTATACTCAAGACAGGAAAGAAGTAATGGGCAGTAAATTCCAGCAACCTAATGCTTCTCAGTACCCAGAGCCAGAATGATAGTATCCTTGCTTTTAAAACAGTATTGTCATCTACTCTTTTTCTCACGTGAGTTTGTGAGAATTAATCAACTTTAATATCATCCCAAGTTAAGTATGGCATTAAAACACTTCATTTTTTAAGGGTTGCCCTTCAGACTTTTCCAACTGCTTACCATCTCAATGCCAGCAAAACTGAAATATTAAACCATGGTGGTGAGACACCATTTCTGTTAACATACCTGGGTTTCAATCTACTGAGCTCTTTCTGAGAGAGGACAAAAGTTCAACCAATAGCTCATCATTCAGTGCTACTTCAGAAATGTAGCTGAAGGGGAGAGGGTCATTGTGCTAATGCCTATCAAATTCTGCTGCAGCTACTCGTGTTCTCATGCTAGGGGGTAATTACTTGGAACCAAGGCTCTTGGCAGATGTACTTTGTGCCATACCAGAAAAACAGGCAGAGCAGTGCAGTGTAATAAGCAGTTTTGTATAACACATTGTTCCAATTAGCTCATGCCAGGACCTATTAACAGCACTTCTCCCATTTTTATCTCACAGCTAAACATAACAGTAATACCCCTGGAAAACACAAGAGAACAATTACAATCAATCCATCAGTTCTTACAAATGGCAACACATAATCAGTTTCTGAGGAGTCCTGCATTGTTTGTGGTGACTGACGGGGCTACCCTGAAGGAAAACCAGAGCATGAGCTGCCTTACTGTGGCAATTCTACTTGTGCCTCAAACTTAGCAGTTTCAGATGGGTTCTCACCTGAGACTTCCTTGAACAAAACAGCATTCTGCTCTTCCAGGATGTGGGAAAGATACCACCACTTAATTCTGTGTAAAAAGGGTCTATCTTGGTTGAGAAATTCATGTAATGCCACCAGCTTCTTCTGAGGTCCCTCTATCTGCAGTCATCATTCCCTGTTGTAGGCATTTATTTTCATGACAGCCTCCAGGAGCCACCTGGTTTTGCTTTTTCCTTCTCTCTCCTTAGATGCTGCAAGTCCTGGCTGCGTCTGATGTTGGTTTCCAACAGTGCATGTCTTCTCCTTGGAGGTTTTGGTTGAGCAAAATGCGATAGCTATTGAGAGAATTTCTCCTCAGCCATGTTTTAGATCAGATATTTGTGCAGATCCAGGGTATACTGAAGTGCTGGAAACATCTGTGTGAATTCCTGCTAAGTGGGCCCTCCAGTTTCACACTGGATTACTGAGAGAGTCAATTGTCAGCTGTAAGACAGTAGCTAGACCCATACACATTCTCCAGGCTATCCGACAGACTTCAGAGAATTACAGCATTAATCTCAGTGTCAAAGGTGGAAAAAAATTAAATAAAACAATCAAAATTGATGCAGTTCTCCCCACAGCGCAGGCTGGCTCTAATAGCCTGTCAGAGTCTCAGAACTCTGTGTGTCAGACCCGGGCAATGCTCACTTCACAACAGGCTATTGCAAAAATAGTACCAGAGGAGCAGTTTCAAAATGCCCTAAGGGGAAAAAAAAATAATCAATGATCTAGAAAAACAGAGTTGAAGAAATGATGATAGGACTGTAAGAGTCCTGAAGGAATTGAGGACTGACCCTCAAAGGATTTTAACTAAATGGCTGCTTAGTTGATTAGATTTACCTGGGGACAGAGGGGCAGAGGAGCATCAAGGAAAAAAGTTTAAATGAAGCTAGATGGAGAAAAGATTCTCTAATAGATCAGACTGAACAATAGTAAGAGCTTTATTACAGTCTTGTTAAAATTTCCCCAGCTGAACAGTTATTCAGTTATCATGTTAAGATCCCACTATATCATGTTCCTAAGGGGATTTTTTCAGTCTCATAGTAGAAACCAAGCAGTATTTCTTCAGTTTATGTACCAAGGGAAGACTGAACTTTTTCCTTGTGAGATATCAGTAGAGCTGTGCAGAGCTGATCAGCCCAAAAAGACCTGGGTATAAACCATTTAGATCAGACTTCGCAAATATCTTTTCATCCAAGCCATAGCGTGTGTTTTTAATTTCTTGCTCTTTCCTGTGTACACCCAATTTGCTTCTTTTTTCTGCTGGAATATGTCACTCTGGTTTACCATCATTGAAAGGCATATGTATGTGAGTCATCCCAGCAACACTTGGATCTCAGTTTTTAAAACACGCTACTAAGAATTACTGCTTTGTATTATCCTGAATTCATTCCACTGCTGAAAACATCAGTCTCCCTCCTCCCTTCTCTTCTTCTAAACACTTCACTTTGGCTGTAGCTCGAGAGCATTCTGATCTTACAGTAGGGCACTTCACCTCAAGTGATGGCTCTCCAGCTTCAATGATTTTTTGCTTTCTCCAGCCATGAAAATAAGTGTTGGAATCCCAAACATATGGGATTGCCTGCCTGTGCACCAAGGTGTTGCTAAAGGAGCCCTTACTGCCTTCATACATTCCATACAGGCAAATTTGTGAAGCTACCACACTGGGTCTAGAAGGAGGGTGGTTAGGTGTTCCTATGTAAATGCAAAGATAAAACATGGTGCAAAGGATGGTGTCAGATGAAAATGTGTCAGTAGATGGCAAGCTTCTGCTGCTACTGGTTTATTTGTTTCCATAGCAAAAAGCATGGAGGAAAAAATACCTTTGGTCAACTAACTAAGCACAAGGTGCCATGTAGATCCTTTAGGGCAACATTTTATTTCTTTGTGAGAATCATAATGTCTGAGTTTGATATCAGCAGGGAGGTTCAACTAGAAGATCTCCAGTTGTGAATTATCAGTGATATTTATACAAAATATTTCCTTCAATAATCTTAATAGCAGCACTCTGAAATTTTTCTTTTTCAAATATAGCACATTCATAAAATATTTATTCTTAAAATTACTAGTAGAAATTTTTCTGTGTTTGCTTTAGTGCTTTGTAGAATTCAGATGTACCATTATGCTGGCAATTAGTTTACAAGACTTGTAAATATGGGGGTAAAGTCTGAGAATTTAAATACTGGTATAGGAATTAAGCTTTGCTTCAACAAAGACAATTCATGATAGTTCTTTTGGAAATGCTGCAATCTGCTAAAGTTGAAATGACATTAAAATACACATATTAAATATGTATTAGACAAATATTAAGACTGAAATATGCAAATTTTGGAGCTTGTAATTGCATTTTTTGTTTTTCCTGATGTGTCTATTGATTTTTTTTGATGACACCAAATTTTTCTCTTCTGATCTTTTAACACTTAGAAAAAAATGTAGCAGTACCAGGGTTAGTTGCATTATCATCAAATCCTCAGTGGGTTGTTCTGTTGAACTAGTGACTCACCTCACCTTCAGTATTTACAAAGAACACTTGGTATATCTTAGATATTAAGGGGAGTAAATAGGTATATAAAACCAATTTCCAGTCAAATGTCATTTGAGACTTTGAAGTAAATATTGCATTATTTTATGTGCTATTGTTTATTATTTGCACTGAATAAAAATAAGACTTTGACCTTCAGTGATTCAGTTGTTTTCTAGGACACAATGAAGGCTATAGTAAATGTAATTTAATGGTCTAGGACATGGGTAAAAAGATGTGCAGATACAGACTGCAAGAAAAATGCTAATTATCTTAAATTTAATTACAGAAAAAGATCATGATGAGAATACATAAAAACCCTTGAAATGCAGCCAAAACATTTTTCAAAGAACATTAAAAATGATTGCTGTTTACTAATCACAGATGATGTAGACACAAAGCTGCAGCGAGAAACACATTTAAATTTCACCTATGTGGGTAGCAGCAGAGAGTCTGGGCCAGATGTAGAGAAAACTGGGACCTTGGTGTTATAGAAGAGTAATTTGTTTGAGGCTCAAGCACAGACTTCCTCATTACCTCCGAAATGTGCCAGCTGAACATCTCAACAGCCTCCATACAGGACAAATGTCTCCACACAGACTTCCTCATCCATGAGTACCAGTGCACACAAAATTGCATCATCTTTGTGAGGAGTCCTGCAGCTTTCAGTGGTCTCCTTTTGTGTTGGATGTAAAGTCTGGAGAGTACAGGTAGGAGAGAAATGATGGTGCAAGACAGAAGCATTGCCTACCCAATAACTGTGGGTGTTCAAGGATTATTCTCTCTTACATGTAGCTGGGAGCTTCCTTCATCATGGCAAAGATGGGAAGTTTCACAATCCTGCATTTCCAGACAAGAAAAACAAGGTAGCCAGGGGTGAAGCAGAAAAGTCTGTTTATTGAAATAATTGTTTGTGACAATTGATTTTCATCTCAGGACTCTGACTTCCAGTTCCCTTGAATGTACTGTTAATTTCTGAAAAGTCTCATTCTTATGTTGTTTTATCCCAACCTGAATGTTGCCTGTTCAGACAAACTGAATCCCAGGACGCTAATTTTGCCCCTATTAAATGTAATATTTGATACATTTGATAAATCACTGAATTAAATGAGGATTAGGACATTCAAAATTATAGTTTCCTGTCATAACTTTTGCTTAAACCACCTCTTTATCCCCATTCCACTAATGAAAAAAAAAAGTGTAGGTAATTGGGCAGGTTGTTTGTGTGGTTGGCTTCCAGTTGTCCTTCCCAGTTTGAGATGAAAGGAAGAAGACAGCAAATAAAAATATCCACAGAGACACACTTATGAGAATGGATTTGGTTTCTGACTCCTGTTTATTATCCATCTGGTTTGTTTGAATAATTATTTTCTCTAGAATGCTACTGTTTCTCAGACTGCTAGGTAATCTGAACTTCCCAAATCTGAAAGTGAGGGAAGTATAAATGATACAGTAAGACAAAGGAGAAATGTTCAGGTAACTAAAGGACAGTCCTGAGACACGGGATCAGGATCATCCTTCTGATGGTCTGTAGGTACAGTACTTGAAAGTATCACCTCCTTCATCCCACACATTTCCTTTTTTATCATTTTGATAGATGAATTGATTACTCAAGTGCCATTTAAAGAGAGAAAAGGATAGAGGCCTGAGATAGTGCAGGTGAGAAGGGCAGTAGTGGAAAGGAAGGAAGTGACCGGATGGAGGGGGCAGAGCATGAGCTGAATGCAGGTGAGCCTTGGTCCTGTATCCCGCACGTGCTTTGTGCTAACAGCGAAAGCTGGCCTGTCACTCACCTTCCTCTGACATCTGTTGAAAAACCCGACTGGAGAGTAATGACCCATGAACCACAGTTAGCAACCTCATGCAGCCTTGGCTGTGCATTTGGCATGTGTTTGCAAGATGTTTTCAGGGAGCTTTTGTTCTGACCTCTTAAGCAATGAGTGCTGTCAGCTGGTGTGGGGCTGGCCCCCGTGCCCAAGTGGGAACAAAAGGAACTAGGGGAGCAAAACAAGTACCTGTCAGAGCCCCTGGAAGGCTGCTCGGCCTGGTGTGTTTGGGAAGAAAGGATTCATTATAATTTAGGCAAATCAGAAAACACTGTGGTTCATAGACCTTTCAGGCTGTGCAACAGATGGTGTTGTTTTGGCTGACACAGGAGGCAGGTGTTAAAGCAACTTCCAGAGATAATGGAGCTGCAACCAGCAGAGTTGAAAAAAGTACAGAGAATTAGAAGGCATGATACATTTATATGGAGAAAAGGAGAAGAGGAGCTTTGAAACTAAACTTGAACTTTAAAGGCAGCCATCTGACTTGTTTGCTGCTTCTACATAGAGTCACTGGTGACTGGGAAAAGGGAAGCATTGCATGCATTTTTTTAAAACATAGGAAGACCCTAGGGACTACCAACCTGTCAGACTCACCTCTGTGCCTGTGAAGATCATGAAACAAATCCTCCCAGAGGATATGCTACAGCAAATGGAGAGCAGGGACATGATTCAAGACAGCCAGCACAGCTTCACCAAGGGCAAGTCCTGTCTAAACAACTCAGTAGCCTTGTATGATGGAATGGCTATTTCATGAACAAGGCAAAAGCCTTGTCATCTATCAGGAATCTGTAAGGCCTTTGACAGAGTCCCCCACAACATCCATGTCTCTGTGTTGGAAAGATACGAATTTGAGGAGTGGACTGTTTGGTTGATGAGGAATTGGTTGGATGGTCGCATCCAGAGAGTAGTGGTCAACAGCTCAGAGTCCAAATGGACATCAGTGACAAGTGGTGTCCCATAGGGATCTGTATTTGGACCACTGCTATTTAAGGTCTTCATCAATGGCATAAACATTGGGATCAAGTGCACCCTCAGCAAGTTTACAGATGACACCAAGCTGTGTGGTACACATGACACACCTGGAGGATGGGATGCCATCCAGAGGGACCAAGTTCAAGAAGTGGGCCCATGGGAATCTCATGCGGTTTAACAAGACCAAGTGCAAGGTGCTGCACCTAAGTCAGGGCAATCCCCCATATCAACACAGGCTCGAGGAAGAACAGATCAAGAGCAGCCCTGCCAAGGAGGATTTGGAGGTGCTGGCAAATGAAAGGTGGGGCACGAGCTGGAAATGTGCATTTTCAGCCTAGAAAGCCAATTGGATCTTGAGCTGCATGAAAAGCAGCGTGGCCAGCAGGGTGAGAGAGGTGATTCTACTTTTCTACTCCACTCTTGTTAGTCTCCACTTGGGTACTGTGTCCAGCTCTGGACTCTACAGCACAGGAAATACATGGATGTGTTGGAGCAGGACCAGATGAGGGTGATGATCAGAAGGCTGGAGAATCTCTCTTAAGAAGACAGGCTGAGAGAGTTGGCCTTTCAGTAGTCAAAGTATAAAAAAGATGGGGACAAACTTTTTAGACAGCTTGTTGTGATAGGACAAATGGTAATTGTTTTAAACTAAAAGAGGGTAGTTCAGACTAGTTCAAAGAATTGTACTTCTTATAGCAAGGGATGTAAAACACTGCAGCAGGTTGCCCAGAGATGCCCCATTCTGGAAATACTGTCAGCTTGGACAAGACTCTGAATAACCTGATCTAGCAGAAGATGTCAGGTGATCTTTAAAGGTCCCTTCCAACCCAAACTGTTCTGTGATTCTAGAAGGAAAGGAAGGCAGGCATGATCTGCTGTGGGATCCCTCAGAAATTGCTTGTCAGGACTGAGACATTGTAGTTACCATCTTTTATTGCAGATGTTTTCCATCCTCATATATCACTGAAAGAAGAGATCTGTCTGAGAGAAGCAAAAGTTGTGAAAAACGGGTGTAGATGATCCCTGTGCATGGTCATATTAATCCACCAGAGCAGAGGATATACATTCAGCCAGGGAATGTGTCTTCAGTCTGCAGAGGAGCTTGTCTTCAGCAATTAATCCCAAACTGTCAGTTTCTGAGGTTTGTTTCTGTAGTTGAATTTCGGGTTATAAACCCTTGCTGGGCACACCTCTTCCGAGCCATAACTCCTGCTCTGTTGGTGAGCCTGGCCTGACCTCTCTGGTGTCTGCACTGCAGCTTCACCCCTTCACTGTAGTGTCCAGGGTGGATCACAGACCTGCTGGGCTGCAAGCCCTGGGGGGAGGTGCCTACACAGGGCCAGGCACTGCCTGAGAAGCCTGCCCTGGGCCTGTTTAGATCATGATCAGCATTTGTTGCTGTGACCAAATAGTGATGGCTAACTAACAGTACTCATTTCATGATTAATTTAATGCTCACTTGGCTGCAACTACTTGTACTGCAACTATGAGGACATACCTGATATTCAAGTGAAAGTCCCAGGGCTTGTGGTACAGGCTTACTAGAAGGGCAATATTGAATCTTATTAACTCTCTATTCACATTAATTTGCCCCTTGGCAAATACCTGCTGCCAGTCTGTTCAATTTATTTTGTGATTTAGGCATAATTTCCCACAAAGGGATACTTGGGAAAAAAAAAAAAAAAAAAAAAAGCTATCACATTCTGCAGGAATAAAGAAGTGCTGGATGCACCTTCTTAGTTTTCTTCCAGGTCAAATACAGATATTGTTGCAACCTCATCAGGTCAAACAAGCCTTAAGAACACAGAGAGCAGCACGTGTGATGCACATAGAGTCATTGGTGTGCACCCAGCTTCAGAGCCCCTGACTGAGAGAATGACTTTTTAGGTATTGCTTTTGAGCTGTCATTTCAAGCATTATTTCCTCTTCTTCTCTCTTTTATTTTAGTTAAAATTAATTTTCATTTCATTGTGATGTATTTCATCATTGTTACTGCAAAAGTAAATAGTAGCATGGTTGCTACAATAGTTGCTGTGTACAGATAGCAACAGATACAGATAGAAAATATTATTCTACTCATTTCCTTTCACTAAGTTAATGAAGAGTCATTGAAAGTCTCAAATGCCACTTACTGTTTAAGATGCACTTTGTGATTGTATCAGCTGCTCACTTGGCAGACAGTATAAAGAACCATGAGCTACGTGTCCCAGTTAGGTTACTGTAATAATACCTGGGCTTTTGCATCATGGGGATTCTTTTTCTCCAAGGATTGGTATCAATAGATTTTGCAAAATATTTTAGAACTAGAACTCTTTTTAAAAATTTATCAATCACTTGATCTGCTCTTGAACACATGCATGGATTATAATCAGCGTTTATGGATTAGCAGAAAAAAAAATCTAGGAAATATAAGGTATTTTTTTCTAATTTAGACTGCTGCAGTTAGTGCTGAGTGTTGGTTATCATCTGCTAGGAAGATTGATGCTCAAATTGTCTAAGTAGGCAACTAGAAGTCTCCCTTTACAAACAGAGCTACAAAACTGCTCATTTTCCAGGGAGTGAATGATACAAATATATGTTATTCTTGAAGTATAGTTCTATACTTCAAGTAATTTCAGGACTTTTCTTGCAATAGGACATTTTCTCTAAATTATTATGTCTACATACAGCAACGCTGTGATATCATGCGTGTTAAAACAGGTGCAGTGCCAATTGCCTCTGTAAGAGGTTGAGTGATCCACTCTTTGAACTATCTCTGGTCTGTGTGTATTGCTTTTGGCTGTATGCTGCCTGGTATTCCCAGGCCCAAAAACTTTCAACTTTTGAGACTGATGTATCAAAGGATGAAATAAACTCAGCATCCACCCCAGGGAAAAAAAAAAATAAATCTTACATAGAAGCACGATGCAAAGAATATTTAAATTGTTTTTTTGTAGGGCAAAAATGCTTACAGATTTCTCTTAAATTGTCAGTCTGAATAAAAGCATAGGTATTCATACTTCATTTCTTGTTGTCTAGTCAAGAAGAATTCCCCCTCTTTCAATTTTTAGTTACTATAATAGGAGCTTTGAGGAACCCTTTGTAATTTAATTTGACATGTAGTTTGTATATGCTGCACAAGTTTAGAATATGTGGCACTTAAAACACACTAAAGGTCTCAGTCTTACTGAGTTTTTCTAGGCAAAGAAGGATGAACAAAATAATCTCATTGTGAATCTTTGGAAAAGTCAAAACATGTTCTTCCTTCCAAGTAGCGCATTTGTCTTGCCTCTGGCCTAAGTTCTCAATAAAATGTGAGATTTTGCATGACAGTTGGTGCAAAGTTAGCAAGGTGCTTTATTTCTTGGCAAGTATTATCGACAAGAGATTTGAATACTATCATTAGTTTAGAAAATTTGAATTGGCTTAATAGTCAAGAATAGATGGGTCTTATTTTCCTTCTTTGAAGTATGAACTCTCACAGCATAATTCAAGTTTGAAGACAGATCAGGAAGCATTTACTCCAATCTCTGGATCAAAGTAGGGTGAACTGTGAGTTTAGATGATGTTGCTCAAGATTTTTTTCCAGTTGGTCTTGAAATCTTCCAAGGATTGGAGGCTGTTGAGACTCCCTTGTCAGGCTTTTCCACTGCTTCATTGTCCAAGCAGTGAAAAAAAGGTTTGTGTAACAAACAATTTGGACTTCTCATTTCAGTTTATGCCTGTTGTCTCCCCTGCCATTCTCCTACTATAAATCACTGTGAAGAGCTGGCTTCCTCTTCTCAGTAACTTCCTTGTAGGTACCAGGATCTGTTGTCAGGTCTCACCAAAAGCTGTCTCTTCTCCAGAGTGAACAACTGTAGCTCCCTCGGTTTGTCCTCATGAGGCAAGTGTTCCTGGCATGACCATGTTGGTAGTTATCTTGTGAAGCTGGTTGTTTTTCAGTGTCTCTTGTGTATCAGAGAAAGTGCTGACTAGAGAGGGGCTGTGGTTAAGGCATTCCTGTACATGCAGCACAGGGTGCAGCTGGCAGTCTTTGCTGCCAGGACGCTGCTGGCTTCTGGTCAGCTCATCCCTGCACACGCCCAAGGCCAGTGCCCTGAGAGCTGCTCCCCAGCCATTACTGTTGCAGGAGTTATTCCTCCCCAGGTAGAAGGGATTTTCATTTGTCCTTGTTGAGTTTCATAAGTCTTCTGTCATCTCTCTCCTTGAGCCTGCCTAGGTTTCCTGGAATGGCAGCTCTTCTCCCAAGCATATTGATAGGTTCCACTGTTCTGGAGTGAGCTGGAGACCTCATGGCTGTGAGCTCTGCTACCTCCTCTGGGTCACTGATGAACTGGGTCACTGTTAACCACAACAGGTCCCAGGACAGATGTCTGCATCTAACCAGCCTGCTGGCAGAGCACAACCCATTGACCCAACCCTCTGAGCCTAACCAGCCAGTAAATTTTGTATCTGCGTAGGCTGTAACATCCTAACATGGATTCAGGAGTACTGTGGGAGATGTGTTGCAAGCCTTACTGAAGTCAAAAGGGCCCACTGATTCCTTGTTTGGCCTTTTACTTCAGAAGTATCTGTATTGTTTCCACGTTTTAAGTGCTGTTTGCTGACACTGTGTCCCTGTTCTTTGGAAATATTTTGAAGCAGCTCTTGTGACTGACTGGATCAGAATGTCTTCTAATGAATGACTTTTCACTTCAATTTTGTTGATTGAAAATCAAAATTAATTATAGTTATCATTTAATAAAAGAAGTAAATGGAGATTGTTCTGAAAAGAAGTACTAAAATTTCATAGTTTGTTCAATAAATAATGACCTGCACTGTTAGACTCTCTTTTAGGCTTGTAAGAAATGCTTATCTCTAATGGAAGTTACTTTTATTAATTATAAAGACAAATTATAACACAAACTATTGGAAGGCTTTATTTTCATAGCGGTATCTTTTAAAAGGGTCATTCTTCACCTTCAGGCAGACACTATTTAGGCTGATTTTTACATCTGTTCTTACAGATAACCTCTCCAGCTAAGTCCTATTAGAATACAAAATTTCTAAGTAATTGCAGTCCCTCAATTACATAGTTAAGGGATTTTAATGTAATCTTTGGAGGTAAGAAACTCTGCTATGTCTGTATGCACATGCACAAAAACTTGTATCTTTGAGACCAAAATACTGAAGAACCTGAATTTCATTTCCTGATATGACAAACACTGCAGGTCAGGCTTCTAAAGCTTCCTTTACCAAAGGATTTATGCAAGCCCTAAGAATGTTAAAAGCATGTGTTTGTCTATCTCTATCGCATTTTACTTCTCTCTTAACTTCAGTTATCTTAAACATGTAGTCAAAGAGAGTATCCTAGATTTCCCTAGCAATCCAGAGAGACAGATCCTTCACAAAGTGAATTCTTCAATGCAATCTAGGTACGTCCTATATGGCTTTTGCTCTATACAGTTTTAGATTATATAGTGCTGCTGCAATTAAATATCAATTTTTTGCCCAAATAAAATGATTGTATCTACTTATTAACTTGATATTTAAGGCCTGACAAATCCAATGCATCTATGAAACCATGTTTACGAACCTTTTCAGCCCGGATTTTTATTGTCGATATCTATTGCAAAAGCCTGACCTATAATTCTGAATGACCTTGCCAACTCCTTTTTGCATGTAAAAACAAAATGGAAAAAAAAAGCATTCATAAATCGTATAAAACATACTTTTATGTACATTGGAGGGATCTTCCTTTTGTGGTGTTTATGTGGCAGTTTTCATGTGGGTAGCTATCTAGTTGTCTTCTGCTATGTATGCAAGAAAACAGGAGCTTGGACACTTTTCACTTCAGAACTGGAATTGAAAACAGAACATAAGCACCAACTGCAGAACAGCTGCCTTGGCCAAAACCCACTCTGTTATATCAGTTCAATTGCATTTTTCTTCATGCATTCAGATAACAAGAAAACAATGTATTCTAATTTCTTCATCCTGTTAAAAGTGAAGTATGTATGCATCAAAGACTAAGATTTATTAATATTAAAGGAAAATAGCGTATTTAATGCAGAGGTACTAAATGCAAATTCTCTGGGGAAATATTTCACATTATAAGGAAATCTTTATGCATGCAGTAAAAGACTGCATAAACAGGCTCCTTTTTATTCCGTGTGGTAAATGGTAATGAATTTCTTATAGAAAGGTGTCTAACGGAAGCTATAGGACAGGATAAATTGCAGAAAGATTCTTGCTTGGGATTTGAGCTCATCAAAATAACCAGATTGTAGGCTCTGAGTCCACAGCCATTTTTCAGCGAACAGTACCTGAGGCTGGGAGGTAAATAGGTCTCACATGTGTCAGCAGGCACTGCAGAGAGACAATGAGGACCCAAGTACCGCTGCTGTGAGCAGAGCTTGAAGCAGCAGCCCTGGCTGGGGGGGTAGGAGAGAAGGGGAGCAAGGTGGGGAGGCACTGATGGGTACCTGGAGGCACACTGCAATCAGGATGAACAGCCAGTTCTCAGACTCCTCAGCTCTGTCACCCTTCAACTTGAAAAGCTCTGGGAAAGAGATAAGTCAGTCGGTTAAATGCAATAATTATATTCCTTCAAAAGCCAGTGAAAGTGGCACATGTTCAACACGGATCTCCTCCCCCCTTCTTGATTGTAACAGAAGATTTGGGCGGATTTCCTATTCGGAGGCAATCAGTGAATGTGGAGAGCGAGGGATGAAGGATGCCCTGGCTGACCTTCAGAAAAATTATTGTTTCTTTCAGTCATAGTTTCTCCTCCCAACTGCACCCCCATCTCCCTTGTACAATGTTTGGGAGCTAAAGAAGCTTTTTATTTAAAAACAGGTGCATAAGTGGAGCTCTCTGCTGCGGGGATATAATTGATTCAGGACAACAGTGCCCCTAATCAGGCAGCTGCTTTTGTTGTCTTGCCCTTTTGTGTGAGGGAATAGGAAAATAGCTATCACTATGTGTCTTAGTCAGGAAATACTCAGCAAATATTTGTCAAGTAAAGTGTGTTTAGAATATTGCTTAAAATTACACATATATTTAACACTTTCCCCTCCTTTTCTGCTCCAAACTGCCAAGCTTTAAAGGATACAATTTAATTAGCAATGGCATTTTAATACAGTTACTTGCAGTGGCTGTGCTCTATGCAAATAATTTATTTCATGGAAATTGTATTGGGATTGAAAACGTTTTTCTTTCCCAAGAAGTATTATAATTTCTAATTAGCTGAAGCTTCAACGATTTAGAAATGTGTTCAAAGAAACCAAGGCGCAAGTCAAGGATATAGGGGGATTAAAGTTACAGTCACTCTTATGCAAATATCTGCCACCCCACACAAGGCTCACAAATTAAAATTGAAGTGCTGGTTTGCTGCTGCAGTCATGCTTTTGGAATAATCAGTAATGAATTCAGCTACATACCACAACTGTTTCCTAAAACTGGAGCATTATTCTTGTGTAAAATGCCACATTTATATTGTTAGAGAAAATTTATACCCATTTCTTCCTACATTCAGATCTTGAAAGTTGCTAGATATGAACCAAGTGCCTTTGCCTACCCTGAAGATGAATTTTCCATGTGCAGCACCATGCTTGTCATTACAGATTAGTGCACCATTTAGAGGGAAAGGGAATAGATAGAATAGATAAAATATTTTGCATATGCATAATCAACACAATTGCAAATAAAGGCAAAAGTCTTGGGAGGCAAAACACAGCTGTAATGCTAATGCTGAGTGAATAATTTTCTTGATGAATTTAGCCTCTGTCTCTGATCACCAAATAGCCTCAAACATATTGTAATTTCTGAAAATTTGGTTATTCTTTAGAATTGCTGCACTGTTTTGTATGGGGTTTTTTGTTTGTTTTATTTTTAACTCTTTGGATTGCATTCAAATTGTGATTATAAAATATTTGCTATGCAGCCTGCAGGCTTTATTAGGTATTACTGTCTATCATATAAACATACCTCATTCCTATCTACTGCTTGTAGCTTTGTTAGTCCTTTAGGAATAACCCCTGCAGTTGGCCTATAGCAAGGAGTTAGTGCTTTATTTGTAGTGGTTCATGGAATGTCCTAAGAACAGTTGCTTTCTGTATGGAAGAGAAAATTTTAACGTTTATATAGCTGCAGTCTTTGAAGGAAGAAAAAGATAAAAGTAGTGGTATATTCTTCCCATGGGACACACACGGGCACACACACATACATATATATATATTTTTAATATATATATATTATATATATAAATATAAATACAAATATATATATTCTTTGGTTAATTCATTTTCATCTACTTAGTCTGGCTGGACTTGTCATTTTCCTGTGGAAGGGAATATTGATATTTATCTGATGTTTATAATTTAATTTATAGCCAAGTTGATAATGACCACAAGAATTTTGAGAAAGGCAGATCTTATAGATTCTGTCTAAAAAGTGTTGTTCTTTCTGGTACAATATAAGCAATTTTTTAGGGAGGAATAAAGGAATAAGCATTATTTCAGAGCAGGTATTTTCCTCCCTACAGTGATTAGATGATTCCTTTAGGTGACATTTTGTGGTGGGAAATACTTACTTCAGAGCTGGTAAGTTTTATTTCACTTTCTTGTTTTAGTTGTTGGAAAACTCTGTGATTAATCCTATAGGGCAGCTCGGTACTGACACAGGCTGCTCAATGATTTGGGAGTAATTATTGTGATTGTGTTCCAATGGATAGCAGATAAAAGCCATTACACAAAGTATAAAGCTATGAATCCTTTGAATCATTTTCATATAGAAATGAAACCCTATGTTTTCAAAAAACAGTAAATCCAAATTATGTGTCCTTGTAACCTGTAAAAACACCAACTCAGTAGATGGACTTTTATTAGTTCATGCCGTTTAAAACTGTTTAAATGTACAAGCACCAAATAACAGGCCACTTCTTCCAGTAGTGTCTGTATTCTTGCATTTGCTTTTCCATAAATCAATTAGTCAGACACCACTGTGCAACAGCCTCTGTACTGGATTTTATAAACCATTACAGTCAGTTATTCTAAAATCAGCAAGTTGTGTATACCAGATCAAACATAAGCACTGTGGTTATCAGGGGCTCTGTACCAGTGGTAGGGATGGAATCAAGCTCCCACAAATACAATATTGTTAATGGTTCTGATTGTGTAATAGTCACCCTCATAACACAGGGGAATGAATGATTGCCCAAGGCAAAACAGTGTGTGCAAAGAGCTCATTGTATGCCATTTTCTTTCATGATGCATTTGATGACCAAGCCCAAAACCTTTCTAACTCCATAGCTGTTTTTCAGGAACATTATTTGTTTTGATGTGAGGCAGGAAGGTCAGACTCATTTAATAGCACTGCACATTCCCCACCAGTGTCTTTGATATGTTTAGTGCATACGTCCTGATTAACAAATCATGTTTCTTAAGACCTTGTTTGAGAAAATAATCTGGATGCAGCTTTTATATGTCTTTGATGTGCGCTGTGCTTTCAGGAACGGTTAGATCAACCAAACGGATTCCTATAACACCTGTAATTTTTGTTATCCATTTCATGGCTTGCTATCACCCTTCCCACAAGCATTCATCTCCAGTGAGGTAGGCAGTACTGCTCTTTGTCCAGTAGCTCTCTTGGGTCTGAGGGGTTTTCTAGGAGTTAAAGCTGTTACGTTATAGGAACATCTTTAACTAACTAAATAAATAACTTTGTAATTTTTAATTAACAGTGCACCTAAGTAAAGCATATTTGCTATTGTTACTTTTCTACATTAGAAAGCCAAAATTTACAAACTGGAACTACCTTTCTTTTCCCTTCTAAAAGTAATTATTAGCTACAAAGCTGTAATAAATCAGAGCACTTAAGGATGCCTCAAGGGAGCTTTCATGTTTGTTAGACCTTGTCAGTCAGGGTTTGGTTTTGCAAAAACTCCAAATGAACCAAAGTATTTATTTCAATTTTATTTGAACTTTCAGAGCAATGAAGCTGAGAAGGCTTGGTTTAAGTTTCCTGTCAGGGTTTTCTTTATTTTTTTAATACTTTCATCAGTGATATCTCAGATATCAAATATAGTACTTTGGTTTTCTTTAATTCCCAGACTGACCAACATTTAAACTGATACGAAGAAAAGATACATGTTTTATATTTTTCTTACAATTAATTAAGTGTACCCAGATCATTACATGCTTATGTTACTCTGTATTTGAGGATTGTCTGCCCAGAACAGAGAGAAAATTTGCAAATGGAGATGGATTGTGCTGTCCACAGAGTGGCAGAGCTCATACCAGGCTCAGACAGCACTGGAGCTGCAGACATTTCATGTGCTCACAGAGGTTACTGCAAACATGGGCACCTTGAGTCATTGCATTACAGCAGCAACTTTATTTTACGTACGACAGATCTACAGATGAATTTCATGCATAGTAAAGTGCCTTGAAGTACTTCTGCTAGAGGACACAAAATATACTGTAAGGGTAAGGAGGAAGAAATCTCTTAAAACGAAAATTATCACAGAACATTGGCAAAGACTGCAGTTACAGTGATTTGGGCAAAAATATGTGGCATCTTTATTCCTGAGTCTTCGGCTTTATCTCAGTAGAATGGATTTTTTTTTTTTTTCTTCTTAATAGGAAAGTAAATTTTTTATATACAATTAGGTCAGAGTTTCCAAAGTTTATGCATCTGTTCTTTCAACAAATTGAACAGGACTTAACCTAATGGCAGTTTTTGGTAGGACAGACAAGGTTAAAAGCATTGGAGAGATGGAGAGAGAAGAGTTTATAGCCTATCTACTGAATATCTATTGGACTAGTTGTTTTAGCAAGGAGATTGTAGTTACAAGCCGTAAGTTGACATTTGCTGCTTACTGTCTTCTTGTTCAAGAAGTGTCTGGACAATCCTCTCAAGCACACAATTTGATTCCTGGGGCTGTCCGGTGCAGGGATAGGAGCTGGACTTAGATGAGCCTTGTGGGTCTCTTCCAACTCAGGATATTTTATTATTACAGCCAGTGAATCTGCTAACCAGTTAGTACCTGGGATAAAAAAACCCAAATGGGGTATGAAGGGGGGGTGTACGACAAGTTCTAATGCACTTATCAGAGGCATAAAGATTAACTGGCATATCTGCAGAAGAAAGATAACAGCCCTATAGCATGGTTCAGATGGGCACAGCCCTGATTTAAGGAGAAAAAAAAAAAAAAAAAAAAAGAGTGGGACCTAAATTGGTGGGCCTGTTAAACTGCTGGAGGAGTGGAAAATGAAAGCCTGACTTTAGAACAGTCTAGACCTAGGCATAGTGACAGCAATATTCAGGACCAGCTATTTAAAAACACTAGACCCTCATTAAAATTCACACCTTTTTACTATTATTGAAGAGTCATTGAGATATAATGGCAGAAGAACAATGAAAATGGAAAATTAAAGAACTGCAAATAATTCTTCCCTTTCAAATGCTTTGTAATTAAATGCCTGGATAATTTCTACTGCTCATTAACTGAGATCAGCTAATGTCGAGTCCACAAGACCAGTTGGGCTGTAGCTCTGCAGTACAATTGGTCTTGTGAATAAAATTGTTACCTGACAGTGACAAAGTGTTACTGAAGCTACCTGATAGTAAAACTCCAACTAACCTTGATGTGGAAAGACAACAGCCAGGATCTTGTTCCCCATGTTTAGCTGATGAAGAGACTTCTAACATTATTGAAAAGGAAAAGATATTCTTCAACTTTTTGTGGAAACACCTTAAATAAATAGGATTATACACGTGTAAGCTGCTCTGATCTAAAACAAATTCATCGTACTAACAAGTGCATGCTCAAACAACTAAGTCTGTAGTCTAATTAAAGAGAGTGAATGGTAACTCCGAAATAAAGGCAAGGTATGTAAATTCAAATAATTCCTTTTTTAATTTCTCTACATGTATATTGGGAGAACTAGTGAAAAAAAGCGATACTCAACTGCCAAACGGATATGGGTTACTCATAAAAGTATCACAAATTACTAAAACAGACCCCTAAAGACTTTAATGGGACATTCCCAAATGACATGAATCTTCCCCACTTCTAGCATGTTAAAATATATATAAAAGGTGGGTGAAATATGTTCGGGTGAAACCCTATAAAAATGGCTAGATGGAAAGGCAAAACACTGAAGAACTAAACCAATATTTTACTATGGTACTTCAGTCCCTATTTATCTAAGCAGTGAGAAGCACAAGCTCCTTTTTGATTCTCCACAAAACTTCAATGCTTTGGTTTTGGTTTTTTGTTGGTTTTTTCCTTTCCTTTCCTCTTCAGGCTCTCTTGGAGATATCACTCCTTCCTCCCTAGTAAATATTTGTGAGTCATGCACATGCTAACTCCAGGCTCAGCAATCCTAATTTATAGGCTTTGTAGCTGCATGTGAAAATGTGGTGCAGCTCCCAGCTGGCAGGCTGTGCAGCTGCCTTCTGGGACAGCCCCTTGGACTGCACTCAGGCTGGACTCCTTCCAGCAGCTTTAGTCACCCCTTGCTAAACCTGCTAACAAGGATCTGGTGCCCATTTTTGTGTGAAGGGTGTAGTGACAGCAGCAACAGCTTGTTAGTTTTAAGTTTGTTTACTGCTTTTTGGCAACTCCCTCCCTAAATCAAAGGGGCATCTGAGAGGTCATAGTTGCCGCCCTTCTGCTTCCCTTCTCCACTGCAGGCATGTGCATTGTCTGTTTACCTTGCTTTAAAAAGGTGAATCTTTTAGTCTTCTACTTCAAAGCCAAAACAAGAGGAAGGGTGTTTAAAAGCAATAATTACTTTGCATTTTTCTATAAAGTCATCATCTTAAAAATTGTATTAATCAATGTGCTTTTGTGAGAAAGTCAAGAACATCTGGTCATGGAAAGGCAAGTATTAGGTGAACATCTAGTTTGACTATTGTTCACCATGAAAAACTACTTTCTGTCAAAAGAAGATATTTACTTGGCATTGCCTTATATTCATAAATCTCAGCTCCTTTTGCTCTTGCCAAAATAGTTTTTATTTTGAAAAGAAAATGTCAGATAATCAAAAACTTGAAGACTATTGTCTGGATATGTTGCCATTATATGGAAGATGCATGAGTGTCATTATGATGGGGAGAAATGTAAAAAACTTAAAAGAAACTGCTTTTGGAACTGGAATGATCCAATGAAATGAGCAGAATTACTATAGTATGAATCATGGTTTGGCCCAAAGTCTTGAGTATTTCTGCAGGTTTTGGTAATTTAGTGTAAGGCTCTTGTAATCATATCAGTGCACAGGGCGTACAATCAGTGTTGCCATTTTCTTTAGGCTAGCCCTAGTCCTGCATGTTTCTATTATTTTCTAAATGCGCTTTTAGGGCTGAATGGTGCTTTTACAGGCTTTTTCTTCGCCTGTAAAGAAGCACAAAACCTGGGAAAAGGGTCCCATAATGCTTCCTTAAAGTAGATTGTTGACAAACCCTACCTAGTTTCCAGAGAAAGCAAATATTCTCTTATGTTTTCCTAGCACAGAAGCTATCATCTCAAACCAGGAATAGTGCCAGCAAGCTCTGGCACTCTAGAATAAGCAGTTTACTTGCTCAAACTCCCAGGCCATATGGGAATCGGCACTCTTCTCCCCCACAAATACCTCTGTTACTTGAAAGAAGTAGTCCCTGTGTTGCATATAGTGGTGATCAAGGGTTCATACTTTGAATTCCATTTGAAAGGGTTATTTTATGTAAAGCCTGATACCTTTCCTTCATTCAGTCTCTCTAATCAAGTTGGTTAATAACAAGGTGCAACTATACAAGTATGGGATTTTTTTGACATGTTTTTGCAGGATTAGATTGGATATAGTCAGATGAAATTCAATAAGATTTTATCTTTGATACATTTGGTGTGCCTGATTTTAGAATTCAAGGTTTTGGGTAGACCCAGCACTGCTTGAAAGCTGCTGACTGGGGGAGGTGTCAAGTCCTCTGTCATAACTTAAATGCTAGTGTCAGTGAAACATCCAGCATAATGTTTCTCCAAATATACCTTGGTCTGCTTCTAAGATCATGACAGAAGATACTGAACAGACTCAGGCACAAGATCTGGGGGTATGTGTTTGGTGTGCTTTAAAGCAGCAGGAACAAGTGGAAGTGTCAGGGGATCACTGAGACCTGTTAGGAGCTTGTGACACAGCTTGGCTCATGCTGTTGCAGTTGAGTTTGCTTTGGATAGCTGCCAGGCTGGAAGAGAAGTCAGGGGTGATGTTAAGCTGTGTACATCCTCCTCAGTGGGTGCTGTGCTGCTTGTTTTTGGGGGACTGGGGATATTTTTTTTTTTTTTGTCAGTTTCCTTAGTTTCTCTATCAGCTTCCTGTAATTCTCTGAAGAGAGTGGAAAAGCTTTAATAGGTAATGTATTAGCCTTTTACAACAACAATAGTGAAAAAATTGCATTAATTTCTCCACCTATGTGGTATTGGGTGGTGTTATGTAGTACTTGGGGGAGGATTTTTAGAATTTTTTAGTATTTATATTTTCAATACTTCTTGCATAAGTGGGAGCATGAGAAACTCAGGTGGGATCCAAAGTGATAAGGACTGTAAGGTCCAGGGTTGAAGGTTATTCCTGCTATGGGTGAAGGCACTGTAAACACAGACTTCACAAAGGTGCAGAGCCATCTAAAGTGATTTTCTCCTGGAAAAGAGTCAGAATTAGCTGTCTTGGTGCTTATCTGCAGGGAAAATTTGCCAGTGTAATTAAACTGTTCTAGTTACACAGGTATAACTCCTTGCTCAGTCACTCTTGTCTCAGGAGTGCCCAGGCAGGGAGTTTACACCAGAGTAACCACAGCAGCACGCTGCCCTACGAGTACAGCAAGGCCATTTGCCAGCTGGTGTGTGCCAGGTGGTTGCCATCTGAGCTGCTCAGGACAGCACTGCTCATGGTGAAAAAAGTTGCTGAGTTGTGCCAGGGCCTCAGGCAGGACACACATTCTCATCAATGCCCTGAAAATAAACATTTTAAATCACAAGTCAAATTACTTCCCTAGGTGTAGAAGCTCCAGCTGCCACTGAAAACCTCCAACCACAGCTTGCTTTTGCAGTTCAATTTGAGAAAAACATAAATGTGTTTGTATTCAACAAGGCTTCTGAAGTTGGTCCTTAATTCAATTTCTCACCATCCCTCTTTTCTATCACCCTTCTTTTTCTCCACCTTGCCCTTGGCCGCAAAATGATTCCTGACTGAAGAAAAGGTTAGGAAAGACATGAGGTGACTAGCTGGAAGTATGGGCTACCTGGCTCCAAGTCCTTGCTTTGCTGCAGTATTTCTGTTTGGTCTTGGGAGAGACAGTCTCTCTGTATTTTAATTTCTGTCCTGCAAGGGTGAGGAGCAGGACGTCCACAGCCCTGTGGAGAGGTGTAGTTTGGAGTAACCATGTCAGAGAAGGTGAGTTATTCAGGTTGTGCAAGATGAGAGGTGGTGTCAGTATCTCAGCTGTGTTGCATTTCACAGGAGATAAGGGACTGAAAAGTTGTTAATTCCCCAGCCAGGCTGCTTTTCTGGAGCAAATCCAGAGCTAGTCCCCCCTCCCTTCTTCTATTGAGCAGTAGTCCAGAGCCTTAACTGCCCAAAGCATGTTTCTGGTTGCCTTAATGCACTCAAAAGTACCTTTCTTAACAGGGATAATGCCCCTTGGAACTCCTTGTGACCTCTGATTATTACAGCCTGGAGAAACAATTGATTTTAAAGAAGGAAGGTTCATGAAACTTCTCAGGTCATTTGTCTTGCAGTGAGATTTGGCTGGATAAAGACTCATTCAGAGAGACAGACTGAAAAAGAGAAAAGTGGGGAGTGGGGGGATACACTAGACTGGTCTGCATTTCTGCCTCATGCATGTGTAGCATCCCTTATTCATCCTGTCTAGACTGTAGCTACTTTTTTGGTTAGTGGGGTTTTGCAGGGTATTCCTGAACTGCTGAATAATTCTCCTCTTACTTATCTTACGGCAATCTCTGTCTGAGGAGGAAAAAAAAAGCGTATCTTATGTGGGAACTTTATTATACAGCTGATAAAGGCAGCTGTTTGAATCCTACTATCCAGTCTTTCCTTCATTTCAAATGGGACAATTCAGATTGTGAGTTTAGCTCAAGGCTATATACAATGAGTGTAATCAAACTTCTTTATATGGCCTCAAATTTGTGTCATAAAGAACTGCAAAAAAGGCACCCAAACATAAACACTGGAAGTTATATGACATTTCATGTCTACAGTGTAATCTGGCAGTCATTTCCCTGGCCTACAAAAGTCTTGGAAGTGCTCTTCTATGATTTGTACACCCTAGAAAGAAAGAGATCCTCATGAACATACACACATGGTGATGTCAAATTTAGCTTCTGTGTTTCAGAATTTCTGTTTGCTTGTGTCACTGTAGGCATACAATACCCCTGACACAAAAAGGAAGGGATAGGCTAATGCTTTATCTATAATCATCTGTGTTCCCTCCGGCGGCAGTGATGCTTTTTCAGCATTACATGTCTGGTGATGGGACAGATGAGCCATAGCTTCTTGTCAGTACATAGATTGTGCTGGCTCCCCAGTCTGATCCTTGGACAGAGTAATGGATGGGGTGATGGAGAATACTTAAGTGGAGGGAACTGCTGTGTCCAGTCCATTTCCTCATCCAGATTTTGGTTAAGTTTCTCTCCCTCCACAGATTAGTGAGTAGTCCAGTGAGGGCACCCACCTCTGTTTTCTCTCAAAAGCTGCCTCTGGTTAAGTATCCCTTTTATTTTTCTTGATGCTATTATTTTAGTTTAGTTTTCATTTTATTATTCTTACTCTGCTGAGAAATGTTTTTCTCCAGAAATAGTTTCTGTTATTTCTTTCAAGATGCAAAACAAAGCAGCAATCTGTGCCCCCAGGCCAGTGACAGATCTTTGTTGCTTTTTGTGAGGAGGCACAGTCAGACCCAAATCCAATCGGCATTTTTGTCCAGAGAAGGGGAAACGAAGCTGGTGAAGGGTTTGGAGCACAAGTCCTATGAGGAGAGGCTGAGGGGAGCTGGGGGCATTTGGTCAGAGAAGAGGAGGCTCAGGGGTGATCTTACCACTCTCTACAACTCCCTGAAAGGAGGGTGCCAGGCAGGGGTCCGTCCCTTCTTCCAGGCAACCAGTAATGGGATGAGAAGACATGGCCTCAAGCCGTGCCAGGGGGCATTTAGGTTGGACATTGGGAAGAATTTTGTCATAGAAAGGGTGATGAGACACTGGAAAGGGCTGTCCAGGGAGGTGGTGGAGTCGCAGTCCCTGGAGGTGTCCAAGAAAAGAGTGGACGTGGCACATTGTGCTGCGGTATAGCTGACAAGGTGGTGTTGGGTCATAGGTTGGACTTGATTATCTCAGAGGTCTTTTCCAACCTAATACATTCTGTAATTGCCATGTGCATAAAACCAGGGCTGCTTTTGCAATCGAAGCTATTTAAGGGAAAGCCCACAGCACAGTCGGAGTTTTGTAGGATTTCATGAGTGCGCTTGCTTACAGCGATGGTGCGAACGTTCTGGTCAAAAGTCGCTTTGATGAGGGGATATAAAAATAAAAAAAAAAAGGGGGGGGGAAAAAAAAAAAAAAAAAGGGCAAAACAAACACGGTATTTCTTCAGGCGTGTAAATAATAGTCTCCGGACCGCTGCTGTGTCAAGCTCTGCGCGAACACTGGCGGCCCTGCCCGGCGTGTTCCGAGCGCGGCCCGCACCTTCGGGCAGGGCCCGAGCCAGCGGCGGCTCCGCGAGCGCGCGCTGCCACCTAGCGGCCGCGGCCGGGCAGCGCGGCGCGGCCTTGGCGCCGCAGGAAGGGCAGGGAAGGAGTTGGGAAGGGCAGGGAAGGAGTTGGGAAG
>CM031859.1:64936475-65174013 GCA_018697195.1 Certhia americana
GGAAGGGCAGGGAAGGAGTTGGGAAGGGCAGGGAAGGAGTTGGGAAGGGCAGGAAACGCCAGTCTGAGCCGCCGGGATCCCCTCGGGCACTGGGCGTGCCTCCTGGGGCCGTGCGGGTGCTCTCCGGGCTGCCCACACTGTGGAGGGATCATCCGGGAGCTCCTGCGGGATGAGATGAGGGACCGGCTTTGCCATTTGCTTTGGTATCTGCGAATGAAGTAGAACGTTCGCCGAAGGAATCCTGTAAGCCCACCGGAAAAAGTCCGTGCCAAACAGTTTCTTCCCCGCCAATCCCCAAAAGAGTGAAAGAAAAAAAAAGAAAATCGTAGAACAACTTCAACAGGCAGAAGAAGAAAGGAAACCATGTTTTTCTTATGTGCAGTGTACAAGATCACAATGCAAACACAACATAAAGGGATGATATTTTGTCCTGATTTAATAATCGTAATTCTACTTGCACTTCAGTTTTGCAAAAAATGAAATGCCTCCAATCCGGATGTTGATGCAGCTTAAATAATTTAGCCATTCAAACTGTTTTCTTTTTTTTTTTTTTTTAATTATCTGGCATTTAATAACTGAAATGAAGTTATGCCATTGGATTTTTTCAAAGCCTAGATTTGAAACTACAGATTTATTGGCCATTTACAGTTGCTTTATATAAAAACATCCCTACTGTAAAGTTGCCAGCATTTGCACTGCATTTTAGTATTAATCACTGGGCTGTTTGCTGCCTAAGAAAGTTGTTTCCTTGCATGCTTCCCGCTATGCCACACTACCTTTCTGAAATCCATGGAACTCAGCACACTGGAAGACAAAAGGACATCTTAAGCTGTTATGATATTCTGCACAGATCTAGACAAAATATAAATGAGGCAACCATTGTGGTTTATGATAGAGAATTGTGGATATAAACAAAATGCTAAGGGGTTCTGTTGGTGTGAAGAGATTTTGATTTCCCCGTTGCTAATGCCAGAGATGAAAAAAAACCCAATTTTATTTACTGTATTACATTTTATACCTTTTAGGTATTAGAGTTTATGTCCATTTTCTAAGATACTGAGTACTTAAAACACCCTATTTTTCTTTGTGAAAACTGAACTTCTCATGAAGAGTGTGATTCCAGGAGCTGAAGCTTAAAAAATAAAGCTCTGCTTATATACATATGAGAAAATGCAAAGTTATGGAAGTTATATCAATTAAATGATAGTATTATTGTTTGTGGGGCTTGTGGGTCATTTTTAGTTATCAAAGCATCTATGGATATTATATAAAGATTGACAGGAATGAGATTTACCAAAAATACTGCTCAATCTTGTTCTTTTAAAGCCAGATGCTCGGGGGCGGGGGGGCACAGCCACTGCTTTTGCCAAGAACCAAGCTAGATTGACATCTAGCCTCGCAACCTTTTTCCCCCATCAACTATCAAACCATGAGTTAGCTTTGAAATAGTACTGTCAAGGAGTTTGATAAATATCTTGCTGATTACTTATATACTTTGTATAATCCTGGCTTATTTTTGACAAGTAATCAGTCTTTGCTACAACCTAACTTAGACTATAAATGTTTTTCTCGTGCTGCCTAATGTTAAGTTGAACACAAGGACTGTCTGGCAGCCTTTGTGATGGAGAGGAAGTGATGCTGCATGAGAAAATGGAGTTTAAAAATCTGTGCTTGCAAGTCTGAGCAAGTGAGGAACAACATTGTTTACTGTTGTTTACTGGGGACTTGACAGAAGAACAAATCAATTTCTTTTTTATTTCCAGTCAAAATCCATTGGCTGAAATCTTCTTTACCTTCTAGGATTTAGGGTTGGAAACCCAGTAATTGGCAGCAGCCTCCTAATAATGGTAAGAAAGTTTTGTAGGAAGCCAGCAACATGATCAACATAATTTATAGAGCCATTGGAAGGTTCAGAATAAAATTACTTTTTCCTTTTTCTTCCTGTCTTTTCTTGTAAAATTGACTGATAGCTTTTTTTAAAAAATCAGTATCAACCAACCCCTACTGCATTTTTTTCCAAAAAACTCAAAATGTCCATGTGTGGGTGTGTCAGATGTGGGTGTGTCCATGTGACACTGACTGAGCAGAGTGTCAGTGGTTTACTCTTCTGTCTTCTAGAATGGACAAATTAGAGTAATGTGCTGTATAATAAATTCATGTAAGCACAAGCCCACTTTTCCCAGAGATCGCTGGCATTGCTCCTGCAGAAGTAACAGAGCTGTTAATGATTTTCTCTTCTCTCTCTGAAATGGCAGTGCTTTGGGTGCATCATCGGCAATACATATCACACTAAGTACATAAAACTTAGGTCAGATGTAAGTAAGGAAGCTAGCAGACATCAAGTATTTTCAAAAAAAGGTTTTTTGTTCTGGTTTGGTTTGGTTTGGTTTGGTCTTTACTTAAGCTTAAAATTGCTGTTGTTAGTCTGTTGAAGATGGTGAACTCTGCTAAGGAAGAAATACTGAGCCACTTCCTTGGATAACAGCTAAAAGCACATATTTTAAAAACAGTAAGTATTTCATGTGCACTCCTTTGTTCAAGACAAACTCTTTCTTTGCTTGTATTGATGTCCAAGTGTCATGGTCTGTGCATGGGACATATGTGCACAGATACATTTCTTGCTTTAGTCTGGCTGCAGATGGAGAGCAATGTCATCTGCTACCTTTAACTCACAGCCCCAGAGACCATAGATCTGAGCCAAGGAAATTACTTTGTGCTCCTTTGCTTGCAGTATTTCGTAAATGTTTCTTACATCTCACACAGGAGTTGATCTTGGGGTCCCAGCTTCATTTCAGCAGGGAAAGGTTACCTGCTACTCCAAATTCTTATTCATACCAGAGTTTTGTGCTACAGAATCTATAAAGAAGAAAAGAGCAATGGGAGCTCTTCCTGTCAGCATCCTGATTTCAAAACGTATCATTGTTACTGCAAGGGAAGAGAAAAAAAAACCCACATAAATAGCTAGAAAACTAAAAACAGCACTTCCCTGCTCTTCCATTTTAGCAGAAGTTTCTGGGAACTTGACAAAGTTTTAGTACATGTCAGTGCTAAAGACCTGTGTAAGGTTCCTGCAGGGTGAACATGCTGACCTCTGCTTTGAATTCCCAAACCCACAATGAACTGTACCATCCTCATTAGTGTCCCAACCCCTCTGAAGACTCTATGCTCTTACAGTATTGTAAATTAAAAAAACAAGAAGTGAAGAAAATTGAGTAAAGGGGTTATAGGTTTTTCCTAAGAAAATTTTCTTCTGATCCATGCAAGTCTCTGTAGCATAACAAGCAAGAACAAATGCGAAAATTTAAGATTCCCTTAGCACGGCTGTGTCCATATTTACTGTATAGTTTGCATTTGGAGTCACCATCAGAGATGTTGGAGACCTTTTTATCCCATTTTGTCTTTATTAATAATTAGAGTTCTTTCTGTTGTATTCTTATATACTTTTCTGTAATAAATACAAAAGAATAATTCCTCTCACTCCTCAGACTTTTTAGTTAATAAAAACTGTTGCCATTTTATGTAGTAATTCTCAACTGTAAAATTTAGTCCAGTATTAGAGATTTTACTTAGAGTTTAGAACTGTGCAATTTTATGATCAAAACTTGATGTTTTGTGACCAAACTATTTTGGGGTGTCACGTGCACGTAACAGCGGGGTTGTGTTTAACCCTGTACATTTATCACAAGGATTCAAAAATAATTATTTTCAAGGATCTTCCAGAGGAGGATACATAGTGAGAACACAATCATTTTTAATATCCAAGGTTAGAACCACTGTTGCTTCTTAAGCCCATGCTACATGTTTAGCTCTTCTTTTGTATTTTAGTTTGATGAGTCTGATTCAAATTCCATTGGCATTAATGAAGAACACTCATTGACTTCAATAATCTTTGAATTGCGTCTAGTATCAACTACATTATCATAATCAAGTGAGAGGCAATTGTTATAGATGCTTTATTTAGCACTGATTGGGGATGTACTGTCATCTCCCTTTGTCACATGGTGTTAGATGTTATTTTATAAGGACTTGATTATTAAATTAATATTGTAGGTTATAAATCTTGCCGTTGTGCTTTTGTTTCTTGTTGTGGAATAGTCTGTACTTGTTTTATAGTTTCTCTAAAGTGTACATTGGAAGAGTTCATATAATTTCCAATTCTATAATCTCTCCTTCTGTGAAGTGGCATTTCTTACAAACCAGAGTGATAGTGAGAGCCACAATGTGCCTCACATTCCTCTCCACGTCCCATGGCAAGATGTACCTTGCCTTGCTGCTGGTAAGGCTTTGAGCTGACAGCACTGATTTGTGCATAAAGCATTAAGACAAAGAATATCAGAGTGCAAATGGCACATCCTGGAATACCTTCCTCAAGTCCTGCTCAGGGGGTGTGATCAGCAGTCACAAAACAGGCAGCTACAATTAGGAAGCAGGACATTGGCAGGTTACACACATACATGGCAGTACTCTGGCCCAGCTCTTTGTCGTGATGGTGTTAGATGTTGCCCTGTCACGAGGGGAACTGCCCAGGATGGGTGGGTTTACATTTTTTTTAGTCAGCATTCGAATATTCAAGTCATAATTACAGTGTATTTTGAGTGAGCAAATTCAGAGTCTCAGTGGTGTAAAAATAGGAGACAGGATACTTTCTACAGTGATAATCTCAGTTTTGTTAATATCTATGGGGCAGTTAAAAGTAGTTTTGTTGGTGATCAGAGTTTTCCTTCAAAGAGCTGCAGGGGACACAGAACTCTTCTTCAAGTTTGCTGCAAGTCAGCTGTTTGCCTTAAAGGAGCACGGAATTTGGTGTTAGTGAAGTCCAGAGTGATTAACTGTCATGTTAACCAATGCATAGGCTTGTTTCAGCAGCTGGAATTTCACTTTAGATTCTAACTTTCAGACTGATGGGCTTCTGTGCTGGTGCAATGCTTCTTCAGTCAATAAAAGTCCATCTGCAACCTTATTTCATGTTGCAACATCCAGACCTCCCAGAGTAGATCAGATGTGAAATCTTTCTCTGCTTGTCAGATTGGAGTGATGATTCTGGAGACTAATGTGATTTAAATTTTGGGATAGAGAAATGTGCACATGTTGTATTGAGAACAGTAGTATTATAGTGGACTGTCTTAATCACCCATAGCATAAGGGAATTCTGAAGTGTGACAGCAGTGGGTAAAGGACCCTCGCTGGGGTGAACTGCTCCACTTCCACAGCCCAGAAAGGAGTATGTGACTGCAGGAACAAGCTCTGCTTCACAAATAGGGCATGAAAAAACAAAATATACTTGTGCTTACTACAGGAACCAGACCTCAGAGCTAGATGATGAACATGTAAAAACGTTCAAACCACGTTTTCTGGGGGGGATCAATATAAAAGAACTTCAGGGAGGGTATATAAAGGTGATTTACTTTGCACCTTTCTCTGGCTTACTGCAGAAAAATGTAATTGAACTTCAACTGGTCTCTGAATTATTTGGCCTTCTGTTAAGGCAGCAGAGAAAGATCTCTGATAGATGTTTATTGTGATCCTGTTGAAAGGTTTTATGCTGTGTAGCATGAGAATCAAGAGATTTTAAAAAAAAAAAAAAGAAAATAAATAGACTTTTAAAGATGGTTTCTACCGTGCACCATTTCACCTCTGTGGTTTTCCCTGCTCTCTCTATCCCGAGTGCCAGCTTACAGGATCCTGCAGTGCACAAGCTGCCATCACTCACCCTTTGCTCTCCTTTTCCACACTCCCCTCCAAACATTACTTCAAAACTAAGAACTCAGTCGCTTAGCATTTACATCACATCTTCTCACCACAATATTTCGAAGTGTGGAAATTGTTTCCTAGTTTTTAAAGTAGCTCATCTAAGATAAAGTAATTTTCAATGTAAATTAAATTTCATAACATGGTCTCAAATGCTTCTCAAAATAAAATGACTAAATAAAATAAAGTAATGCTATCATGGTAATGTAATGGATCTACAAAAATTCCTTAGCACTTACAGTGGAGACATTTCCAACCTGCTGGGTTCAATGAACATGGTTCAAAGAAAGAGATAAGGTATTGGAGATATTCTGTTCATAACTGGAAAGCCCAGAGGGTTAAGGATCCTTTGCAAAAGAACAAAGAGGTCTGTGTTCACACAAAATGTCGGAGTTATATTAATTTGCTGAGTTGTAGGATTCAGAGAATAAAGCAAGAAAAATGTACATACTAATAACAAACACTTTGCTAATTTTTACAAATCAAAGAGCTTAGAAGCACTTACAAGAGACTTATTGCTGAATGACATCCTTTGAAGTTATTTATTTCTGGACAGATACAGGATGATCAGTATCCTGTTTTATTTCATTTTCTTTGTATAAGTAGAACACAGAAACTGTTAACTAGGGAAAAAAGTGCTGATTAAAGGTGCATCTAAATTTATTCCACATTGTTTGGGGATGTCCCAGGTCAGGTTATCTGAAATCAGGTAGCTGGATTGTAAATTTCATCAGTGTGTTAAACAGCCCAAGTATATCCCAGGCCAAAGTGTGCAGTCAGAGTCCCGTATGGATGTTTCACTAGCCTGAGAACCTTTATGGATTGTAAATATGGCATTTCTATTTTCCTTTTCATTGTGGCCCACTGATCTAATTAAATGCTGCCTGCGAGTGTGCAACTAGTTCAAGTTATAGTAGCATAGATATTATGTTTTATATATATATATAAAACCACCGGATAGGAGTTTCATGCCTCAGCTGTTGTGTGGTCACCCCAGCCATGAGGATGAAGTGCCGCAGGCCAGCCTAGTTACCTCCCACCACTCCAGCCCCAGCAGAGGGTGCTGGGGCTCCCCTAAGAGCCACTCCCTGCTTTTATCCATGTCCTTAGCTAGTTTTGCCTGCCTGTTTCTTGGAGTTGTGAGAAGAACCTGGAAGCGCAGCAATGGCACCAGAGGAAAATGTTAAAAGCTTGGAAGAAAACATGAGCTTTTAAATGTGAAAACTTGTAGCTGTGGAGAACATTCTTCTTGATGCAGTTTCCAAGGCAGTAAGGGCTGCAGCACGTGCAGCGCTCTCAGCTCATTAGGAAACATCAAGTGGTGTAGAGGGAATACTACCTCAGACCTCAGTATGTCAGAAAAAAGTAAAGGCTGGCAAAGGAAAAAAGGTTATTCGATGAATCCAGTAAGGGCTTGATGGTCATGTAAAGGTCTGCATCAGCATTTATTTGCTGATGTCTGGAACTTGAAAGATTTTGAACCTTCACAAGGCTTACCTGTCAAGGCAGCTGACATAAGCTTTAAAGATTGATTAAATAAATGGCACATCTTGCACTGGAGGCTCCCACCTATCAGGCAGTCATTAGGTTGTTATGGATTTCTCCCTTCTTCATCTTAAGCCAGAGGTTTGTTTCTAAACTCTGCCTCTCAGTCAGACAGGACTGCGCCTCTCTGCAAAGGAAGGCACAGCTTTTAGATTTTCCCTGGATCTTGTTATCCCCATTTCTTAGAACATTACCCTATAAATTCTTTTGTGCTTTTCTTGGAACTTGAGGGAGAAGGCTGTTAATTATTAAAAGTTGCAATTATAAACCTATTTAAATAGGTTTTTGTAACTTCTTCCTATCGCAGTAGTTTTGTGCCTTAATGTGGTAATGCATTATGGCAGACTCTATGTTTTTAATGTGTGGCTTATGATGAACTTTATCATATTTATATATGCAGCAAGCAGGAATCCACAGTTACATTCCATACATGGAATGTAACTTCATACACCTTAGGGACTTAAACTTCAGAGACTTTTAAATACAAGCCTCTGGCTTGAAGCTGTCTTTCTCTTGGCTGCACATAGCACCCAGTAGAAGTTTGTATCTGGCTCGTCGTTTCTGAGGTGTGGCAAACTTAGAGATGGTAATACGAGTAGAAGTTTTACAAATGATTGTGTTAGAGACGTGTACGAATCCCTGAGTTCTTTTATTATATGTTGTGCGCGCATTCAGTTAGCTGAGGCATACTTCACTTTTGAATCATAAGGAGAATGCCACTACCCAGCTTGCTTGCAAACTTGCTCGTTTGCTTAGAAGCCTCATTGCATCAGCAAAAACAACAGTCTGTGTTTAGAGTGCTCTGTGGAGCACAATGTTTCCTTTTCTGCGTTCAGTAATTTAAATGATTGGAGTGATACTTTTGACAAGGAAGAAATCATTTCATTGTTATGGATCATTTTTCAAGTGAAACTGAGTTTTGGAATAAAGTGATGGTGAGTAAACCATGTGAATGGGGAAAGGGATTTTTATTATTCTGAGTTTTATTCAGCAGTTTCTGAAAAGTAAGATGGAAGTGATTTTGCTGTTCTCTCTGCAGGGTTATATGTCTTTTATTAAGCAGAAAACATAATGTAGCCATTATAGACAGTAACAGGCACGTTTACTGTTGTGTTCCGTTGGGAAGTAAAATGTGATTGCTCTTTTATTATCAAGATACAAATCTGATTCACAGTTAGTTCATATGGCTTTCAGAAGAATCTGAAAGGGACACATGTCAGCTCATTAAACAGATGTATTTTGTCTAAGCAGCTGCTTTTAAGATAAGTGTAACTCAGATTTTCAAAATCATTTGTGGTATTGCTATCTTGATATTTAAAGAGGTGGGGTTTTTACTTTAAAAAAAAAAGGAAAAAAAGAAGTCATAACCAAATTTTATTTCTGATGGGAGAAAAAGAATTTAAAGGTGACTAATTATGACTGTTCTCTTTATGAGAGCAGTATTCTGTATGATCTATGAGGAGCCATTTTCTTTTTTTTTCTCCTTTTTTTTTTTTTCCCCATCAAAATGCAACTAATATTTCAGTCATTGAATTATTGATTTCATCCAAAGAGAGACTGTGGGTTTTTTAAATCCAAATTTTGCCCTTAAGAGCAGAAAGGCCAGACAGAATAATGCTGCTTCAGTAAAGGGAGGTACTTATAAGCATAGCTGCAGGTTAGGACAAGTAAACTTTATTGTGCCTTCTCTTGTTGCTGATGGTAATCAGAACATTATATTAGCCTGACGAAAAGGAAAAATCAACAGGAGGCATTCTAAAGTAACTTAAAGAACACTTTCTTTTCTGAGGGAGAAAGGGAGCCTGATCTATCTGGTAAAGCTTGTAATCAGTGTGTCTGGCTTATTGTCTCAGGCATTGCCACAGGCAGCCTTAGATCAATTTGAGGAAGCCACATTGTACTACACTTGCTTACAAAGTGAATTGTACTTTGTTTGTGTGGTACACTATTCCCACAAAATCTTTCAGTTTCCATATTCTTAAAATATCAGTAACATTTTCTTAATCTAGTGGTATATTTAGTCTGATTTAGACACTTTCAGCTGTCATTCAGTCTTCCTCCATGGCCAGCACTGCAGTTTCGGAGAGCATGATTAATATAAAACTTGTTCAAAATTGTGAGGGCTTATCTGTAGTTCCCTTTTTTTAGAAAGGTGAGTAAAGTAACCGTTTGGCAGTCCCACTGCTGAAAATACAGGAGTACACAAACAACCTGCATATTAAGGATGTATGAATTAAGCTTATCCTTTTCCATATATTTTAGCTAAAGTCTGCAAGCTATGAAGTTCTTAATTTTTTTTGTCTTGTTTATGTGATTTGTGCTAATGTCATTAGCTCACAACAGCAGGTTTGCAAGTGGAAATGATTGTTGTGTTGAACCTTTAGGCCACAATCATGTCATCTGGTTGTAAACCAAGAGTTTTATGAGTAAAGACAACCTCTGTGGTTGTCTGAACATACATATCGAACAGGTTCCCTTTCATGGAAATTACCTTTGCAACTTCAAATCCAGTGACCACTTTGGAAATGTCTCCTGCATGATTTATTTGCCAAGTGGCTTAAATAACTCTTTAAAAAAATAAAATTAGGAGAAAATCTGTTTGTTCTTTTTTTGCAGTAACTGGGGGTCTTTACAATCTTTCTCTTCTTAGAGCAGTAGCACTTCCAACATCATCTGATTGTACTCTCTTCTCAGATGAGCTGTCTCTGCCAAGAGCAGAGCCCTGCGCTCAAGACTGAACTTTAGAAACAATACATGAAAAAGATGCAATGTAATCTTCTGTCTATGGGATTTTCCTTTTCTTGAAATAAAAAATGGGGCTGTGTTTGTGCGAACATTTTGATTTTAAAGAAGTATTTTAAAAGAAAAGTGCCTGGAAATGTTGGTTGTAGTTTCAAAAGAGAACAGTAAATGCTTTGTGTTCCTGTGGAGGAAGGCAGCTGATTGTCATGAAGAAGATACGCTGGTGTTTGCTCTGGTAGAGTAACACTGCTGTGCTGAGCTGAGATCTGGAGGGGATTCTCAAGTTGCTCTGCAGAGTGGTGAACCTGGTGAACTGGTTCCCCATGTGTCTTGACGACGAGGTTATCCAGCCAGCTTGGTGAGAGTGAGTCAGGATATCTGGTCCTTACTGGATCATTGGTCTGAGCCACATCCCTTGTCAGAGATAAAAAGAAAACACTTTGAGGCATGCTGAATATTTCAAAGGCAGTAGTGGACCCGTTCTCCTGATCCACAGCATTTTGCTCCCGCTTTTGAGTTTTAGTAACAAAATACAAAGTAACAGAATGTGTTTTATGATGCCAAGATAGAAATGGTACCAGTGGTAGAAAAATGTTCAACCATAAAGTCATTTTAATTGAAAACTCAGAATGGTATATCAAAATTGCATCATTAGAGCAAGATGGCTGTTTGATACAGGGACACGAAATCCTGTGGAAAAACTGGGGTTTTTTCCTTTGTTTCATATTAGATGCATATTAATTTTTTAGTTTCATATTTTCTGCCTCTACTTATATTCATGGGCTGGGTTTAGACTGTGATTCTCATCAAGGGATAATGAATGTGGAAGGTCTCTTGACTTCCTTTGTGGCTGCTGGTGTCCTGAGGTCAGGAGTCACTCTTATGGTCTCAGAAGTGCCCTGCCATCCTTATCGTTGGCCCATTTCTTTTGCAGTGCAGCTAGTCATAAACAAAAAGTTTTGCTGATGGGGATTTTCTTCATGTAAATTCAGAACCGCTCTGTTGTGCCAGTTGGTGTCAAAGTAGTATTTGATGGAGGTTGAGAGGGGCACAGAAGGAGTGTTAATTGCCAGGTCATGGGTTCTGTTATGGGGTCTGTCTGACCATACAAATAGGATGTGCCAGTGTTTGCTGTTGGCAAATGCAGTGTCACTCTGCTAAGACTTTTGGGGTGTAGCTCAGAAACTTGGCTCTGCAGAGCTGCAAGTTAACTGTGTGTGTTGCCAGCTTCACCACACAATGGGAAGAGTGATCACACTTTAATTAAAGTGCTTGAAGCAAAAAGATAAACTAACAGTTCTTTAGCTGTAACATAAATAAAAGCACTAGTAGGTTTTAAACATGAACACTGAAGAAATCATGGTTTAAAATGAAAGCAACCCTTAGCTTGGGCGCAGCAAGGGAGTGGACTGCATCTCCTTGTTCCGAGTTCTGGACACATTGATCGCATCAGCTTCCCTTACCAAGTAGAGGTCCCCTCATTTTTTTGAGAGGCCTGTTCTTGTCTGGATATAATCTACCACCATCTGAAATGCTTTATGCACAACTCACTGACCAGGTGGAAAGTTCAGATTCATAGGCGTGAATAAACTGCTGATCCCTTTGCATGATAAGCCACAATCAAGCTAGTTTGGGTTAGTTAGTTAGTAGATAGCAATATATTCTTCCATACTAGTTGCATTTCGACTTTTTCCCCCTCCTAAACATCTCTCCCATTTCATTACCTCAGTTTATATTTTGTGTCACTTTCCCCCCATCTCTCAGTCGGAAAGTGCTGTATCTACTGCACACCTATGTTTATTTTCTGTAGACATCCAAATTCTGAAAATCTAAACCAAATGTTAACAGGTAATCTGCTGATCTGGAAGCCAATATTATTTTTAGCATCAGGTTGAAGACTATATTCTTCCCCAGAGAAAAGACATATATATTGATGTGTTTATGCTTTGCAATAATAATATTTGTCCATGTGAGAAAGTGTGAAGTTTTTTTTCTCCTGCCACACCATATGGCTTATGACTATTTACAGTCCAAACAGTAACAGCTGCTGCTGTATAAGAGAATCCATTCCTCTGAGCTGGAGATGCACTGAGTAGGGAATGACAAAGTGTGTGTCCGCAGATGCATTCCAAATATCCTCATTTACCACTCAACATCCTGTCTATCTTTCTCCCCTTGGAAACCATTGGAGCTTTTTTCTTATATTCATAGCTGATGGGGAGAGCTTTGACAGCTTTCTTGAGAAGTTTGGGAACAGATAGGCTAATTGTTTTCGATAATGCCTATCCAGATAGGAGAAGGGAAGGACATTCCAGTTGGGTGCTCAGCAAAATGAAAAGATGAATTATGCTCTTAATACCTTTCAAAGAAAAAATGACTTTAAATAGTTGACTCTCCTAATCAATAAATTAGAAGTTTCTAGTTGGAAGAATAACCCAGGTAGTCTCTAGAACTTTAAAATCTGTGTCACTTCATGCCCTTCATTGATGGCATGCTTAAAGTTTGGAACTCCATATTACAAAGATGTGTTTTGCATTCCTCACATAGTATCAGTTATTTTGAATTCCTATTCCTGTTTGCACCTCTTTTTCTTTCCTGCATTTTTCTGATGGCCATTTTGGTAATTCCTGAATTTTTGTATCAGGCATTGTAAGAAAAGACTTGCCATTGTCAGTCCTTCTTGTCCATAGCAGGAGGACACTTTCCAGATATTACACAAGTGATCTACATACATGGCCTTTACCTGCAGTGCTCTCATTGGAAATGGTATTTAAACCACGTCCACACCTGTCAGCAGGTTCTCCCATATTTGCAGCAAGTTGTTCATGTAGCTGCTCTTTCCCAATAGGTTAGACAATTGGCACATTATATTTATTATGACTTATCTCACAAAAGCATATTCCAGGGAGAATGAAATGTTCAGCAGGGTATTCCCTGGACATATTCTTCCTGTCATACAACAATCTAGCAATGCTCATTAGCAAAGAAGAATTGCAGGTTTCTTGCAGTGGTAGCTTTATCTGCCATGAAGGTTTGCTGGTAAATAAAACCCAGTGGATTTTTTCCAACTTCAGAGTGTGTTGAAAGGGGCTATGAATAGAAGTGAGCATACTTAGCAACATTTTCTGTTACACTGAGCCCTTATGATTGAAAAGCCTTAAAATTAAACCAGATTAATTCCCTCGCTGCATATAATGATATATAACATTTGCATTTCAGGTTTCTTAATGTATCTGCAGTAGTCCTGTGCCCCTGGGATTTTTTTATGTCAAGGCTACAGCACCCATAGAAACAAAAGAACTAAAAGGAACTTTCTGAGCTTTACTGGTAGTTAAGCTGGCATCCCCAAACCTCACTGCTTCAGCAATCCTTTAATTTAGATGCCCTTGTGGTCATCTTACAGATGTTTTTAGCTTAAATAGTTTTCTTCCCTGTGCTTGGTACCAGCGAGTCTCCAGCTCAGACTCCACTTAGCAAGGCTGATAGCATCTTCTCCTCTCCTCATGGACTATAGATGCTCTGCTGCCATGATTACACTGCCTGTTTACAATTTCTCTGTCATGGCAGTGCAGTGACCAGAAGGGTTTTGAAGTAGAGACCACACAGGAATGAATACACCCTTGTGACCACTGATAATGACCTATAGGGCACATCCCATGTGCCATTTCAGCATATAAGTAAAGTGGAAGTCCAGGTAGATACAGATTAAATCCCTTTATTGCCCAAGCCATGCTGCTTATAGTTAAAGCAAAATCTTTATAAATCTAGGCTCTGTAATATGGCACCATGTAGTTGTGATTCCATAATTCATGTGCCGAGTCAGCTCATTCCCATGTGAAGAAAGAAGTTACTTGAGAACATGCTTCTTGGTGTGAATTTCATCTTGCTTGTCACAGATAAAATGAAATTACCAGAAATATTTGTATCAAAAGTCATACGTGCAAGCTTAATCTACATCAGTGTTACATCAAAGAAGTTCTAACATATTCCTACCAGAAAGAAATATGTGATAGGTGCCATTTTCTCCCCCATTTCTGCTTCCCTAGAAGAGAAAAATTACTTCAGCTTCCTTGGTTCAATGCAGCTGTGCCCGGATTAAACTTGGAACTGCATGGAGAGAAATCAATATAAAACAACTGACAACAAAAATGGCAGATGGGAAGAATTTCTCTGTATAAACTACAGCTACGTTTTGTCATGGCCTTTGCTTGCCAAAGCTGTTCTGTGAGCAGTAACAATGGGTTGCATAAACAAATTTAAGGGATTGATGGAATTTGATTTCATGTTTTGTTCTGGCTAGCTGTCTGCTGTGTTAAGTAGAGAATCCATTTCAATATTCACTATGCAAAATTCTAGAAGCAGCTGTGAGTATTTTCTTCTAGGGTGCAGCTTAGGGATAGCTGAGTTTCTTGGCAGCTGTGTTAGAGCACTCTGTCTAGAAATCACCTGGAGAATAAAATTGTTTTGCTGACCTCTGACATGATTTGATGTCTTCAATACCAGATATTAAAGCTGCTGCTCTTCCTTCAGTCCTGCTCTTAGTTAATACAACACTGAAATGAGAATTTGCTGTTGAAAGCGGTCTCTGATTCCTAGCAGGGAACCCATGAGTGGAGACTGAATTTACACTCATTCCCTTCTGCTGCCCTTTGGCTTTGGAAACGCTGCAGAAATAAATTGCAGAGGGTCTGTGCTTCACTACCAGCTTTATAAGCCGGTGAAATTTGCCTCTCCTGCACACAGTCAGCCTTGCATACTAAAACTGCTTAGCCTTGGGACTTCATAGGTGTTGCCTGCATTTTGGCTTCTGACCAGCAAGCTAGAATCTCAGAGAGTAATCTCTCAAGTCCCATATGCTTGCTTAGCATAGCAAGTTAGAGCAAGAAGCTTTATTTGGATGGCATCCCAGTGAGACACCATGAAAAGTATGGAACCAGTTAATGTCAGAAACCTGTACCTTGACGTGAATCCCAGCGCTGCTAAAGCACACCTCTCAGAAACTTCCTCCTGCAAGTTAGACTCATTGATTTGCCCAGAGACGTCTGCCAGAACCCAAGTAAGAGATGTGAAAGCACTAACGCAATAACGTTGTGAAAGGACACCCAGTAGCATCAGGCATGCACCTCTGACAGCGATTGTTTGTATGGTTTCTCCTGCAATGCCAGAAATCCTTGAGCAAGGGATGAGGTAAAAGGGCCTAAAAGGGGAGGTCTTCTCTCTGCATCTTACTCTAAAGCAAAGAAAGTCCTGCTCCTTCCATCTCATGTGTGCAAGGGATTTTCTTTCCTGTGCTTCCACAGGCTGATGATATTAGGTCTCATTTTGCTGGGAACAGGGTTGGGAGAGTAAGACAGTGTGACAGCAGAATCTTACAAAAGAAGAATTAAAATGCAAATGCTGTGTCTTCCTCCTTTTCCCTGCAGAAATTTCCCATCTTAGCTCTGCCAAACTGCAGGGATGCCAGCAGCAGGGAAGGCTCAGCAGGGCTGAGACTGGGATCCTCGGGGAGCCTCATGCCACACTGTACCATAAGAGAAGCATTTTGGGCCATTTCCCCCAGTGTAGCTGTCACTCCATATCTTAGTAGCACAAAATAGTCAATTAGTGGCCCAAGTGAGGGTCTGAGGGCTGAGAGCTATGCACAGGCAGATGGGTTGGGAAGACTTCAAGCATCTGCATGATCTGCTTTAATGCAGGCCATTTTTGATTTAAAATGCACTTGAATGATCATCCTAGATTAATTTCTGCAGCATGAATTGCACTTTATAGTGCCATTGATCTCATTATTTCTTCAATTTCATTCCTTTTACTGTGAATTTTATCTGAAAAAAAAAAAAAAAAGAATTTACTGTTCCCCACTTTGTGCTGTCACTGGATAAGCTTACTTTCTCCAATACCTATACTAAACCAGTGGTGCAGATCCTCTGTTAAAAACTGCAGCTGTTACAAGAATTTTAAATGTACATCTTCAAAATCCATCTTTTGCCTCTTGATTTAATAGTCTTCTAAGCCATTACTTCAAAAAGGGATGTTGCCTATTTTTTTATTTCTCAGGTTCAGTAGCTAGTGATAAATGAATCTCAAGAGAGAAAAAAGCTGAAGATGATGAATAGAAGAAAAATGTTCATTATTAGCTCAGGCAGAAAATGAATCCCTTTTCAGAAATTCAGGAAGTTGATAATAGAGGATTTTTTTTTTTTTTTTATATAGATGATTACCCTCATGACAAATCTATCACTTTGCTTTCTCAAACAAGTATGATATGTTTTGTCTTTTTTTTCTTCTTGACAAGGGAATTCATGACATAATGTCACCCTGTTGGAAAATGTGTATGTTTCTGGTAATTACTGGAAATTATGATGTTCTTAATTTCCATATTATGCAGGGTGGTTGTGATTAAAAAGTTAGACATTGACATGCAAGAAAGTGCTGGGATAAGTCAGTTAATTTCTCCTAGCTGTAGCAGACATTTCTCTGTGAGGATACACTCTACCACTCATGTGTGCTTTATTTAACTGTTTAACAGCAATCCCTGTACAAAGCAGAGCTGTGATCCCTCAGAGATGCTGAACTTTTTTGCCATCTTCAGTAGATGTACCCCATCCCTCATGTAAATTTGTTCAGGAACTCTAGGGTACTTTTTTACTATTGCCACACAAAGTTAAAAAAAAAACCAAAACAAAACCCAAACAAACCCAAAAAACTGTCTTACCCATTTCCAGGTCTATATGTATTATTTTCAGAGACACAGAGGTGAAACTCCATCTCAGCACCTCCCCCCCCCCCCCCCCCCCTCCATGTGCTGCAGTGGAAACTCAGGCAGAGAATGGAGTGCCAAGCTGTCCTTCTTATCTGTAAATCAAAACAGGATCCCTGCCTTCATAGACATACCCTGCCTTTGGACTTCATTTAGTATTTCTCTCCAAATTGCTCTGTTAAAAAGTCAAAGCCAAGGGTGACAGAACCACTCTGTCACCATGTGTACTGGTCACTCCTTGCACTAAAAGAGTGAAGTCACAGCTTGTGTTAAATCTTGCCCAGCCCTTTATAGCTCCTCAGCCACATTTAACATGTCACATCTGGCCACCCTTAGGCGTGGTCGGCATCTTTATTCAAAAAGTGTGATGGAATGCTTACCTAAAATGTTTGCCAAACTAAAAAAACAAAGCAAAGCCAAGATTTAAGGTTCCCTTGGGAACTGGAAAGAGAGAGGCTGGCAGCAGGGCTGCTTCTGAAAACTGCTGGGAGAGGAGTATTCAGTAAAGGAGGAGGAATCAGAAGAAGGGATAATCCACTTACCACTGTGTCAGAACAAGGCAAGGTTTGTGTTAATGGGTTGCTGCAACACAGACAAATCCTGAGAGCTTTCTGAACTTAGAAAAGGGTTTTTTTCTAATTTTTTTTCATTAAAGGATTATTTCTCTACTCATGGTAAAAGTAATCCTTTAATGCAGTGAGAATTTATAGTATTGCAACACATTTTTTATTCTCCAAGTAGGAGGCAGAGCCTAACTCCTGAGAAGTATTACAAACTCACAAGCTAAAAGTAATTAAATAAAAAATTAATCACATCATCTCCTTGTGTTTTATGCCCCTTCCCCTTCCATTTTGTACCTTGTTTTGCCAGTTTTTTCATTGAAAATTGCTAATCCTTAAAAAATGATCACCATGGAAAATACAGATTTCTTCAATGAGTGATGTTCTTGTTAAATTGAAATATTTTATAAACATAGGATGTGTTTCTTTGAAAAAAATTGCAGTTGACTCAACTTTGCTCTTGAAAATAGTCCCTTTAAGTTCATGCAGAATGCAGGTAAAGGCCCTCTTCCCCTGGGCTATGATGAAAGAGTCTGGGTCCTGTGGGCTCAGAACACAAGATGAAAACAGTTATATAGACTAGACCACAGTATAATCTTACTTGAGCAATGGCACTGATTTTTACAGCATGTGGCCCACAAATGTTCCAAAATTTCCTGTCCAGGGGGAAAGGAAGAGCAAAGAAACCTTTTGTTAAGTGCCTAGATTAAATTTCAGCAAGCCACTGTGTTATAATTGCATGATTGATAAAGGAATAATACACTATAAAATGATATGAAAACGATGAATACTGTTCAAAAATATTACTATGCTAATAGAGGGCAGGTTTTGCTCTGAACTAATTATAAAATCCACCTCCTGCAAATGACTGAATAGGCTCAAGTTGCTTCTTAGAATTTCCTTGCCGTTGGTTATCTTTTAGCAGGAAGGTTCATTATGTGCAGTGTAGTAGCATAATGAAAAGCAGGAGAAGGAATTGTCATCAGTTCAAGAGGATTTCAGTGTTTTTAATCTTCATGGGCTTTCTGGCAGTTTCATTTACCTTTCAAACATGCAGAAAATGTATTTAGATCTTGGATGCAATATACAAAAATTTCAAGCAGATGCTTTTAGCCTGAGTAAGCACCAGTCAAGAGAAGGGAAGCCCTGCACATATTGCTCTGGAAGCTGATGTGTGATGATCCCTGCCTCTGCTCCAGGGTGCATAGTGGATCACTTTGGCTTATTGAAAAGGCTTTTTCAGGTACAACTGACAAAAATGCCATTATTGATACGGTTCCTATGAAACTGTGAAGCACAAGGAGCTGTCAGGTTGGAACTGGTGGAAACAGGACAGCTGAACCAGAGAAAGTCAAATCCAGTCCTTTGATAGGAAGGTAGCAGGATGCAGTTGGCACTGCATAAACAGGACAGATGTGTGGCAACTCTCTCAAAAGGTTTTCTTTCTCCTGAAAGGTCCTCATTTGCACAGTCACCTTGCTTTCACACAGCTTTTGTCTGATCTCACCTCTCTCATCTAGCATCAGAGGCCTTTTGGTCCTACCAAAGGCTGCCTAAAACTTGTGCTGCCTGAAAGAAGCCCTTCTTTATCTTTCTAAAGCATCTGTTCACCATCTAATTTCAAAGCATAGATGAAAATCTTTTTTGTTTGCTTTTTTCTCCCATGCCAGTGCTTTTAAATTTCTTAATCACTTTGTTGTTGTTGTTTAATTTGTAAACTTTTAGATGTGGTCCCTTTTTTTCTTTTGAGAGCTAAAAGCCTGCCTCAGGTGCTGCTTTATGCATGGCAACATATATCAGAAACTCACTAATAATAACTTTAAAACCTATTAATAATACTTTACAAAAAAGCCAACACAACATCCTAATTCTGTTTAAATCAGTGTAATGATTTGGACCTGTTTCGTTTCGCCTAACAAAAGAGCACAAGAAAGAAAACAGTTCTTTGAGAAGATTAAATAGCTAACCCTGATGGATTTTCATCAGTTGTGATCAGTTTTTTTTCCCCCTAATGCTATAACTCCCCTGTTTGACAGTGGGACGCTTGTCATGACTCTGTAATTCATGGCATACAGAGAATGTACTTCAAGGCTTAAGAAACTGAGGTGCATAACCAGATAGGTTACACTTTTCAGTTTATGGGGATTTTTTATTCTCTCGATTTATAGACTGAAGTGAGGAAATGTCTTCCTCTTACAACCAAGGCTCTCGGAGAAGAAAGAGGAAGGGCAACAAAGCTGGTGAAGGGGCTGGAGCTCAAATCTTATGAAGAGCAGCTGAGGGAGGTGGGGTTGTTTAGCCTGGAGAAAAGGAAGTTGGGGGGGATTTTATCACTCTCAACAACTACCTGAAGGGAAGGTGTAGCCAGGTAGGGATTGGTCTCCTTACCCAGGTGGCAAGTGACAGGACAAGAGGGAATAGCCTCAAGTTGCACTAGTTGCACTAATCAAGATTTAGATTGGGTATTAGGAAAAAAAATAATCATAGAAAGGGTTGTAAAGCATTGGAACAGACTGCCCAGGGAAGTGATTGAGCCACCATTCCTGGAAGTGTTCAAAGAATGTGTGGACATGGTTTAATGATGGACACAGTTCTAGGCTGATGGTTGGACTCAATGATCTTAAAGTTCTTTCTATCCTTAAAGACTGTATGATTCTATAACTCTCAGAACTACTTCTTTCCCTTTCTTCTCCCCCCACCTCTTTCTCTTGAAATCATTGGTCCAGACATTCATATCCCAGTCAAACATATTTTTAAAATGGTATACATACATACCTGATCTTTAAAAATTCATTTTTCAAGTGAAAGGATTTCCAAGTAAAATTCACAGTCCTTTGTGTGGGTGGGAAAAGCCTTGAGAAGAGATATCCAAATACACCATGCTGAGCTTATGTCAGATGCTGCTTCCCCTGAGCACCTTCTGAGCTGCATTACTTGAGCCTGCTTTCACCAGTGCAGCTTTCCTAAACATTTTGCCATGTGGTTGGCCTGCAAGTTGCACCACTAAATATGTTTGAAATCTGAGACTTAGACAGACAAACTATATTTTCACCAGAAAACTGAAAGTTTTATTTAATTCCACCTTAAATAATATTTTTGTACCAAATAATTTTCTTCTCCTACCAAGTATTGGGGGATAAAACCTCCTTTTAAAAAATGGTAATAATTTTGAAAATAGCAAGTAGTTTTTCATAGTTCTCCAGAATGTTTGAACTATGGAAAATTCATCCTCCAAGAACAAGAAGTATAGATGATATGAGTGTAGCAGTAAAAATAATTGAAGTTGTAAAGGTATGGAGATCAAGAAACTTCACTAGAAGTATTGATGTGATGTGATGATTGCTGTTCTTCCCTCTCTAACAGATGGCAGTGGCTGAACTTCAGGCTTTGGATGTATACTTACACTCAGTTACTCTAAAACTTGTCCTACTGAATCCAACAATCCTGAGAATTCAATTGAAAAGTTTGGGAAAAATATGTGAATTGCTGAATTGAATTTGTAGCAGATGAGACTTCTACATCCATTGTCAGTGCAGTAGTTTAGAAGGGAGGAAATCTCTTCTAAAAGCAGGTACAACAAGTATGATTTACCTGAGTTTCTCCTTTGAACTTAGAGAAAAATGGTCTCCACCTAGGTGAGCAAGAGCCAGCAGCCTTCTTGCTTATGCACATGCATGTCTGGTCCTGAAGAGTGGGCAGAAACTGAGCTGATGCACTGAGCAAATGTAATTTAAATAACAGGTTTCATTATACTCCTTGAACTGGAGTGTCAAGTTTGTGACAAACGTGTAGTAATTTCTACTGCACCATATAGAGTCAGCAAATGTTGATCAACAGGTACTGCTTATTTTGTGTTTTTGAAGTTTTGATTTAAAATACCTGAGATCAAGCCAGTTCTAAGAACAAGATATGCCTGCACTGGATTCTTATAGTGTATTCATTTTACCAATTCAATGTTTTTCATGGTACATATTCTTAGCAGCAACAGAAGTTGCATCTCAACTTCTATGAAAAGATAATATGGTTTTAAAAGTCAATATTGTTAAGTGCTGGACAAAAAAGAAGTTAGTAGCTTTTGTACAGACTTAAAATCTGTGTGTGGTGACACTGATTTCATGGATATCAGTAGTTGTCAATAATCACATCCTATTGACGTGATATGTCATCAAACAATTCTAAAGGCTAAAAGCTATACATTTTCATTAATCAGTCAGAGCTATATTCCCACAGCATTTGACAATTCTGCCCTGAAATCTTCCTTTTTGTTTAGATTATGAAGGAAGCCTCTTGTATTAAAATTATTTTGCTTCTGCTTAACAGAGAATAATGTTGTTAATGCAAAAAAAACCAAAAAAACCCCCCAAAAACCCCAAAAATGGTGCACAAGCAGTTTATTTTTAGAAGCCATTTTCTAAATGTTTCATTTGTTTTATGTCCGTTACCTACACTAAAAATGAATGGTGAATTGGGAATTATATTTTAGAAACAAGTCTTTTTTTCCACATTAAAATACACTTTATGCATTTTTCGGCTCTTTGGAGAATTAAAGCAAATAAATGATTCTCAGGAGGACTTTCATTTGCTTAAAAGTGCGGATTTTTCTTTTTTTCTTTTTTTTTTTTTTTTACAGAACATGGTAGTTTAAAAGAAGTTATGCAAGCAAAATGGGTTGTTGAATTCCTTTTCCTTTGTTTTTCCCAGTATCTTTGGCTTTTCCAAAAAACCCACTTCCATGTATTTAAATATTTATTTGGTACTGTTAAATCAGTGTTAGAAATAAATAAATTACTCCAGAAGATATTTTGAAATTCAAAACCTGTCAAATTCATTTTGTCCTTTCTAATTCAGGCACACTTTTTCTGTTCCCTTGATTTTTCTTCCTTCTTTCCCTCCCCTAAATCTCTGGAGCATTTCAAAGAAATACATTAATGACTGCAGGATTTTCGCCTTGTTTCTGTACTCCAATATTTTTATTCAATAAATAGGTTGTATCTAATCTGTTCAGTTTTAATGCCTCTGATGTCAAAACACAAGGGACATAACAATGAATGCTATCTTGGTCTCTTCTAGATGAGATGCCAGTTTTGTATTGTCTTATATCTGGCCCTATGTTTTTCATAATGCTCAATTAATAGAAAAGGGCTCATCCCTTGTTCTTTTCCTTTGGCAAATTTTAGACAACTTTGCCAATTTCAATCATACTTGAAAAATAATACTTGAAAAATTTTGGTTTTAGTTTTCCAGGCATGTTTGTGAAGATCTATGAAATAACTGAATAGAAAACATATGTTCCATTTACACATGAGCAGATTTTTGCTTTTTTACTTGCAGCATGAGGATAAGCAATTCCATTAATCAGATAACTGAATACAGGACCTGATGGCAAGACAGACAGTGAGAGCTTGATGAGGCCTACTGATTGTGAGCCATTGCAGTTAATCAGAGTGAAAGGGCTGTGGCTCTGCACATTTTGCAGGCCCCCAGCTTGGTTCCCTTATTTTTATACCTTTCCATCTGAAAATTCCTATCTTCAAATAGTGTCTTAGCATCCATAAACGACAAGATTGTGCACTGTCTTTAAGTGCATTGGTTCCAACCATCCCCTACCCCACCCCCCTAGAAGGGACCCTCCCAAGAAGATTTATGTCACTTCTGCCCCTGAGTATCCTGTGTAAACGTGAGACTTGAGCTTTTCCCCATTTCATAAAATGTCATGAACTTGTCCCAAGACTTGACTTGACAATTGCTACTCCATAGTGTGATATGACATTGTGACTCCATGCTCCTCTTGGGATTACTTCAGAAAGAGAAGTTGCAGTGCATGCCACTGCACCACAGGGAGAGCGGAATTATGTATGATCCCTCCAGGCTTTCTGCTTCTCTTAAAGCATTAATCAAAAAGCAGCCTTGGAACCAGAAGGCTTAGGGGATGATGCTGTGGAGGTGCTCATGACTTCCTGTTGCACAGTGGAAGAAAGATCTTCAAGAGTCACAGCAGGACTATCTGTGCTGGTTTTGCACTCTGATATTATTGTCTCCTCAAGGGATGATAACAGCAATAACTCTGCTATATACCAGTGGCCTTTTTCTGTCACTTATATAAATCTTTTAGGTGCTATTGTTCATTCAGCAGCAATCCAAAGAAAGGCTGGCTGATTAAGAAAGACTCAGTTGTCCAGTGTTATAAATACTGGCTTATGGCTTTGCCCTTAGTGACCTGAGAGGAACCATAGGTTGAATTTTTATTATCAGTACTTCCCCAATAAAGCTCTTTTTCCTCAAACCCCACATATTAAATTGATTATGCACCATGTCGTTTTAAAAGTATGCAGTTGCTGTTGATTTATATGGTCAGACTGGCTGCCAACTCAGCAATTTCCATCCTAAAATAACAGATCCAAAAAAACCCCAAGCCCCACAGTCAGCTGCTTTATGTAGTAATGAGTCAGCTGCAGATCTGTGCAACCACTAATTTCAGCCCATTTGTCCAAAGGGACAAGCAAAAACATGCAATTTTCTAGCAATTATAATCAGTGAAGAAAACTCTACATGGAAATGGTCAGCAGAAACATCAAGAAAAGAATTTAGACCAGGAAATATTTTCTGCTGTTGTCTACATGCACTCTCTATATATCCATATATATGTTTCCAGTAAACAATTAGATAACAATCACAGACTTAGTTGGCCAGTTTCAGGAAAAGAAAAAGAACATTAAAAGCTGAAACAACAAAACCTAAAAGAGAACCCAAACCTAATGAAGTCAGTGAAGTTGCTGAAGGTTTGCAACTCAGTGTGTAGCTAAGATGCTGGCAAGGCAGTGCCACTGTTAGTAGTGTCTCTTAACGCCATAACAAAATGAATTAAAAATTTTCTACAAGTGGTTGTTTCAGATGTAAACCAGTGAGACCTTTGTGTCATGTGTGATTCTCTGCCACTGAACAGCACACAGACTAACAGAGAGCTGTAGTAAGTGTGGCAAATGTTTGGTGTTTCTAAAAGCAAGGAGAGAGAGAGAGAGGCCCACAAAGCTAAATAAGGCTGCAACGCTTTTCATGTGTATAATATGCATCTTGGTATTAATTAGGAAGAAGTAAGAGAAGAAATTAGTCTATGCTTACTTCTAGTAGTTCAAGATACACAGCTTGCTGATCTCTTCCAGATATTATTGTAGCGCTCCCATGTGTTGACCACTTAAAACCCACTCCACTGTAGTGCTGCAGTCCTTTTTTTGTGACTGGAACATGAAAAGCTGACATTCAGAGAAAGAAATGTCATCCTCAGAATTTTCTAGTGGGAGCAGGAAACAAAAAAAAATCCAACCTATAGTGTAGTACAGCATCTATACTAATGGGATAATAGAACCCATTTCCATTATCTTCCCTTTTGGTACAATGAAGGGCACCAGGCACTGAGGTACCCTTTTTTATTGTGAAAGAGCCAACGACCATCTGACAATCACTGCGGACACCAGCTTTTATCATTCCAATTACTTATGACCATAATCATGTGTGACTGTGTCATTTTAAGGTGATCTATAGAGCTTTATACTTAACTTGTGTATTGTTTCTGTTAATGATGCATAGTTAAGCCTAGAGCAGTAATGTAATGAGATGAATCAAATAGAGTTCATTTGTAGGGCCTGTGAAAAAAACATCTTTAACAGACCTTGCATTTAATGAGAATATGGTATTGATTAAATTAGATCCACAATGGCATAAACAATAACACTGAGTTTTCGTAGTGTGCTGATAGAGTTACTACTTCAGATTTAAGCTCTGGGGTTAGAAATGGGGTGAATGCATATCCATAAATAGTCTTTGCCTGGCATCAGTACTAATTAGTGTAATTATATGCCAATGTCATTTGCTTAATTTATTAGTTGGCAGCATGGCTAAAAGTAAGGCTTTTTCCTTGCCTTTTCTGCTTAGAATTTGGTTATTAGGATGAGGTCGTTAGTTTACAATTAAGTCACTTTATTTCCTCTAGCTTTAATATTAATGGAACACTTCATCACTGGAGCCCATATCTTGCCTTTCTGGTAAAGAGAGGGAGGAACTCCTATGGGGTTTAGCTTCCCACTCCATCATTAAAGCTGCAGGAGGAATTTCTTATATGTGTTATATGAGACAATTTCTTATTCAGTCATTTTTGTACACACATTCCCATCTTCATGCCTCCAGTGGGCTCTTTGGATCTTGCCCCTAACCCTCTGCTGGCACAATGCATCAGTTCAGATGCAGAAGAAAGTTTTGCTTTGCAGAGAGGGCAAGACAAACTGCCTATAGTGACAGAATTTTGCCAACCCAAACCAGTCTTAAACATTCAAACGGTATCCTTAAACATTCAGTTCTAGGATATGTGTCTGGCAGCAGTTGACATCAGTCCCTCTGATGAAAGCTTTTTCTCCTTGATATGGAAAGGGGATAAGGGAGGAGACCTGTTCTTTGGATCACCCTAGACTATGAGTATGCCACATAAATGATCCCTGTTGTTATCACCATGCAATGCATAAAAATAAAGAAGCAAAGAGATCATAAAAAGCTAGGAGAGATTCCTTTTCGTTCTCTCCCTCCATACCGTTCCCTCTAGTGGTGGATCAGAGGAGGAGCCTTCCCGCAGAAGCTGCTGCAGAGCACAGCAAACTTCCTATGGAGCTGAGCAGCAAATGTTTGTCACCTTTCAGGACACAAGTTTAGAAGCAATTGTTCCTGTCGTTTTAAATACTTTATTTTCCACACAAGTATTCAAATCTTTTCCTAGGTTTTTCTTTTTCTCCCCCCAAAATTAAGTAACCTACAGGTCCACATTACTATCATAACACTTCCCTTTTGCAGTTCTCTTTGCCAGCAGTATCCAGTTAAAATGGGGCATGCTACTAAAATAGAAAACTGTATTTTAATCCCAGTTCATAGTCGTGTCTTTAATTTTTCTAAGTATTCTAGATACGTTTTAAAAGAATGCCAAATATAATGCCCTCAAGAGTGTGTGTAATGGCTTCTTACCAGTATTGCTGTGTTTTGTATACAGTTTATATGTCTCTGCATATAAACTCTGTGCCAGAACTTCTGAACCAGCTATCTTGAGTTCATTAAAAAAGCTCCTCCGTGTGGTTCCTGATAGAAACCCTGGGTAGCTGCAGTGGTGACCATGTGAGGATGTGTCACAGCGGGACCATTGCCAAGGCTGGCCTCCTTCCACCCCCTGTTTGCCCTTCAGCCTCTGGAGGAAGGTGATCAGTGGAGAGCCGTGCCCCTTGACAGCAGGATTAGCTGGTTTTGCAATTTGCTGGTGTGGGTGGGAGCGCTGATAGGCTGAAGCTGAGCAGCTGGCAGGGCTCTGAAAGCAATTAAAGGGAGAGCTGGGAATATTGCCTGAGAATGGAAGTCCTGTGCTGATATTCCTTCATCCATCCTACATTCCAGCCTTCTGCATTCATCTCAGATGTCTTCCAGAAACCTTCCCAGGAGAAACAGCTGCCTCACACTTAAAAGAGGGAGTATTCAAAAGCTCCTGAGGTATTAAATCTTGGAGGCTTGATGCAGTTTCTCCTTTTTGACAATGCAAACAGTTTTTAACTCATCTCTAGCTATAGACAGGGGCTGAAAGACTACCATAAAATTTTATGTTTATTTGAATAAAAGATGGTACCTTCTGCAGGTTCTCAATGGTCTTAAAAGTGGACAGCTTTTTGATATTAAATCATACAGCTTAACCAGATTTGAAAAGCCAAACCTTTTTGAAAAGGATTGCAATGATGTGATATTGGTGTGTGTTCAAAGTTTCAAGGTCTCTAGGTACTTTAAGCTTGTTCATCAAAAAGTGGCACTTCAGTGGGTTTTTTGAAGTATCCATTAATAGTTAGGAGACTGATAGATAATTTAGCAAGTATGTATTTTTTGACTCTTTGAGACCTTAAATATTTTAAAAATAAGAAATATGAAAAAAAAAAAGTGTCTCTTTCTGTCCTACAGTGACTGAAGTTCCATTCCAATGCCATTGAAAGAGACAAATATTGATCTGATTATAGGGCTGACTCTTAGTGATTTCTCACAGACAGAAGTAGCAGTCTGACAAGAGTCTGGCAGAGAAGCTGAAGCATGAACATCTACCCACGTGGATACGTTTGTACATGTATTATTGTAAACAGGCAACTTCTGAGTTGGACTTGCAGCAGATTAATGTTAATTGTAAGATAAAATGTTGGGTAGATACTCTGAGTCATAGACATATGGTCCCGTTCTCGTAAGAGTGTGGGTCAGCTTGTGTTAACACTTGCAAAGCTGTAAACCCAGAGTAGCTCCCTAAAGGCAGTGAAAATTCAGCATGAAATTTGCCAGGGTGTAAAGGGGAACAGGTACCTGAAGAAGGGTGGTTAAGATATGGAAGGGAAATTAACTGCTGTGGTGTACTCTGTAATTTTGCTAGAGGAGGCAGAGATGGCATTGATATTCTTTAGAAAAATAAACAGCAATTGTTCTTAAAGATAGACTTAAAAAACTTCTGTAACTAAATTCACACGAAGTATTTTTCCTTGTACATATTTCATCCAACTTGCTTGCTTCACACATTTGACAGCATTTTGAGGATGGCTGTGTTTGCTGCAACCCCTAGCATTCTATTTAATCAGTTTTAGTGTTGTGCCCAGCTCTCTGCTGTTAAGTGTTTGCTCAAGTACCAGCTGTAGGCATGGCATTGCCTGAGAACATGAGGATGACAGCTTGGAAAACTGCGAAGGCAGCATAAAAATCAGTGTGTTTTTAAAGCAGCATGTTGGAAATAGATCTGCCACATTCAGGTAAAGCAGAGCTTTGGGGGAAATTTGGACAGAAGAGATTATATGGGGCAAAAGAAGAGGAAACTGCAAAAACCTGATAGGAAGGAGGTCTGGGAGGAATAGGAAGGTATGGAGGGAAGTAAGAAGCTAAGATAAATTAGAGATAAGTTTATTTATATATATATATATATGAACAAGATAAATTAAAAGGACACAGACTTATACTGAGCTTGAAGGATCCTGGTGTTTTTTGATTCTGAAGGAAAACTGATGGTGAAGCCAAAAATGGCAGGGTGGGAGGTGGAAAGAAAAGAGGTGATTAAATTTTCAGGCAAGAAATACGTTTAGTTGGCAGCACTTTGATTTGTATGATTTTGTGCACACAGGAAGTTAGAAAGGAAGAATGAATGTTACAGTAATGAAAACGGGAATATGTGTTACAGATGAAGTAAAGGATTCTCTAAGTAAAGTTCTCTAAGGATGGAGATGAAAAGGTGAATTTTGAAGATTCTGAAGTGATTAGTGTCAAGACTTGGAGATTGTTTGGATGTAGCAAAGGGGGAAGAAATCAAATACAATTCCCAAATGTGGGCTGGGGTAATCATAAGAGGAGTGGTATTGTCAGCAGAACTAGGAAAGTTTTGTGAAGAGAGGTAAATTTGTTTTGGCCATAACCCACCAAAAAAGACAAAGAATTATAGATTTTCTTGAACAGCTTATTCATGCTTAAACAAAGAGGGTTTTTTTCATGGAATTAACAACATAAACTCCCAGCAACTGAAACAGTTTCCAGCTTATTTAAAACAACACACAGATTTGTAAAGGGCCTCACATTTTATAGCTCTGATGAATTGGCTGGTAGTTTGGGGATTTTATAGGTTTTTCAAATACAAGTGGGCTGGGAGGAAAGGGAAAATGTAATGGAAAGATTGGAAGTTGGTAAGAAAATTTAAAACAAAATGTTAGTACCCTAACTATGTAGGCTGCATGTGCAAAGTGCTCAAGCAGGGACATTAGACCAGACAGCCTATTGTCTCTTCCAACCTTACCTATTCTCTGGTTCTGTGATTAGTTACCAGTCAGTACTGCATTTGTTTGTGCATTCAGATGGCGTTTGGCCTTCCTTGTTTCATTTCTACTTACAGTGACAACGTGTCTATATTCATTCCAAGCAGCCTGACCCTGCTTCTATCTCCTGTGTATTTCCTGCCTATGCTTAAGTAATAACAGAGTTTATTTATCCAAATATCATGGCTAGAATTGCTCTTGCTGCCTTCCTGGACCAAAGTTCAGAAAAAAGCTGTTTCTCGGCCACTACTGATACATCTACATAGAGCAAAGATTTTTATAGTAACTCAAAAATTACCAGTTTTAGGCTATATAGCTGAAAGTTATGGTTCTTGCTTTCAGGATTGACAGCAAGGTTTGTTTTCTGCCAGCTGTCAGGCCTAGGGTATCCATGAGAAATCACCTCCTAACAAACCACTGTGGACAACCCAAGTGGAAGAGTCTGACAGCTGTTTGACAAGACATGCATCAATAAAGTGGCACCATCCTGACTCAGCTGACAGACAGCATTTAAACAATGGGTTGCCAATATTATCATAGCATTCACACTACTAAAAAATCAGTGAATTATGCATCCCTTCCCCTCTTCCTTTGCTGTTGTCTGCTCCCAAAGTGGGATGGTGCTGCTGATTCCAACCTGGCTGTTCCTTCTGGGGAGGTAAGAGCAGCCCCCGCTCCTGCGGAAGGTGTGAGGGCAGCCACACTTTCCTTCCATTCCTTCTGTCAGGCCCCATGCAGAGTAAAGTTCTGCAGGGACACACCTGGAACCTGGGATGGTTCAAGAACATTAAAATTTTATTAATTTTAATAATAAAATTACACACATGTAATTTTAGAAGCAGAGAACTTAGTATTGCAAAGAGATTCCTGTGCCAGTGTGATACTCACAGTCACCAGTCTGTGTGCCAGTACAGATTGAAATTTTTGAGGACTGTGGTCCCTTTTATCAGCATACAGATGAACGTACTACCTCTTTTTCTTGGTATTAAAGAGAGTCTGTAGTGTTGTTGAGTTTAAAATGTTAAAATATATTTATAAACCTAATGCTTCCTCCAGCTGGGAGCTGGAGCAATTCCTTTTACTCAAGGACAGTAATGGCTAGTCTGCGATAAGAGAAAATTATTCATGCAAAATGTCTGGAATACAGATTGCCTCCTTTATTTCTAAACTATTCGAGGAAGGACATGCACATGAGAGGTGGAAGGAAATAAAAAAAGGAAAAGTTTAAGGAAAGTCAGTCCACCTCCTGCCCCTCCCCTAAATAATTACTTCCTTGCACACTATCAAGGCCACTTCAGTCATTTATCAGCACTCCTGGCTAACCAGGGAGGTCCTGGTAAACTGGAGATCAGCAAACGTGATGCTGTTTACAAGAAAGGTTGGAGCAAGAAGGAAGATCATTTACAAGGAAGGTCATGGAGCAGATTATCCTGAGTGCCATCATGTGGCATATACAGGACAACCTGGGAATCAGGCTTAGCCAGCTTGCATGTGTGAAAGGCAGGTCCTGCTTGGTGAACTCTGTCTCCTTCCATGATAAGACGACCCACTTCATGGATGAGGGAAGAGCTGTGACTGTTGTCTACCTGGATAAATCTATGATTCTGTGATTAGGAATTTTGCTTTCCTTAGCCTTACTGTATGCTATCATCAATTTACAGTATTCATTATTATTATTGAAGAAAACTGAGCTGGAAACTCCCCATTGTTAAACAAAGCATTGCTTGCTAATCAGGTCATTATATTTCATTTAAGGAGGTCACAGTGCAATTTCCTGCAAAGTAATCTATTATCTTGGGGTGGGGAGGAAGGTTTGTTTAACTGCAGCTGCTACTGCTGTTTTGAAGTGCTAATCTGCATATTCTGTCGGTAAAGTTTGGGGTTGCCTGTTTCATATGTATGTAATGATTAGGGAGAAAGTGCTTTAGAGTGTTCTGATGAATTTCCTCATGAAACTGTGCTGTTCCATCCCTTTTGGGACACTGTACAGGATTTGTGGCAGTCAGAAGTGCAGAGAGCAAGTAAAAGTGGCAGCTGTGGAGAAGCATCAGCAACAAAGGTCTGCCCTTACCTCTTCAGCTGCAGGTTGAAAGTTATTCAGATCATGACAGCTGAACATTTATTTGCTTTGTAGCAATTACTCCCAACATAAGTTTCCTCTAGGACATAATTGGGTCACTTGCAGTGGGTTTTGCTACCTGTCTGCTATGAAGTCTTGCATGAAATGTAGAAATGGTTCAAGAACATTAAAATCTTGTGGGGAATTGTTTTCAGGCTTATACTAGGATTTGTGTACGCATGTTCACAAAGACCAGGTATAAGGCATGTACACAGACTGTGTGCTGGCAGATGGGAGGTCTGTGCCTACTGAGAAGATTGACTTCTTTCCACTTGGACAGTGACAAGAATAAAGGAACATGCTAGGGTAGCCAGAAAAACTTGAAACTAAATTACCCCATACTTGCTGCTAAAAAATGCAAAAAGCATCTCCATTCATATAACTTTTTTCCACTCAGGCATTTGACTATGGATGCATGAGGCAGCACAGCTTTACTCTTGTTAGAAATAAAGTAGCTCTAATCTCCTCACTCAAAAAGAGTGCTCTGTGGCTTCTGCTTGACTGAAGCAGTAGCTCCTGTCTTGTATCCTTCCAGTTTTGGTATTGCTTACCTATATAAAGCTTTGCTTATCACTCACAGTCATCCAATCCTTTGCAAAAAAAAAAAGTTTGCTATTTTTTTAAGGAAAATAATCACCTAAAGACATTCTATTTCAAAGCTCAAACCATCAAACTCATTGATTTCTTGCCTTGCTGCATTTTCAGGTTGACTGGTCAGATCACTTCCAAACATTGTTTTGGGTGGAATATCAGAGCTTAATATGTACTTGCAGTGTCCAGGACCAGAGCTGAATGATCCAGTCATGTCTTAACCATTACTTCTGACTCTATCGTGCTGATCTCTACCTTTTGCTGTCACACCGCAGCCTGTGCTCTGCTTTGGTTGCCTCCACTATTCGTGCTTCATGTTACTCTCCAGTTGTAGTGACTCAGCTTCCAGCATGGTTCTAGTGCACAGATGTTAATGCCAGAGAATCACTGGTATCACCTGCACAATACTGTGCCAGGGATTTTGGCATGGAGCCCATTCAGTCTGTGATTTATATTGGATCAGTGCTAGGGGTCCCAGATGCAGTCAGGTGGAGAGGGTTCATCTTTTTCTGTCCTTGAGTTAGAGAGGGACAGCTGTGAAACCACAAATAGTTTGACTTCAGCACAGTGATTGCATTTGTTGGTAAAGACTGAAGTAGATAAAGATGAAGATGAAAACCATGGGGGAGGCAGGACATTTGTCATTCTCCAGGCACAATTTATCAAGAATTACATTTAGAAGGGCTGAGCAATTGCTGCTTTGTCCAGCTCTGTCTCTTTCTCATATGTATGCATACATGTACACATATGTATTTGCACACACATACACAAACACACCCACCCCCTTAGTCTTTCATATAAATAGAATTTATGATGCTTGCTGGGCTCCTTTACCTGTGTGTGACTGCAGGTATAACGCGGTTCTGGGAGCACAGTAACATCACTGTGCCAGCAGAGATCTGTGAGCAATTGTCAGTCTCTGCTAGACAAATGTGCTCTTTGTCCTGATGAGATGCCATTTCTCATTTACATCATCCCTCTTGAAGTACTGCATCCTTCAGGCTGGGGTCCTAGGAGGGCAAAGGAAGAAGGATGGCTTCAGCAGAAGGGTTGGCTCATCTCAAGTTGGCTTCTGAATGTCCAGGTGTTATCTCAGTAGAAATGTAACCCATCATAGTATCCACATCTGCCACTATAGATCCCATTATTCACAAGGTGCCTTAAAATTTTGTGTATATTTACTATAAAACCAAGAGATACTTTAAAGAAATAGGCACGTGGTATACTTGCATGATCTATAGCGAGGAGGTAAGTGAGCATGAGCACTGATGAGCAAAGTGTAAACATGGTTTGGAAAACATGTAAATCAAAAAATAGTACATCAGATTTCAGGTGAGAAAACAAGAGGGAACAGAGATGAGAGTTTTCCCTCTAGCCAATATTGTTGCTGTGCTTGGTGAAATGGAGGAACTGTTCTGAAATACTGAAGCAGACCAGACCCAAATGCATAATTCTGTGTTCAAAGACTATGTTATGGTTTGGTTTTGATTTTTGTGACCCACCTGCACATCAGGGGTAGATCATTCTTGCATTCATAAAAGTTGCTCTTTCTCTCCCTAGTGGTGCCACAGAGAAGCAGAAGGCTGTGTTTGGGTTCACTGAGCTGGAACAGCATATTGATATAAACAGACCTGGGACCTGCTGAAAGAGAGGCTGCTTGGCATTAACACCACCTTGAGTTCAGGCAGGATGTGCATCTGTGCCTCATTGATAATGTAATAACCTTCATTACATTTTTGGCTGAGAGCACCTGTGCACAGCCCGCGATGTCAGCCCAGGGCAACCATTTTGATTGAGGTGATATTAACGGCTCTCATTAAAACTGACGACTATAGCAGTGCCCAATAGCACTGCTCTACTAAAGCGTCTGTCAGCATTTCTATTCCACAGCTCTGTTTTCAGGAGTTAATAACTTAGCCATAAAAATTTTCCTACCTCTGAGCTGGAACTTGAATACAAAATATAAGATGGGTTTCTTAAAAAAAACACAACTGTTACCAGTCTGACTTTCACTTTTGTTTTTCTGAGTCTTCTTGTGCTTTATTAGTAGTGCAATTGCATTTATCTAGCTATTTTAAGATACCCAAAAAAGGCATCTGTCTTCTTAGGCTGAAATGGGAGAGATGGAAATGCCTGAAAAGTTTTGGAAGTCCTTTGGAGGAGGCATCCTCCATTGGCCCTGGGAGGAACTGAAGCAGTCTATTACCTAACCTTTAACATTAGGCATTGTGCTAAAGTATAGCAATGTGATTAACTTATTTGTACTTGAATTTCAGCTTTTATTTTAAATTGGATTTGAATCTATAGATTCTAGAGTAGTACTACATGTCTAGAGAATAATCGTCTCAGCAATAAAGAAGGAATAATTATTTCAGATAAATATTCCTGGTTAAATTTCTGTAGGCAGACATGCTTATTCAAAATAATGGTATCATCTTAATACCAAGTTTTCATACTTTGGAGAGTGCATTTAAGTAATTTCCAAAACCTAGCATTCTGATTTTGGAATGTAAATTTTTCTACTAAGCTATTCCTAAATGATGTTTATTTTAAATATACTTGCCTCTGGGGACAGGCCCAAAAAGACACTTATATCCATTTAAACATGTAAAGCTAATGCATAAATACAGACCCTGAAAATGTCATCTTTCCCATGCTTAACTTTACTGGCAAATAACATTAATATGTTTCAAGGGATTAAATCACAACATTTAATTATACAATTCCTTACAGACACAGAAGGACCCACTTAATCAGTGGGGACCGCAAGACAGCAAATACATGTCAGCAAAAAAGAATGTGGATAAACAGCAATTATGAAACAGATCTGACAAGTCAAAAATCCAGCTGAGCTCTAGAAGTTTATATTTTGGCACCTGGCTCTTTGCCAGCACCAGTGTTTCATACTTGACACCTTACATGGACAGTGTATGCTTCTGAGAATATTCTTACACAATTATGTGCATCTTGGTGAGCCAATGTCCCCCTTAGGGAAAGGAGGGGGTGGGAGAAAGAGGAGAGAACAAATAATGGGAACATTAATGATGCCTCTTATTAGTCATATATTATATAATCACATAATAATTTAAGTTGAAAGGGGTTTATGGAAACCATTTAGTCCCAACTGCATACTTGAAGCAGGGCTAATTTCAAAGATGGATCAAGCCCTGTCCACTTTTGACTGTCTTCAGGGATGCTAATTCTGCTCATTCTCTGGGCTCCCCTTTCTGTGCTGAGCTACTTTTGCTGTGAAGAATTTTGTTGTTCTGTCTGATCAGAGTTTCTCTTGTTACAATTTGTGTCTGCTGGCTCTTGTCCCATTGTCATTCATTTCTGACTAAAGTTTGGCTCTGTCTTCTCTACATTCCTGCTTTAGGTAGGTGAAGACAGGTTATGTCGCCTTTCTCCTTCTTTTGTCCAGGGCAAGCAGACATGGCAGCGTTTGGCTTGGGCCCAGCCTCTGCTGTATTTCTCACTGCTTTATGAATATTTCTCTTGTGATGTGTGGCCAAACTGGCCACAGTGTAATTTCAGGTTCTAGAGAAAAGAGAAAAAACTTTTCCCTAGACCTGCTGGGTATTATCTTGCTCATGCAAGCTGGTAAAAGCTAATGTCCAGCACTGCAAGGATGCACTGCTGGCCCACGTTCCGCTTATTCAAAAGGAGATCACAGTGCTTTTCTGCAAGGCTTCATGGTTGAGCAGGTCTCAACCTGTGTCAGTGCCACCTTCGGTATCTCAGTGTACTGGTGAGTGATATTGTAGGGGATGTGTTTGTTTGTGTGTTTGTGTGTTTGTTTGTTTTAAAAGCACACAACAAAACCACTCTGAGGTTTCCATGTAATTTTCTTTGAAAATCATTGGAGATGAGAGGACAGAAGGAAATTAGTTCCATCAGTCTATGGCATTAAGGCTGTCAATGAAAGACGGTCACTTCATCAGTCATATTAATTCCAGAATTGCTTAACATACATTTATAAAGTTTCATCATCCAGAAAATTTGGTTTGTATACAGGTGGGTAAAACAGGCTAGGCATCCTTTCCATGAATGTTACCTAAAGCACTGCACAAGGATACGCTAATTTAGTATCCCTCCAAATTCATCACCAAGGTTGAGGGATAAATGTTATAACCACTGTAGAGGGAATAGGAAAACTGAGATGCAATGGTTCCACTTTTACCAGAAGTCTATGCAGTAAGTCATTAAGGAAAACAATCCTCCTAAGTGTTGTAGCAATCTGTCACCTAAGCTGTAGATTATGTGTATTTTAAATCTAGTATCTTTAAGCTTTTAGTAAAAATCATTTGAGGATGGTTTGAGGAATGCATGAGTGTTCTGCATATTTAAGTTATGAGTTAATAACCATAAGTGTTAACCATAAGAACCAAGTGGTTCTTCTTTTTGCCTTAAAAAATTAAATACTTAGGAGAGGATAAATAAACTACTAATCAACAGAAAATAAAAAAAAAATCTTTTCCATTTTCACAAATGAAAGTAGGATTTATGTCTTAATGTTAGAATGACTACAGTCTACAGGAAAAAACACTCATATTGAAAAAGAATCAAACACCGTTAAAATGGGCAGTAAATTTAAAGTTAAAAGACTGAGACAAAAAAGCTGTGATTTGAGGAATGTGGTTCTCAGAATGCAAAGACAGATTCTTATATCTTCACTTTCTAGAGAAGTAAATCTAAATAATGCCTTCATGATCAGTCCTTCCCAGAGCAAAGAGATGGTGCTCAGTGTATTGGGTGGTTTAGATTAATTGACATGGAGTCTCCCAGGCAAACCAGAGAGATGAGAAAGCAGACCAGTTGCTTGGCACTCCTCTGTAGCTGAATACAGCCAACAAGCTGTTGGTGATGGCAGCAGATGTTCCTGCCTCTGCCTTACTCCAAGGCTTGCCGTATGGACTTAGTTCATGGTCCAGTCCTCCCAGCTGCAAATTCCAGTGCAGGCAAAAGCCCATCAGAGTAGAAAAACTGAATGCTGAGGCATCAAGACCTAGAGGTGGTTGGTGTTTTCAGACAGGTAACAGTAGATCCTGTTTTCAGATAGGATAACAGTAATCTGCAGTGTAGAAATGAGGCTATCAGAACAGCTTTTCCTTCCAGACTTTGTCCAGGCATGGTTCTTTTTGGTTTCAGTACACAAACACTGAGGTTTTCATGGCTGAACCCTATTAAAACTTGCACTTCACAAAGTCTTCTTCAAAGTTTCTTTTCATGTAGGCCATGAGTGTTCAGGGACAAGGTTCCTCAAGGCCATGATCCAGCCCTATAGAAAAAATGCTGGCATGGGTTTGTACAACCAAATAATAATAAAGGAAGATTTTTTTATGTGTACTTCTTTTCTTTTATCCAGAGAAATCCTGGTTTTGTTAATAAAGGGCTTCACAAACAACAAATTAAGGGCAGCACTGTTGCAGGGGAAATTATCTCAAGAGGGAGATAAACTCCATCATGTGCATCAGGGAGTAGGATACAAGAGCAAGCTCCTCTCTGGAAGCTCTGCATCCCTCTCAAGGCTCTGAAAGGTGAGCATGTGTCGAAGCCATATGGAGAGCACATGTGGAGCCTGCTCTTGCCTGCCCTGGGGAGCAAGCAAGGCTGTGCTGGCCAGAGCAGGGCTCCACCCAGGAGATATGACTCAGGCTGCGGGACTGAGCACAGGCTCCATGGGAATGGTGATCAAAAATTGCAGGCTTAAGTAAAGAGATCATAATTCCTTTTAAACTTGGGGAATTTGTGGGGGGTTTGGGTGGGTTTTTTTAGAAAAATAACTGGATGGCATAGTGGTTGTGATACAGGTAGTTTTTTTCAGTTGATCCTGTAACCTTGCTATAGTAATATATTTATTGTTTAATATTTATGTATGGAAAGTCAAGTGGCTGGTTTTAAAATGCAGGGGTTTTACATATTAGAGGAAGAGACATGGACCCATCTTCAGTTTTATATTCCTTTTTGTGTAACCTTTTTCAGTGTATACAAGTTCTTAATGTATTTGTCTATATTACTTTTAAAAAATCAGGAAATATAATGCAAAATTTCATAAATTCTGATCATTTTCCCCAAGACCTTTTTTTTCTTGCACATACTGTACCATGAGGCTAACTTATCCTATAGAGAAGAAAGGCCGAAAGTTGACAAGGGTGTTCCTTTAGAAATATGACAGTATTTCTATATCCATCACTGCAAGGACATCTTTAAATATATCATCTTTTATAAATGGGAATTTTGGAGTCCCATTTGGGAGTTTTGGCTTTTATAGAATCTAGAGAGAAACCTAACTGAACAGTATTCCAGAGCCTTTGGAGATCCATTCCTAATTTTCAAAACTGAAAGTATTTAACTCCATTTTAAAAATAGGACCTGGGTTGCAAGACCAATGTTGCCTCTGGAATGTCTTGCCTTTCAAGTACACTACACCAGAGTCAAAGGACCGGATTAGAATATGTTTTAAATGTGCAATGTGTCTGGCACCTAATGTCAGTGTGTAACTTCTGTTTATTTTTTTAAGAGGATGCATTGCAAACCCCATCTTTTTTCTTTAATATTGGTTAGTTATATAAACTTTCATTTTCCACATGCTTAATGACAGTTTGACAGAGTTTTAAGTAAGCCTTCCATGGGAATCAATTCCTCTGTTCTGTGCACTGTGCTATGAGTAATTTGATTATCCCTATGGCTGAAAAAAAAATCTCCAAATCTGCATCTGTCCTGAATTGAAAACAGATCTGCATTAAAGAGCATTACCTCAGTATCACTGATACACTAGAAATGAGTCAGCTGGGAAGTACATTTTCAAATAAAATACGATGAAATTACAAGCAATTAACTTCTTCCTTTGAGTAACAGAGTAAAACAAAATACATGTTTTTTTCTCTAAAAATACCTCATGCTATTAGTTAGGGAGTAAGATAGGAATAGAGTGCTTAAGGAGTGGACTGTATGGGTAACAAAGAAATATGTGCTGCAGAGCATCAGGTACTGTTTCAGCCTCACCCGTGAAGGCAGTGAGTGTTCAGCCAGTGAAATGGTCATCACTGCTTCCTCCTCCAGCTAAAAACATGGCCTGACAGATCTAGTCATGCTGGTGCCTTGATAACATCGTATCAGTGTCTAAAATGTATTTTAGATTTGCTCTCACTGTGCAAGAGACTACAACTCTGTAGGGCCAAAGTATGTATAATTCATATAATACAATTCTTAGGATTGAGCTTATTTGGGTACAAACCAAAAAGTTACTTTTGTCATGAGCATTTTTAGTTCTCTTGAGGAACAAGATCACAGTAGTTAGGAATTCTTGATAACCTCCAAAATGTATTTAAAAATCCTTTAGAAAGATAGATTTTCCAAAGCCCTTTCTTATTTTAAACATTGTGTGATTAACCTTTTTTCATGAAAGGAAGCCTCATTTTAGCAAATTAAAATGCAATATGTCAGTATCTCAAAATTTACAATCTTTATGAGGCATACTATAATCATTATCCAATTAGGATGTATTTAAGGACCAGCTTATTCCAGAGGTGACAGAACAAAGCACAGAGAATTCTGCTATATCAAGTCATTCACTTTGAATCTGCCCTTGACTGTTTTACCTCCCTTAAAAAATGTCAGAGTAAAGTTACACCACTTTGCTATTTTAGTCCATTGTTTTGGCATTTTCATGTGAAATGAAGTTCTCTTCTTGGCATCTGGGACAACAGTGACAGAAATTATAATTGAATCATCTAGATATATGTTGAGTTCAAAAAGTGGTTAGCACAGATGGGACAGGCACTTTGTTGATTGCTTTTGGACGGCCTGTCTGGGATGGGACAGCCACTTTGTTGATTGCTTTTGGACGGCCTGTCTGGGACAGGACAAGACCGTGGGAGATAATAAGCCTAATTTTTAAGGAAATGAGGCTGTGACTTTCTGCAGGAGGTATGAGTTACATCCAGTGACTAAAACCACATGAAGGATAGGGAGTCAAATAGCTGACAAAAGTGGAAAAAAGGATTTGTGTTGATTAATAGAGAAATAATGAAAGCTAAAAAGATTTTGGAATTCTGGAACAATAGCCACTGGGAGATTTTCATCCTTTCTTTAGAGCTGTTGGAAAAGTGGGAGAAAAATCTGATCTACTCAGCTACCACTTTATTTTTCCAAAGTCCATTGATCATAAATATTGTGATGGTGTTAAGAAAATTTGTTATATGAGATTCTCATTACTGAAGTAATGATGCATTAGCCAGGAGGTGATGTGTTCTTTAGATCATCCAAAATTTTGTTTTGTTTTGAGAACCTGCCAGCATCTCTTAAATTATGTCAGATTTTTGTGTATGCCAGACATTACTGCAGAGTACCACGGGACTGTCTCTGCCTTAGAATCAGCCAGATTTTTTATCTGGGTTTCTTTGGTGGCTTACTTGGCTTCACCTAACACTGCAATATCAAAACTGCTGATTGATAAAATTAATAGATTACCAGTATCTCAAACCATTTGAGCAATGGGCTGTCAAGGGTCAGTTAAGGAAGTAGATTGATAGATAACTCATTCATCTCTGAAAATCCAGATCTTGTCCTTCAATTCATTTGTCATCAAAGACACATTCCTTGGTTTTGACTCACTGGCCATGCTGCTGCTAGTCTTGTGGTGGCAGAGGAGCACAAAGGCCAGAGAGACAGCGCTGTCCTGGGGGTGAGATTGGGATGTTCCCTTTGTGCTCAGATATGTCTTTCTGCATAACTTACATAAAAAGAAGAAAACTCCTGCTTGAATGTTTTACCAGTGCACAAGCTGGTTTTTTTAAGATGATGTACTACACTGTTATCATTAATTTAGGCTTATGTGTATGCTGTTACAGAAGAAACATGGTAACATTTGTAAGAAAAGAAATAACCTCTCTGCATTTACTTCGTTTTCTCTGTACAGTTATCTTGATTGTGAGTGTTTGCAAGGCTACCTGGTATTCACTGATTTTGAGTTAAATTTGAGTTTTCAAAATCCCACAAATTAGTCCTGACCTTGCATGCTTTGCAGATTATTATCAGGCATTAGTCACCACTATTCTATAATCAGAGAGCAGGAGAAATAGTCAGCAGGAAAATAACCAGAAGTGGCAGTAATGTTTTACTAAATTTTTTAGGTACAAGTTACTAAGATAAAAATATGTTTCCCTTAATAGACCAAAGGAAGGTGTCATACAGATTAGGTTAGAAACACAGATCTATGCAGGGATGTGGCTGTTGTGCCATCACACCAATTAGTGTTACTGGATATGTGTTAGATCAGGGAAGATCCTTACCTTCTCCCTGAGAAATCTTCATTTGTCATCTGTTAGATTAGAAAATGAAGCTTTTTTGTTGAAAACTACATCAAGTTCACATAAATTTAGTGGTAGTGATTTGGCTGCACCTGCCCTGCCCAGGATGCAGTGCTGAGTGGCCTGATAAATCTGCCATGATAAATCCACCAGCTAATTGGCTCAGAAGGTTGCACCATATACTCAAGTGACTCTTATTTCCTCATCTAACAAAACTAGAGCCCAGACTTGCAGGATATAGCATTTAACAATTCATTCAATTGTAATAAGATAAATAGTTGAATTGAGAAGACCCACAATTTTATTCTTAAATATATAAATAGTTGTCTTGTTGGTCTGACACCACAGCACTTTCCAGCATCTTCTCAGAACAAGACATCAGTTTATTATTCACCAAAACAAAGTAACATAAGCCATGGGTGTCTACACTACACTTGGAACCATTTCAGGACATCCAGCTATAAGACCACAGGTTTTTTCCACCATTGTGGGCCTTTTATTTCTTATTTAATTGATTGGCTGGTTGAAGGAATTTTTGTTTCATGTGTGTTGAACCACCATTAGAATGGATGAAGAATTATGTTTAATTCTGTTTGTAACCATCCCCAGAGATGAGGATCTTTCCACATTGCCATTACTAACAACATGCATTCTTTCAACTTTTCAAAAAGCTGATACTCAATAAAGAGTAGCTTTCTAGTTTTGACTGGCAAATGTAGCAGAGAAGAACAGTAATAAACCTGATCATGACTCTTTGTTGACCACAGCACCAAAATTTTCTATATCACATGTATCAATGCATACCCATGTCTTGTATAGTGCTTTCGTTATCAAAGCTTTTTTCAGAAGACAAAAATAAAATCCTCATTTTCAATGGGGAAAATTTATTTTATTCCCAAATATAGTCTGCTTATTTTTTCATACATTAATTTCAGGAATAAGCATTTATTTTATTTATAATTTTTGAAGAATTCCTGTCATCTGAGCATTCTAAAGGGAAAGAGGTGATGTGCATTTTTTAGTTCTCTATATGTTTTTATTAGTTAGCTGCAATGCCAAATGATTTGAAAGCAGGTTAGTACCTTAAAGGCAGCTATCAGAAAGGCTGTCTTCATTTATTCAGTTATAGACCACATGACATAAAGGACAAATAAGTGTCAAGAACTCAGGTGGGAATTATACACTCTGTTGCATTCTGCAATATTTCAAGAGTCTTGTAATTTCAATCTTTGTTTTCTTGGCAATATACCAAGTTTTAAAAATTCAGTATATATGTACATTTGCTGTGCATGTAGAAGCTGTTACATTTATTCTCTCTATTACCATTATTGTGAGCATCATTGCAATTACTGCTTAGAGAAACCCAAAATTTCTCTGGTCTGCAAGAGATATAATCTTTTTCAGGCTGTCAAACCCAAAGAGAATTTAAATTTGAGAGCTTTCAAAGAAATTACTGGTGACATTTTAAAGTTTATGACAGAAAGACTGATAATAAAGTTCTGTCTAAAGCGAAGGCACCAAAATGAAGTACTGTGTTTGCCTTTTCACAGGCCGTTCAATGTCAGCCTCCTCTCAGGAGGATCCACTGCAGTGTTAATAACATCAAGATTGCTTCGGGTAATTCTCTGGCTTCCTTAGGGTAAATTTCAACCTGAACTAGGCTGTTTGAAAAAGTGCAATTTACCTAAGAGTCTACTCTTCTTTTTCCTAATCTGACCTGAATTCTCACCCCTTTGTCACTCACCTTAATTATATTAGACACCTGATAACAGTTAACATCGTTAGCGAATAAGAAACAACAAAATCTTTACATGCATTAGCGGTCTTTGCAGTGCATGTTTGCTTTAGGTTTCTCTTGAAGTGTGGATCAAAGCATTTCCTGGTCCTTACAGTTCATCGACTGTACTTTCTTATTAGGCCTCCAAACACAGGAAGTTTACAGCTCAGGCTGCGCTTTGATTCAAGTATAAGATATGTAAGTACAAGGAAGGTATTTGTGCACTCTCAAGCCAGTAATTATTCCACAGAGTAATTTGCGTCTTGACTGATGTGTCTCTGAGTCTTACTTAAAGAAAAATACAGCTTTTCCCTTTCGACTGGAATGCATCATTATTTACTATTCTTTGCATGTCAAAGTTCATCTGGTAAGTTAATCTTATAAAGGTATTCTGCAAAGAATACAGGGGAAAAAAGGTTTTCTTTTTGGAATGGCTGATACTTCTGTTTATTCTTTGGGGACTGGAAATTACATCCCTAAGGGGGGAAAAAAAAAAATTCTCCTTGGAACAGTTGTTCCTTTCTGTTGTGCAAAAACACAGTGGACTAACCTGGCTACTGCAGTAGTTGCCTAAGCCAGAAGTTCTGTCAGTCATGTAAGGTTTTGCAAGCACTCAGAGCAAACCTCACTGGAGAAGCAGTGCCCCACACTGTCAGGAAAATATTGCTGAATTCCATTATATGAAAAGTTAAGTGTTCTTCATGCATGAAGACCTCTTTGCAAATGTTTTCCATTATCTAAACTGTTGGCCCAGATCCACTGGCAAGAGCAATAGTGGGAGTGTATAACAAGTGGTGAATATGGTTGTCTCTTTTTGGTTTATTACATTTCTCATGGTATTTGATATTTTTACTAATCCCTAGTTGCTGAATATAGTGACTATATGGGAAAGAACTTTCATTTAAATAAAATAAACGAAAAGTTGCATCAGTGGTAAAATTCAGCCATTGCTGTTGCAAAGAAACATCTGAAAACATATACTCTGGAGGTGGAAAACTCCAAACAAAAAAAGAACTCTGAAATCTGCTGTTTATACAGTAGTTTAAGCTACTGTAGGACACTGGGAAGTGCAAGCTACAATATTTGAGAGTGGGATGTCCAAAATTTAGGGCAAATGCATTTGCAATTGCAGACCACCCATTCCTTGCTAGTTTCAGAAAGTAGCACATAAACCAGTAACTGCCAATTCACCACATCTACGCAAACCTTTGCCAAGTGAGATGCGAACAGATGAAGTCACTGGGGAACCAGGCACTTGCAGATAACACCAGATGTGTGTTAAAAGGGATATGCAGCATTCTGCTGCTCTTTTAAAACAGCTTGGAAAATCAGAAGGCAGTGGTGTTTACAAAAATGAAAAAAAAATATCAAAGTTTAAATACTAAGCCAGTAAGATTTAATTGAGAGGATGACAAAGTTCAGGTCATATCTGATTGCTAGGACCAAAACAAGACCAAAAAATAAATATTAGAATGCAGGTTCAATGCAGTGAGTGGTGTGGGTGAGGCATTTTTAAAAATCCAGCTGAATACTTCAAGAAACCGTGTTGATGTGAACCGGTGCAGGAATGACGGGCCAGCAGCAGGGAGCCAGAGTCCCCAGGGCAGCGCTATTCGGCTGTCCCAGTTCTGAGCCCGTGCTCCAGGGGGCCCTGCGCAGCCAAAAGTGATGCTCCCTTCACTCACCATCTGCAAGCCAGGGGGTTGTGCTGCTGCAAGGGTTGTGAAACGCCCACATTAAATAAAGTATCTCAGGGGCAGCCTCATTGCCCAGGTCCTGCATACTTCTAAGAGTCACTGTGTGCTTTTTACAAACCACAGATTGTTGTAGGAGTGATGGTTTATTTAGAGAGAAGTATTTTGTTTTCAAATAAGAAGACAGACAACATGAAGAGCAATGAATTTTCTGTATGTTGTGCTTGCGTGTTTGTGATTGTTTCTGGATTTTTATAAAAAATAAGTTAAAAGTGGTCCAGCAGGGACTTGTAGTGCTTGTTAATTGCTTTCTGTTTGTGAACTGAGGTAGAAGTAAAACAGGTTTTTAGTTACAGGTTTTACATGGTCTTGCTGCTTCACAGGTTTAAAACAACTGTAAGTGCACATATTGGAGGATTCCTGATCTTTGCCACATTGGGGTCTGTATCTCTGCTGCCCTCCTCTTCCCATAGTCTCTCAGGTCCTACCTGCAAAACTGGTGCACATTGCAAAGGGTGAGAACAGCTGACTCAGTTAGCTGTAAAATGTTTGGACTGTCCAACACCTTTTGTTTCCTTGAAATAAAAGTGTGTTTCCATATCCCTGAATGGAAAATCAGACTTCCACCTTTTCTTTTTGCTGCTTGGGTTTCAGCTGTATTTGGTCATGTTGCTTCTAATGCTGTACAAGTTCCTGCCACTGACATGGGAACCCTTCTTCAGGGAGATACTGGGAAGTTTTAACCAGCAGTATTCCCTGTGGCAGAAGAGACCTGAAATTACACTTCTCAGAGCTTGGCTAACCTCAGGAGCCACAGACTTACTCCTAATAAGCTTTAGTTATTTCAAAAAGTGGTGATTTGCAAGTTGAAGTTTTGGAGTTGAAAGATTTTTTTTTTTCTTTTGTAGTCAGCCTCTAGTTTTTCTGTACACAAGTAGACACAAGACAGTTTTCTGAAATAAGGGGACGGAACACAATGAATCAGGCTTGCCTGTTAGGTGTAGTTGTTTTTGTGTACTCAGATCAATAGAAACTGTGACAGGTCACAGAGTAAGACTTAACTTCTTTGGCTACCTGCAGATTTCTATAAAATGCTTACCTAGTTTTGTCTCATTGATGGCTGGAGTCCAGAAGATATAAAACTGTTTAGTCTTAACAACCATGATCATTCTTGCTTCAAAGACCTTCAAAAATATCTGTGTAGCAGACGTGGGACGCCACTTTAAGATGCAGTTAGAGACTGCCATGGTCATAATCATGGCCTGTTTCCACAGGGCACTATTACGAAGCTTATAAAAAAATGTGCCCAGCTTAATTTAGCTTTACAAGGCTTTATCTTCATTCTAGCAGAACTGCATGAGCCTGTTTCCCCACACACCGCCATGAGAAGGAGAGAAAGTTTGAAAAGGGGGGCCAAGCTGTTAGTAATGAATACCTGAACTGTGCCCATAAATGCCACTTCCCAGGGACATAGGAGAGGGCTTTGGCTGTGGCTCCACATCAAGGAGCAGCACTGTTTAAATAACACCTCCCATACAGCAGCCTTATTTCTTTGCTCTTGCCCACCCCAGGCTATGCCAACAGAAGTGTTCATGTGGCTTCCTGATGTACCTGATCACACAAGTGATCAGGATGGAAAAAAAAAATTGTCAGGTTCCTTTTCTCCCCACCCAGATCAGCTCCTTGAAACATTTTACCACACAGCTGTGTAAATAGTTGGCTTTGGCAGAGCACAGGGAGGGAAGTGGGGACATTGGCACCTATGTCCAAAGAAGGAGAGCCAGGACTGTTTAAACTATCCTTGCAATCAGAAAAATGCTCCAAGAATCACAGTCCCAGCTGCATGAAGTCCAAAAGCACAGGTCTAGATTGCCAGGTGCTTTCAGTGCATATGAAGAACCTGTACAAAACTGGGAGGCCACTGCATACAAATATGAGACTAGCTCTGTTCTGTTACTTTTGTGAGGGCTGTTCTTGGTGCTATGGACCATGCTGGTTGTTCAACATTATGCTGTTGTATACCATCCAGAAGTAGCTTCGTGCCTCTGAACAAACAGCTTCCAGAGGTAAATTAAAGTGACCTTTGTGACCACTTTGAGTGGTGCAAGCACTGAGGTCCCACAAACCTCCATCCTACTAACCATGCCATTAAGATCAGGTCTTACAACACCAGATCCAGATCAACTGGCAACATAGATGTTCCCTGTATCAGACTTGGGTGCATGGTTACTCAATTAGCCTGCAAAATAACCTGCAAACCAGCATGTATTTCAGGCTTCTGTTTATGCTGGATTCAGAGGACAGACTGTTCTTAGTCAGGAGTAATGCCTGCCAGAACAAAAAAATGCATCCTTCAGAAATACTTCAAAACAAATTATAACCAGAAATATAAGTTTGGGCAGATTTGGTGGTTTATGCCAAATAACTAGGTTTTATTTTATTTAGTACTATGTGCCCTAGAATCAGAGTTAGCACATTTTATGATAACAACCCGATATTCTGTACATTTATAATAGAAATGAAAAAAAAACCAAAAAACCAGCTAAAAAACCCCAGCTATATTCCGTTGGTTGAAATACAGCTAACAAACTCTAAAACACCAGGAGCTCATGAAGTCTAGCATGTTTTCTCTATTTTTGATGCCTTAGACTTATAAAATGCACTGAGACAGCTAATGAAAAGTACTAAGAGCCTCTTGTTTTGTTTTCATGGTGGTCTTCTACAGAGGGGGAGACTGTTAATGTTGGTAGCTACAGCAATGGAGAGCAGCATCCCTATATATTACTGAGTCGGTGGGTGTATATTTTTTAGGTACCCAAGAAAAAGCTTTTTACACTATGAGTTAAGGTCTTTGTGATTTGAAGGTTTTGAAGATGTCTCTGGAGGTGGCTGTACCGCAGTCTGTGTGGACACATTACTGAATACCTGCCAGGTGTCTGCATCCAGCTGAGCAGAGTATTTTGCAGAATCCTTCTGGAAGGAAAACTGGTCACAGAGGTCTGTTTGAAAACTTGGTATGATGGCAGAAAGGAACAAACCAAATTTTTATGGAGTCCCATCCTACAGGTCACAGAAAGCAATTTGCAAACATTGAAGAAATGTCAGGGAAAAGAGGTAACATGGTCCATCCAGCTCCAAAAGCATCTGTGAAAAATTACATAGCCCAGATGGCTGAAATTATTTTCACATTCATTGCACATGTAGTCTGGTTTTAGCTATCTCCAGTGCAGTCATTCTGCTGATCTATGGAAGTTATTCCCCCCTCAGTGCATGAGCATGTTTCCCATTCACATAAATAAGAGTTATGTCTTTGTATCCAGGGAGAGGGGATTTTATTTGTCTAGTGCTGAAACTTCTCACAGGACTGTTTTCCTCCCACATTCTCAGTTGTGTTCAGCTCTCCTGACCTGTGCTTTCTTTGTTTTGATCTGTTTGAACTTTCATATTTTAGGTAATAAATGTTAGTAAGCTATGGAAAAGGTGACAGGCTAGAAATGGGATCCTTACTAGGTTAAACCACCTCAACCTAAAATATGAGAAGTGGCTAAAAAGAGAAAAAATTTTGGAAAGTTTTGCAGCATAGAAGTAATTTGATTTTATGTGATGATATCACCACATTTTCCTCTCTCCTTTCCCCTGGTACCTATCAATGAGAACCCTGTTTTGCTGTATGTGGGAAAGTTTGCTCTTATTTCCAGGGCTGCTGTCAATTGCTTTTAAAGTATCTGTCATAAGGTACTATTCAAGCAGAGCCAGGGATGACTATAGCTATCACTGCTAAAAAGTTCTCAGCCATGGAACATGGGTTTCTTTAGTATGAATTTAGGTGGTTTAATTAATGGAGTGCAATACTGATGACCAGGGTTCCTCAGCCCAAACAGGCACTGGTGCTGCACTAGCAATCACAGGGTCTCATTTTGACACCTCCCGTTTATTTTCCAAGACTGTTGCTGGGAGGGTGGAGCTAAGGTTTACTCAACATAAGGTTTGATGTACCAGTGTTTTCTGAAGCAAAAGTCTGTCAAGTTGGAATAGCCAATGTTTGCCATTTGCCGTTCTTCCCCTGTTTAGTTCACTTGATTATAGGCATGCTGTGATGAGGTTAGGTGTACTCTTCTCCTTGTCAGTTTCTAGAAGTGTCGCTCATCTGTCTGCTTCTTGTTGCCTCATTTTTTTGTGGGGGATGAGGGGAGAGATGGGAGAAGAGGAAGAAAGCAGCAACAAAATCTTAATTATTTTTATTTTTTATTGTTATTATTTTTTATTTTAAAAATCTTTTTATTCCTCTATTACTGTTAGAGGCCAGCCCTTCCAGCTGCTCCAACCGGTCTCCTGTGTGACAGAAGCTGTATAACTTTCTAATTATATTTCTCTTTACCTTTTCTGCCTCTTGTCTTTGCAGGCAAGCTTTCCTGACATGCTCACTGTCTGCTTAATCAAACAAATTCACTCGCAGCCACCTTGGGAAACAATTGTATAACTGAAGAGACCAGGGAGAAGGCAGGGGATGTTTCAGCAGCATACAGTCAGTAGCAATGTGGGATGAATGAGCTCCTGGCTAGCACTGTTAGCATCCCCTCAGCTGGCTCCTGTATAAATCGGGGTCAGCTAAAGCCACTGGGGAGGGGGGGTTGTACTTGTACTTTGTGCGAGTGCTCTATAGGGTCCTTGGTCACTGTCGCTCTAGAATAACTTGGCATCGGCGTATGGATAGATCCTGCTCATTTGCATCCTCTGTACTGATGAAAAGCAGTTTCCCCTCAACTCCTTGTGGCGCTGGACAAGCGTCCTGTTTGCCCGGCCGCTCCCCGGGTTATCAGGGGCTGCAGAAGCAGCAGATTAGGGCCATTCACACCGGCAGTTTCCTTAGTGCCTTAGCAAGACTGATAACCCCTGGCGGCGCGGCAGTGACGCCAGCAGGCAGCAATCTCGTCCCCAGGGACAGCTGCCCGCCCTGCATGTGCCTGCACCACCCCGCAGGTGTGGCTCCTGCAAACCTTGGCTCTCCCTCTGGTTTTTGGCGCCTGCAGTAGTCTCCCAGACCGCTCATCACGGCTTGTCCGGCTCCAGCCATTCTCCCTGGGGAGTCTCTTCCGGGCAGGATCTCGGGGAAGCGTTGCTCAATAGCAGCCTCATCCTTCACAGGTGCCTTTGTGGCGCTGCCAAGGGGTATGTGCTGAGCCAGCCTGGCTGTGGCACGGCACGGCCCGCACCCCTATTTCCTCCCTGCTGCCTGGCAGCCTGTGGGGAAAGGTGTTGGCTTCGGAAAACAGGACGGGCTAGGTGAGCAAACAAGAAGAGTCATGAGAGCAGCTAGGTTTAACTCCTGAGCACTTCAGCGGTGCCAGTCAGAAGGCAGGGCCCAGCCCGAGGAGCCCGGACGGGTGGCAGGGAAGCGTGCAGCTCCACAGCCTCAGCCGCAGCCGCGCCGGGAAAGCGCCGGGATGGCCCCGGGGCTGCGCCTCGCTTTCCGCAAAGCTCCTTCCCACAAAGGCGGCTCTGCGTGCGGGCATGCCCTTCATCTACTGTCCTCACCTTCGGGAAGTTGCGAAAGCAAAGTTTGAGGATTTTTGCACGTGGCTGTGAATGTATATTAGCTTGCTTGGCCCAGGATATAGTGAGCCACTGAGAAGGAGTGTTTACTGAAGTGTACCCTGGCATCCTTATCCTTCCTTTGCAGCTGCTATTTACCAGACAGCATTTGTGGTGAATGTAGCTGGCAGGAAACATCGTCTGGAATGAACTGGATGAGTTAAAGAATTTTTCACACTAACATTGTTGCAGGCATTTGAAAATACTTCACATGAGGGCATATTTTTGTAACACTGAATTAAATTAACATTGCATGAAGCTGGCTCAACTAAGTCGAATTTAACCATCAAAATGTTTGGTGTTTTTGTTTTGGGTCCCTGCCTTGTTTACAGCTCCTCTGTGTTAGACTCTGTTGCAGAGGGATCATCTCCATCCACTGTTGTATCACAAATGTGGCAGCAGCACAGCTGAATCATCAGCGCTGGGTGAGGGGTGTGCTTTGGGGGGTGGAGGGTGAGATTTAGACTTTCTCTTAGCAATTTAAGAAACTGATTATGAAAATGCACATATTCCTGTTTCAGTCAAAATGGCCTGCTATGACATTATTTCTTTAAAAAACTTAAATTGCTTAACTAGGAATTCTTCTTTAGAAATTGCTAGAATTAAGTAGCAGGATTGCTATTATTCTGTAGGCTGTTCTGAGATTCAGAAACTACTTTCTCCATTCCGGGCTTAAACTTGACAGTCAGATATAATTATTTTTCTTGTAGTTTGGTAACCCACAACTGGAACTTTTTTCTTTATTTAACTATCATTCCAGAAACTGAGAAAACTGCTTAAAAATAGATATAAAAAGAGATCAGATCCCACAAAACCAGACAGCCATTAATATGCATGTCACCCCACCATGCTGAGTCTTTCTTTGTATGTTGTGCAATCTACTCCTTCCTTTACCCATTGCCTTTGTTTTCTTACTTTATTCCTTGTTTAGATTTCATGTAGTACTGTTTATTCTCTTTTTTTTTTCCTTGAGAAAGTTTCTAGCAGACTGTGGCTGGTATAGCTGTATGGGAGCAGACTATTTTGGTCAAGTTATTTATTTGAACTGAGACTCTCTAAAACCCCCTCCTTGTCATCAATCTAATAGAGATGTTCCGACAGTGTATTAGTCATTACTGAGCTGACATGAAGCAGAGTGTAGTTCTGGAGACGCCCTTCCAGTGAAAGACACTGAGCTTTAAACCCTCTTCACAGATGTGCAGAGCTGTACAAGCCGTGCCTTACTCCCTTGCATGCTTAATAGGCTTTTTGCCTATAAATCCCCAAGTGCCATGGAGATACTGGATCTTAGTAGTAGGGCTGGATTTAATGGGAAGCCTGGATGTCTCCAATTTATCTCACAGCTCCCACCCTCAGTGTTGCTTATGGGGGTGGGTGGGGTGCACTGCTGCTGCCGCCTTGGTAAAAGAAGCAGAGGGAAAAGATCTCCCTGCCCAGCACCCAGAAACAGGCTCAGAGCTGGGGCTTTGTCTCTAGAACTCTGACAGCAGCATGGCCATGCAACAGATGAAGTAAACAAACCAACAATACAGGCATTTTTGTACAGAATAGGTCTATTATTCTTCCTGACAGCATGACTCGGAATTTGAGTTGTCATTCTTTGTATTGTTCCTTATTTAAAAAGAAAGAGAAAGCAGAAAAGAAATAATACAAATGAGACAGCCTGGGGCTTGTGCTTGCCTATAGGATATTCCAAAGGTTCTGTTAGTGCTACAAATTGGAACCATTTTGTAACTGGGTCCCTGAACCCAGCTGTATTCTTAAAGCAGTTGGGCCTTTAAGTCTGACATGCTGGTGTGATTGATTCACCCAGGACTGTTATGCAGATCAATAACCAGGAATCCATGACCAGTTACTTGCCAAGACCAATTCATTGATCACTCGGTGTACAGAGTTTTCCTTAGCTGGTCGATGTGGCTCGCAGTCATACAGAGTAGCATCTGTGTACTAATGCCCTTTCCTTTTCAGCCCTAGGTGCGGTTTAGGCGGGAGGCCCTTGGGTGGGCTGCAGCAGGGATGCACACTGCTGCTCCTGGGCACTCTGAGCAGGGAGCCCTCTCTGTGGCAGGCTGCCAGGCTGGATTCTGCCCTGACTTTCCCTGTAAACAGTGGCTTCTGGTGGGAGCCCATGGCCAGAAGGCTGCTGGAAAGCTGTATGAAGCTGTCAGGGATTTCAGACAGCAGTTTGTTGCAACCCTAACCCAGTAAAGCTTAACAAAATTTGCATTAGATTAATTTGGGGCCCTTTCTGGTCATTTGGACTGGAATTCTGTAGTGTCTGCTGCACACGGTAAAGCCAAGATGGATTCTGGGAGATAGCCTTTTTTTCCTTACTCCAGCAGAGGCTGGCTATGCCTGAAAAGCAGTCCTTGGGCTTGCTGAATTATCAAGGGTGGGGGTGTTTCACAAAGATGCGTCAAAAGAATATGGAGTTACACACACCTGAAAGCACAAACTCCTGCCAAGGGGTAAGAATTTTGTCTTATCTGCATGGTAACCTTCTCACCTGGCTAAGGAAGTCTTCTGGAGCATTTATTCCCTTGGCTGGGGGAGGTATGGCTGCAGGGAAGCCCTGCCTGTGGGAGAGTTGAGGGAGGGTCTGTTGTCACTTCTCCCTCACACTGATTATTTTCAGCTCTGAGCAGCCATAGCAAGGGAAAAGTAATAAAACCATCATCACTGAAATGAGATGCACTGTTACCATAATCAAATTAGCAATCCTGATCCTGCTTCAGAAAAGAGTACATAAAGAAGACTAGGTAGAAAATTGCTCTGTGTTTAAAAATTGTTAGCTAATGATTGTGTGAAAACACAATTTCTTGGGTTGTTCCATACCATTTCTGTTTTTATCTCTGCACGTCTGATTTTTTAGGGAGACACATGGCATAAATCCTTATTCCACTTTTCAAGACTGTGTGTAAACCTCAGTTTAACTGGGCAGCCTGGAAGGTCTTTCATTCCACTAGACAGCATTTCTGTTTACACATCTGTAGCATTTAAACATTGCAGGATTGTTTAAATGCATTTAACGTTTAATGTATTTATGTTTATGTTTAAATGCATAAACAATGGATAGATTTAGTTTAAAGGCATAAACATTGCATGACAAACTCAGTTCATGGTCTTAAATAATTGGAGGATTTGGCCTGAATCAAACTGACAGTGGAGGAATTAAGGGGAAGCACAGAATATCTCTATTGACAGGTAATAGATAACAGAATAACTTTATTGGCAGATAAATGAATAAATATCCATTAATGGCAACCAGCAAACATCTGCCCCACTTAGTCCCTTGATACATTTTGTGAAGTCAGTGCCTGGATGCCCAGGAATGCCTCTTGCCTCCCTCTGGCAGCAGGAGGTGGGAAAATGGAGTGGACAAGCAGCAAGGAGAAGAGGGTACCTGAGTGAAGGAGGAGGCATGAGGCACTCTGGTAGGCAAGTCAGATGCAATTAAAAAATTTTTGACTGAGTGACATGGAAAAATGAGGAAGTAAGCGCACAGTGGCATCCAGCAAGGGAGGCAAATGGGAACAGACACAGATTCTGCTACAGGAGGGCATTAAAATGTCCTTGTCAGGAGAGGTGGAGGGGGAACATAAGGGAACACAAAAATATTTCATCTAGAGCAGACTGTGGCAACCAGTGAGGGTCAAGGGATGGAAGCACAACAGGAGGAAAAGGATCACAGATGAGTTAATGCCCCACGGTCACAGTCCCAGGTACCTGGAGGCATTAGAGAACTCCACACTGGGAGGGGCACAGAGTATTGCTGGCATGGGGACACCACGGTTAGCTGCAGGAACTTCTTGTGTGGCCCTGGGAGAAGTTCAGTCCCTTTCTCCCCATGTCTATATTGTCTGATGCATAGTAGAGGCAGCATATGCAGTGAGACTGTCCTCAGCAGTGCACTACACAAGACTGATGGCAATACAATTTCCTCAGGAAATATATTATGCATTAGTTATTTTCAATTAATATAAGGTGGGAGAAACAGCTAAAGATAATTCACCAACTTACTTCCTACTCATATTTTAAATTTGGAAGCTTAAGCCTCTTCTTTCTGATGTTGTTCAGAGGAGGTTGTAAAGCTTTGCTTTCAATGAGGAAATCGATCAACTTGAGAACCGAAAATTGTCTCTGTCTGATGCTGCCATACAAATAAGACAGAGTGCAGTGCATGCTGTTCTTTTTGTCCCTTTTATGTTACAGATTTCCTAGTGTTGGGTAGTTGTACTAGGTTTGTGAATGCACACATTTCTAATTGGATATTTGTTATTAAACATTTAGAAAGTTCACAAACATATGAAGCATATGGAAGTCTTGTTGAGAACAATTTAGTTCTTTTGTGACTATATACAACCATTTGAAACTTGAATCAGACTGAATCATGAGGTTAAAAATAGATTGGTAAAGTCTTCAGATATACTTTCTAAATTTTAAATCCTGTAGAGGCATATGGAAGAATTTAAAGTTAGCTTACTTTAATCTTTTTCTCTGATACCAGAAGGAGTAAACAAGAGAGGTTTCTTTCCTTTGCTTTTAATGAAAACAGGAGATTCTCAAGACTTGAAATGAAGCCCTAAGAAGAGGCAACAGCTTGTTTCCTGCTTCCTTCCCATTTTATTTCTGCCAGGGACCATCAGCTGTTGGGCTCAGCCCCCAACCCTCCTGCACCTTCATCCCACGTGCTGTTCTTTCTCTGGTGCTTCTGCCTCTCGCCTCCCATGGGCAGTTGGCATTGTGCTTGGATGGGCTAAGGCTGCTCCTGCTCACTTTGGCCATTGCCACTGAATGTAAATGGGGGTGTAAATCCCTGTCCTGGACTGTGAGGACAGCTGCTGTTTGTAGTGTGAATCTCACCTATAATCTCAGTCCTCATTCTCTTCCCACAGAAGCAGGGATGGTTGGTGGAGTCAGGATGTTGTGCAGTTCTAGCCTGTGCTGTTTGTCCCTGTAATACTGAGGTCAGGCCCTCTTTGTCCTCCTAAGAGCATAGCAGAACCAGACCCTCCAGGAATGGCCCAATTTAATAGCTGCTGATGAAAAGGCTACCTATAGCAGATGGAAAGAGCTGCTGCTAGAGCACAGCTTTGATTTGCAAATGCAGGAGTTATTGAGTTGCAAAGGTGAACTTACGCAGGTAATGGAGTGTGGGGTGATTATTTAAAATCATCACAGTCACCATCATCTGTAGAAAGTGGGTTTCTTCCACTTCCAGTACTTCAAAACAACAATGCCATTTTTGCTCTTCTAAGAAAGAGGTCAAGACATTTTTAACCTGAAAGAGTGAAGTCTGAGAGCATCCCTAACTTAAAATAGTGTGGTGGGACTTTACATATGACACTCCATCTCAGAATCATTTTTCCCCTTTTGAACTTTAGTAGTGATATGTCTTTGATAGAGTATTTTGGTCTTTTAATTTGCTTCCAAATAGAGCTAAAAAGGTATTTTAGAAAATTATATGTAGGGATTTTGCTAAGGGCCTAAATTCTAAAATCTTTCATGAGTGTGTGTGGGCATATGCCTAAGAGAAATTTTTCTGTGTATGTGTATGTAGGAACAAGTCACAGTTTTCAACATGTTTGCTTGCTTTCTGCATTCCAAGCTCATTTTCATTTGTGCAGCTACAAAACTTCTGCTGTTTTTAGTGCTAGATAAGATTCAGAGGGCTACAACAAATTGGCAGTACAATTCTTATCAGCCGTTTTCATAACCGGCAGAACTCGGGTTGGTCCAGTCTGGAGGGGAAGCTGTGGAGGGACCAGCCTGGGCTGGGCCAAGGCTGCAATCTCTGGGTGAAGGGTACCGTCAGGGTGATGCTGGAGGGCTGCTGGGGAGCAGAGCTGGCTGCTCCCTTCTCAGGCCAGAAAACCCGTGTATTCCAGGCGCAGACCTGCCACCCCGGTGCTCTGGCAGTCAGTGCTAGCAGCAGCCGGCACGTGGTGGTGGAAGTGACACATGTCTAGCAGGAAAGGAAGAAGGTGTTTTCAAAGGTGGGGCTGCAGCTGGACAACTGCAGCTGGGTGGCTCTGCCTTTGTTTGAAATGTAGTGCTGGGGAGTCAGCAAGGCCTTTGGCTCAGCTCCTCTGAGCCTTTGTATGAGCCAGCCAATGTACTTTTTCATATTCTAAGGAGTGGTTACCCAGCATTTTTAGGACACATTGCTCATCCTCAGGAATGGGACTGTTTGGTTTGCTGATGCTTTTCATCTGGAGTATGAAGTACTGCTTTGGTGGCTGATGGGGTTTCTGCCCTTTCTGGTCTGGAAGCTGATGGAGAAGTGAGTGGCACAGATGATTTGGAGAGTAGTCTAGGCTGTAAAGAAGAATAAACTTAATAATCCCTGTCAAGGCAGTTGCTGTTCATCAGTGTCAAATGGTAAGTCACTGAGATCACTCCATCTACATAGATTTCTGTATTGTATCTTCAACTATAGACTACATTGATGGCTTTTAGAAATCTATCATACAGTTAATTATAGCTGAATTTAGTAGTTCTTGGCATTGAATATTTGATAAAAATAGTTACTTTCAAACTGGTTTCACCCGAGAAATAGAAGGATTACAGTTCTGCTGCTTCCTGTCTTCTTATCATTAAAGATAAGAAATTGAATTAGTTAATTGTTATTACAGGTAAAATTTAGGTGTTGGTTTATACTTTTAATTTATACCTTAGAATAAAATTTGTGGATAAATATGAACATGAGGAGTGTTTAAATTGAAAGGAAAGAGAGTGATAAATACAAATTTTGAGCAGTAGAATGTGGATAAAACGTTAGTCATGCAGTGTATTGTTTTCTCTCTCTGCTTTAAATACTAGTGAAAATTTCCTTCTTGAAGTTAGCTTGAATTCAGGTTGTTTTCCATTTGCTACATCTTCTAATTAGTCACCTATTGACATTGTTTTAGTGACAAGAGAAACTGAATGTTGCTCCTATGTGTTCACTTGGTTTAGATATAATTTTCTTTTCAGGGCACCCTTATGGAAGAACATAAAAAAGCTTCAGTGATTCATTGGGTGGCTGAAGCTGTTAGTACTCCCTTGGAATGGCACAAGAAATGAAATCTCAATTAAGAGTAACTGCCCCTTACAAAGTAAAGCCTTTGAATCAGAGCATACCTCTGAGCCTTTTGTCTGCCAAATGGGTGGGGGTAATTCAGTTGAGAAAATGCAGTCAAGATGTGAAAAAAAGTGCCTTGGGGGCATCCAAGGCCTGTTTCCAATGATGCATGGATGTTAGCAACATGCTGAGCTTTAAAATCCCAGGGCACAATACAACAGAATATTCCCTTCTCAATCTCTGAGAATTAAATTAGGTGTCAAACCAAAGGCCTTTTAGGGAACTAAAATCAGAAAACGTTTGGTTTTCAGTTGGAACTCTTACATGACTTACAAACTTTCTGTATGTGAAAGCTTATGATAATATAGTTCTTTGCTGGCATTGAAATGAGGACTTGCCACTATTTTAATGGCAGTATAAGCCAGTTGTAACTATTAACTCAGAAACTTCAAAAAAAATCAGACTATACTTCAGCAAAATTAATTCTAAAAATTTTGAAAGTATAAAGTGTACTTTATAGTACTTTAAAGTATATACACTTTATAATAGATGGTATAAAACTGATCTGAAGATACTTAGTTCCTCAAATTATAGAACTTGAAGTTCTATAAAGAAGTGTAGAACTGAACTAAATTATTTTTAAAGTACCAGCAGTGACCCCTGTTCCAACTAAATAAGTTGATTTTCACAAGTCGATCATCTCACATATTCTGCTACATAACAATTTTAAATGGGAAAAAGGACTGAAGCTAAATGTGTATTCCTCTGAAAGGAGAAAGCAAAGTCAATAAAAGTGAAATATATTCTGGTGGTGCTGCATTGCTTTGAAGTACACCACTTGAAATATCTTGTATGAAGGTATCAATATGGAGGGAAGATCTCTTAAGTGCAGATTGCCTGTTTTAAGATAAATAATAAAAAATTTAAGAAACTAGATCTTATTCTATAGTTCATAAAATAGGAAGAACATTGTTAATGCTTTGAGTTTTCTTCCTCTTATAGATGGTTGTAAATAGGCAGTATTCTTGATCTCAGCTGCTCAAGTTTAGGTTAGGCTTCCTGAATAATGAGAATTCTCCTGTAAGAAATTCTCCACCAATACATTTTTTGTGTTTCTTTTTATGCTCAGTGGATTTTTTTCAGTATTTGAAATACACTGAAATTGTATTTTCATGTACTGTAAAATCAGGAGGACTAAAAATCCTTGCTTTCCTCTACATTTCCATTTAAAAAAAAATATGCCTATATAACTTCATGTGTTTATAGAGGGGCAAGGAAATGTCAACTGTCATAAATTCTTAGGTTGTAGATCTTCCAGCTGAGCTAGTGGTAACTCCCAGGCAGTTGGTTTTTTTAGAACATGTTTTGTAGAACTAATAACTAGGCCTCTAAGTTATTTAAGGTTCTCCTCTGGACTCTTCATAACTGGTTGAGATTTCTTTGAAGTGCAATGTCAGGAATGAGTCTCATAGCCCAGGTGATGAAGGTCTTGCAATGTTGAGGAGAGCAGAATATTTATTTTACGTGCCATCTGTTAGTAAATCTTTATATAATGGTTGCTTTTCTATGACAGCAAGAAAGAAGTTGACTCATGTTCAGCCTGAAGCCTGCAGATCCTTTTGTGAGAACTGCCGCAGGACCAGCTGTCTCCTATCCCCTGCTCATCCTCCTAACTTATTTCTTCCCAAGTGAACTATCTTGCAACAATATGTCCTTTTTGCATACTGCTTCCGCTTCGTTTTAGCCCATTTCTCCAGTTTCCATATCCATCTGTGTATCTAATCTGCTCTGTGTTATTCCTGCAGCTCCTTCTAGTTTTCTGCAGTCTGACAACTCAGAAATCAGGTAGCATCATCCTCATCAGTGGACGTGGTCCTCTCTTACTCATGGTTTCCAGTGCTTTCTGCTCTCCGCTGCAGGCTCAGGCATCTCTTGCAATTTCCTGCCAAGCACCATGATCTGGAGAGGATGGTCACTGAGGCCCCAGAAGAGCCTCAAAATGGATGTCTTGGTCTGAAGACTCAAAATGTGAACAGTTCCTAAACAAGTATGCTGTAAAAATATTGAATAGTGTCAAAATGCCTTTTGCATTTTTCCAGTTTGATGAGGAACTACTGGCATGGACTTTCTGATACAGTTTCCCTGTCCTGCACAGTTTCATGTAGATCATTCTCTTCATGAATATGCCACGTGAAGCAGCGTTGGGAACCATACAAAAATGGAGCTATATCTTGTTTTCTTGCTTCTTATTTGTAAGGTGTATTTGTAAGGTGTTGTACTATTGAACAAAAATTAACTTTATTTGACAATAATTTTTAAAATTAGTTTCGCACAAAGGCAAGTGACCTCAAAATCTTCACCTGCTTACAAATAGTATGTGTGACTCTTTGTTCTCAAGCACTTTTTCCTGCAAATTTAAGTCAGACTGAAAGGTCTTTGGGGCCCCTGCGAAACCTACTTTTGGCTGATAGAGATAAACATTTACTTGTCTTCTCTCTGTCTTTTGCACTGTTGTGCCTGAATCTGTGCTGTTAGCCTCTCCAGACTTGTGTGGAGGAGGATTTTGGTGTCCCAGTCTATGAGAGCCAGAGGGCAGAGGCAGCGTGGACCAGGCTGCTGGTGTGAAGCAGCGCAGGGCTGGTGAGCCTGCATCAACCCAGACCACACCAATCACCTCTCTGGGAGCGAGAGGACTCAGTCTCTCTCCCTACCTCATACCCAAACCACATCTGCCATGACCACTTCCTCTCACATATCAAAGATATGCTTAGTGGCCTGTGGTGTTTGTGTTTCAGCAGCAATTGGGTTATTAGGTCTTTCTGCTTACCAGCAGGTTCTGCTGTGTGTGATACTATTCAGGAAAAACCTTTATTCAACCTGCTTTATACCTGATCTAGTCATCTGTAGCAGGTGTTGAAAGGTGTCAGAACCTTTGTTATTTTCCTCCCTTGTTAACGTTGCCAAACTAACTGGGCTTTCTCTTCTATCTTTCTGAGTTTGGGATGAGTTTAGGTTACCTCTGAAATACAACTTCAGGCCTCTTTCCTGCCTATCATTCCCAAACAAGCTGTACATTTTCTACATTAGTACTTCAGTTGTATGAATTCCCAGAAAGTTTTTCCTGTGCTAGTTAAATCTCTTACTTTTTTTAGCAGTAAGACATATGGTTCCTCCTGGTTTATTCTTCATGGCTATTTTATTAGCACACAGGCTTTTAATGTGATGGCCAGAGTTTGCTATTTGTTCTTGTCCCTTTTGTGACCATACAGAGACCTCCAATATCTCTTTTTCCCTCTTCCCCTCTTCATAGTTTGTGCTTTCTTTTTTTTCCCTTTTCCCATCACTTCCCTGGGTTTTGCCTGTTAGTCTGCATTGTTTTAGTTGAGAGGGGAAAATTCAGTTCATTTGTTGTTCTCTGTCTTTCTTCACTAGATGGATAACAGCAAAATAGCAGGGAATCTGTCGTGGAGCCATTATTCCATGACCAAAGAAGTCAAAGCATTTTTGGCAGTGTCCGCTGCACAGCCTGTGTGTGCAGCCCCATCATGTCCATGTGCATGTGTGCCCACATGTCCATGTGTTTTACTTAAACACTCTTTGCCTGGTGTTTTACTTGAGTTGGTAGGGTCTAAGGTGATGCTGAGGCATTCCCTGCACCTTCTTGCTTAGCCCAGTTATTGTCCATATTTGTCCCACTTTCCCTAGGAAACCATGGGTTTGGTTTTGTGCACTTTCTGTTCCATTTTTTGAAGTAAGAGGAGCTTTCCATCCTTCCTGAAAGAGACCAGAACTCTGGATGGCTGGAGATCACTGAGGCACCTGAGCACCTGGACAAAAGCAGGAGCACTTCCCACACAGGCAGGATATTCCTGGGCTCCTGATAAATTCAAGAGCAAACAACAGTAAGGGAAGAAAATCAAGATCCTAACCAAGGCAAACAAACTTCTAAAGAGTTTTAAAAAAAAAATTAGGAGAAAAATCTTGTGATGTTGTAAAAGTGCTTGTCATTTCCTTGAAAATATTGTGGCCATCTCCACCACTTGATTGCTCCTTCCTCCCTTCTTTAAAGATGGTACAGTTTAGTGTAGTGTATGTGTATTTGAGGCCCTCTGTGCTACTTAATCACCTGACTCTTTGGACTTTGGCACAAGAACTGATTACTATATTGACCCAGAATAAACAATTATCCTGCATACTTTTTGCTTGCAACAATTCCCACAGGTTAGCTGTGGCTACCATTAGTACTTATTGTTAAATGGCATTCCCTGCATGTTTAACCATCAATCCGACACCATAACTTTTCTAGTTAGTTTCAGACTCTCAACAGCGAAAGTGATTTGCAACTTTTCTGTATTCCTGAAGGTGTTTAGACACAGATGCAAATCAGTGTGGTGAATTTAAGACTACTAAAAACATAAGAAATTTTCTTAATTACTTTATAAGGACTTCATTAAGATACTTAGTAAGGTCTCAGAAGTCCATGAACCACAAGCGGAAAACCACAGCTTCAGATACAATCTGTTGGGAATTAGTGGTGAATTCACAGTGTTTGTTACCTGAGTTGCTGCTAGTAAACAAGAGGAAGTATCTGCTATCTCTTTGAGCAGCAAAGATTATCAGCAGAATTTTCAAAAGCAGTCATTTTACTCCATTGATGTTGATCTGGAAAGGCCTTCAGGATCTAGATTATTCTAAATGTCTTGTTTCTCCCCATTCACCATATTGCCATATAGTTTTCATTATGGGGGAACATGAAATCCAGAAAGATGTGAGATCCTGAAATGAAGAGATATGACTGTAAATCATATAAACCTAGGTTAGTGCAGTTGTAGTTAAACACTCTGTAATTCTTCATTTTCAGTACAGTGCTAGTAAATGATAACCATGGGTCCCTATGATGTAGTACCCACTACTTTTATAATTATCATTATTATAATTTTATGTGGAAAATACAATTGAAATATAACTCTCTGTCCCTATGCTACCCTCTACAATGACCACAGTGCTGATAAAATTCTCCCAATTATAATAATTTAAGTTCTAATGTATCAAGTTTCCATGCAAAAAGGTTTCAAAAATGTTTGATATTTCAGTTTATTCTGAAGCTGCATTTTGCAAGCACTTTATAGTACAGAATTATTACTTTCCAGCAAGCACTTCCATGACTTTACATGATTTGGCTCTTTTTTGCAGAGCATTTCCTCTTTCCATTTACAAGAGCATCTCCTTTTAGCTGCTTATTTTCTCCTGTTGTTGCTGTAATTTTTTTAGCAGGTTTTTTTTCTGTTATACTTCATTGTATAAAAGTTGTACAGCAAAATAGATCCTTTCCTAAAATATCTTTGCTTTCCTAGAGTCATGGAGCATGTGATGTGCAGTCTGTACTGGCACATGATTATTTACAGCACAAGAAGTACGGACAGTGTGGTCCAGTTGGCAGTGTCCTGGACAACAACTTTGGAAGACCCTGATTTCCGTTTTGGCTCAGTTACTTATTTGCTGTGTTTCTCACTGCAGATAACTTTAACTCTGTGCATCTTCCTCTATTCCTGACTCAGATGTAGAGTGAAAATGCTTTTAATCTATAAGCAATGTTTAGTGCAATACGACAGATCTTGTTCTTTAGGTAATGCTTCTGTAGTAAACACTCAATGCTTGTTAAGTAATATTAGAAGAGGTACCAAAACATCTTAGAAAGTGAAACAACATAGGAGATCTATTTGGGCAAACATGGGTCACAAAAAATTTCATCATGGCCTCACTGCTTCTAATTTCCTACTTCTGTATTTATTCCTGTACTATTTATTTCTAGACTTTTCAGAATCTTACGTGTAGACAAAAGCTCCAATTTTACTTCATATGTTCCTCTAACTTTGGTAACTCTAATTTTGTTAACGTTGTCACTTACTATTACTGCAAGAATTATAATACCTTGACTTCTGGGTGGCTGGCATCGTAGCAGTTCAGGCAAGTTTCTTTGAAAAGAGGGAACTCCCTTTTACAGCTGCCAAGGTAATTTTCAGCTATGATAAAGTCCAACCACTGATGATTCTATATTGAGTTCGGTTTTTAATGGAGAAGTTAGTCATACTTGAGGGAAAAAAAGCTCTTTTCAGAAGCCTTTTTCATAACTTTGTGTCGACATCTACACTAATTTTCTGGTTTGTGCCAATTTCATTAGTTTTCAGACATTCTAAAGCAAGCATAAATGGCTAACACTGAGGGGCTGCAGGAAGGGAGTGCTGGGATTTGTGTCTGTTCAGTGCAACAGGGAGAACCCTGCCTGGATATTGAAGGAGAAACAAAACTTCTTGCTGGTCCAATGGACTGCTCTTGTTTTCAGGGAAATGAATAGGTGAATTATGGTTGGCATTGTACCTTTTGCAATATGCAAACTTAGAATTTACTACAAATATGTTTAGACCCTTCTGGCAGGGAAATGAGACACATGAAATGTAGGTTGTCAACTTAATTATCCTTTCAAAATTTGTATTTGAGGGGAGGGAGTGCTTTCCTATCAATGGAGTCTAGCTATAATTTTTGCACCTTCAAAATTAAAACTGACTCTGACTTTTGTAGTATGGCAAAAGTGTGGAAAGGGTTTCTTTTCTTTTTCACCATTCTGATATAAAATACTACTGAAAAAAAAAAAAAAAAATCCCAAACGTTTCCAAAGTATTTCTGCTGCAGAAAGCTGTAGCACAAAGAAGCCTTTGTCTTACAGGAGTATTTAAATCTGTGGTAAACTCTTGCTCTTTTGTGTTTGGGGTTTTTTTTCTTCCATAGACAGGTGCCATGGAGCTCTTTGACATTTGTAGAGCAGATGGGATGCCATTTTACTGTTGTATCTAATGGACAGAATCTTACATACACTCTCCATGCATCCTGCTGTGGAAAGTGTGGGACATGGAGTTTTAGCACTTTTTTCCTCAGCAGCAGCTTGTGTAACTCACTGCCAGATGAAGAGTGAGAGCGATAACTCACTAACTGGCCTGTGAAATCTCTTGGAAATTCATACCTTCTTGGTGATGAATTTGCCATTTTGGCTGGTTGGTCATTTGCTGTTGACTTGGCTACCATACATTGTATTAGGTATAGCCACAGATGTTATTGTGTGCATGTATTTTAATATAAAGAGCAGCACTGTCTGTGAAATCCCATTTTGACAGACATAATTGAGTATGTGTAAAAAACAAGATGTCTCTGAAATGCTGTCACTGGAGATGTGTGAATGCATACATCTCCTCCATGCCTCCTTCCCATTTCAGACTCCCAAAGGAGGGATTTTGCAAATGTCCAGTTTGGGGATTCCAGAAATGGTGGGGGTCTTATTTCCAAGAGGCTGGTGGGTGAGAAGGTCTCAGAGAAGAAAATATGTCCCAATTATTTTTTGCTAATCTTGGCATGCTACCATCATGCTCAGTTCTTGCACATACCTATGTCTCATACAAAAAAACACATAATAACTGTTTCAAGTGTAACTTCTGAAGGTTGTACACTCCCTGGCAGGTCTGGTTTACGCAAGAAAGACACATTTGCAATGTGCTTCCAGCATTTAAATCCTGAAAGATACATATGTTTCCCCAGCAATTGCCTCTTTGGAGAAAGCAGATGATAATTTCACTTTCAGAAAGGTAGCCATAATTAATAGTACTTGTCACTGGATATGACCAAGAGGGGTAGGAATAGCCCAACAAGTATTTAATGCATTTCAGTTGGAGTATAAATGAACAAACAAACCCCTTGCCCATGAACAGCTGTAATTTTTAGAATTATTCTTATGAAGCATATTGAGTTTGAGATTCTTGGCTTCCTTGTGCAGCAGTCTGTCCCTCTGGCAACTGCCATCCTCAGTCATATCAGTTACATGCTGCCCCAGCCACTCAAACATCTTGTGCAAATGTTAAATGTTATTAAAACCAGGCCAGGTGGTTGCAAACTCCAGGATAGATCTTCAGTTCAGTAGCAAAATTATAGGATTTACAAATAGCCTGTATAAAAGTTCTCAAGTTCTCCAGGTGATGATGTTTTTGTGGCACTTTCATGCAAAGCGTTTCAATACCCTTTGTGGTATCCTTGATGCCTGTAATCTCTAATTCTAACTTGCAGCATTGTATCTTGGCCTTTTTGGCATGAGTGCCATTCAGACATCTTTTGGAGTAAGTGCTGGCTGCTGTGCAAAGGACTTTCACAGACTGGTTTTAAAGAATTAAAATACTAGAAGTATTTATTAAAAAAAAAAAAAAAAATTACTGGAGAAATCTTAAGAGGTAGCCAACTCCAAGCCCCAGAGCAGAATCCGTTGTACCAAAATAATGGGATGTTGGGAGGCTCTCAAGAACAGGTTAGACAGTGATGAAGGCACCACACTGACCCCAGGCAATCAATTCCATTACTTTTATGAACCTTGCAGTTAGAAAGCTTTTTCTAGCATTTAACCGAACATTGCCCCAGCTGCAATTAAACCTGTTCATTCTTGCCCTATCCCCAATAGATAGAGAAGTTTGTTTTTCTTATTGAAGCAAAGGTTTTACATATTTGAAAATTATTATCCTATTCTCTGGCAATTTTCTTTTGTCTTGGATAGATCATCCTCATTCTTTAAAACTCTGCTTGTACACATCTTATTTATGTGGTTGTCTTCTATATTTTCTCTCATTAGTCTGTGTCAGTCTTGATATCTAGGGCACACTGGGTCAAAACACAACCCAGAACTCCAGCTGGCAGCTTGGGCTTGGTGAGCAGTGCACAGATTGCTATGTCTTGCACGTGGTTCTGAATCTCACTGGCTGTACTGGGTATGTCCTCCTATGAAACTTGCTCTTCTGCAGCAAGATGACTTTTTTTTTTTTATGCATGTTCAGGAAGTATTTTCAAGGACTCTGAGCTGTCTGTCATCTGTAAATTTAATGAGCATATTCTCTATTCTACTGGCCAATCTGTTAATTAAAATATTGAAAAACAGATCCCTGCAAAATCTCAGTCAATATATTTTTTCCCTTTGGTGCTGACCACTGAAAACTAATCTCTCAAAGTGTTTCTTCCAAGCAGTTGTGTACCACCTTATAATGGCAGCAGCTGTGTTGAATAAGGTAGAAACCTTATTAAACTCAATATGTATTCCAGCTGCTGCTACTTCTTATCCACTACCAATTATCCTCCAAAGTAGGAAATTAGATTGATTTGACAAAATTAATTCTTGTCAAATCCATTTTGCTGTTTAAAACTGTTACAGGATAATGGGGTAGAAAAGAAACATTATGTAACTCATTTGTGTGTCTTTCCAGCCCCGTGCTTGCCCTCCCTTAGCCTTCTTGAACTCTCTTCTTCATGAGCCCTCATTTGTAATTACTGTGGCACAGGAATGGGAACAAGAGATGGAGACAGCAGTCATTATTACTGCCAAAATCCTTGTATCTTGAAGCCAAGCCTGGGCATTCTTGGATGAAAATGAGCAGGTTAAGCTTATTTGAAACCACAAGCCTCACTAAGAACTCTAATACTGTTCAGCCCTTTGATACTGACTTGAATTTTCTGTCATACCTGAAGCCTTTTACAATCCTTTCTCATGCATCTGTATAGAACAATCCAGCTATTTAACCTCTGTTGCCTGTGTAACATACACACTTCTTTGGGAAATGGGTGCTAAAATATTTAAAACCTGTTTCTACCTTGCTGAAATCTATTACAGATCAGGATAATATTGTGCATTTTGGGGGGTTCTTCGAATTATTTTCTGTTTGCAATCAAACATAAACACTAGCTAGACAAGTATAGGCAATAGAAAGCATATGTTTAAATCATGTTTTGTACATTGAAAACTGATTTAAGAAACTGTCCAAGGGGATAATTATATTTCCTTTCTATTCATAAGACGTCTATATCTATTATTATGTATTTGGAAAATGCTAGGAATTAAAAAGGTATCATAACACTTGGAGAATGCTTTTACGAGGTAAGGAATTTGTCTTTTTGACAAGTCAAAAGGCAGTCTTTTCTTACATCTGTCTGCACATGCAGTTTACATATACAAATATAATAAATAATAATATACAATCATGCAATTTTTTTTTTATCTCTAGGAGTTTTAGATTTCTGTATAAACCCCTGAAATTTTGTGAGTAATGAAAATTGTCTACATGAGACCCAATACCTTGCTGACATCTTCCCTAAATGCCTCATATATTACCATGGGGAACCTAAGGGCCACATAGGCTTTTCAGACTTCTAAGCAATTGCTCAGATAGCATAACCCCTTAGAATCATCCATTAAAACCACCCAAAAGAATTCATGGAGCTGCAAGTCATGTGAAATTAAGTAATAGATTGTATCTAGCCCAACGTCTTGTGGGCTCACCACCCATCCCTGCTGCTGCCTCCTCAGCGGCAGGGACAGCAAATAGAGTGAATCCATAAGGTCACTTGGCTTGTCCCTAAGACACAGGGTTGCTACTGCTCTCTCTTATATTCCCTTCTCTAGAAATAGAGCAACTTTTTTTCATTCCTTTTAATTTCCTTTCACATATCCTGTCCTCAGTGACACACAGCAATGACCAAAAGGACCAGTTTGTATACACAAATAATGTCATCATTTTATGAGCCACTATTTCAGGGCTTAAAAACACATTCATTTATCTCATTGCCCTGAGTTACACCCTCTTGAGCTTTCGTTTGCAATCTGACTTTCCCCTCGGTGTTTACACACCCTTCATGCTTTCAGATAATCACTGCATCCCTTCCAGTCCCTTTAACCTTCATCTAGCCAAGCAACAGTTGTTTGTTTAAATTTATTCTCACAAATCACATCTTCCCACAGAAGTCAAAAGGAACGTGTGATGCACTTCTGGGATCAAGTGTATTAGTAATTTACAAAAACCTAAGTCTTAATTACTTTTTGTTACTCGTATGTTGCTACAGGATACACATTGTACTGAAGCAGCATTATTTGGCCTTGTGAAACAATTGTCTAATTATTAAATCCTTGCAAATGAAAATTCTTTTTTTTCACTAAGAACTAGAGCTACCAGCCTACTCTACATATACTTAAACAAAAAAACTTCCCTATATAACTTCATCAAAATGGAGCCAGTGCAGTAAGCTGACTGCCCTCAAGGGCTGTGTTATCATCATTGATGCAGTTGGTTGAGTTGTGGAGGGTAAATTCCTCCCACTCACACTACCACAGTCACAATAATCCTTCTGTTCGTGAACTCCCAAAAATATTTATTGAGAGAATAGCTTGGAGGTATGTTTTCAGCAATGCTTAAGCCTGTTTTCACTTGCCTCTTCTTTTCCTTTTTTTTTTTTTTTTTTAAATTGCATTTTGGGAGGGGGTTGGCCAGTGTCTAAAAGCTGGAGTCTCAGATAGATGGCTTCTTCTCATTTTAATTACTTTGACAGGCACCTTTCCTTTCCAGCTGAGCTACCCTAACTGGAAGCAGCTGCTCCTTGGAATTACTCCCCCTCCTCGCTGTGTTGCAGAAGTAATAAGTGTCTCGTGCCCCTTCAATGAATTTATGGACATGAAGTGCAGTGTGGGCCTGCTTGTATGGAGATGTTTCACTCTTTTCTCTAGTATTTAATGAAGTATTATGAAGTGAAACATGCCATTAACAATATAGGAAAAATGAAATGTACAGATTGGGTATGATTCTCCACTTCTTTCATAACTCTTGTTAGTGAGTGTAAAGCAGGTTTTATTATACTTTTCCATAGCAATTTGAAACTCTGATTTGCGAGAGAATCCGGAGTGATTGATGGTACAGCTTGTTGGGCAGCGAAGAATAAAGCTTCTCTAGAGGAGCAAGAATCTGTGAATCAAGCTCATGACTGTGTTTACAGCCACAGCTGAAATGAATACTTATCATCTGAGTCTTGTGAATGCTCCAGATTTCATCACTGGCTTGATGATTTATTTAACATCCTAGCACCTGCAGCTAATGATGTAAAAATTTCAATTTGCTGCTGTCTTTTAAATAATGGAAATGTAAATTCCAGGTTTATTTTTCAATAAAAGGATGAAGATGTGACCTAAGTGCACCCTAATAACTTAGACAATTGAAGCCAAAGCACTCCAAAAGTCTTACTCTTAAAATTTCATTATATTTAAACACAAGTGTAATATTCAGGTGCCTGACATCTGTGATTTTTGAATGCTAATCATTACAACAGAAATTGCAAGACAACTGCTTTCCTGCTTGCTGGTCAACTGCCATTTGTTTTTCCATAAACTCTCTCTTTTTGTACATATCTGGGCTTGCTGCATGGACATAGGTCATCCAGGAGCGCAGCTCTGACATGGGGAGGATACTCATGTTTTAGTCAGATGTAGTGCTTTGGGGAATGGGCAGAAAGCATTTTAAAGGAAAGATAAGGCAGCTGTTTGGAAAGTGAGGGAGGAGAGCTGATGAGAGCTGTTTCTAAGGATGGAAGCAAGATGAGAAGCTCTGGTGTGGGAGCAGGAATTGCCCTAACAGAAACTGAAAGAAGAGATTGAAGCCAGTACATTGTTCTCCAGCGGCTGCAGTAGGGAGAATTGACCTCAGGCTGACGTGATACGTGAGCAAACATCAAATTATCACATCTGCTCACCTGTGCCTACTGAGAGCATCAGGCAGGTTTCTTTGGTCAGCTTCTGCATTACCTAGGGCCACCAAGTCCTTTGCTGCTAATATATTTATGTGACTTACAACATAGGCTTAAAAAGTACAAAGCCAAAGTTTAGTTCTGAATCCTTGTGGGACTGAAAGTCAGACTTTGGTAGGGTCTGTTTTCTGCTGGTTCAGATGTGGGTGAGGGGAGGTGGAATGTATTAACTTTCAAAGAAATATTTGAGAAATTTTTGTTCTGCTATGTTTTGGGGCAGTATTTTATTGGTAAATTGGGGAATGGGTGTTAGGTGAAGTGTGGAGGAGGTGACTTCTGGATGGAAGCAATCTGTTCTGAATGAGAAGCTAAGCAATGCTTGCTCTTCTGTTTTCTTCCAACTGTCTGCAGTTGACATGTTTGGGTCACATGTACTTTGTTAAACTAATGTTTTGTTAAGGGCAACTCTGTACAGTTTCATCTCTGTAACAGGCAGATAACTTATTTTTTTAAGACCTACATTTGCATTTCATGCTTAGTTGCTTTTGCAAAGATGCAATTAATGAAAGCTCTTGAGTTTCATTTTCCAGGAAGTATACTTTTTAAAATGCTGATTTCCCTTTCAAAGGGAGATGCAATAAGCATCATCTCTAAGATGCATATATTTTTATCTTAAAAATTTGTGCTGGTCACAAAGTGAGTAGTAATATAGGAGTCACCCTGTCAGATTGGTCATCTCTGCTGATGCTCTTCTCATCTTACCACAGCTAACTTGAAGTAATATTTACATCAGCATTGAGCATCTCTGAAATACACAGTTACCACACATTACTGAGTTGTGCCTTATGCCACTTTTAAGATGTGCTTTAGGATGAGATCATCAGACTCCTTTTTATTTAATAGTAATTTACTCAGTAATTTACTGAGTTTCAACAAAGGAATCAAAGGACACCGCATTTGGAAAAAGGGCAGGCTGAAGTTTTATTCACAGTTTTGAGGCTAGCTTTTCACCTTTTTTACTTTCACAATTCTAGAATTATTTGGGAGAAGAACAGCCAAAGGATACTGAGCTAAATACTTCTGTCTCCGTGGCCTTTGTAAGTCTCTTAGAAAAAAGATTTGTATACAACCCTTCTAGTAGCCACTTAGGAAACAATTCAATCTGTTGAGCAACCTCCTATGAATGACAGTCAGAGACTACCCCTAGGTATCATAAAGGATGCTGAACTCCTCTCTGAAAAATTAATTAAGGTTTAGAAAACATTTTGTAAAAAGTACTGCAGAAAGCTAAGAAAAAAGTGAATGCTAACTATTTCAGTGTTGACAAGAAAGAACAACACATCAAAACTGGCTTTGCTGTGCAGGTAAAGAGCAGGTGCTGAGTTTAGGTGGAGAAGGCAGAAGTGACATAAAGAATAAGAGTCTTGGTAATTTCTGGAAAATATCCAGACAGTGCCTGGCATTGTGGGAAGCAGTTGGAGCCCTGATCTGCGGGCACTTCTGGAGTGGCTTGATATGCACCTAAGCAGGATTGCGGCTGTGGTTTCCCTCGGGATCTGTGTTCCTCACCAGTCATGCTCCAGCTCCCAGAGCCCCTCCACTGGCTGAGCTAGTGGTACTGTCTCTAAGTCAAGAAATGTAATGCTGTGCTCCATGACAGACAGGGGAACTGGGCAGGATATGAGAGGCCTCTGTGGATCATATCTGTGAGCAGGAAGGGAAGGATGTGAACCTTTCCTTTCTCCTTGAATCAAAAGATATCCTTTCAGGAGGGCTGTGTTACTTGCTATGTTTAGATTTCTTTTCCTTATATGATTTGTCATGTAAAGTCAAAGCTACTGAATTTTAAATGAAGCCTGACAAGCTTCACAGTAGTTCTGTGTCTCCTGAGTGTGGTGCTAACCCAAAATATTAAAACTACAGAAATAATTTCCCTGGGCATATGTCTCTCCCATCTTCTAATTTTTTTAATCTAGTGAAGTACTGATATCTAGGGGAATGATCGTGTGTAACGTGCAGAGTTCAGACTTCTATCAGAATAAAGCAATTTGTTGTTCCTAACTGCTTTCCACCAATAGAATTAAACAGACTTAACTCCATCTGGTTTGTGTTGGGCATATTAGTGTGCTGCTCTCACTGGGACATCCCTACTCTAGTCATGAGGCTAGCAGTAAGACTGGGAGCTGACAGCTAAACCTCTAAAAGAATAAATAATGATTTATTACCATACAGCATATAGTATGTGATCTAAATACCATCCATTTTAAAGCCATTGGATAAGTACTCTCTGTATCGCTCTAAAATCAGGAACATTTTATTTTCTATAGTTGTCTAACTGACAGAGGGTGCTGAAATATCATCCTTTTGGAATATATAAAAGTCTGATGTGCAAATGGATGGATCATGCATGCATGATGGATCTTGTACTCACTCATAGTTTATGCATGTACATTCTAGGAGAGTCTGGGACAGTGATAGCCTGTCAGATCGACTGAAGGGTCAGGTGTGTGGGTCCCCATTCTATCCCACAGCAGAGAGCAGTTTCTGAAGCAGCCACTGGCATGTCTGCTTTCTGTTAGAGAGCAGCTGCTGACCACTTTGGATGATACAGGTGATCGCTTTTCCAAAGGACCATGCTACTAGAAATAATAATACTACTTAAACAGTTCTTAAGGAAAATAATTCAAAAATTACGTTCAGGGGAGAGGTAAAAGAAATTATAATTTAGAAGGACTTTGAAAAAAAATGTAGCAAGGACAATAAGATAAAATTGTTTTAAGATGGATCTTGCTAAATTGATGGGATGGAGACTACAACCACTAAGATCTGCATTTCCAATTGAAGACTGTGATGTGAAACTTTGTGTGTTTCAATTTGATGACCTCCTCCAAGCAGGAAGAGGGAGAGGGCTGAAAGAAGATGCAATCATTGGTAATAGCGTGTTCCATTGTAATCTGCTAGTTTTAAGAGTTTTAGGGCTTTGACAGGTCATCTGCAGGAGCTAGCTGGAATTTTTATTTCTCCCTTTCCCTGCAGCCTCTCTGCATACAATGGCTTGTTTATTTATTTCTCTGAGGCTTTGATGTTCTGATTTGGACTTGATCTACTGGGCAGGGTGTTGTTAGTGATGTTGAGAAACCTCATGTATTCTGTTCATGCATGCAGAGTTAATTGCCAGGACTCTGAGCAGGAAGCCATTTCCCTCAGGTCATCTATCAGGAACTCATGAAGTCTGGTGTCTATTTACTCTGTGGAGCATGATCCCCTTTGCAAGGCAACCTGATATCACCCTCTTGCATATAGTATAAAACTGATATCAAAATGCTTGAGGTTGTAGATATCCTGGATTTGATGTGGGTGACAACAGTTGTGATAGTCTGGTTATGATAGTACATGTTATTTTCCAGTTTATTTTGACGCATACAATTTTTGCCTATTAAATGAAATTGGTGTGACATTGTGGTAAAATGGCACACACTGCTTTGGAACAGAAAGTTTAAAATCTATTGCCTTAAAAACTCAGAAGTTTGTGTTTGAGGTTCATGCTTTTCACAGAGAAAGAATTTGTGCTAGTGAAGCCCATGTCCCTAAACCCTCAGTAAAGAAAGGAGAAAGATGAGCTTCTCTATAGCCACCTTAACCTGGGGCTAGGATCCTGCTCTGAGTATTCCTCTAGAAGAAAGTCCATCTCTCTTGAATATAGACCTGTGCTTTCCAAGTTGGTTAATCCTGCCTGATTTGTATATGTGGGGAACTCGTATTAACTTTACACCCACATGTAGCTGATGGAGTGATAGGAAGACAGGCTCATATGCACAGTGCATCTGCCATAACTCAGCAAGACTAGATTGACCACATATGTGTCAATTGTTTCCATTTCCTCTTCAGAGATTTGCCGAACAGCCACGGGGAGCTTCATAGCCACATTGCGAGTGCAACACACTGGGGAATCGTACCAGGATTGCTTCCCTGCAACTGCACAATGTCCATTTTTCAAGATTTCTGAATGTTACGCACCTGGTCAGAGCTCTTGTCAAAAATCTCAGAAATCACAAAAATCTCAGAGAATTGACCAGATTTATTTCTTCCAACAGTTCTAGAGAGGTCCAGCACAAGATGCTTTTAGAGAGCGGTCTTTTGTAGATGCTTGAGTTATCATCTAGGCAACTGCAGATAAAACTGCAAACAAAAACTGTATTCTAACATGCAAATTTTCAAATAATTTGTTATTTTTTAGTAGCAGTTGTAACACAAAATACTGCAGTCAGAGCTGGGCTTCAAACCCGTGTAAGATCTGAATTCCTGCTTATTCTAAAACTCCCATACTCTTGTTGCAGCTGATTTTTGTAAAATGCTCCTGGGATTTAGTTCTGCAGAACATTGGCTTCATTAAAATAGAGGAATGTTGTCCTATCTAGAAGGAGTGGGTGATTCTACTTAGGGGAGGAACAGGGTATTATTTTAGCATGTCATATTCATTGAATGTCTTGTAAAAATGGCATGTTGTGAATGTCTGAAAATGCATAAATACTATAGTTGCAAGACTATAAAAGATGGTAGCTATTGTAAACTACCACAGATTTGTTTTGTTTCTCTCATGTCCATTTGGTTTTAAAGCAACTGCTCCTGGAGTCATGTGATTTTGCAAGATCTTTGTTTCCTTATCTCACTTTCTTAAAATCAAAGGCTGTGTCTCAAATTAAAGGCTGAGGGGAAGACTGCCAGAGCCATGCATCATGCTCTTCTGATGAAAGCTTCTGTCTCCACAAAAGAGATGACCTAATGGCTTAGGAAACAACTCTGGGACCACCACAATTTATAACCTAGTTTCTGTTACCTGTATGCAAGGCTGAAAAGCGTGGCTATTCAGGACCCACTTCTGAAAGTGATGTAGTCATCACTGCACAGAAGAAATTACCTCAGTTGGCAGGGAGGGCCAGGCAAGTGGGAGTACTGCCCCTTGCACCTATTTGATCTTAATCTGTTGCCACCCAAAACACAACAATGAGAGGGTTTAGGTTTTGTGCTGCAGAGTTGTTTTGTTTGTTTGTTTTTCTTAATATGCCTCCATCTATAAGAAGGACTAAGTACAGAAGATAGGGTGTATGATGAGCCCAGAATATTTCAATCTTGAGATCAAGTGTGCCTTGTTCAGATATTTTGAAGCAGATTGACATTACTACTGTAAGTGGTTCGACATGAATTTAAGAGGGTCAGTCAGTAAATTACCCCTGACTAATTAAACCAGTTTTGAGTTATGCAAGCCATCTCAGAGTACTGAGAGACTTCACTGACACACCTTTAGTCTTGTAGTTCATAGGCTTATAGTTGTGTACAATTTAAAGGTCAATTAGAAGAGATTTTATACCTGGTTTGGGCCTTTCATTATTTCTCATTACTAGTCAATAAGATGCATTACACAGGGTGTATCCTACATGTTCATCCTAAAAGAGGAACAGTAAAATCATCAGTGGTTTCTTTACCACTTTGTCTCAGCATAACTCTCTTGTAGTTTTTCTGCCTCTGCACCCACCTCCTTTTCTCTGTTCAATTTGTGCTGTTGACCCCTCTAGCAAAAGCTGTAGTAAAAAAGTGCTTAGAAAAGTCCCTTTCTTTGTGTGGCAGTTGATGAGAAAGGAAGTGTTTTGGCCAGCTTTTCTCTCCAGTGCTAGCATACAAACTAAAATACACAGTCTTAGCTTTGAGGACAGAAAAGGAGCACTGCTGAGAACATTGAGAGAAGATGAGTGCAGTAGCCCCACTTTTCCTGTATTCATTCTCCAGATATTATTTTTAGTCCTGACAGCAAATGGTATCATTTGCTGCACCAGCCCTCTCAGGCCACTGGTGCTGTGCCTTCAGTGGTAGTCTTTGCTGCAGGGCTGGTGAGTGGGCTGAGGAGAGCCTGGTGCCAGGAGACTCTAGAGCTGAACAGAAAGCCGGGAGGGAAGCACAGGTTCTAGGGCAGGCTCTGAGTTGTTTTTGGGTGGTGCAGGGTATGTAACATACATCCTGGCAGTAAGCAGGGCAGGAGGGATGTTGGAGCATCTACAGACTGCTCAGCTTTGTGAGCTCTCAAAATGCTTGGCCAGTGTGTGACAGCTGCATATCCATTAAGTACATCACTTTCCCCACCACCCCATGCAGACAGGTGCTTCCAATAAATGGCAGCTTGAAACAGTAGCTTTTCAAGAAGCATCTAAACATTTCAAAGCTTAGGAATGAGCACTGTAAGAGTAAAGGATTTCCTTGCTGCTGGTCACAGGAGAGTGAGCAGTGAGTGAAAGAGTGAGGTGTGAGGTGGTGGACAGGCCTTCAGGTCGTTCTTCTGCCAACCTCTGCCACTCCATCCATCCACAGGCAGTGGGGTTTGTCTGCTGTTATTTAACATGCCTTCCCCAAGAAGTTCATGAGTGTGGGTACTTAGCAGTTTCCCAAGTAGAAAGCAGGAACATAGCTGTTGCTGTCTGTAGTAATTATTTAATTTGACTATAATGGGGATTGGGGGTGGTACCAAAGAACACGAAGCACAGACGTAGGGGAGGCAGCGTTCTCACAGTTCCTCCCCAAAGGCGGTAGGTGACAGACCGCCGCTCCTCAGAATGATGCGGTCCAGGTACCCAAACTCTGAACCTGAACTGAGGGGGTGCCCCTTGCCCTGCCGCCGTGTGATGCGTGCGGCTGACACCTCTTCCCAGATAATCTCTCCCCGGTGTTAAGGAAGCGCTGTTGACTTGGACGCTGTAGCTCCCTGGAGCTCAGCCTGGCCGTCAGGCGAGGCATCGGCACGGGGGTAACGAGGATGGCAATAACAAGAGCTACGCCAGCGACCACGCGTGTCCTGACACCGGCTCTTGACTTTCGGGGTGCGTGCCACTGCCGGGGCGGCGCTGGGGCCCTTTGTTGTCACCCTGGGGCGGCCACAAGCGCCGGGCGAGCCCACGGCGGGCGGGGAAGGAGGGGTTTGGGCCGCAGCGGCACCGCCGGCCGCTCTGTCGCTGGGTCGAAAGTTTGAGGGAGGGCGGCGGCGGGGCCGTCCCGCGGTGTCCCGGGGCGGGCCGGGCCGGAGCGGGGCGGGGGAGGATGGCGGGGCGGGGCGGGCCGGCCGCGGCGGCGGCGGGGAGCCGGCGTTGATCCGACGGCCGGGCCGGGGCATGGAGGGGGAGCGGGCGGACGGCCCCGCCGCCCCGGCGGAGAGCGGCACGTCGGAGGTGTTCGCCCAGCTGTGGGCGGACGTGATGGGCATCCTGGTGAGTGCGCTGGGGCCGGGGTCTGGGGCCGGGGTGGCCGCGGGGGCAACCTGCCGTGGGACGGATGTTTGGGGTTGGGGTGGGGGGGGATGAAGATGCTGCGGAGCGCTCGCCGGGTCTTCCCGGCACCTGCTGCGGAGTTTGCCCGAGTTGGAGCGTGCCCGCCCTGTGCGTGCGCGTACTCCCCAGAAAAACTAACTTCACGGGCAAAGCCATGGATTGTGTCGGTGACCGGCTTCATCGCGGTTCTGGAGTAGAGCTCTCTGGGCTGTCGCGGTGCAAGGGGCCGAAGGGCCGAGCACCGCCAAGGAGCGGGTCCGCGCAGGGACTGCCCGCTGGCGGGGACGCACCCGAGAACGCCGGTTCAGCCGGATCAATGGGCGCATTGTCCCCCCGCTGCCCCGGCGTGCCGCCGATTCAGGGCAGTTTGGGCTGAAGGCGGTGTCGCTGCAGCCTTTGCATCCCCCGCACGCGTTTCGGGGTGAAGCCCCGCTCGTGGGGGGCACTGCCCCCGGACCCCCGGCACGGCCGCCCGTCCCGCAGCGCTGCCGGGGCCCCGCGGCACTCCCAGGCGCCGGCTTTGGAGCTCTTACTCCCGGTAGTTTTTCGGGGACGAGTTGCTCGGTTACGGCCTGTGGAGTTTCTGCCCCGGTGATCTTCTGAGGAGGGGCTAATCCTCGTAATTCACTGGTTACAGACAAAGGAGATGGCCCCAGTAACGAGGGCTCAAGGAATTACGTTTAATGGGCACGTAGCGTACCGACAGGACGGACTGGACGGCAAACAGTAAAAATACAGGAAGAGTCAATCCTTTATTTCTACTTGCAGCGAGAGAATAATATTTACTTTAGGTGCAAGATGATAATTACCGCAGAGGACTGCCACTCAGCAAAAAAACAAATACTAACGTTATATACGTACTGGAGCTGGCAGCCTTCCAGTGATACAGGAATGTGGTAATCAACAGTGGAGTGCCTGTTTATTCATTTTAAAAGCAAATGAATAGGCTTGATGCGTGTTAGTTTTTGTTGTTAACATTTAACCAGCAGACATTCAAGAATACTATGAGAAATACTTTTTGGAAAACTGCCATGGAACATAATGAATGGTAAACCCATAGAATCTAATTCAGAAGAAATGTTATAGAATCAAACAGGGAATTTAATTAGCATTTTATACTGCATTTTTTACCACATGGACTTTATCATTAATATTCAAAGTTAGGTTAAAAAACCTGTCTCATTTCTTTTCCTCATATTCTCCATTGACTTGACGTTCAGTTTAATAGCACCCAACTGGGTACACTTTTTCACTGTTAATGATTTTAATCTAAGAATGCAAGCAGAGTCAGTTCTGCCAGTTTGTAAGGAGCACACAGTTGGTACTTTATGAAGAGTCTCTTTCTCCCTTTTTCTGGCAGGTTTCAGTACTGCATTTAGTAAAAGCAAAGTGCTATTGGATGCCTGGGAAGGAGTGTTTGAGGAGACCAGACCAACAGCCTAGCATGCTGAAGCTCAGTGTAGAAAAAGATCTGATTGTCACACAACTAATAATTTGAATCGGTTTCTTTTGGCCATACAAAATAGTTTCCTTTCTGGGAAAACTGAACTATTTAAATATTATTTGTCTTCTAATAAAACTATGCTAAAATCATTTGTCTTAGAGCTGGTCAGCTTTACATAAAGGATTCTTCTCGTAAATATGAAGTTGCTGGTATATATCAGTTGCAAACGTCACCCAGCATTATTAGCATTTGTTACTTCAGTGTTTTGTGTTGCAACACAATTACAAATATGAAAAGATGCCTTGTGTTGGATCTCCTATAAGAGGGAAGACAAAAGTTCTTGCTGCATGCTGTCAGTTTTCTTCAGATGTAGATTTTTAAAGAGTTTCTAGTCTTTCTGGCTGCAAAATAAGGTCATAATATGAACTGAGTATTAACTTATTTAGTGCTCTGTCCTTGTTTGAAGGCAAGGAAGAGGCAGCTCGTGCCATTTCCACTGCTCATATTTGTACTGCGTTGAGTTTTATCTCTGTGCTGCAAAGGTCAGGCAGTAAACTGGAGTTGTGGCTTCCACATGGGAGTATGTAGCTAGTTGGTTGCAGTCCATGATGCAACATCAGTGGCCTGTGTAGCTGGCTTAATTTTGCATTCTCCATTATGTGGGAGCATGGGCCTTAATTTCCTGGTATCTGTAGCAGCTCATGACTCAAACTGTCTGGGGAGCACAGATGTAGATACCAGAGTGATCCGCTGAGGATGGCTCTATAAATGAAAAAGTTGGTGCAATGATATAGTGGCCAGGTTGGCCCAGCAACAGCCTGGAAGCTACCAAAGGAATGCATTAGCAGAGGGAGAGAGGCAGGAGAGAAAAGTCAAGATCACTCTTGTGAGACTCCCACTTGCTGTGCTCCATCTAACTCTGGGGTCCCCAAAACAGGAAAGGACATGGATCTGTTAGAGCAAGTTCAGAAGAAGGCTGCCAAGATGTTCAGAAGGATGGAACATCTCTCCTGTGAAGAAAAGGCTAAGAGATTGGAATTGTTCTGCCTGGAGAAGAGAAGGGTTTAGGGTGACCTAGTTGCAGACTTCCAGTACCTGCAGGGAACCTACAACAAACGTGAAGACTTCTTACAAGGGCATGTAGTGACAGGACATGAGGGAGTAGCTGTAAACTAGTAGAAGGTAGAGTTAGATTAGATATTATAAAGAAATTCTTTACTGTGAGGGTTCTTAGGCAATGGCACAAATTGTCCGAAGTTATGGGTGCCCCATTCCTGTAAGTGTTCAAAGCTTGGAAGGGGAGCTCTGAGCACATTGGTCTAGTGAAAGGTCCCTCCCATGGCAGGAACATTGGAACTAAATGATCTTTAAGGTCACTTCCAACAGACACCATTCCATGATTCTGTGATCTTGGAAGGCGAAAACTAGAATGAAATTAAGAAAGAAAGTGATCATCAAAAGTATGTTGATGGAATGAAAGAGAAAAATGCATTCTTAAGCCATGATTGTAGGATGACAGAGGGTGGAAAGAACCTCAGGCAGCATCTAGCCTGTTCTCAAGCTGAAACAGGGGGAGCTCTGAGGTCAGGTGAGGTTGCCTGAGGCTTTACTCAGTTGTGTCTTGAAAACCTCCAGGGACAGAAACTGCATAATATCTCTGTGCAGCCTGTTCCAGCAATTTGCTGTCCTTAAAGTAAAAAAGATGTTTTTCATGGAAGTGATAAAGTGCCTGAATCTTCCCTCCTCATACTGAGAAGTTAGAGCAGTAGGGAAGAGGAGGAAAAGGTGTTTCCTTCCTCTCGCTCACCCTGCTGGAAGCCTTGTGGAGTGTGGTGGTGTCTGCTTTAGGTGCTGAATTAGGAGGAGAGGCTATAGTGTCATCCCAGCTGGTATTCAATACTGAAGTTACTTGAAATACGAAATGAGCCCCTCTCCATATTTATGTGGATACATATATTGCATTTATTGTGTATTTTTAGTTGCATTCCTTAAAATAGGACCTCATTAGGAGGAACCTGTGATGGCAGATCCCAGGTCTGGAGGGGAAGCAAATAGTTGTCAAGTGCTGCTTGTAAGGAGCATATTTTATGGACTTTGAAGTCAAATAATAGCCCTGTACTTGATAAATACTGAGTGTATGCTTGCAGCTGTCCTAGGTCTTGCTGAAGTAAATGTGGCTTTTCCCTTTTGCACTTTTCTATTGAAATATTCCATAGGTGCAGCTGTGGTATAAGCACCTCAAGCTATTTGTGCTGTTATGGAGCATGCTAGATAACAAAATTATACCCAAAAGCTTTTGCTTAGTCTGTAGCAAGCACATACTGGAATGTATTGGATAATTATAATTTTAAGTATTCCAAAGCAATGGTGGATGTTGGAAGTGTTTTAAGGTTTTAGAGAGAGGTGGACTGTGAGTAGTAATAAAGAAATTCTCTGCATCACCAAAACTCCATGCTATGAAAAGGGATATTTTGGCATAGAATCATATATTGATGTGGTGATAGCAAAGTTTTTTGTTGCTGAAGGTCTAAAAGCTTGTATGTTATGAGATTTGAGAACAAATTTTAATATTAAATGGAAACCATGAACTTTATTCTTTTAAAGATGTACTTTCAAAACATGGGCTATTGACCTTAGTACAGGGAAGTCATTCCAGTGCCTCTCTTGTTTATTTAAAGTTCTTCCTTCCATGTATATATATATATGACAGATATCAAATACTGACATTAATGAAATCACCGGCAAAACTCTGATCAATTTTTATAGAACAAGAGTTTCACCAAAGAGAGTGTCTTATTTGTGTGAGGAGATTTTGTCTTCAATGGCCAAGATGAAAAAGATACAACAGAACTTGAAAGAGATGCCATGGAATTAGAAGTCTTTCCAGCTTTTTATTTCAAAGCAGTAGCTGAGTTTCTTGTTTCAAACTACTGAATCAATTATAACAGCTGAAACAAAATAAAAAAAGAAGTCTTTTTCGATAGTATTTTGCTGTTATGTTAAGAGAAAGCCAATCCTTTCCCACCATCTGCTGTTAGTTGAAGAGAACAGAGTATTTTGAGGACAAGAAAGCTCACTTGGCTACCAAGAGCCCTACTATTTACATATATAATCTATCTTGGTCTCTGTGTTTAAGTGACTATTTGAATTTCTTATCAAAGTAATAAAGAAAAAAACCAAAAGAGAGAGAAAGACGCCAGCTGATAATGCCACTGTGATAACATGTAATTGGATACTGGCTAACATACTTTGGGAAGAGGAATTTGATATTAAGCCAAGGAGTCTGGATATCTGGAAAGATCAGGGAAGTAGATCCCCAACTGATAAAAGCAGTTGTAGAACTGCCAGGAGGAGTTGTGGGAGCTAGTATCATCAGCCCAAGATTTCTTCCAGGATTGCTCTTCCTTAAACCCTCATTAAATCCCTGTAACATCCTATGGAAATTTCTGTTCTGTTGCTCTCTCAGTTTCTCATTGCGTGACTCTGTTTTTCTGGTGTCAGATTGGCACCAAAAGGCCACTCCAGCTGAGGTCATGGATGCTCAGCACAGCTCTGTGGAAATGTGCAGACAACTGAATAGCTGCTTCAGGTAGTATGTGCTTTTCAAAATGCATTGTGCTTGGGGTTTATGATTTTTTTGATGACATGTTAGCAAAGTGCCTGTGGAACTGTGTAATTAACTCAAAAAGCATTTTGGGACATTCTGATTCAAAACGTTTTTGTTCTGACTTCTATTTGGGGCATGTTTTCTAAAGCATATCCCACTTGCAACAAAAAGGATAAACCCAGAAGGCCTGCCTCTGCTTTCAAACTAGCAGATATTATTTTTTCTATTTTACAAAACCATGGAGGGTATTTTGCTTTCAAATAAAAAAGTCGAAAGAGTGAGTGACTGTCAGTTAATGTGCTGGATTCAGTTTTATAATTTAAACTTAACCTGTTGCATCTCCTTTGCCTTTCCATGAAATGTTATGCCTAGCAATGCTAATCCCTTTATGAGGAAAGACAGCCCACAGAGATAACCTTTGGTCTAGGCTTTTTCTTGCATGTCAGGGCACATAAAACAGATGTCTCCATCAGAGGGTTTAGTCCCCATAAGACCCTACACCATGAGGAGTGATAAGAGCTTTTGGTTCTGGTGCCTTCTTCATTCTTTCTTGAAAGCAAATTCTTTCTCTTGCTGATTTGTAGTGAATACCAACTTGGAAATACTTTTTTTCTTCATACTTTTTTCGTCTTTGAAAGTCAGTCAACCAAGCTCTCTCTGTTTTTAAGAGCCGTGGAATGCAAGGTTGCTAGAATTTGCCTGAAATGATGTCTGCCTCCTTTTGTGGATATGAAAAGCATGACAGTCTCTGAGCAGAAAGAAAATGTGAAAATTGATGTGGAAAAAGAAAAGATGCTGCACATGAGCACTTAAAGGACTTTTATTACATGGAATACAATATACTATGCTACACATGTTGGCTACCATTTTCTACTGTCAGGTGAAAACCTCTTATTTTTAGTGTATCTTAGAGCAAATGACATTTTACAGAAGTAGGTAATGGTTAATTTAACTTAGTCTGATACTGTGTAGAATCTGTGTAAATTAGTGCTTGTATAAATTGTATAAAGTGCTGTGCAAACAGAAGCAGAGTGGAGGGACTGGGGCTCAGAGATGGAGCATGGGGTCACTGCGGGATGTGGCACAGGACCAAGGGACAGAGGGAACAGGTCGTGCCCAGGGCAAAGGAGTTTGAGTCAGAATCTCTCCTTCCAGACCCAGGCTGAACAGTGCCAATTTTGGCCCTGGGCTATGTTCCTTCAGGACTTTTTTTTCCTTCAGAGGTGGCATTGTGGAGGAGAGGCTGTTTGGTGCTGGTGCACCCAGCCCTGCTTCCTGCACCTTTCTGGGTCACCCTCTTGTCACTTGGAATCTATGGTTGTAGCTTTTCCTTCATGCAGCAGCCCAGGCTGCCTTCTTTTCCACTTAGGCTGTTGTGACAGTATTAATGGCTGTAGAGTACAAACTGTGTTTGGACGTCAGGAGGTTCAGAAACACGGGAGGAATAGAGTTACTTTGTAATGACCCAGCAAAGTGATTTTTCACAATACCTGTTTCAGCATTGAATGCTGCTAACAATCTTCTTCTTGGTGATTGCTTGACTCAGCTGATGACTAATGAACTTGCTGCTTTGTCTGATGGCTTTATTCGTGGGGGGAGGAGGAGGAGGAGGAAGGTGACTGTGATGCAGGGATGCTGAGGTAGCTTTGCAAGGATCTGGATTCCATGTTTTTTCATGAGAAAATGGACAGAAAGAAGAAAGCAGGTTTCATATGTACAAGTCAAAAAATAAGGTTCCAAATATAAAAACATGTACTCTATTAAAATATATGTAGACATTTTGTGTGATAAGGTAAAGAGATATGAAGGGATTTACTTCTGCCTGACATCAAGAGACAAGACAACTCATTGGCAGAGAAAAATTACATGTTTTGGGCACAAGGGTTCACAACACAGATTTTCTTTACTGAGAATAATGACATTCAGAATAAAAGGATCTACCTGTGCCCTTTCTCCCCACAGTGCAGTTGCTGTGGTGTGGGCATGCTGGCTCTGCTTTTATCTTCTTGAGGCAAGGGTAACGTTTTTCCTGGCTTATAGCAGAACTTTGTCTACTGCCGTGTTGTGAAACTCATACTTACAATGTACCAGGTTTATTTGAACTAAGATTAGTATAATAAAATACTTAATGGTTTACGTTCTAATGACATCTGTATAAGTATTTTTGAGCTACATGCTAGTTTTAGAGGTATGCTTCCTATGAAGAGCTGGAAATTGAGAGTGGGGATTGTATAGCCTATCTGGAAAACAGTTTTAAGCAGGGTGTAGCTGGAAAATTGGATGGACAAGCTTAAGAGTATAATACAACAATGATTTATAAATCACACTTTCAGGCTTTTTAATGGAAAGTCATACAATAAATTGGGAACTGGTTTCTAATATCCGTGTCACAATCTGAATGTGATCTGGTTGGAGCATTGTTGCAGATCTCCTCTCCTACAAGTCCGTTAGACTTTGGTGATTTGATTTCCCCGTGGCCCTGCGTGGACATGGGGATATGCTCTTGAGATCAGTTTGCATCATCAGGCCTCCAGATGGTCCAACAGAAGATAAGTCTGTTTTCATGTGTGTGGGTAAACATACACCATGAAGGTTACAAGCATGGTAGTACAATTCTCTAGAATATGAATACATCCTTTTATTTTTCATTATTGTCACTGTATTTATGATGATGTACAGTGCTATTTGCTCTTTGTAGGTCATGGCCTACTAATAGTTAATCTCACAGTGTTCTCTACCTGGAGTATATTCTTTGTGCGTGGGACTGTATATGTAAAGGAGATTAGGTGACTGTTTAATATAATAATAAAAGCAATGCTTTGAAAGCTTTGCAGCAAGCATGATGAGAGCTGATAGATGATAGTGGAAACAGTACCATGCCTGTTATAGTATTAAATTGAGAGTACGTGAGCAATCTCTTGATTGTGAGATGCTCCTAACCCTCTCACCTGCAGCTGAAGATGCTTTGTGTAGTGCTGATAGGAATGATGAAAACAAAAGATAAATAAAAGATAAAGGGTCTACTTTCTGCAGTGTTTACATAAAAACTTCAGGAGCCTAAGGCACAAGTTTACTTATAGCGGAGCAGTGTGTGGCCTGTAGGCTTTAAAGAAAAAAGGAAAATGCATCTTTTGTTGTTCTTTCACAAGCTCAGCTGAGCTGAGCCTCCTGCCCCTTTCAATGCCAGCAGCAGGCTGACCCTGCTCTGCAGAGCTTGCTCTTTGCTTCACGGCAACCCCAGCACAACTCGATGGAGGAAACGTGAGAGCTCATTGCACCATGGTGACACTGTTAAAAGTTCTGTCAGCGAGTGCACATCCACAGCTGGGGCTTGGATGAAAACACGCGCTAGAGCTGATTGCATAGCATTACATTGCACTTCAGAAAAAAAAAAAGGCATTTTAGGCTTTTAAGGAATTTTGCTTGCCAGAGTAGTATCTTGTGAGTCATAATATATACCTTTAGAAATGATATGCTGAAGAATCTGTTTTACACATTATACATTTGCAGGAATGTTCGGATCTTTGTGTTCTGCCTGCTTATTATCTCTGTTTATCCGTATCTGTTACAGTTCTGAAACATTTTCCTTCTCTTTTGATTCTGTGCTTGCTATTTTCCAGCAGATGTCTGCTGCATATTGCAACTCAGCCAAAAGGGTTTTTTACACCAGATATTTCTAGTGCAATCCTAGGGATGGAGTACAGATTGAAAATACTTAATTTCTGTTGCTAAATTAAAAGTCATCTTCTTTCACCATTCATGTAAGACATGCTTCACATTGTTATCAATATCACTGCACAGACTTAACACAGCCTTCAGTTATAGAGAATATTTAATACGAGCAAGTTTTTGAGTTTTAGTGGTTGGCCACTTTAGTACAGTAGCTCTGAAAGCTGATGATAAATCCTTTGCATTTAAACTGCAGTTTATAGCCTCTGAGGATGAAAATAAGAAAAATCCTGGTTTATACATAAATGCATTTGTATTCATACATAACATCCACCAACACTTGGAGGCTGTGATTTCCACTCCATTATTAGGTTTCTTTCCCACCTCAGAATTCATAAATAACCATTGTAAAACAGGAAAAGGTGTGGGCAGACTACATGTGGTATGTCAGCTGTGGTTCCTGTCTTCCAGTTTCCATCTTCAAGATGACTGCGTGTTTACGCTTTAAAAACATGATGCTTCAGAGTGTGTTTGGGGATATATCACGTCTTGTACAAAGGTTGGAGAGAAAGATTTCCCTGAGCAATATTTTATCAGGGGACTGGTAACAATACTGTACTTCAAAACCAAAAACCTGGTAACGGGAGGAAATTTCTAGAGGAAATTTTTCTTTTGAGGTTTGGGGAAAAGGTTTGTTTTGTTTCTTGTTTAATCAGTGGAGACTACTCTGTTGTACCTACAGTACAAAAGGACTGCCCATTCTTAAAAATTCTGTTTTCCTCTCTAATTACACCTACCTTTATTCTGAGTGCTTTACAATGAGACAAGAAATGGAGTCAGATCCTGTGCAGTCCCTCTCCATTATGGTGCCGTGTTCTGATGTGTACTGAAGGGACATGTGAAATGTGAATTGAAGGGACACTGGGATGTTTCAATTTAGTGAGGTGTATTGTTTCCTGCTCAGCCCAAACCCCGCGATGCATTATTTAGATTTTGTGTCAGGGAGTATATATGTGCATCCAGTTTACGATAAACTTCGTAAAACCTAAACTTTGTAAGACCTAAGCTTTGCCTAATAGCTATCTAAACTTAGGAAGTTGACAGGGAACATAAGGTCAAGGACCTCACCAAAAGACAGGCATGATGGTGATGATAGCTTCATACCACATATGGTGTGTGGTCACACATAATTGAGAAGGCGAAGGGCTCCTTCTGCATATCCTTGTTATCCTAGTCATGATGAGTCTCATTGGGTTTGGTTAGTGTGGAGTTTGAGTTCCTAATTACCAAAAGTAGGAGGAAAAAAAAAGAGGTGGATGTTCTCAATGCTGCATTTTCTCTCTAATGGAATGTTACTTTCTTCAATCTTTGCCAAGTTGCTTGTGGGTTTTAATCCTTGTCTCAAGTGTAAATAGAATACAAAAGATTGTATAAATCTTCATTTTTCATCTGCCAAACCTAATAACAACTGCTGCAGAATGCTTACAGATAGTTAATTATTTTATAAACTGCCATGAAGGAGAGAGGAAAGAGGGATAAAAAGGTATGTTAACTCCTGCTGACCCTTCTGTCTTTGTTAGGCGGGTCTGTTGCTGGGGGGGCTTGAGCAGTTTACAAAACCAAAAAATTAAAAAAGAGCGAAGCAGGGGTTTGTCTCCAGACTCATGCCTCTCTTAGGAAAATACCTCTCATGTAAAGCGGAAACAGAGGATGACCGGGGATGGAGATGCAGTGAGTCAGTATCCAGAGTTGTATTCCTGTGGCCAGAAAAGAGAAAAGAGTCCCAGCTGAGAAGGGTAACTTGCAACTGCTAGGAAGAGGGATTTAGAAGGATCATGTGAAAGGAAGAATTGCCGCCTTCATGGCAGGAAATGGCTGGAGCACGCACCGGGACCTTGGCAGGGGAAGGTCAGTGTGCAGGCTGGCTTCCTGGAGGCCCAGAGGAGGTGGCTGATCGGTGTGGATGTCAGGGAGCACGTGGGAAATAAATAATGAAGATTTAAGCTTGGTTCATGAAATGAAAAGGCTTATTTCAGGCACTGAGTAGGGATATCAATAGTGCCAAGGAAGCCTTCATGTCTAGTTGGTCACACCTTGTTTTGTTTTTTGCTTGGAGACAAATGCAGGCTGCAGGTGGGTAACCATTGATGTGTGTATGAGTCATGTAAAGCTAAACCATCAAGGTATTGCCAGCAGATCCTTTGAATGGGTAATTTGTAGCAGAGGGCTGGTTAGCTGAAACAAGCTGGGCATGAGAGTGCAGTTTACTACTTTCCTACAGACAGTCTGATGCCCTGATTTCCTGTTCACATGTAACTCCTTCTGAACCAGCCCTTGCACCTCTGAAGCTTTGAAGAGATTGCCATATCTGAAAATACATGATTTTCCTTTCCCTTTGAAAGAGTCATACAGCAAAATCTTTGCTTTCTTTCAAATCCCAATGCTCTGTGAATGAAGGAGCTATGTATTTACTTTGTATTTCCTATGTATCCTTTGTTTTGGAACTGATAATGGTGCAGGCTGTGAAAAGTGGTGTAACATCTTGCTCAGAGAGTTCCCTGCTGGTTTTGAGTTGCTTCAGATGCAGCCTGGTACAGAGGCTGTCCTACCACTCTTGCTGGGTTTATGGGGTGGTCTGCAGTCACTTGACTGACACTGATACTGCAGTCACTTTTTTCATCTGAGAAGTGGAGTCTGTGAGGAAACTCCTTCCGAGACTTTGTTTTCATGTTACTGTCACTTTTACAACTAGGTGAGATGTTTTTCTTTGGCATGACAACTGTCCTGACAAATGGTTAGTTAGCAGGATGTTTTCCTTTTGATGTTCATGTCTCAATGCATAAAGAAATAGCTTAAGTAAGGGCTTAGCTTGCCATCCAAGTCCAAGTGTCTTTATCTACAGCTGTTTTCTTTCAGCCTTCGGTTCAGGGCCTTGGATAAGTGAGAATCAGCTACTGGGTTTTGTAGAGACAATTTTTTGTGAACTTCATTAACACTGGGGTTCTGCCAGCTTCTGCTTTTTATGACCTCTTTAGCCATATGGGGCTTTTCAAACTGTTTTCTACCTCAGTTTGAGGTTCATCTCTGTGAAGTAGAACACTGGAGTAACTAATTCCATCTCCAGTAAAAGCAACATAGAATCACAGAATATCTGAGTTGGAAGGGACCCATAAGGATCATTTAGTCTTGCTCCTCACAGGGTACCTAAAACTGAACCATAAGACTAAATGCATTGTTAGATGCTCCTTGAACTCTGACAGGCTTTGCACTGTGACCAGTTCCATAAAGACACTGTTTCAGTGATGGGCCACAATCTCAGTGAAGAACCTTATCCTAATGTCGCATCTGAGCTTCCTCTGATGCAGCTTCATTCCATGCCTAATGTCTCTTATCACTGAGCAGAGCTACTGACTGACAGCAGCCACAGGATTAAGCACTTCCTTGAAACAAACACATGACATCCTTCATGTCCCTCTGTGAGAAAAATACAGGCTTGAAATACCTGGGAGATACAGCAACCGCAGTTATCCAAGCCCAGACTCTGTGGGATATGCTCTGTTGATAGGCAGAAATATTCCTCTTTTATTTGTGTAAGAGGTCTATTTCACCTAATTAGGAAGTGTTTTGGCAATGGTGAAGCAGTGTGAGCACACAGGAAAGCAAAAAACCCTTCTTCAATGTACACAGATAAAGGGAAAGAAGTAAATAAAATATGGAATCCCAGAGTGGAAAGGATTATAAGCTGGCAAGCGATAGAGTTCTTATTGCTAGGTTGATATCCCTAATTGATATAAACATGAAGCCCTGTGCAATCTGTAGTACTTAAAAGATACGCATCTAAATAATATTTAAATAGATTCTTCATTTTTAAGACCCACTGGAGTGTAATTGTATTCAACTTAATTAAATGAACTGAAACCCCTTGATAACTGTGCTTTACTGTTCCTAAATAAAACACTCTCCAAAGAGACTTGAGGAAGCTTAGTTAAGGCAATAAAAAACCTGAGCCCAGCACCGTGAAGTTTTGCATGAGCAGTATTGTATTTAGTTCATCTGTAAGCTACCTGCAGTGGTTGAGACTCTGTTAACAGTGCCATACCTCTGTTGAGAGTCAAAAGCTGAGGCTTCACTGAAGTGCTTCAGGGCATTTAGCCTTTCTGATTGCAGATTTGTATGAATGTAGGGTGTCTGTTTAACCTAGTTTATTAATGCTACCCCTCTGTGCCAGCACAGAGCACGTGGTCCCTGCAGGAGTGAGGTTTTGCAGGGATAGCACAGACAGGCAGAATGGGCAGCATTGGTGAAGGGGAGCCTGGGCACAGCTTGCTTATGGGAGCTACAGGAAACCATTTCTTCTGCTGCTACGATTACAGGGGGAAACATGGATTGCTGCCATGCTCAATTACAGTTGTTTCCTTTCCTGGTAAAAGACGTCCTGTCAGGAAGAGGTAGGAGTGAAGATGAGGTTAGTCCCTGCTTATGTAGAAGCATTGGGTGTATCCGCTAGGCTGCAAGCTGCTCATTTTCTAGCAGGAAGAAAACCCAGAAAAATATCAGAGTTTCAGAAAGAAGTTTAAACATCAACATTCTGGCTTTCCATAGCTGTCTCTGCCCTTTCAACAGTAAATCAAGGGCTGTGTCTCTGGGGCATGCAGTGCCCTTTACTGCTGGGTGCCTCGACCAGAATTGCTGATTTCCATACCTACTCCCAAAAAAAAGGAGTGATCCTGTCATTCCTTGGTGTGCAGTTTTTTCACACTTCATAAAAACAGTTTGAGGGGACTGCAGATATTCGAGATTCCTTTTGCCCTTTCTGAAATGTTAACACGGATAGCAGGAGAACATCTTCCTCTTGGAAGTCAGCATGCAAAATGGCACAAGTGGGAGTAAGTAATTGTGCCTGCTGTCACACCCAGCTTCCTAAGAGCAGCATTTCTAAATGCTGGGATGCTCACTGCTGAGCTGGGTGATGCAAGCTGCAGTGCTGCCCCGTGGCTCTTGCCATGTAAGTGCAGATGAGGTAATAGGCTCATCCAGCCTTGAGAAACGTGGGGCGACTGCATCCCTGCTGGGCTTTCCCAGTGCTGCAGTGTGGGAGAAGACTGTGCTCTCTCCTCTACCCTTCAGTAATTGTAGTTTGGGGGAAGGTCCCATGCGGGATTTAGCAGCTGGGTTGGTAAGAAATGAGGGAAGGCATGGAGTGTTCTCCTTTACCGGTGCATCTCCAAAGCCAGTACTGCTGGGTGTCAGTGGGCTGGGGGAAACTGCTGTCTATAGGGACCTGCCCAGAATCCTGGGCCTGGCTCTCAAGGTAAAGCAGCAAGGAGCGCACAGTAGTGCACTGAAGAGAAAGAAGGATGAGAAGGTTTTTTTGAGTGAACTTTCCTTTTTCTGGACAAGGTATGTCCTCCTTCTGCCAAACTGTCCAAGGGAAAAGCATAGCAAAGTTCAGTTTAAAGGCAGTCATTCTCACCTGCCTTGACACCTGGAAAAGTAGTTTTGTTAGTAAAACTAGCACATAACCGTTACCAAAGTTTGCTTTCTCTGAGCAACTTTACCACCTTGGGAAATACTGTAAACAAGACTTGCTGAGCTTACACGCTTGTCCTGAGATACTGTTGACTACTCAGTTTGTTTTGCCTTTAAATATGCAGATATTTTTTCTTTACATGTTTTCTGTTTAGATTTTTTCAGACTACTCTTTTAATGATTACTCACACCTCAGTTATGTAGTCCCATATATGACAGAAGATTTGGTTTTGCCATACTGTGCTACTACTAAATACAAGGAAAAGAGCTTTAATGAGACCTCCTTCAGTATTGCAGCTGATTGTATCCTTGAAATATTTATTTCATAATCTGAGATGTTTTCCTTTTGCATGTCTATTTCATTAGACCCTAACTTATCTCAGACATGAAGCCACCCCCGTAATATATGCTAAGTTTCCCAAATCTCAAACAAGAAATTCACCTCCATCTCCTTAATGGTGCTTTTATCAGATATATGTATATTTCTTAACCCTTGCCATTCTTATGTTTACCATTTGTTTCTGCTTCAAGTCTCAGGCTAGAGCCCACTGCAGCTGGTGCATATGAAGTAACAAATTTTCACTCAATTTGAGAAGTCTCAGCAGAGTGTGCAAAAGGAGGAGGCAGTGAGAGCAACGAAGACAAAACTAATGAGGGGTGATGTCAGGTGCAGCTTCTGGAGTGAACTTGTTCTACTTTACAAGCTGACAGTGGCAACTTGTAGCTAACTGCTGACCAACCTGGTGGATGGTGGTGGCCTTTTAGGTATCAGAGCAGACAAGGGTTGTGAGTTAAATTTTGGTGAGCTTAGTGCAGAGCACCTGAGGGAAAGGAGGATAGAAGATAATATACTGTTATTAGGGAAGCTGGACATTAAGGGTGCTTTGAACCAACTTTCATGAATAAAATTTGCATATATTCTTGCCTATCAAGACTTGGTTCTACCTGTGATAAACACCAACTTTTTAAGTATGTTGGAATGTACATTTGCATAGATGCAGCTTTTTGGTTAGCATGTTGTTATTTTTATTTATTCTGTAGAGGACTAACTTGGTTGCAAGCCACAGAGAGCGATCCCAGTAATGTGCTTTTAAATTTATTTTAATCTACAGAGGGAAAAGCAGAAATCACATTCAGAATGTTTTTTCCAGGGATGCTTTGTTATACCTTCTTGACAAAGATTTTGGGGCTTTAGAGTAAAAAGAGGGTTGTGCTACTGGTGAAGGAAACATTTTATTTGCAGAATTTTGAAAAGAGTAAGAGGTTTTTTTGATGTAAAGATAGGGCAAAGCTTTATATATATATATGAGAAAAACTTACATAACTGTGGCTTAATATGAATTTTTTGAGTCTACAGTGACTGTGCCCTGAGCTCAGTGGTTTGTATCAGTTATTTCAGAAAATTGCTGCAAAATCTTTGATATCAAAGCATACCATTGTGCTTTCTGCTTATTGTACAGAATCTATAACTGTTTTAACCATGCCGCAGAGAGCTTCACACAGTAGTATCGCATCTATTTTTGTAACTCTGTCTGTAAAGCCACATAGTTTAATGACTCAACCCTCAGATGCCATAAAAATTAATGGGAAGTCTATTGAATCAGTCTGGTCTGTATGTTCTTTTTGTTCTCACAGTGTCTGGCTATAGAGAGGTCAAGGGAACCATGACAACTTTTCAGCATCCTCAAAAATAGCTGTTCTCAATATAAAAATGTCATGACTTGTAGACTGAGTATCTTATGACTTCTGATTATCAAGGCAAGCACTGGCTGCCTGGCCTTGCACTTCTGTCTCATTCACATTTTTGACCCTGCTGACTGTCAAGACAGGCTTTGAACCTGTCATTGCATGGATAGTGGAATTGTTAACTCTGCTGAATGGAAGATTGTCCTTGCTGAGCCCTAGGAATAGAAGGGAATATTTCTCTAGCAGCTTGTTGGGTTCATTTTTAATGCAAGCATTTTGAAGCTGTGCCAGAAGGCAAAACATCAGCCCTATTCCTGGCAGAAATACATTGGTAGCAAGGGACAGGTAAGAGGGTCAGAAATGTGTAACAGATAGAATTATAATGGAGCTCTGCAGGTTTTCCTACAGAAGTCAGTCCTCACTGTGTGTTACTGTAGTAAACTGAGATGCAGGCCCTAGCCAGAGAGATGGATGAAAGTTTAACTCTTCTGTTTGGAAAAGGTTTGGGTCTGATTTCCATTTGCCTCCTTAGAAAGAACTGTGAAGGAACCTGGAATACAGTGTCTCAGATTAATCCACTGTAGTCTGAATTGAGCTATTAGTATATTTTGGAATGCAGGGAGTTCTGCCATGAGTCCAAGGTCGCTTAGGGAAGGATGCAGTTTCTCAAGCTTTTATGAACTTTGATGATTAGTAAAAATATCTAAAAAGAGGTGGCATCTTAGTCAAAGTTGTCCCATGAAAATCTGATCATTCCTTACTTTCTAGCTAAGCTAGTTCTGCTTAACTTTAAACATCTCATAGGATGTGTGCCATGTAGATGCAGTCCTGTCAAAAACAGGGTGTTTATTAGACACCATGTTTTCCTGCAGTAGATGTTCTCATTTCACTGCTTTTTTGTCCCTCCACCCTCTTACCCATCTCCCCTCCCCAAGCAAGCCTGTTTGCTCTGGCCCACGTTCTGGCTTTCGTTATGTACTTCTTAGAGCTATCCAAACCAAAGGTATTATTGAAATGCAAGGTCATATTCCACAAATTTTTAGTAGGCGTCCCTGTTAAAATCTAACTGCCAGAAATAAGCTGCTAATGTTTACAGTGACTCTCCACACAGTAGTCCTGTGTTTCAGGCATGGAAATGGATTTTTCTCATCTTAGCCTATAAAGGTAAAAAAATGTGCCTTTGCCAGGGTGTGATTGCTGCATGTTGTGAAAGAGCACCTTCCCTTCACCAGGGCCATTTCCACGTTCATTTATACTTTAATAGGAAAAAAAGTTCGATTGTCTTCCCCCCAGTTTCTGACCTATTCCTAAAATCCCAGATTATGCATGTGCTGGAGCCATAGTTGCGGTGGCTTTTAAGTTTTCAACTCGTGTAGTTGCATTGTGTGCTGTAACCTGCCTTGCCATGTGCAGATGGAGTCCCATCTCTCTCACTGAACAAACAGGCTTGTATCATCCACATCTTTTTACATTCTGAAACTCATGCAGTTATATGAATTTCACCCAGGGGCTGGGAGAGTGAGCACATATATCCAGAAATTAAGACCTCTTTCCTCACATTCCTCATATCTGCCAGAAAAGGAGGAGGATATGCTGGAATGTGCAGCTTTGTAACACATTTTTCAGATTCTGAGATAGAAACGTACAAAGTAAAATAGTTGTGTTTTTGGAAGATTTTTCTAAAAATCTTATTTTGCATAGAAATTTATGCAGAAAGTATGCATGCTCTACTAGTGCCTAATATTTAGGTGCACATGCAGGTTTGTGGCATGTAGGTGTTACTTAGCAAAGTCTGTTATTCCTCCTTAGCTATTAGTGTTTTTATTTTATTATCATATTAAAATATGAATGTACTTTTACTTAATTTTACAGCCATCAGAGCTTTCTAGCAAAACATTTTTGTCTTTTACACTTTCAGATGTCAAATACAAAGGAATCTGCCAAGGCGTTAAACTAACTGATGTGCAGTGACCGATAAATTCTAACTTTATAATAAGTGCCAAATCGTTCCCACTTTTCTTTGTAGTCACTCCATTAACAGGAATCCCAGTGGATTCCTTTGGTATTCACATGCATATCAGAACTAATTCTCTGGGAATTTCAGGGCAATTCATCATTTTGCTCTGTGTTTTATGATGCCAAAAAATGTTGCATGCATACATTATAAAATGGAAATTTAGGAACACACTTCACAACTGAAAATAAAAATCTGAGATCACTTTTGTTTTCATTAGACTATTATATCTTTATTTTCACATTTAATCCGTTATACATAATGTGTTTTGTACTTTCCTGGCTATCAAACTATTTTGTGGAAGGGTCTTGCAGTAGTGAAGTCCTAGGGGAAACATGTTGTAACATTTTACTAATAAAGTGTTTGGGGAATGGTTTTCCTGCTTGATATTTGTATTGCTTGCAATTTTTTTTCCACCAGAGAAGATCTGTGGGTTATATAGCAGGAACATTGAAGTTTAAATGGTGATAAACACAACTAGTGTAAAACACTCTTCGTGTTAGTGCTTTAGCTGTTAAATTTGTAACAAAATGTAAGAGTTTATTATGTGGTTTTGGTTTTAAAAATGTTGCTGATAGTTCAGAGCATTTCAGAGGCTTCTGAATTACAGATATGTCAGTAAGAAAAAATTTGAAAGCTATATTTTTTTTCATTGCTCACATAAGCTGCCTCAAATATGCAACCCATCTTTATCAAAATGGGATGTAGTAGTACACGATTGAAGGCCTATTATAAATTACACTGGCTTATTATTTTTTGTATCAAATAACTATGCTTTTTCCTACCTGCAAAACTAAAATGGCACTCCGCATTTGTCTAAACCTAAATTAAAAATTACCACTGGGTCTTAGTCTTTGTGCATCAGAGTAAAATTTTTTTTAAAATATTGTTAGTTATGCTTTTAGTGGTCTATTTTATTAAAAATTCTAGAGATTTTTAAAATCTTTTCAGACTATTTGTTTGACTTCTTTTGTAAGGGAATGCATGATTTATCAAGCTGGAGCTAATGTCTTGCATATGAATATTTTTTAAATACTCAAAACCAAAATAGAATAGCAAAGCACACTGCTGGTGATTCTGTGTGAGACAGTTTAGAATTATTTGGAGACATTGGGGGTTCAATTTAAAGAATAGACAAAATGTTATGGTTCCTCAGATGAGTTATACTTGTGGTTTGATGATATCTAAAGTAGGTCTTGGCCATTATTTGTGCAGTAGAAAAATGAAACATCTTCTCTTTTCTAAGTTTTGCCATGTTTTCAGTAGTGCTTGAAGAGTAAAGGAGTATGATGGAGATAACTCTATGTAGGGATCCAATTTGAGGTCATATAAATCAAATATACAATCCTTTGTTAAGTTATGACATTTACTTACATGAATCATGAACAGATGCTGCGGATTGTGAGATACTTGCTGTCTTTGGCTTGGATTGATTTATGTGTCTGTATTTCTTTTGACAAAACCAATGCTCTCTGCACTGCCTGCATGCATAAACTCACAAAAGCAACTCTTGGCCACAGACACAAATCCTTCAATCGGCATTTTTCCACTGCGCCTTTCTGGCAACTTGAGGTGCAAATGCAAATGTTTGTGGTTTTGTTCTAATTTTGAAGCTATGGGGCTTCAAACCCCAAAGCTGTCCACATCTATTGAGGAGGGTACAGGCAGCCTTTTTGGAATAGCAACTACATAAAACTGTAGCTGCCATCGGTCTGGTAACCCAGCACGAGCATGTGGCAGGGTTGTAATGAGTATGTGTGTCAGCTGTCTATTCTCATCTCTAAGATCTTGTGGAATTTTTTTCTGTTCCTTCATTGTTTTCTGGACGTGAAGTTTGTTTCCATTTGCAGCATAGCCCCCTCATGCAAGCCCTGAGCACTGCCAGCAATCCCTGCTGTCAGTCCGGCAGGCTGATGCCTGCAGCTCTGCTCCTCTGGACACGGCAGCACTGGTGGACTGGGTCAGTTCTGAATAGGCCTTTCTTTGCAGCCACGTGCTTGCTGGCAGTGGGGCCACCCACCTTCTGTGGGCTTTAATTGGGGGGCTGCAATTGAGCTAATTTTATTCTAGGGACAGTCAGAAGCCTTCAGCCTTGGGGAGGCTACCTTTAAAAATAGCACAGTGAACTGCATGCCAGCGCAAGAGAAAAATGAGCATTTGTTCAGCTGTGTTTGATCCACTGGCAGTGCCATTGCTATCCTGCACATGGTCCGTGACCACGTGTCTGAGGTGGTGTGGGGAGGAGCACTGGAGCATGCTGAGATCCTCAGCTCTGTCTGGCTCTCAGCTAAGCTAAAGTTTACATGATATGTTTGGATTTGGAGTATTTCAGGCAATTTCAAAATCATGAATTACCTTTGAAAATTAATGCGTATTTTGGAGCAGGTTAACTTTATGGAACATATGGTTTCCAGAATTGTGAGAGGAGATGGACTGATAGGCAGTTTTCATGTTGTTCTAGTAGAATGATGCTTCCCTGAGTTGCTCTTCTATCGTTACTGTTTCCACCTTCGATATTCTTAACTAGCAAAGCTTATCAAGGAATAAACAGACTCTGGCTGGGGAAGATAGTCCAAAGTGGGAATTTTGGATAACCCTTAGAGAGGGATGTTTGTTACAATTGAGTGGCTGGGATTCAGATGTCATGGCATCTCTTTGGAAGTCGTCATACAAGCTCTCTTACTGTCCAGAAAAGTGAGCAAATTAAGGTTAGGTTTTGGGATTCCTTTTTCAGTTTGGTGTTCATTTTTTTCCTCAGCAGTGCAGCCCTGGTTATTCCTACTGAGTGTTTAAACACTGAAAGCAACATGTAGTCCATGTAGGACTAGAAAGCACACCCTCAGCCACTAGAGGAGTGTCCTGTAGCACAAGGAAATTTGTGGAACTTGTGGTACAGGCGCAGAGTCCAAGTTTCTTCCCCAGCTTGTTGGAAAGCGATGGATGTCAAGGAGGTGGTTGGAGAAAGACACAGGCTTGCGCTGTGAGCAGGTAGCACTGTGGGTCCTGTAGAAAGGCAGGACTGTTGTGTTCTCAGAGTTGCTGGCTTTTTCCCCATGTAAACTATACATTTGCTTTGCAGCACAGGAAGTTGTTTGTCCAAAGCTCTGGAAAGTCTGAAGTTTCCAAAAGTGGATTTGTATAAGGACCCCAATCTTTTAATGCTTGAAACATCTCCTCTGTGAGATCTTTGGCAGGTTGAGAGACAGGAACTACAGTAAAAAAAATACATAAGTATGGGGGTAGGGGAGAAAGTGAAGATATATATTTAGTGTAGTTATTTTGCTTCTGCTGCTTCAACGAGTGACGTGCAAATTGTTTTCCACCTGCACTGAACACAGTAGTGTTGAGAAAATGCAAGCTGTTCTAAATTTTGGGAATGTGAGCTCTGCAAAATTTTCTGTGAATCTGCAAAGGTTTCAGGAGATAATTGTTCTGCCTATGGAATTACATTTTAAAAAACTAGAAAGTAATTTTCACAGAGAGTGAGATTTAATAGGCTTTCACTTGGATTTAAACTGGAATGTTTTTTCCAGTTCTCTGGATGTGATACTTCATTAGAGCAAACCTACCTCTTCAGCATAGTCCAGAACCCTGGAGAATGGGACCATGTGCTTATTTCCAAGTAACAATTGCTTCAGTAAGGTGTCATTGCTAATTAAGAGGTTCTCCTAGCTCATATGCTATAACTTAACCTTACAATTTATGTATATTATTAGCATAAATATGTTTACATTATTTCTCTATTGTTCAGCTTTTTCTTAATAATCAAAATATAATTTTATGTTTATATGTGTGCATCTATTAACAGCAGCAATGAAATAATAGTCTGCAATGTATTCTTGTCTTCTCTCAGGATAGGCACAGAGAACACATTGTTACCTTCTGAAGAATGCACACAGAAACACATGCTGTTTCACAAGTTAGACACATAGGGACACAAGAGTATTCCATCCCATCTTTTGGACCTATATTAAGTGTGTGTATTGTACCTGCCCACCCCCTCACTTCACAGGTGCAGCATACATACCTGATGTTTAGAAAGGTTTCTCATGACACTTAAAATTCATCCCCTTTATTGTTTTGGTCTTATTTGCTTTATTCATAATTCTTAAAGTATGAATTTGGACTGCAATTAACAGATAATTTCAATTAGATTTCTGGCTATTGCCATTTTATTAACAGTGTAGCAATCGTGCCCTGCAAAGCAGACATTCGGGCCTCAGCAAACCATGTTGCCACCTCCAGTACCTCTTAAAAAACTAACCAGCAGAATGTCTTTGTGGGTGTCATTGTTTGCTGTCTGGCTGATTGGATGTATTGGCAAAAACTGTAATGGTTTTAGTTGTGGTTAGTCAGTGTCACAAAGCAGGCTACTTTCAGTAAGGTTGTTGAAATGTGTGCAATGACTGGCTCTTGGAAGAGCAAGCTGCTGCTTGGGAGAGTCAAGTGCAATGTGAGTGTATGCTGGTGGGAGGAAATTGAGGCAGGTAGTGCCTAGGGATGTGTTGTTCCACTGCTGTGCGTTGTTGTCCCTGCCTTTTTTATCTCTGTAGGAGTTAACAAAGTCCCACCTGATCGTGAGGAGCTGTTCTGGTACTGCAGTTCCCAACTGTTCTTGCTGTTAGTGTGCTCTTGGATAGGGGTGGAGAGGATAACCTGAGCACGATGTGCTGTGGGGGTGGGGGTGTTCCTTCATAGGTGTGGTGCTACCTTTAAGTTAGAATTTTAAAATTGATTAACCTGTTTTCTTTGTCTTCCCTGTAGGACGGGTCACTGGGAAATATTGATGATCTGGCACAGCAGTATGCAGACTACTATAACACCTGCTTCACAGATGTGTGTGAGAGGATGGAAGAGCTGCGCAAGCGCAGGGTTTCCCAAGACCTTGATTTGGTATGTAGAAAAGTTACGACTTTATTAACAAATAATTGCCATTCACGCTCCAGATGAAGAATCAATATTACAGCCTGAAGAATTCTACCCAGGGAAATAACTACGTGGTTGTGTTCACGCATGCAAATGTTTCAGCCAACTCAATTAAACACTTGGAATTAGCCGGATTAGGTTTTTTCTAGGTATTTTTTATGATTCATTAAGCCTTGGAGTCTGCATTTCTTATTTCTTCTTTAATTAGAGTACTTCTTGCTCACATACATTTGGTTGCAATCCTCAACTCTCGGAGGCAAGATACTGTCTGATGAAAGCATCGTTTCCTTGCTCCAAGATGCTCCCAGTGTGAGCACAATGAAACTCTGCAGGTTTTCAGTTGCACTCTTTACAAACTGTAAAGAGGTGCTTCTCGGAAGTCCAGGGTGCAAGTACTGGTTCCAGGCTCCCAAATGTAAGCAGTTCTCTTAAACCCCTTTCCATTATTGTATGCATTATAGAACCTATAGCAGGTGATATGGAGTCACAGAGCCTTTCAGGATGGAAGGGACCTCAGGAGGTCCCTAATCCAGCATTCAGCTCAAAGCAGTATCAACACTGAATTCAAACCAGGTTGCTCAGGGCATTATCTGATTGAGTTTGAAGACCTCCAGGGATGCAGTCATTGCACTGTCTCTGAGAAACCTGTTAATACTGCTTTGCTATCTTCATAACAAGCTTCTGTTTTTAAATAATATTCTGTGAGATCCTCTCCATGGCAATTTATACCTGTTGTCTCTCATTCTCATAGCACACATCTTTTTGATATACTGGTATTCGTGGGGAGGTTATCTTCTTCAAACTGTCTTTTCTGACAGCTGAATCTCCCAACTCTTCTTGCCAGGCATAGGCACAAGTCCTTCAGAGTGCCTTGGCAACAGCTGTACCTGATCATGTAGGTTATTTAAGGCTACTTTCTTTTCGGGATTCCAGGATAATCAGCTGAGAGACTTCCAGAGTTAGTAGAGACTACAAACTTCAGTTACACAATGGCTGCAGAATCAAGGCAGGGAGCTTTCCTCTGCCTCACTGAAGTTTGTTCTTTATTTTTTAAATAGAAAAAGAAGCAAACGTTTTTGCAGATCTGTTGCTGCCAAGAAGTTCCAAGGGTTAAACAAAAGGCTATTGCAGGAAATTCTTTTGTAGACCGACCCTTGAGGCTTCTGTGCAGAGAAGCTGATGGCACAGAACTGTGGTTCTCATGAAAACCCCCACGCCTGGCAGGCCTGGTGTTCTCAGTAGCTGCTGGCAGTAATGAAACCCCCTTTCCTGGTGCTCTTGGAAGGCAGCTCCTATGCTGGGTAATGGAGTGTGCCTTATGGCAGGAGAGAACCCCTTCCATTTAGACAGATGGGCCTAATTTGGCTCCCTTCGCTTCCGAAGCTGCAGAAGCCAGGCTGGAGAGAGCCATGTGAGTTTAATTAACTCACATCAAAGGTGCGGATCTTCACGCTGGTTTAAATAGATGTGAGCTAACCAAAGACAGACCATCAAGCGATTCCTTCTACTCCAGAGAAGCTATAGTCAGAGAAAGTGGCTGTGTGAAAACCAGCCTGCAACTTCCTCTTCAGTGTCTCTGATACTGGGTTTTCTTACTGTAGTGGTCCAGTGATGACTTCTTGAACTGTCAGGCCAGAGAGAAGACAATGCAATTGAAAATTAAATTAGTACTCCATTTTTTGCTACATCTGTCACTCTTACAATACAATTTCTAGGCATAAGATAGCCATTCTGCTGATTACATAAGAGACTACAGATATTAGCTCTCTTGCCCAACAACCGCATCCAAACAGTGCTGGCTGCAGCTGAAGCTTACTCTCATCAATAAACAGGCAGGCTTGACTTAGCTACACAGGGAGGGGGAAATGGCTGTGTAGAACAGAATGTGATTTTAGTGTGATGAACAGAAGAGTGAGTCACTTGTGGTGTTTTTCCTCTCTCTACACCTTGAGGAAAGGTAGTGTATTGATAGACATTTGGGGATAGTGAATAGGAAGTAATGCTGGAGGAAATTCCCAATGCTCATCCTAGAGGTGCTATGATAGCAAAAAAAAAAAAAGTACCAGATAGTAAATATTTGCGGCTCCAATTTTAATATGCACCAGTATTGTTGGTTTGTTAGTCTAGCCTGACCTTGCTCTGCCATACGTTGCTCTTCTAGCAGGGATGAAGAGGGCAGTGCTGTCTCTACACCCTCTCTTCCCAGCAGTGGGGTTGTTCCAGATCTGGAGATGGGCAGTGTATCAGTTCTTCTCCCCTCCCCAATGATCTTCTCCCTGTCTTTAGTGAAATAAACAGAGCAGAGCTGACATGCATGGAGCATTAGTTCAGATTTTCAGGGGTTTGCTGGAGTGATGGTTACTGAATTGGTATGAAAATGCAGTATTGAGTGCATAATAATACTTAGTAGAAACATAAAGGGCCAAGGTTAAGTTGCTGCTTTTACTTAATGCTCTGAAGAAAGAGAAAGAGCAGGTCACCCCAGGAGTCAAAGCGTCCTCTAAACCCTGCACAGAGACGCCCTGTCAGGAGGAGCAGTGTAATAACAAAGACATGCCTGAGCTGGCAGAGCTTTGGCAGGAACATGCATTTAGCACCGGCTCGCCCAGATTGCCCTTTGTAGCACATCCACTGGAAGGACAGAAATATGAACTGTTTATTGCTGCTTCTGTACCCTTTGAAATAATTTTAAGTTGTTTGGGCACAAGTGTTGATATCTTGATTGTATATTGTACTTTCTAATCAGCTTTCCAGCCTTTCCTATCAGACCATGGCCATTTCAGTCTTGATATCCTGCTCTGAAGTTGAATTTTTAAAAAAATCACTTGGTAAAATTGTTTGGGAAAGCAGCATATCTTGTAACAAAACAGTGGGTGCAGATGGAGCTGATCCCAAAGTATTTTTCCAAATGGTAATGCTGTCAAGGATTGTTAGTTGTCCCTAAACACGATAACTGCTTTCTGTATTTGGAATTTTGCCTATGTTTTTGCAATGGAGAATGTGCTTGGGTTTGGACACTAATGTTTGTGACCAGCATGGGAGTTGCCCACATTTCCTAGCATTTGGCCTATTCCTGTACTCCATGTGGGCTTTTGGCTGAGGAAAAACTGCAGGTGGTGTAGCTATAGTGAATTTTCAGGCCCATAATGAATGTATCACTGGTAATATTAAGGTGGGCATCTGCTAAAATGCAGTTATGGCCAGAGAAGTGACTCTGTGAGGATGGTATTTTCTAACTGTTCATATGAATGACATTGTTGTCTTTAAATTGGAGAGACGTGAATTAGATGGATGAAGTACTCAGGTGTATAAGGATTTGGCTGGATGGCCACACTTTAATGGCTCAGTATCCAAATGGAGATCAGTGATGAGTGGTGTTCCTTAGGGATCAGTATTTGGATTGGTGCTGCTTAACATCTTGCTGGTGATGGGGACAGTGGAATCAAGTGCACCCTCAGTGTTAACCACTCCAAGCTGAGTGGAGTGGTCAACACATTGGAGGGAAGGGATGCCATCCAGAGGGACCTGGACAGGCTTGAGAGATGGGCTTGTGAAGCCTCTTGAAAAAGGCCAAGTGCAAGGTCCAGCACATGGGTTAGAGCAATCCTGAGCACAGGTACAGGCTGGGAGGAGAATGAATGAAGAGCAGCCCTGGAGATAAGGTCTTAGGGGTGTTGGTGGATGAAGAACTTGACGTGACTTGCAGAGTGTGCTCACAGCCCAGAAAGCTAACCAGATCCTGGTCTGTATCAAAAGGAGTGTGGCCAGCAGGTCAAGGGATGTGATTCTTCTCATCCACTCTACTCTGCATCCAGTTCTGTGGTCCCCAGCACAGGAAAGATTTGAGAAGTGGGTTCATTCAGTCTGGAGAAGAAAAGGTTCCAGGGGGATCTCACTGATTTAGCAGCCTTCCAGTAGCTAAAGGGGGCTACAAGACAGCTGGAGAGGCACTTTATACTAAAGGGCATGTAGTGATAGGGTGAGACGCTGGAACAGAGAAATTGTGGGTGCCCCATCCCTGGAAGTGTTCAAAGCCAGGTCACGTGGGGCTTTGAGCAGCCCCAGTGCAGTGAGGTTGGAACTAGATTTTCTTAAAGATGCATTTCAACACAAACCATTCTATGACCTGCTTCCTCCATGTCTCTGGGGTCATATCTGCCTGGCTCACTGACAAAAGCAGTTTTGCCTTGCCTGTCAGCAGGGCAGGACAGCATTGACTTAGTAGTGAAACAGCAAACTGCAGTCTGTTGTCTCATCTATCACTGACAGTGGCCAGCTAACTGCTGCTGCTGAGGTCTGTATTGTAGCTGATGATCTTGAAGTCAAAGAACAGCTTGAGGTTTTCTGATGGGCTCTGACAGCTGCAGTTGGGGCACTGAGAAGTTGCATCCATCTTTTGTCTTGCAAATTGTATAAAATTAATGCCACTGAAAAGATAAATGATATAGTATACTTTTTTTCCCATAGTCATGCAATTAATTTCATTGTGTAGAAGGGAAAGTGTTCAGAATCTCTCTCTGTACACTGTGGTAAAGTGCACAGCATCTATTTGGAAAAATTAACTTACCTAATCCCATATGTTTTTACAGACCTGCACATGTACACAGGCTGGAAAATAGAAATGAACATAAGACCATAGTAAGTTTCTTGTCCTACTTCCAACATCCATGTAGTCCTCCTAAGGCTTTTCTGTGAGTGGTTTTAAAAGATGCTCAACAACCAGTTGTGTGATTACAGATGGAGTTTACTAAGTAGGTAATGTCATCACATATAAAAATGGTATATCCAGCAAGAAAAAAGGAAGGGAAAGCAGCAAAAGTAGAGTACTTGGTAATTTGAGTGATAGTGTAATAGTGATATTTCCTCTTAGTGTGGTACATTTGTCTGGTATGGCACTACTGGTTACTGAAGCGCACTAAAGCACCCAGAAAAGTTGCAGTCAGTGATTGATGAATATTTAAAAAATCATCAAGGAAGTTAGCCACCAAAGCTGGAGTTGGAATGATGAACATGTTTGTGGAGTGTGCCTGTGTCTATTTTATTAGCTGACACTAGTCATGTCCACCATTCTTTGCATCTTACGTTAATATTTCAGGATCCTAGAATAGACTGCTTATTCCGGCTATGAAATGATCAACTCTGCTTTGCAAATTCAGTACTGGCTGCTGTTACCATTTGTCCTGAGAGGATACCTCTGTATCTCACTGGCACAGGATCCCATTGTTTTGTTTTGTCTTGCTGGCTGCAAGAGGCCCTCCAAAGTATAAACACCATCTGATTTTAATTAAAAAGGTATCTACAGCACAAAAAGAAAAAAAGAGCTGGAGAACACAGAGATAAGATTTCCTAATTTTTTTCAAGTCTCCAGGCTTTATGGGGCAGACACGCAGAAGAAAAATAGCAGTAGAAGGTGTGGACTTGCAAGCAGCATTGTGGGTATTTTTTCCTCAGCACAGATTGAACTAGGAGGGATTTAGCCTGAGTATGAGGTACGTAAAGTAGATTTACATAGAAAATATTTAATGGAGATTTACTGTGTGTGCGGTCTCAGTCCCTCAGTATTTTAAGCTTATCTTCATAAGTAAAATTCATAGTGACATTTTCATCATTAATGGAGCTTTTCAAAGGTAGACACAATGGAAATTCTGGAACAGAAAGGCAGTTTTTAGTGTCTCATATCACACACCAAGGCAGCAAAGGCATTTAAATATAGAGCTAGGATTAAACATGAAAACAAAGCAAGGCTTGTTCCATATGCAGCAAAGCGAATACCATTCTTAAACAGTTCTTAGTTCACTTAATACTAGCAGACTAAGTAAAAAATCTCTCCACTTTCTGCAAGCTAATGATCTCCTGCAGTCTCACCACTGTTTTTGTTGGAAGGCCATTTATGAATAATCCCTTAGGCAAAATCTGTTCATTTATAGACTGGAGACTCAGCGGACTTTGCAGCTGTGATGGTTTGGGTGACCTTATCTTCCTCTCATAGTTTTGGAGGATCCTTGCTTTTAGGAGTAGGATCTTCTGTTTAACACTTCTGGTCCTCTGAAGTATTTTTGATAATGTCAGTGTTACAAGAAAAACAGGTTGGCAAAGTTAATTGTTTTTTGTTTGTTTTTTTCTGAGCTGGTAATACCGTTACAAGCAAATAATATTTATGTTATAAACAGAAAAGGTAGCTCACTTCTGGCAGTCTGACTGGTAATTGTGGAGGGGAGAAATTCTCTTTAGCTTTATAAGTGTTTTTCTAGGTATTCTTGATCTTCTAACATCATTTGTAATCCTTTTCTTGCCCCTTTACATACAGCAGGAATTTTACTTCGAACCTTAGATCAGTTGAATATATTCTTACTGTGCTCTTCTTTTATCCCAGAAACAGCACAGATCTGGTGGAAGTGACAGACTAGATTTGTATTAACTCTGATTTAATCTCATTGGAGCCTGAGGACTCGAGGGAAGGGGTAATTGATTCATTAACTTTAGCTCCCTTTATGTATTTTTTTTTCCTTTCTCCCCTTAGAATTTAAAAGTGACAGCAAAATGTAAATTACATCATCATGCTGGTAAATTTCATTGCAATGGATACAATTGTTTAAAAAGAGAGCAAATTAAATTGTCATTTAAGAAGATGCATCTCTGAGGGGAAGAAAAACTAACAAAACAACCAGAAAAAACCAAAACTAACAAACAAAATCAACTCAAACCCACCCAAACTCTCTGGTGAACAGTTTCTGTGATTTGCAGCCCAACTTGCCATTCACATATTTCCACGGTACCCAGCTGAGTGGCATTACTCTGGTAAGGACAGCAATGTGTACTGGCTGTGTTAGAAGAGTGACAAACTTTCATAATGTGATAGCAGCTAAGCCAACAGAGGAATGAACCTAAAAGGCATAATGGCTTTCATTAAGATTACTCCTCTCTGTCTTTGCATAGTGCCAGATTGACTCCCCAGGCAGCCTCTCTGTACTCTCCTTCTGTGGTTCCCCACTCACTGCTCACCAGTCCATCTATGTGTGTTGAAGACAGCTGGCAGCAACTTCGAATGCCAACTAATTGTAGCACTTGCTTGTGCTTCTTCCAAGTCCCCAAGTAGGGAAACCCCACCGTGTGTCCTCAAGGAATAGTAAGGATATTGCTCAAGATAGATGTCTTGAGGTTAGTTGAAAAATCTCACTTTTAAGAACCATGACAGCCTTGCAGGTCATTAGGGAAAACAAACAGGTCTTAATCAATAATAAATCAAAAACATGTTGTGAGGAGAATGAGAAACACATCCTGAGTATTGGTGCACATCTGGATGTGCTTTGGAATGTCTGTATCTCCGCAGCAGAAGGCCACTTGTCCAACAAAGATGCCCAGAGGAAGGCAGGCCTCCATCTGTGAATTCAAAGGGACTGATTCCTTTTTTTCTCTTCCGCTGGCCTGGCCCCTGCTCATCATGATGTAGGTTCTGATGTTCCACAGCTACTCTCCTTTGATCTTTCCATGCTTTATCTTCTCTCAGTGTTGTGTAGGTTTCCTGTTTCAGCAGTGTTGCCTGAAGCACACAGAGAAATGCTCAAACAAGATGCTCTGTGAATTTTGTGTTTGAAGGAGAACTCAAGCAGTTTGAAGAGATAAGGTTTCTTTGGTGAATGATCAATCTGTTTTCTACAAAATAATGAAAAGGAGTGGCTATCAGCTGGAAATTCCTCTTCCTGACTCCCATATCCCTCTTCATTTATATATTTAGGTTTTCCCCAATGGTTTAGATTGCAGCTATATCTTACATAAGGGAACAAAGTAATCTGGGATTACTACATCCAGATTTTCCCTAATTCTAAGGCTTCTTTGGTTGTTCTAGCAAATAGAACTGGGAAAGGCAATAATCCTGTAAAAACATACATATGAAAATGAACAGGTAATATGTTCAAAAGAATACTATTTCAGTTCCTTATCAGAAGGATTAATTTCTTGCATTGCTTGTGGGCATGATGAATAAAATCAGTCATGGATTAGAAAATAATGAAAGAAGAAAGACTTGAAATAATTAGCAAAATTTGGAATTCATAAGCTCGTTATGAAACACATACTGGTAATTTTTTGGTTTTGTCAGTGTCTTTTGCCTGTTGCTGTTCAAGTTCCTGGTAAGATCACAGTAACAATTGTTTGGTTTACAATTCATGTGAAACTAGTGGCCGTAGAATTGTGTCCCAGGGTGCATTTAAGGCTGTAAAGAAGGAATAGCATCCAATGGTTATAGATGTGGAAAAATAGACAAGCTTTTCATATAAGGCTTTATTCACAAGACATCCAGATAAATTAGAAGATAAAAAAGGTAGCAAAAGAAAAATCAGAATTTGTAAGCTTTCTTTAGGACAAAGCAGGCTGATAAACAGTATTTGAAAGAACTCTAGCTCCCTTTCCCTTCCCAGGGGCACACAGTTCAGATTTCTGACAGCTTTCTGTCTTGGTGTGTCCACAGGCTGCAGAATCAGAGTCTTCTGAGTTGCAAGGGATTCAGGGATCATCAAGTCCAATGTTTGTTTTGGTTTTGGTTTTGGGTTTTTTTTGGGTTTTTTTTTTTGGCACCAGGGTTTAACTGAGCTAATCTCAGGGTCATGGTAGCCCCAGCAAAAATTAAGCTGTAGTTGAAGTCCATTTTGACAAAAGAGAGAGATTTCTAAGTTTTGAAGCACGTGCCAAGTGTTAAAATCACACAAATGAGAAGTAAGAAGGAAGTCAGTTATCAAGAGTAGCTTTATTTTGTTCATGTGGTTAACTGTTGAAAGCTACATAATTGGAGCTTCAGTTGCCAGCCTACAAAGAATCTCACCAAATATTTTTATTTCTCCTTTGTGCAGCACTTTCCACCCTCAAAACCCTTTAAAACATTAATTAGCCTTTGTTGTGTGCTTTGAAGCTGGTAATTTTAGTATCATTATCTCTATTTGAGCCTTGCCTCCCTGAGATCCAGCTGCTGATGAAGATTTACCTATGTAATTCCTTAATTCCTCCTCTGTAGCTAAATTTGCTACAGAGTAACCTGAAATTTACAGTAAGTTCAAAAAACCTATTGATACACAGTGGTGTACTCCAGTGTAGCTGTAAACAAATCCTGGCCAGCGGGTGACAGATGCTATGGGTGACCTGCAGCTCAAGCCTTAAATCCAGTCTATTAGACCACACTTCAAAAAAACAAAATTCAGATTACTTCAAAATTGTGCCAGACTGTTACAGTATTCCTAGTCTAGGAATTTCCCTTTGCGGCTGGAATCTGGAAGTCTGATGAAGAGTCTGTCTCTCTTGGTCAGATGCTGACTGCCAGCCATCTCTCCTTCCTACCATTCTGCCTCTACTTGAAATAATTGTCTGATGTATGGCAGGGATAATAAAAATGCAGAGGTTCTGTGGAAGAGACTCTTGATTTCTTCAACGTGTTAATTCCAGTGGCACAATGTCAGTTGGTGATGACTCAAAAAAAATGCTCTTGTTAAAGTGTAAATGAGATATTTCATTTTGAACACCTGTGGGAAAGCATGAGAAATGAAGGGCATGGTGTGCAAAGTAGGAGGAGGTAGTGGTTTGATCCGCTGCTGTAGAAAACCAAAGTTTGGTTCTTCCCTGTGCCTGAGGAAACTTGAACTCTTATCTTGAAATACAGTGCTCTGCAATTTAATATTCTGTCTTTACCTTATCTGTTGATCAACCCTGCTCACATATGTAAACAGTTCCTGGTGTAGCAATGGGAATAGCAACATCTCATCTTCCAGGTAGGCAGCTTCACAGTTAGTGAATCTTTTCTTTTTTACTTGCAAGTTAAAAAATTCAAATATTTTAAACATCGTTCAACAGGAATGGAGTAGGAATGTGAATCTTAGCTCAATGTTTTTTGACACCTTTTTTATTTTTATGTTATACATTTATATATAAAGTAAATAAGAATATAATTTTATTTATATCTTTTTAATTCTTTTATGTATTTTGGTTACTTCACATCAGAATGATACTTTAAAAGGAACTAAGCAGCTGACCCTCTAGCAAAATTCAAATTTATTTTTCTTGATTGCTGTTTTTTTACTCCATAATTAGTTCAGATAATGTTTTGTTTGTATGATAGACAATAGCAGAAAAAATTTCTCCCTTGATCTCTTTTTCTTTGAGTAGCTTCTCAAGTTAACAGCAAGAGTGGCTTTGTGCTAAGCAGGATGAACATTTTGAGGGACTTCGTAACTTTGTTTGGTTTTCCCCCTTTGAACTGAGTTATGTTTAGCCTTAGTGGATTAGTTTTCTTGTAGCTATTGAATTGCAGGTGGTACTGGTAAACTCACACCTTTGCTCTTGAAATACACACAGATGTTTTGCTGCAGTCATCTTATTTTGCTGAGAAATGTTAATGTTCTTCAAATTTTCTTTAAACTGTGGAAATGGAATAACACCAAGAATTGCATCAACTCTAGACTTGTATTTGATAACATGGAAATATGAAGTATCTCATGAAGCTTTCCATGAAATGGCAATGACTGAATGACAGGGTGTATTTAGATGTGGAACACATGTTGTTAGAAACATGTAGATAAACAAATTAAATGCATTCTTTTCAGGGTTTTATATTTTGGGTGAGGGAAACAGTGTTCACAGAAGCTAAATAGCCATCAGTTTTCTAACTCAAATTTTGGTCTGAAGGTAGAAAAGGACACTAGGAAGAAAGAAATGTGAATGTAAATTTTTGAAGTTGGACTTTTTCAGAGCTTACTGCTCAGTTTTATTCCACTCTTGTAGGTTTTGTTTGGATTTTGGGTTTTTTGAGGCACAGGAGGTGATATGTGCTCAAGGAAGGAGCCTCAACTTTGGGGCAAAAAGTGTGCGGTAAGGAGTCTGAGAACGTCAGGAACAGGGACCTCTCACTGTATTTTTCAGGTGGAAGAAGAGGAAAGCAGGAAATTTGGTCATTGCTTGCTTAAGAGGGTAAGGAGTGAAATGTTAGAAGCTGGGCGAGTAGGTCACTAGAAAACTAAGCTTGAGTAAGGAAGAACAGGTGATGCACTCTGGTGGCTGCAAATTGCGAAAAGCGCTGCAAAGTAGCAAGATAATTGTGCTTATGTGAGCCCTGAACTGTCTTCATGGACCAGAATATTGTAATAGTGCAACATAATTTGTGATAATAAGTAATAACTAAAAAAGACACAGTAACATAGCACAACTGGTCATTTTAAGGCACAAAAAAAGTTATAATCCGTTAAGAGTTAGAGCTAGTATGGTTGCCACTTCTAGCCTGAAATGTCTTCACTCAGCACTGCACTCTTTGTCTATGAATCTGTTATGGTCACTGGCCATAATGCAGGTTTGATTTGATAAGGCACAAGGACAAGGGAGGAGATTTTGAATAGCAGTTTTGACCTTTTCATTATAGGTACTGCAGGAGAAGTGGTGAGCCACAGTCAAGGTTCTGACTGCCACTACAATAGGTTGCTCTGAAACTTTGAACGCTCCAAGAGGAAACTAATGAGAAAAGAGAAATTCAACAATTGAAAAGGAAAGTAATGGAACAGCTGAATAGTTTTTTCTTAGAGTATTTTATACATCTGAAAACAGCTAGGGGCAAAAGAATAAAATTGAAGTGAGCCGTGTCTTAGTCCAGCTTCACAAAATGACAAAAGGAATTAAAACCATTAACATTTAAGAATAAACTGCAGAAGTTCAGTGAAAAAACCAAGCGTACAGAAAGTGCCAACTGTACTATAGCTTCATTTGGAGCAGTGGAAGGGCACAAGTATCTCTAGGGTTTGCATCCTAAATGCATTTCTTCTGCCCTTTAAAATTACAAAAATAGAAATACCTTCCTAGCCATAGTTCAGTCAGCAAATGGAGAAGAAAGCAGGAAGAAGTTTTATCTGAGTGAGTGATACTGAACATCTGAGGTCTGCAATGAAGTTGAAGGAGATGGGCATTTTGCCAAAAGTCACTTTCATGGGAAGCGTAGCAAAGTATGGTGGGAAACACTCTGTGTTTTCCTCTATATCCATGATACATGCAACAGGAAATATTATTGTTTTCCCTAAATAGTGTGAACACAATTGATTTTCTTTTCTTAGTGATCCATTGAGATTCTTCCGATTGGAACTATTTAGATTTCTAAAACAAGTATTATTCTTTAGTGGCCTTTGTTGATAGTAAAAGGGGTATAATTAGGCCACGACATCACCATTGGGCTTATAGCAGATTACCTTTTGTTTCCTTTCTGCCCTTCACATAAATGGCTTTTTAAATTCTTCTCTGTTGAATTTTGAGGTCCCTTCGAGCACTGAAGGATGTTTTATAATTCATTATTATTGACATCTTGTGAGATGTTTCCTTTGAAAAGGATATTCTGGTTGCACAATAGCAGCTCTTCATGTATGAAAGCTTTGTTTAGAGATTATCACAGCACTTTTCAAATCTCTACCTATAAACTTAGGGACTCTCTTAAAAAACTAGTATTCATGCAACTTTTTCATGATCTCTGGGACATGTTTTTTTGTAGTTTTTTTTACATCGATTCCCCTTTATCATTTTATGACCACAGTCCTTTTCACCCTCTGTCAGTCTTGAAATATGAACATTTTCTGTATGAGATCACAAGTTTGCCATGAGCTGAGGCTTAACAATTTCCGTCTCAAAAAAAAAAAAATCTCGATTTAATCTTATATATTAGTAGACAGTGCCATTCTAGTTCCTACTGCTAATGCAATTCCTTGTAATTGATCTCTTACCTCAGGAACACCTTGAAAGTTAGCAACTTCATTTATTTGCAGGGAAAGATATTTTGTCAATGAATAAATAATCCTAAAAATGTGGCAGTGGCAGTGTTTATCTATTTCCTTTTCCATATAAATGCATATCCTATCATGGCAATACACTACGTAATGTAACATTTATAACACAGAAATGCTGACTCCGTAGCACATAGATTATTCATAGCCCAAAGCCACCCAAAATGGAATGATACAAAATGAGCTGTGTTTTGTCTCACCTTTTTAACTGGAGGGAAATGGCACATTTTTTTCACTTCACACCTAATAGAAACACTAAAGGAGATTTGGAAATATAAAAGGGTGTCTTACATAAATTGCTCTTTAAGCTATCTGAACAGTGGAATGAAAACAAAATTAAGACTTCCTGTGAACAAGCACAAGTCACAAGTATTTAATGCAATTTTAATAGCTGCTTTTATTAAGAGTGGCCTATTTGAAGCTTTTAAGGAACCTATTGATTGTCCACGTCTCTGGCCATGGTAGAGTTCAGTATCTGTAGTAAGAGTGATACAAGAGTAGGTATACAAAAAGTCATTTTATGCTTCATACTAAGAAAATTAACTTTACTTGGCATGAATCACACTGCTTATCCTGGTGTTACCTGCTGTTGCTCATCTCAGGACTGGACAGGTGAGCATGGCTTACAGAAGTCAGATCTGTTTCTTATCCTGGTTCATTACCTTCAGAACATGGTGAATTGTTTTGAGCAAGAATTTATAAGCCTGCAGAAAGGGGTTACACAAAAGAAAGACATTTATTGATACCCAAGCATATCAATCTTTATACTCTTTATACCAGCAGCTTCAAATCAACATAGATGCAGTTATGTTGACTGGTAAGATATTTTCCAAGTGAGGAGTGTTATGGATTATTTATCTCTGGGTTTGAGCATAACACTTTTATTTCCATCACTGTGTCGGAGCAGCTGAGTAGCAAATGAAAGGCTTTGATCACTAGTGCTGGATTTGTCAGCCTCCTTCCCAGAGCAGATAGAGGATAAAATACTTGAGGATGCTGAATTGTTCTAGATTAATCACATCTAGTCCTCAGAGAGCACTCAGATATTGCCTCTGTACTGCCTTGTTACAGGAGACAGGAAGTTACAGAGGACCCTCTGTGTATTTTCTCTACTGACTCTCCTTCCATGATGCTATGTTTGTTCTCTAGGCTGTTCTTATTACTAGTCACTGTAATCTTCCCCTTTCATCTCATTCCATAGTAGCTCACCCTATGCCCTCCATTTTACTCTTTTTATGCATCTTTTCAAAGCTTCACAAAATTTTCTCTCTTTGGTACTTGGAGTAAAAGTCCTTACAGCACCTTTTCTCCATTCACTTTGTCCCACATGCTTCATTTTATTTTCCTTAAGCACCTCCTACACCCTACTTTTTTTTCATCCTTCTATAGTCCTTATTCTGGTTTGGGCATTGTTACCTCTTGGGGAGCAATGAGTTTCTGCAACCAGCTATGCTACTTCTGCAGAATAGCAATAGAAAGAATAGAAAAGATCAGAAATCTATGCAAATGCAATCCCTTGAAGACTAGTGAGTTGAGGGTGGTGCACATGTAAAATGTCCCTTGAAACACAGAATAAATGAAAAGTGAAGCTGTTTATTTAACTTCGCTGCTTACAGCTTTGGATTACACATCACCATAAGTAATCTGCATCTCAGCTACACCAGATTAGGTTTTCAGCGCCTGCTCTGGGATAAAATTTCCAGTTATTGCAAAAGGAGTGAAAATTTTCTTTGTAGTTATGTGTGAAATGCATAAACCAGAAGTGAAACACAAATATAACAATATCTGAATTTTTTTTCTTGTAGTTGAAGGTGTGTTACCAAACCTATTTTGTTATAAGTACTGCTGTACTTCATGGAATTTACCTTGGCTTTGTTTTATAATTTTGAGAAATCACTTGATGCCTCCTTTGCCCCAAGATAGATTCAGCTGTCCTTATCATGCTTAACAGATGTTGATCAGACCTGTCTTTAAACTGTCCCAGCATGTTAATTCCACTGTCTCCCTAGGCAAACTATTTTAGCATTCATAATATCTGTAATACAATGGTGGTTCTTTGCACAACAACGTGACACTAAGGCTTGTGCTTACCTTATGATTCACTGTAATCCCTGCATCCTTTTTAGCCAACCTGTTAGCTTCCCAGGTGTTCCCCACCCTGAATGTCTTTGTCTGGGCAATTCTGTTTAAATGCAGTACCTTTCAGTTTTCCATATTATACAGCATTTGATTCCCAAACATTAAGCCAGAATAACCTGCTTTTTCAGTTATTTCCCTAGAAGTGGTGGTGGGTTGACATGTTCATTTCTTTAGAATGGAGCCTTCAATGAAAACAACCTTTGTCTCTCTAATGAGTAAATGACAGCACCTTCCAGCCCTCTGCTCCTTAGTAACAAAAGCAGGTCTCTTCTTTGCACCTTTCTCGTTTGATCTTTCACCAGAGATCGAGCATTTATTTATTGATCTGTGTATGTGTGAATATGGGTATATTCATGCAGATTTCACTAGCTTAGACAAGAATTAGTTTTTAATTGCCCAGTCCCATTACATCTTCCTGATGGAGGTGGGTTTTTTCAGCTGCTCCTGAAAAGCATATGCCATTTGTGGATATTTGCAGGAAAGGGTAAGTCTGTAAGAGTGACAGTGAAAGGGTCCAGAGAACACCCTGTGACCTTGCACAAAAATGAAAGATAACCTGTCTCAACATAGAGGTCATGTGCAAAATGCTAAATAGTCTGTTCAATGCAAATTATATTACATGGATTGATTGATTTGGCATGTACTTGCTATGTAGAAAATTTTGCCATCCTCTCAAGTGGAGTTACCAGTATTATGAAGTTGCTTTATTCATAATGCCTTCTTTAGTCACTATTTATTGATTTTTGTAGTAGAGCCTTCCATAAATTTAGTAATTAATTACTTGATCTTGAACCCTGAAGGCCTTATTTATTGCTTGAAAATTAAGAAATCAACTCAGGCTATAGGACAACTGTTATCCAACCTTCCTTTCAAAAGAATTGACCTGTAAAACTAAGTGGGTTATTTTTTTCTCAATTTTATGTAATATTAATAGCTCCTGTTTTGTATATGTGTTGAGATTTTCCTGAAATGTTTGTAAACTAAACACAGCTGCATTCTTCCTGTGCCTGATGATTTTGAAATCAAATGACAAACTACATTGCACAGATTTACATTATGTAATAGCTTTGAGATACAAAATTATTTGTGTAACTTGTTTTCCCTTGTCAGACATTCTGTTGTTCTGTGGAACTTCATTTTAGAATCCTGACTTATTTTTTATTGTTTCAAAAGCAATATCCTGAACATTATTATGATGGGGAAAACTCTATTGTTTTCAATACAGTTTTTATGTAATTATTTATATACATAAATATATATAAATTTCTGTTATGTGTGGTTTTGTATATTTAATATAATTTTTAATATATTGTCTGCCAGTTTCTTAGTTCACAGACTATTTTATGATCTGGTTTTCATTAATATGAAAGAACACTCTATTCACAAACTCCTGCTGAAATTACTTTCATATTTCCCCACCAACACACCCCTTCCTTTCCTCTGGAAAATACTTTTCTCCATCAAAAGCTTAAAACTATGCAGGATGGCAGATTTCTGTTGTGCTCGTTCCATCTGTCTGTAAAAATCATTTTAGAAGTGTAAGGATATGTCATTGTATGAAGGCCATGCCTTCTGTCCATCATTAAGACATCTCTTTATGAAAACATATTTTAAAATAGTTGTTTATGACTGCTCTGAAGGGGACAGACTTTACAGGAGTTTTGTCTTGGTACTGTGGTGTTGCTGTGTAGGCAGACATTATTGTTACATATGATTTGCATCTGTGCATTGAATGCTAAAATGTCCATTTTACAGATAGTCTAACAGAGGTATTCAGATGTTAAGTAATTTGTTGGAAGTATTTGGCTTTGATGCAGCATCTGCTGACAAAGATAATTTTCTTGATTTTGTGTGGAACAAGCCTGTGATGAAACAGTGAAATTCGCTGGTTTTGACTAATGACAAATGATGTCTCTTCAGTGACACTAAGGAATAACACAGCAAGTGGGTGTTCCTGGTGTTTGGCCTACAAGATATTCTGCTGCTTTTGGTCTCCCCAGTTTCTTGACAGTTTGCTATGGACCACTCCTGGATTTTCATTTGCCAAGAGAAATTTTCTCAAAATTGCAAGAAAATAAATTAAGCTTGCAAGTGTTGAATTGTAGCAACGTTCATTCTCTGAGCTTGGTGAAAATTTCAAGACATTCAATCATATGTGTGCAGAAAGCAGCACTTAACCAAAGGAACCTAAATTAGCATTTGAAGGAGTTGCAGCAAAAATTAAGGACGTGCTGTTTAAGAGATGCTAAGTCAGAAGAAGGGAAAGAAACGTATATTCATGATGCTGTCCCTTTAATTAATGTACAGCAGGTGACATTTTTATGCAGTCAGGAGAGATTTTTCTGGAGGAGCAGAAAGATATCTGTGAATGGTTCCCGTTTCTCATTAATGCATGACAGAGCCTAAGTCTCCTTTGCATTTATAGATGAGAGCCTTATCTTAAGCAGTCAGCAAGGCAGTGCTGATAATTTGAAAACATTTGTGTATACCAGGAAATTGACATATAGAAGCATTACATTATAGCTTCAGAGGGAATTTATGTAGTCCATAAATATATTGGTTTAATTAGGGGCACAGTGCTAACTGCTGACACATTCTCCTCAAAGTCTGCTTTCACAGCACAATTACTAATTTTATTTTTTTTTTCCAAAACACAGGAAGCTTGAGGATGAAAATTAAGTTAGATAATTCAGTTGAGGTTTTTGTGTGTTTGAAGTATAGTCGCAGTCCATGAAGTCTACAGGGCTGCACATGAATGTGTATCTAGAATCACAGCCAGAGCTGAGAAGGAGCAAATCATGAATTGCTGCATGGATTAAAAATTACAACAGTAAGAGATGTTTGTTATCTCAATTTAGCAAACCATCTTTTAATAAAGCAGGGCAAAATGAGAAAAATGAGTTTTCAGGGACTTAGAATGTTATTTTTAAAAAAAGTTGTATTCTTTTGTTTTTCCCCATTTATTTTTTCAAAATGGTTATTTAGTGTAAAAATTAAGGACTTGAGAGTAGCCATGCAATTACATAAGGCAGGGTGAACTCTTTAACCTACTCAACACGACTTTATCTGTTTGCTGGGGCTTTTGCCAGCTTTGCTTTCATAAACTGTCTTTAGTTGCAAAACAGCTCTTTTCTATCTGCATTGTCTCTTTCTGCTTTCTCAGACCACTAGAGATAGCTACCCCTGCCTTTAGTGACCAGGTCTAATTAAAATCTAGTCTGTCTAATGAAAATGCTCAGGCAGAAACACTGAGTACCATCCCTCTAAGAGTAAGGGAGAGAGGTTTGTGTGGTACTGAGTGGCAGACAATCACTGAGTGTTCTGTGGTTACTTTCTCAGCAATCATCTCACCACTGCCTTTCAAGGCTGGTTTTGGCAAGGAGGTGATTGCTGTAGCAAAGTCCTCTCCTCTCCTGCAAATGCAGGACACCAAGGAAAGAAGATGTACACTGTGATTCCAGTTACTTACACCTCCATGTATCTTTTTTGAGGTGTGTCTGCAGCTTTGACAAAACTGTGAAATACAGTAGGTAAGAATTCTTGTTTTCAGGCAAATATATTGAGACACAAAGGATTTAAGTAACTTCCTGAAATAATACAGAAAGCCAGTTGCAGAACTAGAAGAGGGAGTGAATTTTTTAATATGTAGATGTCCTTGCTGTTTTGGGAGTGCTATTCACAGAAAGTAAGAGGGAAAACACTGTACTTTCTGTGCTGTATAAATGGTGGCTTTGGGTTTTTCACTTGGGTTCAAACCCCAAGAGAACTCCTTTTTATCTTTTAACAGATAATTCTCTTTCTTTTCTTTGGGCACTGTAGGAGGCATGTTATGAATCTTTTTGGCAATTCAAGGCAGAACAGGCACAAGTATTAGCTGCATTTTACATTCTGTGATGTCATAGTCTGGGTCATTCAGGCTCCTAAATCCTGGAAGGCCTTGGTCAGACTGTTTGCAGCCAAAGCATGTGAAAATAGCAGAGACAACTTTTTCTTTATGGGTTTGCTGGATGAACTCTGTATATTCAGCACTGCACTGAGCTAGACTATTGCAAGAAGCAGGAAAAGCTTTGTTTTCCATTGCAAGACCACAGAAGTCTAAGTAATGTCAAGTCTAACTTGGATGCATCGGCACTGCACTGCTGCTGATTTTGTCTCCAGCTGTTTCCTCTCAAGGAACACCATCTTCTGAAGCAATCTCCTGTATGTTTGGGCTTTGTGCCTTGTTCTCTTCTGGCCATCACACCATACTTTTCCCAGTTTTTACTGCTCAGGTGCTGATCTGCTCCTCAGCAGTACCATGAGACAATTACAGTATGCAGTATGGCAGATGTGAACCTAGTGGCTGTCCTGGTGGGAGGTACAGTTTTAAGATTGAGTAGGTTTGGGATTAGTTTTACTCTTCCTGGGAATAGCAGTGCATTGTATTTTTCATGGTCATCATGTCTCTTACATATGCAGCTGTGGAAAAAAAACCTTGGGAGCAGGTCCTACAGAGACAAGAACAGAGTACAGTAAGACATCTCTAAAAGGCAAATATGTCACTTGAGGCAATGCAAAGTGCAAAATATGCAGAAGAAAACTCTGGAGGAAAATATTTTCCTCTCTGAAGACTTCTACTTTCCCTTTTCATAGTGTGGAGGACATCAAAATGTATCGCTTTGTAGCATACCTGGAACTGGAGAGATGGGAGAAACAGTTTGAAAGAGAAATGGGCTCAAATTAGGCTTGCATATCACCCCCTAAAACTGCAGTGGTCTTTCTGTAACTCTTCCTATTTTACATGGAGTGCTAGCCAAAAATTTCATTACTTTTTATTTTGTTGAAAATAATGATTACAATCATATTTTCAGCTACCAGGAAGCTGATTTTCAAGATAGTAAAGCAAATAGTTCATTTTATTCATTCTGATCATCTAATACTTTCTTTTTTGCAGTAAACTTCAAAATGTCTTTTTGTCCTCTAACACTGAGACTTGAAGTGATAGAAAGGAATGGTGTAAAAGACAAGTGTTTGCCAGTGCTAGAGAAGGCAAGGACGTGCAAAGAAAACAGATTAAGTTAGTGGCAAACAGGCAGACCATGAAGAACACTTTTTACAGCAGATATCTTGCATAGCCAGCAAAGGGACTGGAGCAAGCATGATCTACTGAGATAACCTCACATTTTAACACCTAAACAGCAGCAGCGTTTGGAACCTTTGTAGGCCTTTCAAGGCCTTGTCAAGGGGGGGCAAGATGCAGAAGAGCTGTGAGAATCCATTCAGTGGGAAGGTGCTGTAAAGAATTGGTGGTCATAGCACTGACCAGTTTCCAGCCTCTTGTCTTTCCATTTGTGATGTGATGCACTGATAAAGAATGGCCTCTAGATATGATGGGATAGCAAGTCATTTACTCTTTTTCTGAGTTTAAAAAGATATGTCTGTCTTCTAAAAGGCTTGGGTAGTTGTGTGGAAACTCCAGCTTATGCACTGTGAAATAAAACCTGCAGTTTCTACCAGAACTGCAATCCTGTGCAATGAAAAATGAAGGTATCCTGTATTATTTACTAACTTGTCTTACTGCTAGTACTGTCCTGTGTGATCAGGACTTAATGCAAAAAAGCATGCAAAAACATGCCAAGATTATACACTCGAGTACTATTGCCAGGCATGTGCTTAAATACTTCGTTGTCCTAACCCCTCAATTTCTCTGAAATATTATATTAAAAATACATATATGTAAGAATTACCATAGAGTAAGTGAAATGAAGAGCAGATGAGACAGGGAATAAAAATTGTTGCTGATGAAATTCAGTATGTCTCTTTCTGCTTTGAAAGTCAGTGGAAGTGCATAAACCCATAGTTCCTTTATAGAAGTGAGTAGCATGCTGAGCACATTGCAATACGCTGAATCTAGTTCCTATTAGATTAGAGGGACCTGTTGGTGTATGTGAAAGTCTAGTGTAGCATATGGGTTATTGTTCTGTAGTTTCAGCTACATTTACTAATGTACTGGTTTTAATTTCACTTGGTTTTAATAAAACCCTGTGTATCCTTGTGTATTCTTTCTGTATCCATTGGCATGCACTTATTCAGAGACTGCACATAACCTTGAATAAGAGACAGTATTTTGGGGGGAGAAGTGTGTGTTAGAAGTGGATCTGAAACAATAAAAACTTCAAAAGAAATTGTTTATGCATTAATAGAGCCTCAAGATGATGTAACTAAACCCTGTTAGGGCCATAACCTAGAAAAAACCCCTAAGGTATGAGGAGTGGGAGCAGGAAAGAAAAAAAAAAAAAAAAAAAAAAGAAGCTTTTGGTCAAGACATTTTGTTGCTGTCCTGATTAGAGCAGATTTGTTTCCAAGAAGTCTGGGCTAGCTTTCCCTGCTGAAGACAGTTGAGCAGAGGAATTTGTACCATGGACACTAATAACAGTGGCAGCACCTGCCCAAACAAGCAGGTCTCGGCTGCAGAACCCCAGGCATTTAGAAACTCTTGCAGGTGTTTGTGCAGCTTAAGTTTTACTTTGCTCAGGTTTTCCATACCATGGTAAATTAATTTAGCTGGAGTGCCTACCAGTAAATTGAGTCATACTGCTTACACAAAGACATTTGCAGACAGGGTGTTTGGTGATTTGTTCGTGGAGCTTTGCATTCGTAATTTACATTTGCTGGAGGGAAGAGGAGACATGACTGAGCACGCTCCCTTCTCACAGCAAACCCTTGGTTTATTGCAGGCAGGCAGCTCACAGTGCGCTTGCTCCCTGGGATTGCAGCAGTGACAAAGCAGAACTGAAAGTGCTCAGCAGCAAATTATTAACTGAAGTGGTTTGACTTTAACAGCTTTTCCCTGTTGCATTCTAAAGCTTTCATTGCTATTTGGTTTAGATTGAAATTCAGAATTGTTGCTCACAGCAGTGCTGCAATGTTCAGAGGCCCCAAGTTTCCTGGACTTGTAGGTCTCATTTACTAGTTGTTTGTGAGTTTTGTGTTTCTTTTGTACCTTTGCTACTGCCTTTCCCTTTGTGGGTCTTGTGCAGTTGGTTGGGGTTTTTTTATAGTTTTGCTGATCGTATTTTATTCCAGGTATCTCCAGCATGAAGTCTGGCTCAACACTTTTTACCTTGAGGATTACAATGTACAGTCTGCCTTGGTCTTTCTCTTACTACAAATTTCCCAGCAGTCAATATTTTCTTTGTCACTTCTAGTCTTGTGCTTTGTTATGTCATTGCCATAATATTTAATTTTCTTTCTGGGTTTTGGGTGGTTAGTTTTTGTCTGTTTCTGTTCAATGTACACATTTATTTAGAAGATTGTTGGAAGACTTAGTTGCATGAAGTAGGAGAAATGATGAAGCCCCAAGCTTCTGCAGCAGTCACAGATGGCCTTTCTATTCACCTTTAATTATCCAGGCTTAATGTGGAGCTTGCTTGCTCTAGCTGCCCTTCAATGAGTTGTGGTTTAACCCCAGTTGGCAACCCCAGCACAGCCATTCAGTCACTCCCTTGCCCTGGTGAGATGGGGGAGCCAGTCAGAGGAGTAAGAGTGAGATGGGGGAGCCAGTCAGAGGAGTAACAGTGAAGATTCATGGGTTAGGATAAAGATAGTTTAATAGGTAAAGCATAAGCTGTGTACACAAGCAAAGCCAAGGAATTCTTTCACTCCTTCCCATGGGCAGGCAAGTGTTCAGCCAGGAAAGCAGGAGTCCATCATTTGTAACAGTGACTTGGGAAGACAAATGCCATCACTCCTAGTGTCCCCACCCTCTTCCTCTTTCTTCCCTCAGCTGTATATGTTGAGCATGATGGCATATGGTATGGTATATCCCTTAGATCAGTTGAGGTTAGTTGTCCCACCTGTGTCCCCTTCCAATTTCTTGTGCACTCCCAGTCACTGGTGGGACCCAGAAAATGCCTTGACTCTGTGTAAGCGCAGCTCAGCAATACCAAAAATGTCCCTGAATTATCAACACTGTCTCCAGCAAAAATCCAAAACAGAGCTCCATACTAGCCACTGTGAGGAAAATTAACTATCCCAGCCAAAATCAGCACATTCCCCACTCTTCAGTCATTACCATTTATGTCTTTCTCAGGTTTCAAACTACCCAACACATCTTCACTATTTGCCACCCTCCTTCTCATCCCTTGATACAATACACAGATATTATTTCCCTTAGCCTATGGACTATGCCTGTAAAGTGTCCATAAATGTCACTAAGTTTATTCAGGACAGGAGAGGCGGTGTAGTGTGTAGAATTACTGGGCAATTCAAATCTGTTTGCTGCTGACCTTGGAACTGCTTTTTGTAAGACTTGTCCTCCACTTCTCTGTGTAGTTCCTGCTATAGCCATTCCTCTGACATGCAGCCCAAATGGGTTACAATGATTTAAATCTATATCCAGTACAATCTCTGCCCCTTGTCCCTTTGAGCCAGACCATAAAATTGAACATTCCTTCTCTTGCTCTTAGCCTGGCTAGGATTTATCCACAGGCTGCAGTCCTGTATGGCTGTGCCTACTCCAGGTGGAGCCACGGTCTGAGCCTTTCTCTCTGAGCCATGGTCACTTTGGGGGTATAGCTGCCGTTGCATAGGCCTATCCACAATCACAGTTGCTTTGAGGTGCACCTGCTCCAATGTGGCCTTACCAACAGCCCCTTCGGGGTGAACCGGCTCCATCATGACTTTATCCATGGCTGCATTCCTTCCAGGGGAATACCTGCTCTCTTCTGGGATTACCCACAGCCACATGCTTTCAGGTGTTCCAGCACGGATTCATCCACAGGCACTGATGCTCCAATACCTGCAGCAGTACAGACTTACCCCATGGCCTCCATCCCTGCAGAGGAATTCCTGCTGCTGCACTGACATAGCCAGAGCCACAGCTGCTTCCAGATCCACCTGCTGCCATGTGGACTCATCCGTGGGTCAGGTCCCTTTGCCTGAAGCTCACACCACAATCCCAGCCAGCCCAGGCCAGCAGCACAGACACACAGCGAGTCCCTGGCCACCCGCCAGCCCCTGCACATCACTGCTGCTGTTATCACAATGTTCCCAGGCACAGCACAGTGAGGTGATAAAGCAGCACAGCAGAGCGAGAGCAAAAACCAGCCACTAATGAGCACTGGACTCTAATGTACAGTCAGGCAAGCAAGGCTCCTGACAGGCATCTGCCAATTAATAGTTAATCAGAAATTACAGCTACAAATTCAATCTAGCACATTCCAGTCAAACCTGTTGTTTTCTTGAACCCTGCAAGACCCACGTTGGGCACCAAGAAGAACTGTTGTGGCTTAACGAAGCAGTACAGGTGAGGCATTACTCCATTAATGTCCTCAGTACAGGTGAGGCATTATTCCATTAATGTCCTCAGTACAGGTGAGGCATTACTCCATTAATGTCCTAGCTTTGCCTACTTCTTCAGGACATTGCTGTAACTTCGGGCCAGTTCTTGTGCTGCTAGATAGCCCGAATAAGTTCACTTAGTGCTGATAACAAAGGGTCAGCGTTTTGAATGGACCTCTGAACAAAAACAGTTAATCATTGCTGGGGCCTCTGTTTTGCTTCATATGTATTGGAAAGACAAGTTATAAAAATTCCAAGCATGCTGGCCTTTTTAATGCCATAATTTGATTACCTGTGACTGCAGTACTCCTTTAATAGCAAAACATGGCCATTAGTGGGTAAGGGGAAAAAGAAGGTGCATGAAGGATTGCAAAGCTGTACAGGCTTTGCTGGAATGAAATGCATGTGCTACTTGTACCGACTGCGTCACTGAAAAACTATGGGTCACTGTTGGAGTGCAAGATTGTCCTGCACTTGTGCTTCATTTGTTTCTGCAAGGCTAGTTCTGTGTATTCTTCTTAAAGTCAAGTGTGACCCAAAGTGTGGTGGAGAAAAGGGCTGAAGTTTCAAGTGGAACTTTGGAAGAAGTCTGTTGTTGTTGTTGCTTCAGGAACAACTTCAGGAATAAGCAAGGAGAAAATGTTACACGAGAGAATAATTTGGAAGGCTTTGCTGCAGCAGTCTTAATTCTCCAGTGAGTAGTTGTAGATAATGATTGCGGATGATTTGCTTGGAACAGTGGTGGCAGCTTTCTTTGCAGATTCCTCTGGTCTGAGTTATCTGTAGTGACTGAAGGATGGATATTTGCTGAAGTTCAAATGCTTTGCCTGTAAGCAGCACGTGTCATTTTTTTCTCTGCAGACATTCTTGGTACTAAGTTTGTTCATCATTCAGCAATTGGCCTTTTGTTTGGAAAGGACCCTCACTCAGTCTGTGATGGGATAACCTCATGTTGCATAACAACCCAACAAGGCAAAGCAAAATTGTGTATTGCCACCCTGTGTTAGCCTGAAAGTGGGGTGCTGCTCCCCCCTGGGCTGGAGGGAGCAGCAATCAGGCCCAGGGACTGCACAAATCATCTCACCATGAGGCTGCTGTGGCCCCAGGGGGGGAGGGCAGGGAAGGTTCTGGCCTCTGTTGCTATTTCCTCTTCTGGGAAAAATCTCTGCTTTGAACAAAGAAAGGAGCATTTTACAGCTGCTTGATGGATCCTCAGAATTCAGATTTGTTGCCCATGCAGCCATCGCTGCAACTTGTGTTAATTACTTTTCTTCTGTTTGGCCTTTGTGCCAGGGCAAACCCCACCTTCTACCCCAATTGTTGGTCATGTGGCAGGAGCCCACTTGTGCATGTTCAGCAGAACAGCTGAGCTTTGCAGAAACTGGCTGGAGCTCTGCAGCTGGGCTGGAGCCTGGCCCACCAACGGGAGCTGTAAATGGTGTGATTGAAGCCTTTAATTTAACCCCTTTCCAGCAGTTGTGCTGACTAGTGTTGGAGCTGTCAGATGTCACTGTCGCATCATTACCCTTCAAAGCAAAGCATGCAGCAGTAATCCCATAGAGCAAGGCTCCAATTTGCTGCACCTTCAGCTGGGGCTGTTCCAGTTTACTACATCTATGGCGCATGAATTTCTATCCCAGTCATACTTTAAATGTAAACAGAAAATGGAGATTATTTCTATCAATAGTTGTGTAGATAAAATTTGTATCATGAATGTGTAGAAGGCAATAATTACTTCTTAATATTCTCAAATAGGGATGTTACAGATCTTCTGTGTAGATAGCCAAATTGTGCCAGATAGTCTAATGGTGTTCAATAATAATTTTTCCCTCTGATGGGAGCAAACTTCCATGATGACTTAAAGCATCAGATTTGATTTGAAATTTAGTGATCATGTGATGACCAGTGATGAAGATTTAAGTAAGGTTCTGGCCCAAAGCATCCATCAAAAACAGGTTTCAATTTCAAAGGTAAAGAGAGAACAGCTAATTTAAAAGTTCTTTTATCAAAGTTTTTATAGCAGGAAGAATGAGTAAGTACAGACTAGCAATTTGTGGTCTAGTCCTTTTTTTGCATTCATGTGATTAATTTGTTTTCAGTTCTTTTGTTCAAGAAATTAATTTCTCCTCTCACTTTGTAGGAGACTTTGAAGTTAGCATCAGCTATCAACCTTTGTCTCTCTCCCCTCACCCACTCACATTCCTGGAGTGCGTTTACACAGGCTGAGAGCAAGAAGTGCCCAGCTCTAGGGAATGGATTCATATTATCAGTGTTAATTTTCGGGTGTTCATTTTCACATATCACCTACTAAACAGAACCAGTTTGATTTCAAGTTAAACATTTCTTCTACTTGTTGAAATGGCTGTAAAACTCATATTTTTAAAATGTGTGTCTATTATAAAACTTTTCCCAGTATGGCCAGTTTCTTTCTTGCTTCAAGTGCCTTCTTAGAAAAGATCCTGAAATAAACTGTTTCTTCAAAGCAAGTTTATTGTAATAAAGAAATGTCACTAGAGTTAGTTCCCTATATGCTGACACAAGTTTGTCTAACAGAATTTCTTTTTCCAAACCTTTTCTCATTTGTGTTCCTGCTGTTTCCATTGTCAAAGTGGCTGAAATGGGGGTCAGACCCCACCAGCCCTCTATGTTTATACATGCTGAAATAATGCAGCATATGTCATATTGGTACAGCTTTTCAACGGTGGTCCTCTCATGAAATAATGAATATAGAAATCACTAAGGGGGAACTGAACTGAATTTTAAAAATTAAAATGATAGTGCAAATCAGCAGAAAGAGTCTACTCGTCTCAGCTGCAAAGAATGGATGGCTTGAGAGCTTGGACTGCAAGGCTTACTGCCAACAAAGACCTGAGTTCAGGATGTCTGCTGCTTTGAGCTAGCAGCTGTTGATGTTTTTAACCTCTGAAAGAGGAGGTACAGTGTTACTATCAGCTGGAAAGCAAGAATCTGTTTTGCCCAAATGTTTATAATTTTGATGTAATTATTTTTGCACAAAAAGATGCAACAGTAGGCTGTTTGAATTTCTGCATGGAAAGATGAGAAAACCAGTAAATGTGCGTGTGGGCACAGTCTCGTGATAAGACTGCTTGCCAGGAATATTGTGGCTCACTCAGGTCCTGACTCAGCGCAGCGCTCTGTTACATGGTTCTGTTGCCTCTTTCTCCTGGTGGGGTTGGTTTGGGGTTTTTTTTTTCTGTGTTGTGAGGGGGGGTTTGTGTTGTTTGTGGTTTGGGGGAGTTTTTTGTTTTGTTTTTTTACTGGATTCTTTCACTTCTCTAAAAAAGTTCAAAGTTAAATCCATTTCCTGAATAATAACACTAAAACTTTCAGAAATTCTGTACTGGGTGTGAGAAAGTGTTAAATCAGTTTTCTTGAATTAAATAAAGGCTTTATTATGCTCTGAAAGGTACAATTTTGTGTTTTAAAAAATCACAGAGCAGGTACATGTACTACAGCTACACATACAGAGTTTTTACAACTGGAAATGTGGATGTAGGTGCAGGTTTTTCTAGAGGCTTATGAAGGAGTAGGAAGTCAGGAGCTCTGAAGAGCATGGTCTAATAGCAGCACAGGCAGCCCAATGAGCAGCAGTTGTAGAAAAAAATGGTTGTGTCAGATTTCTTCCACTGCCCACAGTGCTGTTGACTTCTGGATTTTGGGTTTGTCTTCTAGCTAGAGAACCTAACAGAAGGAGTTGGATCTTTTTCATGTGTACTTGGGTTTGGGTTTGAGTCTCTGCAACTGAGGTGTCTCAAGTAAAAATAAATGGAGAGAACTGTCTAATTGTACTGCACATTGCAGTGACTGTATAATGGAAGTTCCTGACACAAAATCTCTTTCAACTTATCAGTTTGTCATAAATTAGAAAACAAGAGAGGGGAAAAAAAAACCCAAAAAGTGTGGGGAAGTTTAAAACCAAAGTATTCTTTGATTTCCACTACATAACATTTATAATTTTTTAAAAATCTGTCTCCTTTTTAACAAAGGAAAAGCGAAAATCACTGCTTTCCCAGAATGAAATTAATGCAAAATTTTGGCATATTTTCTTCCTGAAATGGGGGACTTCATTGTTGATACTCCATACATCTGTGGTGAAAAACCATTTGTGCTTAATGATTAGCTTTCTCTTGATTTACCTCCTCCTCAATTTTACCAGGGTTTTTAAGTAACTCAGTTTCTGATGTTCTTGGGAAATTATTGTTTGGTACAACAGAAATTGAAAGCACCATATAGCTTTTAAATGTTAGCAATCACAGTGATGATGTGAATGGGGATACACTTGCAAAAAGTCATCAGTATTAGGGTAACAACCCATTTTACAAGAATCCCTGAGCCTTGGGCGTATTGATTTTTTCCAGCACAAAAGCTTCCATTCATTTGCAGTATAGATCATCTGAAATTCCATGTGCTTGAGACATGGATATTGGCACGTAGGTTCACAAGTATAGTGTCAATACAAATATGACAGTGGACCTGTGTTAGCCTCTGTTTCCATGGTGTGTCTGAAAGGATTTTTAGCATGGCTGTGGAAGTTTCCTGGAGGCGTTGGTCTAAGTCTGAGCTCCCCCTTCTCTTTCCTTGCCACTTCTCAAAAAGAAAATACTTTTTTTTTTTGTTCTTGGAAACACTGAAGAGAAATTGAGAAAATAGAAAATTACAGAAATATAGTACAGCTTTGCGTACAGGAAAATGAAGAATTTGTAAGATCTGAAAAGTGTTATTTAGAGGGAAATGAGGAACATTATTAACCTCTAGGAACTGGTGGCCTGAACTTGAAGAGCACATAAAAACAAATCAGGACCATTGGTATTCACAAAGAGGCTTGCCATATTCAGCCATGGCTTTCATGGCAAGGAGCTCCTTGTGGTTGTTTTCTCATTTTATCAGTGAGTGCTTCACTTCAAAACCACTCGAAATTCCTAGCCCCACAGTTACAGAAAGCAGGCTGCAGGGTGGTGGTGATAGGCATGTGTGGCTCACAGAGGTGTGGCTTTCCTCATTAATTGTGGTATTTGCACATGAGGTGACTGAAGCCGAGGTACAGCACTGCCATTAGCCATCCTCGCTGGAGGGCCAGCACCTGGGAAAGGAATCTGGACTTGGCTGACCAGACTGTTCCTACCCCAAAGTACCCTGTAGCAAACTGTTATTTGCTTGTTTGTTTATTCATTTATTTTCTCTCTTCCTTTTGTTGTGCTTTTCCCACAGGACAAAATACTCTCACTGGGAGAAGTGGTGGCTCTTCCCCAGGCCCATTGTTAGCTCTTGAACAAGAAGGGCCCCATTTGGGCAGTATCCAGTTGGGCTTTACCTCGTGCTTCCCTTGTCTCTCTCACATCCTGAGTCCTCTGGCTTCTCATTTGACCATTCTTGATGTGGTTTGTTTAGGGTTTTTTCATTCCGCTGAAACATTACAGCTCTTCCTGATGCCAAAACCACTCTCTCGATCTTAAAGTCCTCCTTGGAAACTCGCATCTTTCACTGTTTTCCAACATTATTTCACAAAGTTCTTTTTAGCCTTACCTGTATAATAAAAGTCAGTGCTGACAAATAAGGATTTTTAGGCAGAGCTGGCAGGTCTTACTCATCCTTTTTATACCAGCAAGAGCTCTAGTACAGAGGCAGTTCCTGCCAGCAACAAGAAAACTTTAGTATTGTACCATTTGAGTAACGAGTGTAAAATGCATCAATCAAAGACCTGCTGTGTCTCAATCACATATTGGCCTTTTTATTAATATGGGTTTAGCACAAAGATAGCTGCCATAGTTCTGGGCTTGCTTCATCTTGTTTGGAAAATTGATCAGAAGGTATTTGATTTCCCTGCTGCAGAATGCTGTGTTCCCATATCGACTTTCCTTTCTCTGAAGCCCATTTCTATTGAGTTTTTTTTGGTGTTTGTGCCATAATTTTTCTGGGCTCTGCTTCTGTTTGTTGCAAGTGAATTTATGTCTTAGCACTGCCTCACTTTTTATTGTTACAGGGCTTAACAAAAGCTGCAGTTTCTCGATAATTGCTAATGAATTATGTTTTCAAAATCACTGTGAAATGTTTCTCAGCCTTGTGTCTCCCAGCTTTAGTGTTCAGTGCAGTGTATTTGAGATGGGTGGAGAAACCCTTCTGCTTTCATTGTTGGCAAAGGGGGGAGAGGGGGCCCAGTGTTTGCCCTGAGATATGTTAGGTTCGATAGATTCTGGTGTTTGCATCAAGCTGAGAGGCAGGATATTTCTTCCCTCTCCAATACTATAAGCAGACATGTAAGTGCTCTAACAGTGTATCCTCTCTGAAGCTGCATTTCATCAGTAGTTAAGCTAAGTGTTTACCTACGTCTGCACTTTTGTATGAGGCATTGAGACACTCGGACTTTGTTTCCTGCTTAGAAGTATTTATTGTTTGAATTTTTATTTTTTTTTTTAAACCATCCCTCCTACTTAACTCATTTTCTTGATTCAGAGTTTTGCTGCTGCTGCTGCTGCTGCAGAATGCTATCATTTAGCATGTGTCAGCTCAGGCTCTAATGTGCAAGAGCAACGGTGCAGAAAAACCTTCTTTCTTCACTGAAACAGCTAAGGGGATGGTCCAGAGGTTGTGGTTTGAAACTCAAAATGGTGCTTTAAATAATCTGTACCACTGGAGACTCACTGAATTGTTAGTTCCCTCAAACACTTGCTGAGGTGGTCAACACAGGAATAGGTCTGTTTTCTTTCTTTATTCTGATCTGTGGCTCATATCTAGTGACTCATAGGCAGTTTCCATTACATATCTGTATACCTGTTCTGTCTCTTTACAGGGGCTTCCCTGCTTCTTCCCCAGCACCTCTGCAGAGGCTGAAGTATAGTGTGGTGGAGGACTCCAGGCAGAATTATTGCTTTCAAAGGAAATCAAATTCTTACAAGCCTTCAGTGCTCTGCTGTCTTTCAAAAACATCTTTGTTTAATCATTTTAGGAGCTAGAACATGCAATGTATTCAGAGCAAGGAGAGAAAACATTTGGGGAAAGACTGGCAGAATTCTCTCACAGAAGTTTTCTGCTATATATTCCTTATTGACACCTTGTGAAGTGGTTTCATAAAATTATTTATACATCTATGAGCTTTTTAGTCATCTCCTTTTTACTGGTTATGTCGCTGTATTTTCCCAGCACTCATCTGGGTCTCACTTTGCACGCTCTCTGTCTGCACAGTGAGATTAATCCTGTCTTGGGATCTGCAGAGGAGTGCTTAAATTTATGATTCAAATGGATACAGCTCCTGTGGCAGAAATTGTGAAGAGGTTCATGAATTTTTAATTAGTAGGGATTAATTCAATGAATATAATTTCCTAAACTAAGTTGTGACTGTGGAGCATAGATGTGGCTTAATGTCTAAGTAATTAAAATATGCAGATTCCCCCTAGAATGTGTGAGCCATACCCTGGATAGCCAAGTTTCCTTTTAGATGCTCTTGTCTGCTATGCTCACGTATTTCAGGAACAGAACAGCAGTACCTTCAGAAAGGCTGTGATACACCTCTTACCTGTTACATTACATACAGAACAAGTGAACTGAAGTTGTCATGGAAGGAAAAGTCCCTCATGAACTCTAAACCTGCCATTCCAGTCAGGAAATGGTTTTTCAGCTTCCCATGTATTTTGTGCTTTGTACTTTCTTCCCAGTTGTGCTTTTCAGACTTAGCTCATAAATGGTTGCAAAGCTGTTTTGAAGGTTTTTACGAGGAAAGTCATATATAAAACCAAAACACAATATTTAGAAACCTGCAGTAATTTGAAAAGAAAATTTATGCAAATGTTCGCATAAATTCAGTGCACAAGGCAGGCAGAAAAAGCTGCCTGTGAAGGAAACTTCTTTCCTGATCCCTAAGGCAAATAACTAAAGGTTCAAAGCATAAGCTACAAATCCTGCTTGTTAAGCTTACTACTACATTTTCTTCCAAAAAAAAGAGATTTGTAGGAAGCATTTCCCCAACTTGCACTTCTGCACCAGGGCTGCCAAGGTTACCAGTGTGGCTCTGCAGTCGCTCTCTGTGGCACCCACAGTGCGGAGGGGTTGGTGATCCCAGGTTGTTACTGGGCAGCACGATGCCTGACATCCATCCCTTCCTCCAGCTGCTTGATCAGAGCTTCTGCCAGGACCTCAGGGCCTTGTCCTGCACCCAGCCCCTTGATGGTATTGGCTTTGGATTAAGGAGGAAAAAGGAAGGAAATAGGACTCCCAAGAAATGGCTTTAAAGGTGGGAGAACAAAATTCCTCTGCAAGCTGAGATTGTTTTAGATCAGGTGTAGGTAACTTGATGGAGGAATCCCTGCTTTAAATTCAGTGGGCTTACTCTACAGGATATTACCATTACTAATTTTTAAAACTTTCCCCTGGGTTTATTATCAGTATTTGAGATTCTGTGCTGTGCTGACCTTGGACCTCAAGGGAAGCTAGACAATCTGGTGCTAAACCACTGTTCACCTTCCATCTAATGTGTTCCCTGAGGATTGAATACAATTTATGGGCATCTCAGTGTCTCCAGAATCTTCAGGTCTTAGTTGCTGGTTTTAATTGTATTAAATTAGTTAAATTATTAAATTTAGTGTATTGGACAAGTTCAATATGCACCAACAGTTTCTGGGTACAGGATATGTACCCTGCCTAGGGCCCCTTAAATCCAGAAACCATGGAAGTAAATCAGTCACCTTTGGGAAACAATGAATTTAATAGTGTAGCTTAAGGAGTCTGCACTTGCTCAGGTACTTTCTCAGATCATTTGATTTCTTCAGAGCACTGTGTAGTAGCATGTAGGTGATATGAATTTTCTGGCACGTCTCAGACAAGAGGAGGGCAGTTATCTGGGGCAGAAAGGCTTCTTCCATAGAAGATCCCTATTGCTCTGATGCCTGCGGATAAGAGCTCTGGAAATGCAGGCTAGGGATGTCTCTTACTGCAGCTACTGTTTCTATAAGCCCAGGCTGTCCTTGGTTTCATTTTTAAGTTTTTGGCTCCGAAGGATGAAGAATGTACTTTAATGAAACTAACCTTTAAAACTATTTTCTGAAAAGATTGTATAGCATGCTAGACACCATGCCAACAGTACAACATTTGCTCAACCTTCTAGAATTAGCCTTTGGTAAAAACGGGCCCTGATCCTGATGGATTAAAGTCAACACAACCTGTGGATTTTAAAGTGAGGTTTAATGTGAAGTTTAATGGATTTTAACCAAAATAAATAGAACTGCTCAAGGCTGATGAAAGTTCTATGATCTCTGATAGAGATCTAAGCCAGAAGTTTAGTTGAGAGTACTATTTCCCTAAGTATTTTCCTTTGGTTTCTTGTGTAAATAGCAATAGAAAAAAATACCATTCTGCTGGAAAGGCAGGTAGGAATATTAATCACAACAGTGCAGGATTATCAGGTGTTTTGCATTCCAGCATTGTGAAGTAGTAGTGCTCTAGAGGAGGGAGAGGGAAGCTGTCCTTGCTTCTGCCCTCCACAGTCATCTTGGTCCTATAAAACAGCTCCTGTTCTAACAGGGTGAGCTTGACAGCAAATGAGAAAAAAGAAAGTAAATTCAGTCAGGTTTTTAGGATTTAGTTACATGGGATGCAGCTCACTGTTCAGCTGAGTAGTTTTATGCTGAAAGTAGGAACTTTTCATCTAATTGTAGTCTCAGGCTTCAACTTCAAGAGCAACTGCTCAAGCACAAGACTTGTCATGGGAGGCCAGGCAGCATCTTATAAATGGTAATTTACAAAAAACTGATTTATTTAAAAAGTAAAGAAACCAAAACACTTGCGGCAAAACAACTTTTTAAGACAACAGATAAATTATCAGGAGCTTGGGGTCTAAAGGACTGTCTGGGATGTGATGGTTTCTCCTGACAGGCACACTGAAACTATAACATAAAGCTGATAAAATGCACCTTTTCTCATCAGTGCAGCAGAGTGTGGAAAAATGAGGTGCTCATGAAAGGCAAGTGTTTGGATCGTGGAGCTTGTTTTTTTCTCCCTCCTTGCAAAGAGCTAGGCCGGGATTGGAGAGTGTCAGAGGAAGATCCACACCCAATGTGCCTGCAGCCTTTTCCAGGTGCAAAATTTAGTCAGATTCATTTTAACGGAACTAATGGAGAAAGAGAAGGATGCCTGGTGCCAAATAGCTAGTTTAATTTCTCTGATCTATGAACATCTCTGGAATTTCCCTGGCCTTGGTCCAGCTTCTGCTTGACTAGAAGAGTCCTGTTGGATCTGTCAGTAAATGGACATGATCATCTTTTCATGTCCACTTTCACTCAAGGACTTCATTTCCCTTTTTGTGCTACAAAATCAGCAAAAGCAGATTTGCAGACAATGCACAGTCAGGCAAAATCCCCTAGGAGGGCAGTGACCCGGTGTCAGCCTTGCACACGAACAAGGACATGGCCATGAGCCATCCTGTGCCCTCCCTGCTGCTGTGGCCAGCAGTGCAGGCTGATTCAGTTGTGTGATGGCAGAGCAGGCTCCTTTCTACTCCAGATCTTGCCAACTTCCTGAGTGGGTTAATCCAACACCACCTCATAGCAGTCAGCAGTAATTTCCTGTTTAGTATTTAAAGGCTTCATTTCCAGAAAATTGTGTCTGGTTTTATTTTTTCTTTTTCTTTTTTTTTTTTTTTTTAATTAAATCCAAATAATGTTTTGTTACCCTTTGTGTAAACAAAGGGCATAGGAAGTACAATTTCACAGAGATAAGAGTTTTACATGTATGTTGAGGAATGCATGAACAAGAAATTGTTAAGTACTGAGCAACAAATCCATGTCTTTTTTTTCCTTTATTTTCTTGAAGCGTGTACACCACTGCTTAACCAGCTGTGATGAGTAAGTTATGGAATTCACTTTGCAATAACTTCACAAGGGCTAGGACTGGCTGAGAATAAAGTAGAAATAAGTAGCTTACCCCATGATTTCACGTGAAGATCAGTCAACAAAGTGTAGTTTGCAGTACTGACGACTGTATTATCTTCCTCCATTCTAACTGGAGTTTTCCCACTGATTTCAGCTAGACGTGTTAATAGTATGTGCCTTTTAAGCAGTTGGCTTGCAGTCTTCAATTAGATACCACCAGTGGGACTCCCTCATCTAACTTGAGGTAGCTGAAACCTGTCAGGCAAGTTGTTCTGTAAGAGTTTCTATGTCACTCCATCAGCTGCAGAGGCAGCCTGGATGACTGAGACCTGGAGTAGATGGTTATATCCTAGATGTTTGTAGAAAAGTGGTTTGAACTCCATACTGTTGACAGGTTTCTGTGTGAGAAACTGGTCTTGATGAAAGGTATCTGCATCCTCTCAGTATTTTTTCCTCAGAGAATGTTCTTTTAATGCTAAATTTTTCCTGAAGGTAATTTCTTGGAAATTGCACTTGGACTTATCTAACAAATTGTGTGGTAATCTAGCGAAAATAAAACACCCTTCTTTCTATTTTGTTTTGAATTATTTCTGTCTGGCAGTTTTACTTTCTGTATTCTCCACTGATAAGTATGAAATTAGCTGTTTTACTTGGTTCTTTTAGAATTTATCCTGAAAACAGTTCTTTCTAGAGTAGTTGATGTTTCCTGCATTAACTGTTTTGAAATAGTTCTTCATTCTCTTACTTTCTTTCTTTTCACTTTTTTCCCCTTCATATTTCTTCTTTCTGGTGTTTGGATATTTCATTAACTTGATATTTGTTGTATTTTAGGAGAAGCCTGATGCCAGCCCCACATCTCTACAGCTGCGATCCCAGATTGAGGTAAGCACTTAGATTTTGATCATGCACTTTTGTTTGTTTGTTCTTTAATCTGATATTCTGCATAAATTGGGTAAAGGCTTCTCTAGTGTCTGCTCTCAGTGCTGCATGTCTTCTCTTGCAGGAGTCACTTGGTCTCAGCAGCATCACATCAACACCTGACACTGAAAGAAAGTAAGTGAAGGCAAAGGAAGTGAGAAAGGAGGGAGGGGGAATTTGGTATGTTTTCTTTCTCATTGGAGTAAATTAATTTTAGCTTGTGCTGATGTATCTAGATTTCAGATCCAGACACTATGAATGAAATCTGTTTTGGAACCTGCTCCTTCTCTTCCTCTCTTTTAACGTTTTATTATTTGAGGTTTTTATGTCAAGGGAGGGTTATTGTTTCTCTCTTCTGTGAGCACTTGGGGTGTGCATACACCAGGACCAGTGGTAGTCATTTCTGAGGAACATTGGCGATTTTTACATTCTCTGCAAATTATGCCTGCTTTAAAAATTACTTTCTTTGACTAGACCTAAATGCAGACAAAAAAAAAAAAAAAGATAAGTGAGGGGAAGTGAGAGTTACAGATTTCCATCGTGTTCCTTTTCCTGTGCACTCCTGTGTTTGTAACTGGGCTTTTGAAGAAGGTGCCGAGGGCATGAAATATTTAAAACCAAGTTAAAAGGAGCTTTAATTTTAGCGTCCTTAATGAAAACCTCTCTGTGAGGACTGAGAGGGTTACTGTTTACTGTCACCTCCTGCTGCAATGTGTGTGCTTGTTTTCTGTGCCTCCTTCCTTTGATCCCAAGATCTTGGATCCCTGCTGCTGAGGGTAACGTGCAGTGGTGCATGAAGACAACTGACACTGTATGTCCAATTGCCTGCACTGCCATGGGATAGTGCCAACTGGATGAGTTCAGAGGGATTACATGGAATCCATTTGTGATGGGACGTGCTTTTGTACGCTTTTACAGTCCCCCATTTGAATATCCTCGAGTGATTCATCACTGGGCAGTAATAGGAAGGTTTCTTAGTTTTGCTAGTTCAGTATGGTTCAGAAGGACTGTCAGAGCAATCTTTGGTGGATGCAGTGTGTGAGACTTGCCCAAGCACTAACCACATACAAGTCAGTTGTATGGTAGTGAACTGCTTAGGGGCTTCCTTCAGGCTGGTCTGGAAGCTGATTCATGCTAAAGATCTCAGAATGTGATAAACTGTCTTTTGGAGGTGCCTTGTCTTGCTTCATCACTCAGAGAGAAAAGCAGAGATGGTTTGGTTGAGGTAGATGCTCATTTTCAAAACAGCTTAAGACCGACAAGGTGAATTTTACCTTAGGTACCATCACTGCCCCCATATTACATGCTGGTAAAAGAGAAGGCCTCAAAGTCCTCGGCTTTAATACTTTGTGCTTCTCATACTCATATATAGAAAAGAATCTTTGAAGGATGCCTAGCTGTCCTAAATTATAATGAAACCAAAAGTGCCAAGTAGATGGGAACTGTAATCTGGGAAGTATACCTGCAAGGTTATTCTATAATCATACAACTTCTCTCACAGACTCAAAGCATTTTACCTGTGGGTAACATAATCCCACCTCAGGTAATAACAAGATGAAGATCTCGCAGGAGGACAATACACAACTTGGAAAAAACTCCACTTACCAGTTCTAGCCAGCTTCCTAAGTTGTGCCTCTGTGTAGGTGTTCTACCACAAATAACTGAGTGAGAAGACAGTATCAGCAAAAGAGTCTCCTGAGTGACTCCTCTGAGATAGCCCATTTACCTCACTGAAAGGAAATTATATTATCTGAGTTCAGATGAAAGGGACATGTGATTTTTATGGACCTTTCAAGAATGGAAGTGTGCCATTTGAGAATTTGTAGAAAGGTGTGTGTGATTAACCTGATCATATATGTGTGAAACTGGTCCAGGACAGGTTGTGCCAGATACTTGCACAATGAGGAGCAAGCCCATGTGACACATGATAATTGGACTAGGTGTTGAAAATAATAAATTTTATCTACTCAATTGTAGTAGATATGTACTCAAATGTACTCACTGTACAAATTATTCAAACCTGAAATTATGTATGTCTGTGCCTATTTGTGGCAGCCTGCCACGTCAGTGTTGGCTTCACCCCTCTAGCCTGGAAGGCCAAATTGTTGCAGAACTTGCCTTTTCCAGGGAGGCAGAGTTTCTAAAATTGATCTGCAGGAAAATGACCACTTCAAGACCATCCAATACACCTGTACTTGCTACTACCATGCTGAATTTGATATTTTTCAGGGAAGGACGTTATGTTTGCCCCAGGGATTTTTGTGGGGTTTAGTATATGGCTTTCATGTGAATTTCCTGTGTGGGCATGCTACTGGTCATGGAAGCTTGTCCCTTTGGGGACACTGTTTTTATGTCATTCTCATGCTGCAGGAAATGTGTGGAAACCTTCTGCAAAACTTATTTTGGTGTGAGAAGACTAGTTTGCCAAATATGAAACTTGATGCATGTGTACTTTGGTTTCTCATATTCACAAAAAGATTTGGGGGACAAAAAGAAAGATTTGTTCAAAACTTGACCTACAGACTTTCAGGAGCTGGAAAATACGGTTTTTTTGAGTACTCTTTCACAAATAAGAGCTTATTGAAGAACAGTTGTAATTCTACATATTGAAAATACAAATGTTTTCCTAGGGTGAAATTTGTTGTTTCTGAGCAGGTTCTGAGTGTTCTGAGCAGGTTGCTTTAGAAAATAAGAGCAGTCCCAAGGAAAAATCTGTCCTGAAATAGAGAGAGCAACTGTCTGGCTGGGAATACAGTCACTTTCAGTAGCTCCCTCACCCAGCTCTGCTGCCTGAACACCCTACAGCTTAATGCTACCCGAGTCTAAAGTTTTAAAATAACACATCTGGATGGTTGTTTAATTTGCCAGAGCTTAGACATTCCAGACAGAAAGAAGCTTTGAGGGAACCTGGGAAGAGTAATGTTTGCTTTAACTGGGTTTGGTTTTCCTTTTCTGCGCTGCTCAGCTGGAAGAGAGAGCCCAACAGGCTCCACTGTATGCCACACTGAAAACAGATTAACTTTGGTGGTCTGTGGTAGGAAAAAATCCTGGTTGTGTGGACAGACAGTGTATGTTCAGTCTTGCCTTGAGTCTTACTAACCCTGCTAACCAGTCTGGTGTAAAGTCAGTGCAAGCAAGTTGCTCAACAAGTATCTGTCCGAGTGATGTGCTCTAACACAGATGAGCAGCAGCAGGGCTTGTAGGCAGGCAAAAGGGATTCAATGAGCCTGGAGGCAGAATTGTCTGTCCCTGTGAATCGTTGTCGTCACACACCTTCCCCCCCCCCCCCCCCCCCCCTCAGGCATTTGGGGCAATACTACTTTCCTCTGTTGCTAGCAACACTGTTCTGTTAATTAGATGAATCTGCAAAGACCTGCTCAGTGCATTATATGTCCCCTACCAAATATGCCTTTTATTTAATTGGTTCTGACAAAACAAGAAAAATCTTTACTCAGAGGTAAAAGCCTCTGAGATTTATGTGAATAGCAGCAAGGGTACTGATGTGGCCTGAAAAGTTATCCATAAACAAGAGAAGACAAAGTCATGTCTGTTCAAGCTTTGAACAGCTGAACAACTGCTCTGGCTTTTTTGCCTTACTGGAGTTCCTTCTGTAAGTTGAAACAGTTTGCCAGGTTTCTAAGTTATGTCATATTCAGCAAGTAATGCAGAGTATGGAATGAGGTGTTTGTAGCTTTCTTCTCTGACAAATAAATTTCACTTCTCTCTGCCCTTTCCAAGGTTTCCATCTTTTAAACTGCAGTCTTGCTGACAGTTGTGGTGCTAGTCTAACTTTGCTGTTTCTCAGTGTGCCTTCAGTAAAGTGGCAACAGCTTCTTTAACAGTGATATTATTCATTTTAAACAAAAACCTCCCCAGAACCACAGGTGCTTCTATATAGATACATCGACTTCTGCTTTTGCTAGAAGAATCATTAATGTAGATTATTAATTAATGGTCATCATGCAGTAAATGTGTTCTTTAGCAATTACTGTTACTTCTCTGACCCCATACCATGTTCATCTGGGGATGTATTGTATATACAATTTCTGTTATTTCAAAGAGATGGCAACACCCCGAGGATGTTTACTTAGATAGGGGACCGAGCAGGGTTTTCTCATAATTGTAAACAGAGCATTTAAACAATGTAACCCAACTTCTAGCCTGTTCCCATTTTTGAGCATTCAAGTCTACATGACAGACTGATGAGCTCTGCATGTTTGCCAGGAAATCCAGGTTAAATCCAGTCCCCTGAACTCAGGCTTCTGCATCCTGACTCTCATCCTGTTTTTAGAAGAACTGGGGGGATGTTGCAGAAAGGAAGTTGTGTGTTTTCCCTCTTTGGAAATAGATCTGTTTGCTGTCACTGTTTGCTCCATCAGCCTTTGGGCTGTGTTTCAGATGTGGTGTATCTGAGATCTGCTGAGAAAGAAAAGAGAGTGGATGAGAGACTCAGGAGCACTTCATACAAATAGGATGAGATACAGATATTACTATATACTAATATTTTTCTTAATAGTCACTAGAGAAAGAAAGCATGAAAATAATGTATGAGTTAACAATTGTGGCATGTATCTGATGTTTCAGTCATTCCCAACACTGTTGTGTGGCAGTGGGTGTTATCAATTGTCACCTCCTTTGTGAATCTCTTGCACTTTCTTGAACTGTACCAGTCAAGTGCACTCCTGACCAGTAAATGGTCACACTTCATATCAAGTGCCACACTTCATCCTGCTGCACTCCTCAGGCTGTGGCTCAGTACAGTTTAAACGTTCTCGATCCTGTGATACTCAAAACCTAAATCTGAGACTCTGCCAGAGCAGGGAACTGGCCAGAAACTTACATGTCAGGCGGAAGGAGAAAAGCAGGCATGTGTGCAGGTGACACAGGGCAGCATTGCTCAGGGGCTTTGCATTCCCCTGGCGTGTGGGAGCTGCTGTGCCTCTGGCAGCTGCATCCTCAGCTCCCTACTTCAGCTGCTCCTGAGGGCAAGTGTCACCCTGCGTGTGTGCAGGATGTTCCGAGCCACTCACGTGTTCCATTCATACAGTTTGGCCAGGTCTCTGATGGCTTGTTGGGAATGTCACAGCAGGAGCTGTAGGCTTCCCAGGCATTATGGCTTTCTCCGAAGTTGTTAGCAGGCAAGCAGTGAGGCCACAGCACAAGTGGCTGCTATCTGCATTGTATCTGTTGTCACTGGAGGAGACACAATTGGCTGAATCTGTTTTTAAGAATTTTTCGCAATGAATGTGCCGTAGTAGAGCCATTCCAGTGTCCCACGGTATAAACTGGAACTCTGCATCAACCTAAGGCTGGGAGAGAGCCTGCATTTCGGTGTTCCCATTTTCCACAATGATTTTCAGTGAAAGCTGCAGAAAGGTTCATCCAAGCCTCAATTCTGCCCCCTTCGGTACGCTAATCTACTGGCCTTTGCCAGTAATTTTTAACACTTGATTCCCTAGTCTTCTTTCCCTGCAGTACCCAAACTGCAGGTCAAGATTTGAATTCAGGAGGTTATTAAATCATTCCTCCAGGTCATGGATGGGGACGGGGGGGCGGGGAGTAAATTCTATCAGCTTAGATTCTGGCAAATTCTCTGAGTGTCCAGATTGATTCTGGCAAGTATTTGTAAGCTCATCTCAGAAGAAAGAGGAGTGCAGGTCTGAAAGAGGATATAAGGCTGAGAGAGGGCAGAAACTGAGAAGAGCAAAGCAAAAAACCAAACAAATCTCCCCAAAGTGAGGTGAGATAGCTAAAGGCTGCACTTAATTGCTAAGAGAATAAATTCTTCCTTTAGCCTAGTTTAAAAATGGGAAAGTGTATTGGAAGAAAAAGAAGAGCTTTTTTAGTTGAGATGTTTGAACTTAAGATACATTTTTTTTATACCCTGTCCTTGCGAGAATCGGAAAAAAATCAGTGAATGTGTATGGCCCTGTTTTCACTTGTTTGAGGCCTGCTTTAGTCAAAGGCAAATTATTCATGCCGCCTTTAAACAGCCTCCTCAAGAGAAGTAGGGCAGGAAACTCCCACAATAACCCACACAATGGGAGTGAGAGGCCAGCCAAACGCCGCCTGGGACACGTGAGGGGGGAAACCAGTGCGCCTTTAGCAGCTGGAAGAAGATTTCGAGCCTGGTAATTTTGTACAAGGAAGTATGAAGGGCACATTTCACGAGAAAGCCTGTCTTGTCACAGCGAGTTGAGGTGGCACGTAGTGAGCAATACACAGAGAGCAAGGAAGCATTGCCTGCAGCGTTGGGCTCTGCTCTCTGCTCTCAAAGGGTTTTTAGCCGGCAATTATCTGCCCCCTGGCTGGGACCAAGCATTCTGTTATTAAATACATGACGTATCCCATCTGCCTGCTGCCAGTCCGTGGGACCAGTGCGATGGCTTCCATGCTGGTGATGCTACAGAGTACACATAGACACGCACGGCCCACAAGCAGCTCAGTGTTTGTTTCCACTGAGAAAGTTTTGACCTGCTTAAAGAGCCATTGCTATGGAAACCTAATGAGAAGATAATTGAATGAAACCTCTTTGCTTTCCATCCCTTTCTCACACTGGTGCCAGCAAGGTCAGAACCTTGCAGGCCTCCTTTCTCTTCAGGTTCATGCAAATTTGATAAAAATACCAAAGGCCCATTTTCCTCCCTGTGCCAGCTCCAGTTAGATAAATTACCTTGTATTCAGTCAGGAGCAGTTACAAGTCTGTCAGTTTTTCATACTAATTATGTAAGTGGGCCATTTCTAATGCACACGGATAACCAAATGGCTTTTCAGCAGAGCCAGCACGAGCTTTTGCATTGGTTTATTCACCGCTCTGAATATGCATAATATTTGTATACTAAAAATCCCATCTAAACCATTTTCCACAGTGTACTATAAATAATCATTGGTAAGGAGTGAGAGGGGCACTATCAGTTTATTGAAGAGGATAACAGTAGTGGTTTCATCATCGTATGGTGCTATGCACCTGTGGATTTTATGGTCCATAAATGAGAGGCAGCCATTTGTTAAAGCACATCTGCATTTAAAATAAAAATGCCCATCATTCTCAGTTCCCATTTTTGTTCTGTTTTGAGAATGACGAGATTTCAAAAATCAACAGGCACATTCAGAAAAGCAGCCCATGGTGTCATTTGTTTCTTTTCCCAGTTCTGTGGAGTACCAGCATGTTCTTGAGGCACATATGGCTGTGTCTCTTGTAATATCAATCACTCTCCATGCAAGATTAGCCCCAGTGTTTTTCTATCTGAGATCAGAATCAGTCCAGAGTTAGGAGGAAAGCTGTAGCCTAGTTAAAACCAGTCTTAATAATCAGACAGGCTTAGTTGGCTTGTGACCCAAATGTGTGTATTGGGTCTTCCTTGCACACCAAGTTTTGGAGATCACTTCCAGGTTTCAAAGGTATTGCTTAGGTGTACCAGTGTTATCCCCACTGCAGCATTTTTATGGAAAAATAGGTTCAGAGACCATTTTAGGTGTCAGGCTTTGACATTGCTATTACAAAGCCCCCAGGCTGCAAAACAAGAACCAAAAGTGCCCTCCAGAGGCAATCCTTATGACAATGTCTGGTCTGGTCTGTTTAAGATGTCTGGTCTGGTCTCTTATTTTTCAAGCAGCCTCCTGTAAAAGCAGTTAATTAAGTTTTTAAAGTTGTTCTCCCTTTCTCTAACTACAGATGGAAGTTTGTCCAAATAGTTAGGAAATGTTAGCTTCTCTTTTTTATTTTTTTCCAGCATGAGTCTGTTTATTCCTGTGCCTAATTTATTAATAGGCAATAAGTTAATCTTCTTGCAGGTTTCTCATTTGACAGGCGAAACTTTTCTAGCTTTCTTTTGTAAGATCAGCTGTCCAGTTCCCTGGCCATTTTAATAGCTTTCTCTATACCACATCTAGTTTGAATTCATCTTTTTTGAACATGAATAATGATGGTTGTACAGCCATTCCCATATATATTTGTTCTTCATGTTCTTCATACTGCCATTGGAATTTTCCATCCTTATGTCTTTTAGGATTAATATGTAGGTTTTTTCTCAGTTATCCTTTTCCACCTGGTATTCCCAGGTACTCTGTCATTTGCAGACCCTCCAGCATTTGAAAGACTGACTTTTGTGTCCACCTTGTTTGTATACTTGAACACTAAAATGTTGAATGTAAACTCATTTCTGTTAAGCCAGTCTTTCTAATCAATGAGTTCCTGGTCCAGGTTCTCTGCTCCAGCTGTTGCTACTAAATTTTCTGTCACTGGTCACTGAGTGGCCTGATGTAGTTTACTAAGTTCTGCTCAAGCCCGTCAATCTCTAAAGCAGTAATATTTGGGTACTCACTAAAGTACCTCCATTTTTAGATTATATGTTGTGTTTTCTGTTTGGGGTTTTTTGAAGTTTTTTTCTTTTTTTATTTCAGCACTTTGGCTTGAAGAGGCACAAAGTACTGGCCTAGAGATGGGTTTGGATTTCTGAGATTAATGAATTAAAGTTTTGACCCCATCTCCTGCCCTCTTCCAGAGATTATGGGTTGATAAGAAAATGCTCCTTCCCTCTGGCTGTAAATCTTGGTTTGTTCTTCATTGTGCAAACGTATACCCATGCATTTTTTCTGCTTTATGTGGTGACAGAGTACATTTCATGTGAAAGCTTGCTAATGAAGTTGTACATCAGACCACAACAAAAATGAAGGCCTCCATGGTGGAGTAATGGCATTTGGCTCCCTTTCAGACACACAGTGCTGAAACTTCTGCCAAGTGTCACTGCATCATTAACTTTCAGTACAAGTTATCAGTCTATGAATGGAAGAACACAAATCACTTTCGGTGCACGTTCACAGAAGCACTGCAGATTTAACAGAGTAAGGGAGTGTAATTTGCAAATCAAACATACAGCGACACCAAGGTAGTCTGTAATTTTTTACCAGACATCTAGGAAGTAAAATGCTTGATTGATTTCACTAAGGATTTTTAAGCATTAGAATTGTCAGGTGGAACTAAAAGGCAAGTGCCTTATCAGGCACTATGTGGTAAGTTTTGTTGGCATTTCCATCTCTTCAGAGCAGCTGTTAGCATTTTCAAGGTCAACCCAGGCATGGAAGATTTCCTCTTTAAAGAATGCGTGAAATGATAATTGGAATTTGCATCCTCTGATGAAACTCAGCATAGTTCTTAAATCAGTTATAAATGAGAAGGTGGTCTGCTTGCTGTGGATCCTGCTTTTCTCCTCACCCCCTCTGGTTCAGGCGTGTCAGATGTTTGCGCCTACTGCTCGTCCCCTTCTTTGGAGGCCAGTTTATGATGAGTTGGTGGCCTCAGGCTAACTCATACTGAACAGATGTCCACATCACAAACGTTGCTGCTACACCTGCTGCTTACTTGCATCATTTTTGGCAACTGTGCAGGAGAAAAAAAGGATTAAAATGGATTTGGAGGCCACAGAGCATAAGAGACTGCCTCTCTGCTTTAAGGGTGATTTCACTAGTGAGGCAGCGTTCTGATCATTAACAGATTTCATTTTCTAAAGATGGTGATTTGGTATATTTCATGGATACTAAATTAATTTAAAATAAATAGAATAACTGTTTGATGGGTGGAGTCCATGCTCATCCGCAAAACTTGTAGAGGATTAATTCTGTCAGTTCTGACAGAGCTTGGTTTTCAAAAAAAGAAAAATCTCCATGTACACCTCCACGTACTTTTTTTTTTAATCTGATTTACCTTTATTTAGAAAAATACTTACTGACAACTTTACTTTGAAGTGCCTGGATTTATTCCTGGCCCTGTTGAAGGGCTTTTTCTGGAAATTTTTACCCAGAAATTATGGGGGTTTTATTTTTCACCTTTCAACAGACTTCTTAAAAATTAAGAATTTATTTGTTGGCATATTATTGACTTTTCACCTTCAAGAGTAAACACCAGCAAGGAAAACACTAAATGTCTTCCTCCTCCTGGTGCACTAAAAATTTGAATTTTGTTTGCCTTGATTAGTTTAGGGTTTGTGTTGGATTAAACTTCTGATCAGTCTGAGTTTTAAAGAGGTTGTATTTCAGTTTCACTATGCCAGGCCCTCCTTGTCTAGATGAATTGTTGAATCACACTGAAACTTCATACTGGCTCGTTTCCCCTTTAATGATACCTTTGCAAATTGATGAGCGTGTGTTTCCTGCTTATAAGATGTTGCGTTTTCTAAACACCGACCTGGTTTGAACTATAATTTCCCTTCAAGTGGTTTAGCGAATTGTTCAGAAACTCTTTATTGCCCTCTGCTGGGGCTCTGAGAGAGCTAAAGGAGCCCGTGTAGACAATGTGCGCGGATAGCAGCAAGAACGTGTCATGTGTGTGTCATTTTATGGCCTCATTCAGAGAACGGTTTGGCTTGTGGTCTCCTTGGTACGCTGGGGTGAGTTGTTTCCATCCTGCACGGCTGCAGCACAGTCACCACACAATGGGACACTGGCGTGTCGTGGGGCCCAGCCCGCAGTAAAGACACTGCTGTAGTGATGCTTTGCACATGGAGCCTCCAGCAGAGCCCTTGATGCTGGCAGAAGTCATTTCACTGCCTTGCTGCAGTGTGGTTAAGTGGCAATTCCCGCAGGAAGGCTTCAAAGAATAACTCAAGGTTTGGTAATTTCTGTTAGCTCCATTTATGCAGACAGAGAAAAAAAGGCAGTGAAGCGGGGAGTTGTTGTCTCATCAGAGATCCCACAATGAACTGTTGGCACTGAGTTGGAATCTGTTCTGGAAAACTGGTTCAGTGAACATAAAGACCAAGAACAAAAGATTTATTTGCTGTTTTAGTGGGTTGTTTGTAAAGCCCATGCTCTGGACTTGACTAAGTCTCTCCAGCTAGCTTTTGAGGAAGGGAGCATACACTGGTGAGAAAGCACACAGAAGGGATTTGGAAGAAAGAAGCTGTAGTCTTCAGTCAGATACATTTGCACTTCAAGGGTCTGGACAAACTTTTTCCATCTTGTCTTTAAACCTCTACTACTGTCTTCCACGTGGTGGCTTTTGGAGGTGTAATGAGCACATACTTATAAAGATTGTCAGATAAAAACCAAATAGGCTGAAAATTGATGTACAGCTAAACAAGTGCAGTGTCCCAGTTCTACAATTTCTAAGGCAGCAAAATTACTGTTTTGCAAATGCAAGTGGGGAAACTATGTGAATAATTGTTTTCCTGAGGAATCCTTGGACTCTTCTGCCTTAACCATTGGTTTCTGTCAGTACATATTTTTTTATGCTGGTCACAAAAAGCACATTTCAGAAGGAAACGCTGTTACTGTGGTCAGACCAGTAGGTTCAGTTTTCGTTTCCAACTTGCTGCGTTGGGGAGAAAAGGGAAGAGAAAACAGCTCATGATATATTGTTTGGAAACTATAATTTACTGTAACCAGACAGCTCCCCTGAAATGTGAGAAGCCTGCATCAATAAGTCCATTTCTCTTTTTTGTCCTAGGCTCTCCATTCATAAATCAAGTTCAGAAGAAGGCTCTGTAGGTCAGTATATTTCATTTTATTTGATACTCCTATGGAATTCTTAAACAGCTTTTGAGTTTTGCTTGTGCTGGGATGTGAAGAGCTGGCAGAAGTCAGCAGCATTTGTGTGTGGGGAGGGCTAGTCTCAGCAGCTTTCAGTTTGATGCTGAGTGTCTGAGTGATCACTAAAACTGCCCAGCCAGCATTGTCATGTAATAAATATGCATCTTTTGACTTGTTATATTGAATTGAAAACGTTTGTATGTTAGATCACTGCTAGCCTGTCCTTTTGTATTCCAAAAATTACCACCACCAGTGAATAACGGGGTTTCTTTGTTATTGTTGTTCATATCTCTTTCTTTGTTTATGAAATTTTTGTTGCTTATTGGAAAAGAAAAATAAATCTGGGAGGTTTTTCTTGTTTGTTTCCTTTTAATGGTGTTCTAGGGACATGTCCACACAGTCTGAACTTAAGCAGTATTTCAGGGTGTCAGGAAGCTCAGCTCTAGGTCATCCAGGGCAAGATCTTAAATATTAATAGCTCTTTGTCAGTAGCATTTCTGCCAGATCAGGCACAGTATGTTCATTTGTAGGCGGCATAAACTTCATAGCATGTGCCCTGGTTAATTCAACAGAACACAGATATATATGTCCTACCTTGAGCTAGATCCCACTTTTCTTTCTAGAGCAAATGGTTTACTCTGAGGTCATCAATCCATACAGAGATCTGGTACGTGTGGACATGGACACCCAGCCGTATATAGTCCAGGCATATAGCACGCAAGAGTCAGGGGCAGCTGATGATCTCATGCCAAGTAGCAGAACATGTGTGTATGTGTGTGTGTGTGTATATAAGTTAATTATTTCATTTCTTGATAGATATGCACAGATACACACACTAGAAAATCGCTTAATTGAGTAGTGGCTTAGGCTGCATAATTGTGATTTGGTTAAAGAGAATAAACCGACAAAATACTCCAAAACGCTTCCACACTTGACATTTACAACTCAACAGACAACAAAATTAATGTAAAATATTTTCTGTTTATAATTCAAAATATGTAAGTTATTGGCTTATCTCAGTCCTCTGCAGCACTGGCAATTATAAGAGAATATGCATTGCCCTGAAATAGCTACATCAACATAGTTCTAGTATGCAATAAATAAAAAAAAAAGAAAATTTGCTGGTTTATTATTCTTGTTTCTGATTTAAAAATAGAATGTAATGCATGAAAGCTTCTCTAGAATTTACTAACTAATGTTTCTTTCTAAAATTCTTTTTCCCTTTGCCTTCATCCTCCCGCTCCCACTCCACTTTCCTTTTAGGGAAAGCAGACTGGAAAAAGAAAAATAAGTTTTTTTGGCAGAATTTCCGAAAGAACCAGAAAGGACTAATGAGGCAGACTTCAAAAGGTAAAGCTTTTTCAATAGTGCACGTGCTATCCATATAAAATGTAAGGAGCCAGCATCACAAAGGAATAAAATGCATTTGTAATAGTGTGGCAGCTGGGGTCTGTGGCTCTGGAAGTGTCACAGGTTTGGTTCATCATGACAGTGCTCAGAATGACAAGTCAAATTCTTGAGACTGCAGACATGAGGCTGGGATGCCTTTGGTCCCAGCTATTAGTGATGGCACACATGCAAAGTGACGCTGTTAATGTATAAGTAATATATGTAACTAAGCAAAATGCCCCTTTTTTTTTTTTTTTTTTTCCTAGTCCTGACTTGGTAAGAGAAATCCTGTTCTGTTTAAATTAGAAGGATATTCCTCCTTTCTTTGGCATTTTCTTCCTTTGACCTCTGCTTAAGGCTTGAATCTACAGCCTTTCATTGTAGAAGACACTACAAGAAGGAGTAGTAAAAGTGTCTCCGGTGACCAGTGCAAATGTAGGATTGATTCCACTTAAACTGTCAGGTGTCTTTCTCTAGTTCTTCTGCAAAAGATGCAGCTGTGGATTGCTTTAAGTATTTCTCTTCACACAGAAAATTTCTGTTTCCCCATGTGTATCTGTTAGCTTCTTATGTTGCAAACAGATGCTTCTCTATAGCTGTCTGTGTTCAGATGGATTGTGAAAGATGACAAAAACCCATTTAGTAGGCCCAGAAGGGTTGCATTTTCAGTTAAGTGTGGGTCCTTGCTGGTTCTAGAGGCAAGTTCTAATTATCTGTGCTGACATGCCAAGCACATACCAGAAGGAGAAGTAGTTGAGAGTGCAATACATCTGGCACCCTGTGCCAGCTTAGGGGGTGATTAGTCTGGATAGATCACAAGCAGTGGCCAGTCCACAGCAGAGAGCTGCGAGGGCCCAAAACACCGTTCCTGAACAGGAAGGTTCTGGCAGCTGATTCCAGTATTTCTTAGGGCTGAGTGCTGGGCTCTTCCAGCATTAGCACTTCCTCTTTTAATTCTTGTCTTTCAGGGTCAATGACCATGTGATGATGGTCAGTTTTTATTTCTCCTTTTTGTGCTTGATGCTTTCAGTGTCAAAGTAGGTCAAAAACTAAGTAGTTTTTCAGTTCTGAATTGCTTTCTTTTATTGCTCAGTTACTTCAAAATCATTGAGTTCTTTGAAATCATACCGTGAGCCTGCTCTGGGGAGGGTCTATTTCTGGCGAGCCAGATATACATGGTAACCAGATTTCAGAGCAATGGGTAAAATCCAGTTTCAATGTACCCTGTCCTGTGCATGAATTCTTACATGTGCTTAAAATATTTGTGCTTTTTTTTGTGCAGGAGAGGATGTTGGTTATGTGGCCAGTGAAATCACAATGAGTGATGAGGAACGGATTCAGCTGATGATGATGGTGAAAGAGAAGATGATCACCATTGAGGAAGCACTTGCTAGGGTATGATATGTGCATATTTTAATCTCCTTGACAAATATGTTTTATAATGTAGGATGTATCAATCTGGAGTTTTACTTCATTCACAAAACATAGGAGAAGGTGGAGAAAGCCTGCCTGTTTGCCCCATTGCAATAGGTAGCATAAATTAGATAGCAATTCCTTTGTTTAGTGAGAAAAGTGAGATGTAGCTCAACCAGAAATAGGTATCAGTATGTGGTAAATTAATAGAGTCCTAAAAGCATTGCTTCTCTCCATTAGCAATAAAAGGTACTAATCAGAGAAAAGATTGTGTAGACTTTTTGATTGCAGCTCTCTAAAGTGAGGGAGAAATCCCTCTGACACATAGTAGCTCTTATTTATTATGTTCATAGATTTGTTTAAGTACTAGTAGAAATGCTTCAGGTTTTGCTGAGCTTGCCTTATTCGATTCAGAACACATATTTCTTATTATTTTCATTTAAGCTGATTTTTTTTCTGCTTATTTCTTAGCCAAAAGGGTGATGTTTTACTTTAATAACATTCAAGAAAACATATTCAGCCATTTTTGGCATATGACATTATGTCAGATGTACAACACAGTTACATTTTTTTTATAAGTGGGGAGGCTGTCACAAGTGTTTCTTTACAAACTCTAAATATTAATAAACCAGAAGAAAAAGAACTATAAGGTATTGCATTTGTGCAGGATTAAGGCCAAGGTTTTAATTGCTCAGGAGCCAAAAGAGGGTTAAAGTTTCAACACAACCTTTGTGTGAAATACTGTGATGGAACACAGGATGTTCTGTATGGACTCCATTAGAGAAAACATCATTTAGATTGGTTGGCACTCAGATAAATGTCTTTACTCACATACTGCAGTATGAAATAGATTATTGTAGAATACAAATTTATGTTATTGTCTGAAAAAAAATACTGCTTTGCTGGAAATCATATAACAAAAAAAAATACAAGATTTAAAAATAATTGTGTTAGAATATTAGGAATTCTTTTTTCTTTTCTGCTGTTAAAGTTTTGTGGGGTGAAAGGGTTGTACCTAATCTGATAGTTCGTATATGGACTGGTAGAGTTTCCCTCTAGTGGTCTGAGCTACTAGAAACAGCCTTTTCTTATAAAAATATCAGTTCTTGATCCTTACAACACTTTTACTCCTGTAGTATTGGTTTTATCTGAAACCTTTTATTGGAAAATGGGAGAGATGATTTTTTTTTTTTTTTTTTTTTTTTTTTTTTTTTTTAATTACAAAGGATGGTTCCTAGTCCTTACTGCAGATCATTTTACTTATGAAGGAAATTGGAGGGTCATTGTGATTCAGTCTGTCCACTGTAAACTCTGCCTCTGAGATGGGGACATGTAATTTATATTTTACCAACAACAGGTCATGAAATTTCAGTACTGACAGATCATGTCCTTCTAAAAAAAAAAAGAAAAAAGAAACCAACAACTCATTTTTAAAACTTCTGATTGTTGGACAATTTATTTTGAATAAGTGAGGCAGGCAGTGGAAAAGTTCAGATTTTCCCAGTCCACAATGATACAGGGGGAAAAAATTAAATTTCATTAACTCTTGCTATTTTAATGAAGATTGATCTCTGCTTGTCACTGGAAAATGTTCTTTCTGTCTTTTCAAATTTCAGCTGAAAGAGTATGAAGCCCAGCACAGGCAATCGAGCACTGTAGATGCTACAGAATGGCCTGATGGTTCTTACTCAACACTTGATGGGTCTTCCAATTGTAATGTAAGTACCTGTCACTGTGATACAGCTCCCCAGTGTCATTTAATATTTAAGTTCTTTCATTGAAGTACTGAAATATCCTGATTTACCTGGCAATTTCCTTAATAGCAAATGTATCACTGACCTTGTGATGCTCTGTTCTGTCTGCAGAGAATCTTTAACTTGCATCTTTTAATCTTCAAAATCTGCTGTCATGGACTTAACAGTCCTATTGTATAATCTCTTTTTCTTTTATTTTTCCTTTTTTTTTTTTTTTTTTTTTTTTTTTTAAATCTCACTCCTTTGTTACTGAGCTTTTGAAACACAAGTTGTCCCAGGCAAAAATCCCCTTGTTTCAAAATTCACAGAAAAGGCTTTTAGGTCATTTAGAGTGAAGTTGTTGATTCATCAGTAGAGTTTCTCAGGCTTTTCTAACCCTTGTTGATACATTCTAGATGAGGTTCTGGCCAAGTCCTAGCTGCCTGCTGCATTCAAACCCTTCTGTCTCTGCATTTGCAAACTCACAGCCCAAAGTTTGTGGCTTTTGTCAGATCCATAAGCAGTAAGGCTGCTTTCCCTTCTTTTTTTTTTTTGTTCTTCTGAGTAGTTTAACTTCTGTTGTTTTTATGCGCACCAGACAGTCTTTGTATTATGCCATACTGAATTAATTAATTTTTCCTTCCAGATATCTTCATTTTCACTGAGTAGTTTATTCCACTTCAGTTGTCTAATTGGAAGTTCACAGATAAATCTTAGAGAAGAACACATTTGACTGTCAAATTCAAGCTCTTTGTAACCCATATAATTGAATCATAGGCTTTTGAGACCATTGGTTGATTTATTTATTTTATTGTCAATGGAATTTCCTGCTAACTGCAGCAGCCAGTTAGCTCCTCCTTCCTAAATGAAGAAAAGGAATGCAATGTCATTTTATGAGATGTTTAACGTATTTGGTGGCAGAGAAAGATTTTATTGGTGGCGTTTAAAAAAATATGCCTATCTTTAGTTACATTGAAGCAGAGGGGAACTGATGTTGCCTTAAACGCTCTTCTGATACATCAAAAATGTGCAAAGAATAGAGATGGAAGGATCGTGACTCTCCTGAACTGAAGATGTCCGATCTTTTCCTTGTTAGTACTTACAGCTTGTACTTTTCCTTCTTTTAAGGCTTTTGTCCAGGGTACCTATCGCATAAGCCCCTCAAAACTCTCATTTACCATGGTCAAATCTCAGAAGGATACTGAATTTCTCTCTTAAATCTTCTGACATTGGTTTACACTTGTGTTGAATTACTGACAGCTGTGTGTATCTCTTGAGGACTGAACATGATTCAGTATTTATACCTTAATGAAATGACTTGGCACCTTTTCTCTAAAATTGTTTTCCTAAGCCATCTTTGCACTTCGAGCCAAGAACTTGGTTGCCTCTCTCTGCTGTTCTGGTAGGATTTGGACCAACTTTATGCTAACTTCAGTGGGGAATCTCTATTAAACTACTGTAGATAATTCTCAAGATTTTTGCCTTCACTCCTGATTTTTGTCCTGGTTGCCTTTAACAGAAGCTGTGAAACTGCTTGTCTTCAAGGGAAAAGAGGATCATCTGCAGAAATGAAAGTTCATGTTAGAACAAAACTCAGCTTGACTTTTTTTTTTTTTTTTTGTGGACAAGATTGAAACTGAGGTTAACTGGGGTGAAAGACTTTGGGCTGCAATTGAAAAAAGGGAAAAACAAACAATCAAAAGTATCCGATATGTCTAAAGCTAGAATATGTGTTCACTTAGATTTTTTTTGCCAAAGGACCTCCTTACTAATCTGAAATGACCAGCTTTTGAGATGTGCAGAGATGATTCTGTTTTCAAGCCCTTTCTTTCCCAAATGATTTGAGTTTCTGTGCCATTTGTGTGATTTGTACTCTGTGTATTTGGAACTTCAACTTAAAATTTTAAGTAATTTTAAAATTACTTTAAATTACTCAATTTTATATAGGCCACGAACGAAACATTTCTGGTTTGAATTTGAAGTCCTTGGGCTTACGAGTTCTGTTTGATTTTAAATTTATTTATTTATTTTTCAGTCTCACAGCCAAGTTGTTACTAGGCAGTTTTTAATGAAACAATGTGATCATTTGTAAACAAAACAAAAACAAGTTAGAATCTAAGCAATGAGAGAATCTAAAAACGAAGGCACAATGTCTGGAGTGTTCTAAGATTTTAAGTAATCCTTTCCTTTCAAGTCAGCTGTGCCCACAGCATACATACAAATAATATCTAAAGTGCATATATCAGAAGTTATTGTTTTCCTTTTTAGGAAAAGACCACTTTTTAAAAAAAGCTTTTATAGCTATCATGTGTTTATGACTAACATAACTGATGTTGATTTAAAGATTCGCATTTTAAATATTGATTTGAGGACTCTGTTTTCCAGGTTCTTCTCTTTTAAATTACTGTACGAAGAAATGGAAACTTGCATTTCATACCCTTAACAAAGCTAAACGCTAAAGATGAACCACAAAGGAGTGAGGAATAGAAAGGTCAGCATCCCAAGGGAGGCAGCCCCATGTCACTGCTGTACTCTTAATTACATGTCCTGTTTGTTTGTTCTTAAGAAAGAAACAAACAAAAACCTTGCCAAGCCAGTAGGTGACTTGGTTCTTTGCCACTTTAGAGCAATTTGTAGCTGTCAGTCTCACTGCTGTGGTCCCCATTTCACAACAAAATATGTGTGTTCTTTATTTGCTAATGTGGGTATGCATGAAACTGTTTTTCTTTTCAGTCAGATCTATCAAAGCTCTAAAATGCCTCATGATTTTCTTACAAATTTATTTCTGAATATTTATGTTTCATCTCTGTTGCAATGAAGGCAGTTCACAGTAACACTAGACAAGCTTTCATTGCCTTGTGCCAAGGGAATGTAAAGCAGGTGCAGATTACAAATGGATCCCTTTCTGGATTGTAGATAAGGCCCTATTTGTCCTTAGGAGTCAGAAAGTCCAGGGAAAGAGAGGACTTCAAAATTGTATCACATTCTTTCTTTACACTGAGGTGCCTTTTATGCTTCTTAAAGATAGAAGAGCGTTTGATAACTTTGGGGGGCTGACATTCTCAGTTCATCTAAAATAGGGCTGCTTCATCCTCAGAGCCCTTGCTGGTATAGCTCCAGCCCAGCTTGGAGAACCAGCACAAGGAGAAGTCAGTATGTTCAGTGTGTCAGTAAGCTTCTTTCCTGTGCCCTCTGCTAAAGACCACTAATTGTACCACTTGCCAGGTTTCATGCCAGAGTGGGGAAATGGAGAGGAGGCACCGGGGACCTTGACAGAAATGTGTATTATATGTGTGCTGACACTGACACAAACCACTAATTAACTTCACTGACAGATTCTCTAGATGCAAGTTAAATGAAATTGTAATTATCTCTGGACTAAACTGGTTTGTTGGTCTCATCTTCTGTATTTTGGTTTCGATCAGCAGGTAATGCTCAGCCATCCAACAAACTTCCAGGTAGAGTAGCTGGCCTTCATTCAGAAAGGTGCCACAGTGAGCTGTGCCATGCTTATCTGACATCACCCCACCTACCACATGTGCCTTAGCAGCCTCAAGAGAGAGGCCATAATATTTATGAGTGGAGAGAACAAAAGCAGCATCTCCCTCCAACAATATGGCCTACACATGGGCAGTGGGGGGGCCTGCAGTGCTGTTTTACATCCCTGCCCTTCCAACACTTGTTTTCCCAGGATCATTACATTACCAATAGGAAACTGGAACCTCAGTTGTTTTCTCTGAGGAGAGTGGCAGCAGTGGTGCAGACCTGTGTGCAGACCTAAGTGTGCTGTGCACATCTGCATCTACCATAAGGCTGATGCTGGGGACAATTCCCACCTGTGTTGCCTCTCTTTTCTGTCTTCCATAGATCCATTTTTTAACAGATGGCAAATTTGTCCATTGAGTCCGCACAGCTCTAGCTGGACTGAGATAATCATTTGTTACTCCTGTACCTACTGTTATTTCTTTTTTTATAACTAGGGATAAAAGTTGAAAGGCTGTGCAGAATTGGGTTTTTGTCTGCTACAGGCATCAAAGGCAGAGTAACAGATGAGAATGGACTTTGAGTTGTATTCATTTCAGTCCCAGAGATGCTGAAGCTGTTGAATCAGGATTGTATTACCCATGGTACAAACCTGATTCTGACAAAAAATAAAGTGATATTATTATCTCTGACTCATGACAGTCATTATTGTGTTACTTGGTAAGTGTGAAGAATAGGAAGAAAAGAAATAATGAAAGTGTAGCTTCTGTAGCACCAATTACCTCAAGAGTAGATCTAAGCATAATTGCAGCAATTCCACATTTTTCAGGGTTATACTGCATTTCAGTATGTGGATGCTTTCTAAATGCAGCTATTTTTTACTTGATTTTTATTTATAGTACTGATGGATTCTTAACATTTTTAGCCATTGGTTAACATTATTATTGGTCAAAATATAGGACTGTTAGCATAAACAGGAAAAGGTCCTTATTTTGGTATAGTCAGTTTAATTTGTTACAAGTGCAGAGTCAATGCATATTGGGAATCAGCATTGAGAATCTATGGAGAGTAGGATATGATGAGGTTTATTTTACTTTAAACAATAGTATTTAATTTGAAGCCATGTGAATATTTTGAAGTTAGCCGTGGTTTGCTGTTATCCCAGGACTCACTGTTTTTAGTAAAGTTTCTTTTCCATGAAAGGCTAAAGGGTAGCAGAGGATGTTTCTGTGTTTTAGTTCTTCTTGGAGAACTTTTTGCCGCCTCCAGGCCCTGCATGCTCTTTCAAGTAACAGAGGGGAGCTGCTGCTGAGCATGGCTGTGGATGAATGCAGTGCTTTCATCTTAGCTCCAAGAGTCTAGTGACCCAATTTCTGTCAAGATTTCCTGAAAGGCACCGATGAGCCTCGTTGTATTGGATGGTGTATTTATTATTACTACCCAGATTCCTGTAATACTGTCAGTGCTTAGTAACAGTTATGATGAAAAAGGAGCTATAATAAGACATGCTTCAAAATGGTAGTGGTGAATTCCCATGTTATGTGCTTGTCACAGGGACCTGTCCTGAGAGGCTATTGGCTGCCCTCCTTTTCCACTGATCACAGGGACGGTGTCCAGCACCTCTTGGTAAAAGCTGGTAGCAGAAGAATTACAGCATATTTTGTTATGATCTTTCCCCTCACATTATCTATGCATAAGAACAGGAATTCTCATGGGTACAGTAATACAAAAACCTTCATGAGAGAAGCACAAATTGTCATTACAGTTCCCATGACACAACCCAAAGTAAGGTCAGTGCTGGGGAGTGATGATAGCAAAGCAAGAGACCATTGATGTGCTTGTATTTGGTTTTGTAGAACACTCTTAAGGATTTTTTAACCTATTTTTTCTGAAATTTTTCAGAACACTTCAGAATTTGCAGAAGAAACTGTTGCAAATTATTCAGAATAAAACATTGTCACCGCAAGATTGTACTGAGCAGCTGGCAGTAATGTAGCCCAAGTAAACCTCATGCTTGCTGCCAGCAGGAGTTTCTCCTGTAGTTAGTCTGTTGTAAAGTCTCTGAGAAAAATCTTCCTTCTGTCATGACTCAGAGCTTACAGTAACACCCAAGCTGTGGTTGCAGTTAGGCGTTTTCATAACCACTTCTGTTTGTCTGCATTCAGACAAGACCTATTGAGTTACTTTATTGCAAAATGTTTGGCCGTGTGTTTGAGGAGGATGGGAGGTGGGAAGGTAAATTAATTTAATATTTTTTCTAACATACTAATTCTCTTTTTTCTACTGTTTTTGCCTTTTGGCAGCTGCCTAATTTTTCTTCCTATTACCTAGAGGGTGACGGGGTGGTACCAGCTTTTTCCTGTTCTCCATGCATCAGCCAGCAGGAGATGCCATAATCCATGACATGGTTTCCCTGCCCCCAGGTCTTAGAATTTTCTGAGACCAAGCCTATTAAAATAGAGCAAAGCTTTGCTCAGCTCAAGAATTAGGAATCTCAAAAGCCGTGTGTTTCACTGCCCCATTTGGCAGACACAGGCTAAATAATCTTTACTGTAGTACAACAGAAAATTTGAATTGCCCTCTCATTGGTTACTACTTGTGCCACCTCCCCAGTGCTGGTGTTTCCCTCTTCATGCTTTTGATGGTAACATTAACAGCCTGGTTGTTTGAAGGTACTATAAGAATGTAATTTAAGTTACTACAGCCTTTACTAAAGGGCTTTCCTTCTTTTCCTTTGTTTCCCTGATATGAATTTTATTGTGTTTCATGTTTTGCTGTTTCAGCTGTTTGGTTTTCCAGGAAGTCGAGAGGTGGATTTCCAGGACCAGTGGAGTACAATAGTACAGCCTATGCCAAAGAATAGGAATTCTCACTGGATCTTCTTGGCCTTGCCAAAACATAAGATTCAGTTGAGGGAGTCTTGTTAAAGACTTTTGTTTCCATGTATAGAGGAGTTTGCAGGAGAACTGGAAAAGAATGTTGCATTGTAATAGGTATAGAATAATGCAATACAGAGCTTCATTCTGCTACATATACCTATGACAAGTGGTACATGGGTACAGTTGTAGTGTCATTAAAATTAAGTACGCTAATCAGTGGGAGAAGTGCTTCACCATGAGTAAATGTGTCTGTCTGGCTTGCAGATACAAACATCAGCAATGTGCTTCTCAAAATTAAACTAAAACCTGGAAACAGTTAACAGCTAGGAATTTGCCTAAGCAGCTATTCTTGTATCAAGACAGACCTCCTGGGAGAATTAAACTTTTATGCTCTCGTTACTTATGACAAATATTTCCCACTAATTTCAGCAAGCAGTGTCGTCACCAGCTAATGTGTAATATATCTCTCACCAAAGTAGCCGTTGGATGCTCCTTTGATTTTCTTATAAGTAATCACAGACCAAACCCAGACATGGTTACCTACAGGGGCTGACACTGCACATTTTAGAGTTGCACAGCCCTTGCAATTCATGCTCTTGGGGGAAAAAAAAAAAACCCTATGATCTCTGTTAATTTTCTTTTAAATTTTGGAGGCCATTATTTGTAAGTTCAGGATATGATGGAGATTATCACATCTTAGTTTCATGTAGTTTTCTATAAACAGCCTCCATAAGGATTAGAAGTCTGTGAAGCTTTCTTAATGAAACCCAAAACCTTCAAAACTCAAGTTGCAAAGCCCCAAACTTAGATCAGCTTCACTCATGGCCATGAACTTTTAAGAGAATCTGGGATACATTTCAAGGAAGTTGCTGTCACGTTTCACTTGATGTGGGCTTGTATGTTGTTGAAACTGGAGAACACTAGCTGGTTTTATCTGAAGCTTAGAATTTTCCATAGGGCTTTACATCAGAGTTTTGGGGCTGAAGTAATTCAAAGGTAAGAGCCCAGCTACAGCACACTAGTAAATCTAGTTTACATGACCACTAGGAAGTAGAAAAGCTGTGTGCAGTCACTAGTAGAAAGGTAAAGAAATTGAAAAAGGCTATTTGACTGGAGGGGTCATTAAAATCATTTATTTCCTCATCAAAGGAAATAAATGTTTAGTCCAGCTATGATTTCACAATGTGATTGATTTGCAGTGAATCCAGATTAACAGGCCACTGCTAGTGGGGTCCTGATAAAGGGGAATATTCTCTGGCTTAAAGAGGGTGCTGTTGTGGTATGCCTATGCTACTGCTTTCTAGCCCTGGATAGCAGTGTTCCAAATAAGCAGCAATTTTCGTCCTTGTTTTCTTGTGCTCTGAGAAGAAATGTCCAAATTCTGGAATTTTTGTGATGTTTGGGATAAGGTGGAGTTGCCTGTAAAAGGAGTGCCAATTTACTTGGGCATCTCACAGTCTGTTTCTTAGGAAGGGAGATCAGAGACCAGCCTAGGCAGAGTGGTTGAAAGTCACACTACAACACTTTATAAAGCCACAACTTCTGGACCAGCATTTCTCTTTCTAGTTCTTATTTATGTTCTTTTCTAGCACTGAAACTGAGGGGAAAGATCAAAAAAGTATCTAAGTTCACCAAGTTAAAAAACATTTAAGCAAGGTTTATTTTTCTTTCAAATTAGCCCTTTATAAAGGGAAATTCTCCAGGGAATTTTGTCAAAAGAATTAAAAAAGAGCAAGTAAAAAAAGCCTGGTAAAGGGTTTAAGTTATATTTCCTATAGACACAGCTTCCACTCTAGTGGTAGTGTTTGAGGGTCACTCTTCGTCCTGGCTTTGCAGAGATTCTCTGTGTTTTTTTCTTTCACTGAAATTCCATAGACAGTAATTAAGGAACTGAAGGCCAGCAAGAGGTCAGCAAGCCTTCATCAGTGAAAACAGGGATTGTTTGCCATGTACAACACTCCCTTTTTTCCTTGTGGTGAATAGAAGATTTGCTTAGAGCTGATGACTTATGCCTTTCTTGCAAGTTATGCAGCTAGCGAGTAACTGGGGGAATCAATCAGTGAGCAGAAAACAGCTAATTGAGTCCAGCATCACGCTTTTTTCTTCTTTACATATTCAGCACTGGAATCGGAGCCAGTTTGGTATCTGATAATGTAACTCGAGAGAAGAGGCATTTTGTGTGCAGGATTCAGAGCAAATTCAATACTTAAGAAGAAGTGTCTGCTCCTAAATTTTGGGGTTACAAAGCTGACAGCAATTGAGGACTCGGGGGAAAATACTCGAAACTGAGCTTTAGGCCTATAAATGCCGAAGCTGGTAAGTCACTGAGCATGTAGCATGATGTGAGAGGATGTGCCTCCTGTTTCAGAGTGGGGAAAAGAGAAGAGGCTTTTGTGGTTATTCTTAGGCACAGCACAGCATGCGTAGCTTTTCTCAGTTTTCCTTTTCCTTTCCTTAGGCTTTTAAGTTATTTTCTATTCTATTTTCCTGTCTCTTGACTTTATCCAGGCATCTTTAATAAAAAACTTTTTAAAGTTAGAATGGTTGGGATTTTTGGCAGATGGAAGCCTGTTAGAAAGAAGAAAGGACACGCGTAGTCACATCTCCTAAGGGGAACAGCAAAGTCTCTTTGCATTTACTATAGAGCTTGTAGTTCCGAGGTGAGCTAGCCAGGGCTGGGGAATGTGCTGTGTCTATGAATCTAAATGTGGGTTTTTGCCCCACTTTGCCGGACAAGAATTGTCTGATTGTGAAAAAGAATTGCAGCTTAAATTTAATCAGGTATTAAAAGATTTCCTTTTTTCTTAGACAGAAGGTTTCCTGGAGATTTCAGTTTGGGGCTGAACTATTACTGGGCATAAAGTGAACTGTAAAATTTTAACATCTCTCTTAAGTGGCTTCACATGGCTCATGTAAAAGTCATATATGTTTTTTTCTGGAGCTGAAGCAAATTAATCAGTTATGATAGCTTTAACTGGATGTTGTCCTAGTATTTCTTACATTTTTTTATTGGGACATGGCTACCAAGCTTTGCTTGTTTTTTAAGGGCTGCTGCTATAACCCTGAAGTGTTTCCAAACATAGTCCTGGTGAAAGCCAGCTACTTACTTCTGGTTTACATTTTGCCAATTAATTCCAAGAACGCTAATAAATGTTAGTTCTCGCTCTCTCACTCTCCCTCTCTCTCTGTGAAGCTCTAATTCTAAGAGGGAGGTTAAGATTGTTATTTCTGTGGCGTGTGAAATGGGCTGGATGTTAGAGAGCAGCAGAGCAAGGCATGTGCCCTGCCTCCTGAGCAAGCAGCAGCAAAGAGCCTGCGTGAGAAAACTCAGAGAGAAAGTGAGGAGGGTGCCAGAAGCAGAACTGTAGAGAACTCCTAGAATGGCCGAGCACGTGTGCTAATTTCCCATTTGTTCCTGAATGTAAAGCTCTGCTTTGATTTTACATATAAGGTGATGCAAAGCGTGACATTTGGAGGTGCACGAGTAGGGAGTTTTCCAAGGTGAAGGAAGGCAAGAAGTGGCAGAGGGGGTTTATTTCTTCTGAATTTGAGAGCATCTTCATTGTTTGTAACCACATTTGTTTGCAGCAAAAAGCTGGACAGTGGGTATGGGCCTTGACCTCTCTGTAGTTTTCCAGCGTGTGGTACGTGGTGGCTGCAGTCCTCTGCATGCAGTTCTTGGTATTTCCAGATGCTGTTAATACATTCCCTGTTTCCCTGCAGTCCTTTGCGCATCTGTGCAGCCAAGCTCTCTGAGCTGGCGGGTTTCCGCACCGTGAGAGCATCGCAGATGCGGGATGCACTTGCTCCAAGGCGCACGGGGAAGGGCGGCTCCGCCAAGGGGCCCCGCAGGCTGCGCCGGGTCCCCGGCAGCCCGGCCGAGCCCTGCGCTCGCTTTCAACCAGCGCGGGCCTTGTGCATCAGCTTTGGCCAATTTGCTATGGTTTAGGGCTGTGGAGCCAGCTGTCTGCAATCTGATGTAATGTTGCCCTGGAAACCAGAAATGAAACACTTAAGCATTCACCACAGAATTACTACATACAGCATTAGCCAAAGTAATTAAAAGTTGAGCCATATGGGCTTTCGGATGGAAAAATTTGGAGCGGAGGAGATGGAAGTTTAAGTTGTTCCTATTTGCAGTACTGCAAATCTGTTTGTTGTCCCCTTGAGGGCACAGGGAGAGGCCTGCCTTGGCTGTGCACAGGGGTACAGGCAGCTGGAGGGGCTCTGGTTGTTTTTGCAGCACGTTAAGGACACCAAGGCTTGGCCTGGTGGAACAGCCGTGTGCCAGGGGAAAGGAGGCATTGGTGGACAGGGTGCAGCATGGATTCTTCCAGTGCCAGAGAGACTCTGGCTGAGCATCTTGCAGATTCATTCAGTCTATAACAGACCATGTCCTCCCTTCTGCAGTGCTGCAGCACACTGGAGTGTCTGTGGAAGGGGAAGAGAGCAAGAAAGGGCTGGCAGCTGGCTACATCCAATCCCTGTCCCAAGGCCTCACTTCTAGAGCTGTCCAGGAAGCCATTTGCCCAGCCCGCCATGCTTTGGGGACATTGGGGTAATTTTCCCATCTGAAGTCAGGGACAGCTACCAAAAACAGCAATTCAGTTACCATGAAAGAGGGGAGGCTAGTGTGGGTTGGGGAAGTCAAAGCATGGAAGTTCAATGGTTTCCGAATATGTCGGTTATGGCCTGAATGCTTTACATTTCTGTTTTCTGTTTAATATTAGCTGTAAAAAAATCCAATTGCTTGAGCTGGAAAATTAAGCTCTGTTTCCTGTGTGCCAAAGTGGAAACTTTGGATAATTCCAAGGCCTTTCTTAAAAAGTTGATTCAGAAACAGGAAGCAAGTGAAGAGTAACCCTTTTTGAAAATGCATTCATTTTCAAGGAATTGGCATTATTTGACAGTAGGCTTTCCTGAGCAGCACCGCTGGTGTAGTCACAATTTTAAGCCCTTTTGCATAAATTTACTGTCCATCCTTTTTTGGTGTAGAAGATATCTCTGTCACACACTACTTGCTATGATAGGAAGTAGGCTTCTGGAAAGAGACTGTCTTTGTCTTTCACCTGCCCATAAAGCACTACCTGTTCTCGGCTACGTGCCAAGCACTGGCAATAGAAAGGATCTGTCACTGCTTGTGGAGGACCCCACCTCAAAAGGGTAGGAGGAGTCCTGAAGCATTGGGGAAAAGCAGCTGGCACTTAATTGTGATTAAACTTTATTTATTTTCAAGTATGGTGAGCCCCCTCTGTACCATCCACTTGGGTTTGATTTCAGTACCTTGCACTTGAGGCTATTTTGGCACTTGCTTTTGCTGTAGTACTTGTGAATACAAATGTAAGACATTGTAAAAGCTCTTTCTTCTTCATTGCTGTTGCTGTTGAGTCTTCATAACCCTGAAGGGGCACAGTTCCTTATCAGATATCACTGGGACTAGCTGTTTATTCTTCAATGAAATCCTGGGTGGGAGGACCAGGTGTGAGCTGTTCTCTAAGTCTTACAGAGCTCACAGTTTCAAAAACAGTAGTCTTGCAAACTGAGGGTGTACAAAAAGTAATGATGGAAAGCAATCCCCTAGAGTAATTGCATTTAAAATAAGCATATCTTGAGTGCAAAATATGCATGATGGTTGTTTGCCAGGATGCACTTAATGACCCAAGAAGTCTTGACTGAACTTCTTGATTACAGTCAATAATCCATTCATCATCTTATCTAAATGTGTCTGTCGTGTTTGACCTATCACTAAGCTGTCCTATGCACAATATCTGAATTAATGCTCATGTTGTTGCTTAATTTACTGATGTAAACAACCCTGCTACTCTTTACAGTCCTATTTTCTCCTGAAGGAAGTTTATTAATTACCTAGTGAGTCTGTAACCACAATAAATGCATTTGTGCAATTCTTGGATGATAGAATGACAATTCCTACTGCCACATGTGGCCAATTTGGTATTTCTTCTTATTTTGGAGTAATGCAAAGTTTGTGGAAAACTGGTAATGAACAGTGCCCTTACAGAAATTTGTTGAAGTTTGCTCTGGTGTGTTTCTCGGGCCCTTGTGAGGTGCATGCCTGGGAGGTAGCCTTTCAGAGCTGCCCTGGCTCTGTCAGCCACTGTGTGTGCCTTTGGAAGCATTCCAGTGCAGCTGCTAATTGGTGTCCTGCCCCATGGCATCTGCCTTTAGTGCCTCATCCTGATGCACTACAAAAGTAGAACACTTTTTTTATATTTGGCCTCTCTTACTCATTTTCCAGATAAGCAGACAGCATTTTTCCTGGGAGGAGAAGGGGATGGATTTTTTTTGTTTGTTTGTTTTTACTTGGCTTGCATCTCTTGGGGATCTTTATTTTTAAAAGTTTAATTAAGGAGAAGGAGAAAAAAAGGATGAGCACATTGTGAAAACCCAGATAGCTGCACTGACAGGAAGTTGCATGAGGGTTTTTAAAGCTGACCATTAGGAATGCTGTGTATTGGCTGGGACTATGAGTGCAAACAAAGTAAGGTATATGATCCATACGGCACTCCAGCTGGAGCTTGTGCTGTGCGCAGGAATGTGCAGCAGCGCGGGATGCCAGGGCTGTCCTGGCCAAGCCGGAGAGCCCTGCTGGCCTCCTCTCCTCTCCCCTTCCCTGCCCTTCCCCCCGCCGCCTTCCACATTCTGAACTGATTAAAACAGAGGAAGTAGCACGTTGAACATTGGATCTGGCTCGAAAATCGAAGTTGTCTTCTCGTTCACAAGGAATGGATTGTTTCAGCTTGTTGTGTCACTGCTGCTGGAGAGAAGGGAATTTTTTTTTGTCTCTGTAATGTTTGATACTTGAGGGAAAACAGCTGGAACTGAGCATACTGGATCAGATGCAAAACGAAACGGGATGCTGGGGAATATGGACTGCACTGTATATCTGAAAAGGTCAGAGTTTTCCCTTGGTCAGTGCTGGAGGAATGCTCTGTCCATCTTAATTCCAGCCCTGAGAGCCTTCAGGAGGAGTGTAAGAAGCAGGGAGGAGGAAGGGAATATTTTCTAGCTGTGGCAGTCCGTGAGTGAGGCAGATGAGGTCTCCTCCTTCCTTTCCTTCCCATCCCTTTCTTGTGCTGCTGTTTTTGATTTTCTGGGAAGACTTGGGGGGAAAAAAAGAGAAGTCGTCAGTGACAGAGCTTCAGTTTGGAAAAGCTGTTTATAACCAGGTTTAAACAGCAAGTTCTGAGATGCCAGACAGACCAGGGACTGACTAAACCACGGGAGCATAACTGGTATGGTAAGAAGAACCCTGGAAAAGAGCCCTGCCTGAAACATACTGGAAGAGGACGTGGAAGTAGTTATTACACAATGCATGTGAAGAAAGACAAGGGCAGGAATGCATTTCAGTGCCTAGGATCTTACGTTGCACAGATTTAGAAATCAAAATGGTATGTCATGCTTTCAGAAAAAGAAAAAGAAAAAAAAGAAAACAAGAAAACCCTCAGTAATTTAAATGTTTCTGTCTGACCCAAGCTGAAAATATAACAGCAGTTATAGAGCTGCATTGACACAACGCAGCAGATGAGCTGGGTTAACTTGACTTGAAGGAGCAAGCTGTGGAAGTACTGCTTTATTAATATTCCCTTTGTTTCTTTGCCAGTCAAGAGAACAATCCGATGATGAAACAGAGGAGTCGGTGAAGTTTAAGAGGTTGCACAAGCTGGTGAATTCTACTCGAAGAGTCAGGAAGAAACTCATAAGAGTTGAAGAAATGAAAAAACCCAGCACAGAAGGTAAAAAGCTACGTGTTTAAAACTGTTTGTGTGAATACATGCTTCTGTTGAGAGGAGACAGAAAGTGGAGGGTTGGGGGAGGGAGGGGTGGAGTATTCATAAGGGATGGTAGGAACAACTGCCTTGTCTATTGTGCATGCCTTAAGTTATTGAATTTTTAGGCTTTAGAAGGAGGAAAGTGACAACCTAGAATGTGATTACTGCTGATCTGGTATTCTCAGAGCAGTGCTGAAGAGAGCCCCTCATTAAGAGATTAGAAGTTGGCTTATGTTTTATGCCCCATGCTGGGGAGAGAACGAGGCTGGGAGCAATTCCAGCCAGCTGCCCCATAAGCTTAGCAAGGAGGTAAGTGGAGCCATTACCACACTGCTCCCTCTTCCCCTGGGTGGCACACAGGTGAAGGTCTTGCTCATTTTGGGAGGGTAGCAGCTGGCCGGTGGTGCAGTTGAACCACAATGGCATCACACTGTGGCAAAAACATAGAACCTCTATTAGACATTCTTGTGGGACAGAGGCTGCCTCATGACTTTACTTCTGGGGGATTCTGTCTGCAATTTGGCTTCTGAATGAGCCCTGCTCCCTACAGAGAGGGGGAGAGGAGGGAGGAGGAGGAGAGTGGGGAAGGGAAGCAGAGTTCAGGCCCTGGGAACACCATGCTGCAGAATTTAACTCTGGATGACCTGTATGCATATTTGAGCACTCAAATTAATGGAGTCTGATCCTCAGGACCCTCTCTGCACAGCTATGCTCGAGTCCTCACTGGAGTTGTGGGCACCTCTCTATGTTGGTGGCCTTCCCGGCATCGTATGCCAATTCCCCTCAGCTCTGCAGTGAACTGAGCAGTACTGCAATTCTCTCCTAGAGCATTTAAGGAGAACACATGCATCTTGTGTATGTGGCAGGAAGCTGCTGGCAGATCTGTGATCTTGCCTGCCTCTCCTACATTATGGCTGGTGTTACTGGCTGGCGTAAAAGGCACAGCCAGTCTAGAGTTCTGGAATGGGCAGCTGTCTCTGTCTGGAAAGGTTTTATCACCTCATATGGTGAGCATAAAGCTGGGATACCTTGGAAACAAAAATGTGGATTTTGAGATGGGACAAACAAAATAGGACTATTTTTTCACTGCTCTGGGGAAAGATGGCCCTCAGAGAAACCTGTCCTACCTCCTCCTTATCTCCCCAGAAGTTTGGGAAAAACTGAAGGAAGCAATCAGGAGGAGGCTTCAGGGATGGGTGCAGATGCAGAAGCTAGCAGCTCAGGGGCTGCTGGGCATACAGATGCCTTCCTGCAGTTGGACCAGACTTTCTCTTCAGTATATTGAGTATCTGTCTTGGTCTCTGTATCCTCTCTTAATTGCTTTACCTCCTTATTTCCTTTATCCCTCAGTCTTTCATTTAAGTGTTCCACTTCTTCCCAGCTTTTTATTTCCATTGAGTTTTTCCACCTCTGCCCCCTGCAGAAAAAGCACTGAACTAGCAATTGTATCAAAAAACCCCAGTTTTTTCTCCTTCCTTCTTTTTCCATCTGCTATCTGTCTTCTCTAGCTCTAGGCTTCTGTGATTAAATTATCTGTAACTTTGAGTTTGTATTTTATCACTCTGGAGTTTCTTCATAGATTCACTCTTGGAAAACTCGATAGCAGAATCAATTGTTGCTAAATAACAACATGAATTAATTCTGCATAACTTCTGTATAACTGGAAGGTCCCCTAAGTAGCCAAGTCTACCTTAGCAGTAGATATCTATGAATTTTCTTTCAGGAAATCTGATACCCAAATTTTCATATGGCAAATTAAAAGTGCTTCATAAATGCTGTCCATCCCAATCTCTCATCAAACAGATCTCTATTCCCAATTGGATATGACAGAGGGATGTGCAAGTTAAAAAAATAGGGTGGTGAGATTTGGGATTGCTGTCTGGCCTTCCAAGTTATCTGCAGTTGACTGGATTGGGTTTTGTGCTGTTTGCTATGGTTCTTTGAATCCCTGTTATGAATGTGAAGTAATGTGAAATCATAGGTGACTAGGTTTTGGGAAGTTAGATATAATATTTGATTGAGCAACATGAGTAAACTTTAAATAAATTCATTAATATTCAGCAGCCTTTAGTATAGTGTAAGAGTAGACTTATTTTGAAAATTGACATGCAGTTTCCTGGAAGAAATAATATGCATACTCAAAAATTTCTTCACAAAGAACAACTTTGCTGAATTTCCCTTATGTGTTCCTGTAGATTTCAAAGAAAAGTACTAGTCTCAGATTCTTCTCCCACATTTCTATTACTGACTCTGTTATCCCAATGAATGTACATTTGGCTGAGCTGATACTCACTTGAATTTGCCAATATCTGAATCCATATGTATTTTGTCTTAATCTGCTCCTAAATGAGCCAAATAACTGAAACTTCCTAATTCCTGGGCACCATTCTTATATAGCACTTAAAAGTGCATCACATCTACATCTGTGTCATTATGGCTTTGTGTCATGGACTCACTCCAAATAACATCTGTTACAGTGTTGACACACAATACATATTTTACAAGCTGTTTAAAAACATATTTACTTAGTGGACTAAAATTGTTTATCAGTACATACTTAGTCCCAGGCGAATGTCTATTTTCTGTTCAAATTAAGATGTAGAGGGGGAGGAGAGCAAGCTGGAAAGTAGTGTCAAAACAAGACTCCAATCTACAGACCTACCCCAATAAATTTCTCAAGAATGAAAGTTGCATGTCATATGTGATCCACTATCCCTTCAATGTCATGAAGAGCCTTGTCATAGTAAAATAGCATTTTAGGTATTATTTTTAGGTAAAATAGCAAAAGTATATCAGATATGTTTTGCCAACAGAGTGAACTGAAGGTGAGGCAGGAATCCTACACAGGGCTGCTAATCTGTCATTGTGAAAGGTGCCCCTTGTTACTGAATGAGCCAGTTTAGTAAATCATAGATATTTTGGTAACAGCTCAAATTTAGCTCTGCTGTAAGAAGAAGCATTGTAGAAGCAATCAAAGGTGAAGGCAAAGTTAGGCCATTAAGAAATTTATTTTGACAAGAAATAAATACAATCATATTTGTGTGTGTCTGATACATAGCTATGAACGCTGTGAAATTTGTTGGGGAGACAGAGAAGGATGTGTACCTTTTTTTGACTGTTGTTACTGCATCTAAAACCTGTGCCTACACCTTGCTCAAAAGAAAACACCAGAGAAGAGTTTATTATATAAAAAATGTTAAAAGGAATTGCAGTTTCAAGTTCTTTATTCCCTTCACTCCAAAAAGGAAACCTGGCTGCCTGCCCATGTCCAGTACTTATGTTGCAAAATATTCCTGTGAAATATTTTCTGGAAAAATTTGGTGAAAACTAAGTGTTTCTTTCATTACCAGGACACTGTTGAAATTGGCACATCTGCAGTTTGACCTACTTCTTTGGTTTTGCATCTGTTAAATAAATTCTGTGCAATTAAAACCGGTGCCTCTTCCCCCATCAAAACCCCAGAACTTTAAATTTCATCTTGGAGTTCAGCTCCATAACTTTCTGTGAAAAATACTCCTTTCTGCAGCCACAGGAGCACTAGGTATTGGAAAACAGGACCTGTGAGGGACTTGTTTAGGTTTTAATATCTGAGTGTACTTCTGACCTACTCACTAGAGCTGAGTGATATGCAAGTATCAGAAGAAAAACATGAGAAACAGATCCCAGCTCCAGCTTTTAGGGAGTTGTTAGTGGGAACATCTGTGGTCTTAGCTGCAGATGAAAGAGAGAAAATAATGATGAGTTTACTTACAGGATGTTGTCTTCTGTTTGTTGTTAACTAATCCCAGCATTCTCACTTCACAAATGGAAGGAACTGCTTCAGGTTTATCCACTCAAAAATAATGTCTGAGAAATTTGCATCAAAAATAGTTTTCTTCCAATTTAAGTGGGCAATATTTGAATAAATACACATAGACTCTACAGGGAAACAGAGTATTATGAACAATGACAAGTGTTGTGCTGCTTTTGTCCCTTGTAGGTGTGGAAGAGCACTCACTTGACAACTCTCCTATACTGGATGACAGATCAGCACTTTACTCTGGAGTTCACAAGAAGCAATTCTACTTTGACAGCTCCTGTGAAAAGCAGCCAGAGGATGACTCGGACTCACTTACTCCTTCTCCCTCATCCAGCAGTCTTGATACGTGGGGAGCTAACCGGAAGCTGGTGAAGACCTTCAGCAAAACTGATAGCCGTGGCCTTATCAAGCCTCCCAAGAAACTTGGGACATTTTTCTCTTACCCAGAAGAGGAGAAGTCCCAGAAAGTTTGCCGCTCCTTGACAGATGGGGAAATGAAGAAGAGCCTTGGCTCGCTGAGCCATGGGGTAAGTACAGAAAGCATTTGCTTTTATGACAGCAACAGGCACAAGCACCATCTTCTGGTGTCCCTGGAGGAGATTCAGAGTGTAAGGAAGCAGATCCGATTGAAGAAAATGGATACTAACTATTCCTGTTCCAGAGCTTTTCTTTGCCAGCGCCCTGCTAGGAAAGGAGCATCCCCCACAGCTTGCGACCTACAATTACTGCGGCACAAAACGAAAGGGGGTGGAGGTTGTGGCTTCCCAAACAGAAGGCTACGAGGGCGCACCTCTGTCAGCGAGTTCAATATTACCTATGTGGTGGAGAGAAGCCTGTACAGTCACCTCAACCTCTCACAGCTGGTGCGTCCCGTTACTGACAGGACCCTGAGCAAGGCCGACAAGCAGGACCTGAGGAGATGCCTGCTGGAGGAGGATGAGGAGGCCAAGAGGAAGTGGGCTGCCACAGTGGATCGCTGTACTAAAAGGGTTCTCTTGAGAATCCACCAAAAGTCTGTGAGTCAAAGAGTTGCCATGAAGGTGGTCTTTCAATTTCTGTGAGGTTGCAGCGAACACTTTCTGCTTTGTACTTTTAACTAAAATTCAGTGCTTCTGCTTTCTTTGCCATTAGAGACTCTTAAGGACTGTAATGCAGGTATAAGGGAAGAACTTTATATAATCTTGTCAGAGAAGAATTTTGTTGAGTCTGCCATTTCTGTGTGTACAGAATAAATCAGTGAGAGAGAGCAAATATGACAAAATTCTGCTTTTTTCATTCACCTAGTGTAGAAATAGAGATCACCAGTGAACAGAGAAGGTTTGAGATCTATAAATATGTTACTTGTGATGCTTTGGGTGTCAGTATTCTCTTCAAGGGGGTACCAAGAGATGAACAAGATTTTCAGAGTATATTGTTACTCAACTGTGCTCAACCATTTCTCTTCCGCTGTCATTGCCTTAAATTGGCCCTTCCCTTCTCAGATTGCTTCTCATCAGTTCACTCACCCAATCACCATGCTCCCTTATATACACAGCTGCAGAAAGATGGAGATTTTTGCATTAGATAGTCACTGCCCTTCTGCTTGCTGCTCACCACCATCACAATTGTCACTACTGCTCCTTCTTTGTAGCATGGAATGAAGGTGGCACCTTCCCTCAGAGCATTACAGAAAGGGAACAAGGGGTGGCCAGAAGAGGAAATTGTGAGAAATTAATTGATTTGAACACTCCAGAGGGAGCCAAAGCTGCTTCCTGATTATATGACCCAGTTTTGACAATTCAGTTAACCATGATACTGAGTTTCCTAGGAACTTGCCTTTGGTGCCAGATCTCCAAAGCTGAGCCAGCTAGTCTGTTGTCTAGTTGACAATGTTCCCTACTTCAGTGGATGGAAATAGCAGTGCACCCGTAACATTAAGCAAGATATTCCAGTGAACAATACAGTAGAAACAGCTTTTCCTCTTAAATAACGGATTTTTTTTTTAGAGGTCTCTGCTTAATTTCTTCTGATATAAGGTCTAAGAGTGACAGCTGTGGTCTCCTTGAATAGCCTGTGAGAGGTGACCATGGTTCACTTTTTGCTCTTTTGTCACAAAATATAGATTTTTTTTTTTTTTTTTCTGCCTAACACTGTGAACATTCTCTCTTGGCAGCTTTACTGTTTCTTCCACATTGACTGCTTACCCTGCCCCTGACAGGATACTGTTTATTGCTACAGACATTTTTTCTCAGAAGATGTTTTCCTGTAAGGATATTACAATGATAGGAGATACCTTGCCCATACTTCTCTGGGTTGAATAATAAGGATATCTTAAACCAAAAAGCATTCTCATATGTTCTAGAGATGCCCCATAATTAAAAATACCCTCTAAAACTGACTTGGTAAATACAGATGACAGAAACAAACTCTTCAGTTCTTTTAATAAGTTAAACTTGTCTTGACATAGTAATTTCATTACAAAAACTATCTGCACTGACCTTTGCTTAATCACAGAGATAAAGAAATGGACAGCATTTTGTTGTTGAGGAACTTCTCAGTCTGCTGCTTCTCCAGCCTTGTTTGAATGGGATAAATGTCAGGGACCTGCTGCCCTTACTAACTTTTCCAGTACATTTTTCCTGAAACTGCAAATAGCTGACAAGCTTCAACTAATGCCACTCCTTCCTAGAAATGCTTAATGTTTGTTTGCTGCAACCTCAGGGAAATTGCAATGCCTCTGAATTCAGTGGAATTGGTCACTCTGTCTTGCCTTGCCATTCATTTTTGTCATTTATATTTGTTTCAGTGGCCTGGACATGCATGAAATTATCAAAGGGCATCAGTTTTTTCTTTTCTCCCAGAAGAATAATACTTTTGATTGCATGGCCATTCCATTGAATATCCCTCTCCTCATCCACCTTTTGTTTGCTGCAGGATTGCCAGGGTCCTTACTGGAATCTGAAGGTGGAAGTTAAATTTTAAATGTTTGGGGAAGTCCATAGTGAAATAGCAAGCATCCTTAATAAGGTGCATTTACTGAGAAACTTTTCACTTACAGTTGTTTTGCTCTTCAAGACTTCTTTAAGAGGAGCTCTGGCTGGTTTGACAGACAAGTTATATATGGTTTGACAGACAAGTTTGCTCAGAGCAGTTCCAGATATCCTCTCTGCATTGCTGGGATTACCATACACTGTAGGATTAGTTATAATGGTTCTTCACAGAAGGACCAAATTACTCCTAGCTAAACATGCTATGCTTTAGAGACCAATCTTATTACTTGTGGTTGGTCTCAAATGTTTTCTAAAAACAATTTTTAAAACCTGTGCCATAGTCACATTGCCTTCTGGAAAAAAAAGACACTTAGAAAAATTCTACATCACAGCATTCTCTTTAATGCGTGTGGGGCCTACATGAAGCTGGCTTTAAGTTCCACTAGAATTGCAGTGGGTACAAAAACTGTCGTCCAAGTTTGTTGGGTGCAAGCAGCAGGAAGTTAGAAATAAAACCTTTTAAAAGATATTAATATGTATGCTTCTAAGTGGTGAACAAGAAGAGTGTTTACTTTAAAAGAATGAATTCTTATAGTGTCACAGTTATACAGCTTGCTTCTTCCTAATAGACGAAGCGGGCTGGTAGTTCTCAGGTGGTGGGTTTTCACTGACTCAACAACCGTTTGTACATCTGAGCCAATACCTAATCAATACTGAATTGATTCTTACAGTGTCTTTGAAGGCATTCTGTTGGGTAGTTCAGGCCCTAAGAACTTTTAGTTCACAAGTGTTGTTCTTCTGTCTCCTGTTTATCTCAGCTCTGACTCTAAAAGAATAGTTATATTCGGTATCTTCCTGTCTTCAAAACCACGCTCTGAGTCCAGAGTTGCATTTTTGCAAGTTAATTGTGATGGCCATACCTTCATTTCCCTGCATTGCCCCATGGGACTTCTGCCAAGACCAGTTACTTGAGTACTGTGAGCTGGTTGTTCATTGGTCAAGTTTTAGTACCTCTTGGATTGTAAAGAAAAAGCTGGAAGTGACTAATCTGGAATTAGAGCTCGCTGAGTCTCACAATGCTTATGGATAGCTGGGCTGGGTTTTCCCTTCTCTTAACCAGGGCTTACCCTACTAGGCTTCCAGTGATGCCCTGTATTTCAGTGGAAATGCAGCCTATGCAGCTATTCAGAAGGTAGGTTATTCAATGCTTTAAAAGATATAGGAGATTGGTGGTTCTCTGTTTCAGTGCTGCTGTGGACTTATTTATGAAGGCAGATGGGAGTGAAGTGCCAGCACCTTGGAAAATTTGATGCATAAGATCAACAGTTTCCTCAGACCAAAAAGTCTTTTTTCTTTTTAAAGAGAGGAGTAGGCAGGAGATGACTCAACAGCAGCAGACCTTAGGCCAAGGAGTAGTCTCTGGAAAAGAGAGACTCATATTGCCTTACAACAGATTTCCTGATCTATAATCTCTCATCCCTTTGTTTGTTTGTTTCTTTCCATTTTTGCAGACATTTGTATTTTAATCGGTGTTCTCCAAATTGCAGATATTCTAAGTGAGATAATCATACTGATAAAACTATCTATCCTTGGGGTTTTTTTGCAGAGAACCTGTAGCTTTGGAGGTTTTGATTTGACTAATCGTTCCCTTCACGTTGGAAACAGTTCTGACCAAATGGTGAGTTTGAGAAGGTGCAGACTTGAAATAGCATAAAATGAAATGCACAGTAGAGTTATAATAGACTGAAGTGTAATTTAGGTCTGTAATAATAGTTTGAGGATCCAAGAAAACAGAGCATCTTTGTTAATGTCAAACTTAGCTTTGAGAATAACATACCCACCCATATCCACGTGTGTATAGTTATTTATATACAGTATGTGTAAAGAGGTGGGAACAAGTGATCAAAGCACAGATCTGGGGGCACATCTGTGGACTATTCTTATATTTGACTTCCTCAGAGTATCACCCAAGGCAAAACATGTGCTTGCTACACTTCCTTGGTAAAAACATTTACTCTTTGGAATGATGAGGCTAACTTCATGGAAAATCTGCAAGTTATTTGCATGGAAGTCATTATGTATGAAGTTCATTATTAGTTTTCTCACTGTATCTCAGAGCTCTGTAGTAGACCAGGATCCTGTTGTGCTGGGTGCTGCGCAATTGATCTCAGAGCATTCTCATGTTTAAAAAAAACCCACATCTCCCCTGAGAATTAATTCCATTTTATGTTAGTCATGTTGATCCCACTGTTACTGTTGGCTGGCCTGTGGCCAAAAATAACAGTACAGAAATGAGCCAGAACATTATATCAAATGAAATTGTGAACATATCTTTTCCTTTTGCCCATATATGTTTTTCTTTTCTGTTTCAACATTGGATCTGATAACTTTTCACTTAAGTCTAAATTGTCAACCATTTTTCATGCCAGCATTATTTTTATGTTAGATGGGAGGGTTGGGCCTGTTTTTTGTTGCCTTATTTTCTTTTAACAGCATAAATTACCCTTAAATTTGCTAAATCTGTGGGTGTTCATTTTACTCATCAATTTTCAACTCAGTAAATAAATTAACTTCTGAACTTACAGTTTTTATCTTTAAACATAGATACTTGTTTTGATCAGATTGGTCTTAATATAAGAAAGTGTGAATTCTAGATGTTATATTTATCCCTGAGAGCATCAGTAGTGGGAGAGATGCAGTGCACTAGAACAATATATGCTGATCAAAGGTGTTTTTTTCTTGAAAACATGTAAGTCCATTAAGTAAAAAGTTTTTATCAAAAAAGATTAGGCAAAAAGCTGTCCTTAATTTCTGTTAAAGGACCAAAATTGCCAAGGAAGTTGTAATTACAGTAACTGAACAACTTTTAAGGAGGAAAACAACAAATTGTCAGAAATGAATTATCAGTTGAATTTCAGAGAAACTTTTTGTAAGAAAAAGTTGATGAAGTAGAAATACATTGATGAATACTACATTGATGAAGTAGAAAACATACATAAATGTAGAAAAATAGATAAATCTTCAATGTACAATATAATGTACATTTATTTTAGGGTTTTCTATCTTCTTGTAGCTAAATTTAACGAAGTCAGAGACCAAACTCAGTAGTCAATCTCTTAGGCTGGATGGATTTTAGTCCTTTTTTGTGCTGTAATTTTTTGAGTACCCTTGCCAATGAAGGCTGCTGGAGTACATCTAATAGAGCTGCATTGCTCAGTGGTTCCTGAAACAGAGGAGAACATAAAATAATGTTTAACATCCTGCCTGGACAATCTGAATAAGGGCTGAATTATACAAGTTTGGTAAAATGTCAGCTGATCCATGTTAACTGTGGATTTCTGACTTAAGTAAGTGCTCCTTGGTACCTTAAGCTGGTTTAAAAAAGGTTAAATGAATTCAAAGCAGCTGATCTTTGTCATCCACTATATAGGGACCAGCTAATTTAGTTCATCAGTACTCTGTTGTGTGCCCTAAAAAAATCAATGCAAGTTTAACCTACCATGGTTGATGGATTTAGTACATTTTCTTGTGGTGTTTGGCTTTTGATTTTTTTTCTTTTTTTAAATTGTCCATAGTAAAACCACAGAGCTTAGCAGAATGCCTGTCTGAAAATAAAAAGTAAATTTAGGTAGCCAAATGTAGATATTCACATATATATATATATATATATATATACACACACACAGATATATATTTAGCTAGTATCTCAGTGGAACCTTTATTTCTGTTAAACTCTTTGTAGTGTTGACCAGCGTGAGCCACAACTACTGTTGTGTGTCCTGTTAGAAAGGCATAGCCTGAAACATGGTGCTTTCTATCAGATAAAATACTGAAATTCAAAGGGATAAAGGCATCCTAAACAGTCCCCAACATGCCTACACAAAATACTTTCACAAAAAGATTACGTATCGGGCCTTAATTGTAAGCCACAGTGGACTGCTACAGTGGTTTGCAAGGTCACAACAGTGAATTTGGAGCAGACAACAGGACACTGTGCTTGTGTCTTGTGTCTGCCTGGACACCTCTGCAATAACTGCTGGCTGAGGGAAAAAATGGCTCTTCTATTTTAAAGGCTTAAGCCCTTTTTTTTATTTTGCAGGGTAAAGAAGGAGACTTTATTTATAAAGAAGTGATCAAATCACCCTCTGCCTCCCGTATATCTCTGGGCAAAAAGGTGAAGTCAGTAAAAGAAACCATGAAGAAAAGGATGTCAAAAAAGTACAGCAGCTCTTTGTCTGAGCAGGTATGTAAGGTCTGCAGTAGAATCCACTTAATAATGAGAAGTGATAATCAATATTGATTCCCATGCATCAAGGCATCTCTGAAGAAATTTCTGACCAGATTATATGGTGTGACCTATTCCTATGTTCTTATAAAATCCCTCACTGTGAAATGCCTTCCTATAGATGCCAGTAGCATGGAAAATGCATTTTCAGATTTTCATTTAAGTAGCTCATCAGAAGTCTGTCATTGATGGCACTACGCACCTCACTCTGTATTTCATTTCTTTTCTATCATAATTTATTAAGGGAACCAGTCACAGAACACAGGGTCATAATGATACATTTAATCTGCAATTTGCACCCTAGTTTAAATTCCCAGAATAACTTTGCACACGCAGCTCTTCTCTTCTCTTACAGGTCTTTTCTCCATCATAGCTTGCCCTGTGAAGCAGACCATTAAAACAGAGACACAGTCTAGTCAGAAAGGGGCATCTGACAGATTTTCCTATTATTCTTTCATTACAGATTTTTATAGTCTATTCTTAAAGGCAAGTCTGAAGTACATTAGTTCTAAATTAGGCTTTGAATTTCAGTGGCCTAGAAACAATTGCTGTCTTTTTCCCTTTTCCTTTAGTGGAGTGTCAAAAATCTTCGGCATTTATTTAAAACCGAGCTTGCCACTTGGGTTGTGTAAGGAATAGGTTGGAAAGCCGCTGGGAAAGCAGAGCTCTCCCTGGTTAACACCGCCCCCCAGTGGGCTCGGACTGGTCGCGGGGGAGGCTCGCAATCGTGGGAAACTGGGAATGGAAGTTTTGCTCTTAATGCAAAGCCTTAGTGCCTGTAAAAGGAGCAGTTCGTAGCATTCATAGTACTAACCCCAAACTGAAGAATCCAGAAGCATAAATGTGGGCAGTGTTATTCCAGGCTTTGTGACTACAGAAGCCCTTTCCTGCAGAACCATGCATTATCCATACTTATTAATAGTGGGGTCTTGGGTTTTGATGATTTTATGGCTCCCGAGATATTAGAAAGTCTTTTTCTCCCAGCCCTGTGACTGAAGACGAGGTCACAATTCATCGATTTGACTTTTCAAGGTTGTTGATTTTTCCTTATCTATCACATTCTTTCTCCAACCTGCTGAGGACTGTTCAGCAGTTTGGGTTGAGGCACAATCCCTGCCTTCAGAGTCGTGTTGACATTTTATACTAAGAACTACAGCTACTTTATTTACGATAATTTTCCAATACCTATCACCTATGTTAGATAGTCTGTCTCTGCTCTAAACCAATTAGAAAGTGTCACCATCACAGCAGAAGATGGAGGACAAGAAGAAGAAGAAGGACAGGACACACCCAGATTCCTCCATCTTTCCTCTTGAAGCCCCATTCTAAAACCCAAAAATTCTACTTTTTCACCCTGTGACAAATTAGCTATCACTTTTCAAATTCTCGTGGCCTGTAAATCTTCACACGAAGTTGGTAATTTTTCCCGTGGGTTAAAATTGAAGGCACAGGTGTTTTTGACTCCGTACCAAGGTCTCTGAGCCCCTTGCCAGGGTCTTGAATCATCCAGGACAACCAGAGGAATGTCCAATGGTGGGGCAGTGTTACACTTATGGTTATTTAATTTAAACTTACAATTAAAATATTTTAAGGTATAACATGATTTAATGTTGAAAAGAAAATGGTCTGGTGTCTGACTGGCTTTACAGTGTGCTTTTGACAACTTGGCCAAAAAAAAGGGGTTGTTTGAGAAATTGCTTTACAGTGATTTAGTGTACTTCTCTCTGTCTCTCTAAGATTGACTTTACCTCTGAAGTTGAGGATGATATTTTCCAATGATTCTGCAGCATGCAAATAATAGTGTTCATCTAGAAGTTTTATGGCCATACATCTCTACAAAACACTCTTGTATGCAAGCTACAGTTCTTTTGTTTTCAAACTTTATGGCACAGTTGTTTTAGAATATTTATAACTTTCAGGCATCATAATTCAAAGTATGTTCCAATATCTCTTTCTGCATGCATTAAAACAAGCAGAAGTTATGCTTCAAGTAGATACAAGTATTTGCTGCTTTGTTTTAATTGTGCTTCACAAAGACTGACAAAACTTCAGTTTAGAAAAGACCCTTTTGATTTTCTGTAATGTTTGACTGAATGAAAAGAGAAATTGTCTCAACTATAGCACACTGTAGAAACCAGGACACACACATAGTAAACTCTTTTCCTATTTACACATTTATGTTTATGGGAATTTGTAGTATGCACAGGCTGCATTTTCTAGCTAATTCTCTTTTTTGTTCTTATAGGTAAATGAGCAATGATATAAAAAAATTCACTGAAAAATTCACCCAAAAACATTGCTTCACTTGCATTGTCTGATTTGTGTTCATCTTTGTACAAAATCCTGATCAATAACCTGAATTTGGCACTAGTATTTTTGCAAGTACTGCTGGCAAAAATATCATGTGTCATTAAAAGCCTTGAATTAGGAGTTTTGTGTAAGGTTTTTTTTCTACTTACAATGCTACCTTTTTCAGACTGGTCTGTTTACTCCCATCAACACTATCATGCCTAATAAAGCAGAATTTGTACCACAACTGGGTACTGCTAAATAAGAGATAAAGTTTTCAGCCTGCCTGGTAAAGAGCAGGAAAACAGAATTTTTTTCCTTGGAGGTGGACAAGCAGTTCCCATCAGTGCCTGTGTTCATTTATCAAACTTTAATGGTCCAATCCCTTTAAGGAGTCCAGCCCTGGGATCGTGCCGGGTTCCCCGCAGTCGCCACCACCGGACGCTGACTCCCTGGACAAACCCAAGCTGAAAGCTGGTGGCTCAGTGGAGAGCCTGAGGAGTTCCTTAAGCGGTCAGAGCTCAATGAGTAAGTTCAGTTGCAATTGTGTTGCTCCATTTCTGTGGCTTCAGGGAGCAGAGATCGCCACTGTAAGCAGAATCAGAGGAAGTCAAAGCAGAAACAGTGGTTAAAACATGGAAAGGCTGATGGGTTAGTCATTAGGGGTTTGCAAAGAACTGTATGCTCTTTGGTGCAAAGACATGGGTTTTTTTGCTTTATGTTTATACAGAATCCTGAGAAAGTGAAGTCCTGCTTTCTGTCTGCTGAGTCCTACTATTACAATATAAATATTCTAATATAAATGTGATATAATAATGAACTGTTTACTGGTCAAGTAGTAAACTGGCTCATCTTTACACTGGATTTCTCCTGAGCACTCCAGATGAGCCTTCAACCCTCCCTCGAGAGAAACCTTTAGTTTCTCTCATTAACTAATTAAAGGAAAAGTAGTATTTAAAACCTCTCTGGCTTAGATTGTCTCTACAAGAAACAGCTTAAATGGAACATACGTGATGTGAACTTGCTATGTTATTCATCAAATTTCTGGACTTGAGAGGGATTCTGGAACCCCCTTGCAGCTTCAGAGCTTGTTTTCCTCATGAATGTTTTGTGAGCAGAACTTCCCAGACAGATGTAATCAATCTCTTGTGACATACCATAGATGACACACTTGTTAAACAGCTTCTTGGTTAAATACTGAGGGGGTGAATTCAGGAAAGCAGGAGTGCAGGGTAGATTTGCTCACTCTCCCATCCACATGTGTGTATAAAAAACAGCAGCATTTAAGAACTTTTAACTTTGATTATCATGTTATGTAGAAAGAAGACCCATTTTCTGTCTTTCCTCTGTTTCTGAAGCTTCTTCACAAAGGAACTTTTTTGTGAACTGATAACTCTGTCTCTCACACAGGTGGTCAGACAGTGAGCACAACAGATTCCTCAACCAGCAACAGGGAGAGTGTGAAATCAGAAGATGGTGATGATGAAGAGCCTCCTTACAGAGGACCTTTTTGTGGAAGAGCCAGGGTTCACACTGATTTTACTCCAAGTCCTTATGATACAGATTCTCTGAAGCTCAAGGTACCAGCTATATCTGTTTTTAAGGAGTCAAACATTTATTTTGCTAAAATTTTAAATTAAGACCTTTTAACAATAACTGTATCATTCTTAATCTTTTAATAAGTTTATATGTGTTTTTGAAGCCCTTTAACCTGTCTTCTACGTTTAAGATTTCCTTATACAGCAATTATAGAATTACAGCAAAGTGTTATAGAAAGTAAGTAAGTACTAGTACTTCTCTGCCTCCATGGAAGACACTTGTGTCTTTAGTTTCTGGAAAATTAAAGATATGCCATGAATTCATTTCCATTTTGCAAGGGTTTTGCTTGAAAGATTGGAAAAATACTTTGTCTGCCACAATGAAATAATCAATGGAAAAATTTCTAACCTCTTGGAAGAAATGTGCATGCACCTGCACGCAGTGTCTCTTAAAGACATTTCAGTTAATATAACATGGTTTGAGTTAATATTTAAATACTTAGCTAACTGAGTGGTCACCCCCCTTTAATTTTTCTGGCTATAAGCTTTGATTAATTTTAGTTGTACTGTATTCAATTCAAACTATCTGACTCCTTGCATTCATTACTTAAAATTCCAAGGGCAGCTAATTTCTATTAAAGCAGACATATTTAAGTCAATCTCTTGACACGTGCAAAAGCAGTTGTGTGTCCCTTTGTATGTTATGTAATGTGTTCCTACACATTAGGAAAAGCAACTTCATTAGTTCTTTCTGCACTGGCTTCTTTTGATAAGGAGATCTGATTTGAAATTCTGCCCGTATACACTGAGCATGTTCTTATTTGCACCAATTTCAGGTAGTTGCAAGCATAGAGACTTTTGTACCTAACAGCACTGATGCTCTACAGAGCTATCAGCAGGATTGTGAATCTGGACAGTTCTGGTCCATTCCAGGATCTTTTGTTGACTTGCTCTGTTGTCTGAGGCATGTCACCTAATTCTTTCTTCCATTTGTAAAACAAATATAATCAGACAATTTTCCAAAAGCTATGGTTAACCTTCTGAAAAATGAAGTGTGTTGTACATCCCATGTACATGGAAATCCAGGTGGATGTGTCTGTTTAAATATCTGTCAGAAAGATAAATGGCTTTCTTGCTTCTTTGGTCTGCAGAAAGGTGACATCATTGATATAATCAGCAAACCCCCCATGGGCACTTGGATGGGTCTGTTGAACAACAAAGTTGGCACCTTCAAATTTATCTATGTGGATGTGTTAAATGAAGAGGAAGAGAAGCCAAAGCGGCCCACCAGGAGACGTCGAAAAAGTAGACCACCCCAGCCCAAGTCAGTTGAGGATCTCTTGGATCGCATCAATTTGAAGGTCCAAATTCTTTCTGTCTCTGTTTACCCTTTCACTTTTGCTTGCAGGAAGAGGACCACACCTTTGAAGTTGTTAGCTTTGGAAGCTGCACACCAGATTCATAATCCTAAGGATTGTGACACCGCTTAGCAGAATCAGGTCTTAGCTGCAGTGTGAAAATAGCTGAAGCCAGGCAGAACTGCCTGTCAGGCTTGATGAAGTGCTGCAGGCTATGAGTTGTGTGCACTCAGACACTGTAAATCGTTGTACAGTATGACCACAGGCTAGCACACTCCAGAGGCAAGCAAAGAGTGTAAAATAACAGTAGTTACCCTGTCTTTAAAGTAGACATTTTTTTCCATGTTTCTATTCAGAAGTGCTCGGGATAAAGTGGTGTGGCTGTCATTCACCCTTCATACTTCTCTGCTCATACAGAGCCATGCCATGTTGTGCCTTCAGGTAGCATGATGCCCAGGCCATCTAATACACTGCATTCCAAACACAACAGTATGTGCAGCATTCTAGTTCTGCCACAGCTACCTCCCTGAACTCAGAGCACTGTTTATGCAAACTATACTACTATAATTTTGCTGTTGTGCACTGGTTTGCACTTACTTAACTTACTGCTTTTCTTGCTGGTTGCAAAAATCTCTTTTAGTATGTTTATTGACAAAATAAGTTGAATAAATATGTTGTCTTACCACTCTTGTTTTTTTTTTTCCCTTTGTGCAGGAGCACATGCCCACTTTTCTGTTCAATGGTTATGAAGATCTGGATACCTTTAAGCTTTTAGAAGAAGAAGATTTGGATGAACTGAACATCCGAGATCCTGAGCACAGAGCTGTTCTCCTCACAGCAGTGGAACTTCTTCAGGAATATGATAGTATGTGGGATGTTTGAGGTTTTCTGTTTTACTGGAACTCTGCCAAGAACCTCATGAACCCCTTAAAACAGAAAACTTGTTCCAGGATTTTGATCTCTTTTTTTCCCCTAATATAGTTATTTCCAGGGTAATCTGGTGTAACGTTAGATTTTTGAGGGGTGACTTAAGACTTCTTTTGTTCTGCTGGAATTATTCCATTCATGTAAGCCTTGCCACCCAACTTAATTAATATCACATAACACTTTAGAATACTGATGTTCGAGAATAAATCCTGAGCTAACCTACTCAAAGTAGTAGGCTGAGACAAAGACAATAGGAAAGAAGAAATTTCCTGATTAGAGGGAAGAGATTAAGATTATCAAGAGTAAAAAAATCAAAGCCCAGAGGGCTGTGGAGAAGTGTAATGTGAATTAATTTCATCTGCACATGCTTTTGGTTCTTGGACTGTTAATTGCAGGATTGTAAAGGTAGTTTCATGTAGTGTATATGACAACACAGCAATTTTCAAAGGGAGCAAATGTGTCAGTCAAGGGAAAGGGTGAAGAGCAGCAACCCACCTGTCTATGTACAACAGTGCAGTTTTGCTCACTGAACACGTGGTCTTGGGCAAGTGGTTGCAAAGACAAGGAAAAGTGGAGTAAGCCATGGCAGTCAAATGCCATGGTGTCTTTGCTGCACAGGAGTAAGCAGAGTCTAGCTGCAGCAACCTAAGACAGTACTGAATTTGCCCTTCATTCCCAAGTGCCAGTAGAAGGTTGGTATCCACCGAGCAGAGTCAGTAGAATGGATTGTGTGAAGGCTTTCTCAGCTGCTTCTGTGCAAATTCCTGTATTTTTAGCTTAAACTGCCATAGCAGCAATTTCAACAGTTGTTATTAAGTGGGAAATGCTTAATTCAGTTACAGCAATATGTGTGGTGAATATCTTTAGACAGTGCTATATATGCCCTGTGTAACTTTCTTGTTCATTTCCCAAAGAGGTATCCATTCTTTCCTTGCTCTTCTCTAGCTCCCAGCAAAGTTGCAGTTGCAGAATTAGTTTTTCACTTTTATCAGAGTAGTTTTTTGTCACCTAAGATGAGTTTCTCTTCATTATTTGCAGACCTATTTAGAATGCTAAACTTCCCTGAAGTAATAATTTTTTTCAGGACCCTTCAATTTTGGTTTGCAAATTTGAAAATTTGGTGGTTGGAAAGTAAGAATTCCAGCTCCAAGTCAGGATGATGAGGAGAATGAGAAGTGGGGACCAGACAGATGGAATCTGGGAGGGGCAACAGCACAAAGTTCCACCCCATAATTACCTGTCATGTGCTGAGAGTAGGAATTGGAATAGCAATTTCTGACATTTTATTGCAGGGGAAAAATGCCGCAGCATGAACTGTATTCTTGTATCATGACACTGGTTTTCTGTATCTTCAGATCCAGATTTAGCTGCTTTACAAAATATGACTTCTGGCAAAAATTCTGGGTATATTCCTGGAATCCAGTGTATGCAAGCTGGGTGTATCACACTTGAGCATTGGCTTTTTACATTAGATCAAGGAAGGAAGGAATTGGCACCGTTAGTCTCCTTAATGTCCCTTCATCTTTTGTTAAGGGACAGTATCTAATGTGTCAGACTCAGTCCCAATCCTTCCTCTGGGTCTTCTGGAAGGTAATTCAGAGTTAGGATTTTATTCTTTTTTCACTTGACTTGGTTCTTTTCAGCTCTTTTCTTCTGGTTTGAGTGTTGGAGGTTTTTATATGTCTTAGAAAGAACTTCGACACAATCATTTTAAATAAATTTCTGTAGTGGTGAGTTGCATAACTTGGCCCCAAGGTAGCTGAGGAGCACAGGAATTCCATTCTGTTTTCATTGTGTGAAATGCTGCTCAAAGAACATTTGATTCATTCAGAGGTTTTGTCAACCGTGCTGCTCCCTCACACTCTTGCTGAGGCTGTTGTTAATCATTTAACAAACAGGATGAGTGTTTCCACCATTTGTGATGGCTTTTCCTATGCTCACTCTTTCCTGATATAAGTAATAATATAGGAAACTAATATATAAGTAATAACACTAGGAAAGATCTTAGAATCATTTAGGTTTATAAAGACCTTTAGATACAGCAAGTCCAACTGAGTCCACCACTAAACCTGTCCCTTAGGGCCACATCTACACATCTTTGAAATACCTCCAGTGATAGTGACTGAACCACTCCCCTGAGAAACCTGATCCAGTGCCTGACCACCTTTTCAGTGAAGAAATTTTCCATAATTCACAAACTAAACCTCCCTTGGCACAACTTGAGGCCGTTTCCTCTAGTCCCATTGTTGCTTGGCAGAGGAGGCTGACCCCCACCTGGCTACAACAGTGCAGTTCCAGAGGGCATTTAGGTCCCTCCTGAGCCTCCTTTTCTCCAGGCTCAACACCCCCAGCTCCCTTCACCACTCCTCATAAGGCTTGTGCTCCAGACCCTTCACCAGCTGTGTTGTCCTTCTCTGGACACACAAAATAACGGTGTTTAAAATGGAAGGTTGAGAAGTTCAGCTGCATTTTGTTTGCCTGTTTTTCACTGTATTCTCACATCCTCTAGGTAACAGCGACCAGTCAGGATCTCAGGAGAAACTTCTCATTGAAGGCCAAGGCCTAACCGGATGCTCTCCTCGGGATTCTGGCTGCTACGAAAGCAGTGAAAACCTGGAGAATGGTAATGGTGAGAGTTATGAGCCTTATATTTCCTGCAGTCTTTGTTTTTTTCAGTAGATAACTTCATATACTTTTGCTCCTGTTCCTAACTAACACAAGCTACTTCCTACTTGACTTTGTCCTTTGCTCTGAGCGCCTCTTTCCCTCTTGGCTTGAGCCATTGGTTTTCACTGCTACTGTTGCTAATTTATATATTTGCATCAGTATGAAACAGATCCCATTTCACAGAGTCTTTGTTTCATGACTCTAAAGCAACAGTCTTTCTCACTTCTCCACTCCCAATCATATTCTCATGCCACCGTGCCTCATGAGGCTTGCACTGGTTGCACACTGATGGCCCAAGTCTGAGAGACCACCAATGGAGAAGTCTCTGAACTTTACTGAAATTAGGAGGATTTCTTCTGAACCCATACAAAAGCTGTTAAGAAAAACCATTCTTCATTTTAGGCTTTATTTTTCTGTTTGCTTTGGTTCGCATGTTGCATTGTCCTCTGATCAGAACCCAACTGCAGAGATTTAGGACTTTTTAGTGTATGAACACTAGAAAGTTAAATTATTGAGAAGTTGGCATGAAAAAAATGCTAATGATATCAGTTCCCATTGCCTTATCCTGCATCAGTGAAAGGTGATGCACTGAAAAATTACCAAGACAGATGATGCTAGTACAGATTGCTGTCTCTGATCTGAAGAAACAGGTTGTTGTGCTGATGGAGATGCTTTACTTCAGGGATGGTCTAAACTTGTTATTAGGGATGAAATATTAAAAGAGTTGAAATAGTTTTGAGTTGGGCATTTTCACTCCAAGCATTTGAGCCATGTCTTGGCCACAGGCTGTCTGGATTCATTGCTAACATTCACCATAAATAGGAAACCAAGAATAGTGTAAACAGATTCTAAACACCCCTTATAGTGGCCATTTTTCCAATTTAAAATAAGAGCAAAGATCCTTCTCTTAGTATGTGCATTTTCTGTTAGTCTGCTGCTAAAAAATAGCCATTTATTGAAGAAAATTGCAATTTTCTTTGAAGCTGAATGCCTGAAATTGACAATATACTAAATTCCTGAAAGTGGGGAGGCTTTTTTTCTTAAATAGGAATCCACATCCACTAGGCATGCTGGAATAAAATCATAGCTAAATATATAGCTTATGTGACAATTTTCTTTCCCTTTTATCTCTAAGTACAGTCATAATGATAGTGTAACACTGAAGTTGAAGTGCTGCCTGTACATTTTCCGTATTTTAACAATATAATAAAATCTTTAGAAAGCAATTGGCATTGCCTGTCTGGTTGGATATTTACATTTAAACTAATATTTCTGTCGAAGTCTTCCAGAATGGGAAATGCTGATGATTTTTATATTGTTTTTTATGTGTGACTTGCTGCATTTCTGCATGATTTTTGCTCACAAATGCATTTAGTGCTTGTTTTCAAAACCGTTATGAAAAGAACATTTGATTCATTCAGAGATTTTCTCAGGGCCATTTAATCTGAAAAGTACTCCACCTTCTTTCCAAAGTTCATGGTCCATAGTTGTTAATGTGCATATTTTTTCGAAGTACATTCTGTTCTGATTTAGGGTAGTCACTTGTCTGGTATAAATATCATAATGTGCAGTTCAGCATTTCATAAAGGGTAAGCGTATTCTGAGAAGAAACCGGTCTTCAGATTTTCTAGGGAATGGTTATACATAATATTTTTATGACTAGTACAGTGTCCAGTTTGGGGCTGATATTGGATCTTTTGGCATCAGTTCAAGATTTCAGAGCTGCTCTTACGTTTTGGCTAGAAAATGGTTTGCTATGTACTATAGCAGAGTATCTTTTGTAAGTACTTTTCTGGGTTCCACTGCAGAAATACTTGGATATTAGGTATCTACAGTGTACTTTTGGCAGCATTGTGGTTCTATTTCAAATCACAGAGAGCAAGGAGCATGTAGTCTGTGACCTATCCAGTGTTAGACAGAAAAAACCTCAGGAAGTAACCATCCACGATCAGACAATTAGTCCTACGTTAGTTCTATATTAGACAATATAGAAACAGGGCAGAGAGAGCAAGCTTGAACTTGTGACAGTGGTGCAGTTTTTGGGCTTGTTTTGCATGCAGACATCAACAGACTGAGGTGCATTTAGAAACCATATCAGAAATCTGGTTCTCACAGGACTGGCCAAAATCAGTTAGCAATAGAATGGTGTGAGAACAAAGCATGTCCTGGGATGCTTCCATCCCTTGGGGATGGACTCTTGGGGAATGACTCTTTTAAGGACTTCAGAATTTGGGTGCTGCTTCCTGGCATTCAGCGATTTTCTTGAAACATTTTACGAACGTCCCTGGTCTTCTGTAGAACCTCCATAGCTAACAGTATCTGTGTATAGCCCTCTGTCATACTCCTTCTTAAGTCATCTCTTTGCTAGTCTGAGAGGGCCTGTTAATTATTCCCTATAGGTCATTCCCATACCTGTTCATGTCTGGCTTCTTTGAACCTTTACTTGTTATGTTGTGTAGCTTTTTCAAGGGCATGTGAAGAGATAAGAATTGCACGTGCAATATGCAGACTTGAATGAGCAGACAAACCAGGCATTTATCAGGTTGAGATAAGGATGTTCTCTGATTTCTTCAGAAACTGATGCCGAGATTCCCATAATGCCAGGCAGAAAACATAAGCACTTCAGCATTCAGTCCTGATCAGTCAGAAAAGGAAGCAAAAGAACAGGTGGCCACATTGCCTTAAGTAATGTACATTTCTACTAGTTTGTAATCAATAGAAAAAGCAATGAGGCCAGTACTGTCTAAGGTGCCATCATCTTTGTTGTGTCAACAGAGCAGTTTGAAATGCACCCAAAATACACCCACAGAAAGCAATGCCAAAATGTAGTTAATAAAATCTGGGATTTGGACACTGCATTCTGTGTCTAGTTTTGCATACTGAAATTTCTGAGGACCATCTTCCAAAAGGAAAAAAAATACTAAGAAAACGCTGAAAATTTTTCGCTGTAGCTATAGTACCTCCAGAAAGATTCCCCAAGATAGTCCCCTCTCTTCTGAGATGATGACAAGGCATGGAAAAGTTCCTTCCCTATATGGTAATAACCAGAAGTATCATGAGAGGTAGACAGTGCTTTGTTTAGCAAGAATTGCACAGTAACATCCAACAGAAGAGTTGAAGTATTGCCTGTAGCTTGACTGAACCTGGACCACTTCAGTAGTCTTATTTTTTACCCAGACATCTGGGTCCTTCTGCATACATCTAAATCAGAGATGCCTCTGTGGTATACAGCCCTATGAAAGCATAAGGTATTAGACTGCATAACTACACCAGAGGTTCACAAGACTGAGTTATTACCAAAAATCCTAACATTGAAAATGTGGTTTAAACTTTACTAGCTATACACTTTACTAGCTATGTCACTTATAGCTGACAGTCAGGAGGAGGGAAAGAATAGATGAAAAAAGAGAAATAAATCATAGCTCCCCTCCTGATATTGTTCTTCACTTAAATCACATTAAAAGAAATTACGTTCTCACCTACTGTCCTTTGTACAAAGCAATAGCATTGACCCCAGCAGTATCTTTTAAACCATTTTGAAACAGAGAGCCTAAAGATTGCATGTTTGGTTATATATGTTATAGACAAAATATTTTTAAGGTACTCCCATTCTTACCTCATTTGTATTTGCATGCCTAACAGGGTTGGTATGAACAGGGTTTTACTTTCACAAAATTTCTTTTTCGTTGTTTGGCTTTTTTTTCCCTTTATTTTCCTGTTCCTCATTTCTTCTTTTTTTTTCATTCCCATGCTACTGGCTTTACACAGACATGCCCCATTTCTAAAGAAATTAAATGCTACTTACTAGATACCCTTGTGACTTTAGTAAGAGCTTATATTGCACAGCATTAGGGTTTTTCACAACTTTTATTTTAGTGCTGAGGTTCCTGAGTGGGCTTTCCTAAAATCAGTGTAACCCCTGATCAATATATCAGATTGAAAAGAAGATACATGGATTTTGTAGCATGAGCTGTGACAGCAAGTTCCAGACAGTAGGGTGAATTACTGCACAAGTCAGGCATGTGCTAGCAAATATGAAAAATGGAAAGAGAACACTTCTTTCCATGCTCATTAAATATTTCCATTAGCACCTGGAGGCACTAAAAAATGAATGTAATATTTCTTACACATCTTTCCAATGTGACTGCAAGTTATTTTCAGAAGTCGGTGGCCTAGCTCCATGGAAGGGTGCAGAGGGAGAGGTTCTTTCTGCTACTTCTCTGAGTTACCTGAACTCAAGGTAGCACCAAAGGAGACAACTTCAGTGTGGGATGTGTCTCTATTACCATTTTGGGGAGATGGTGATATTTAGCTTGAGTTGAACTGTGAACAGTACAGCTGCTGAGAAAGGAGTTGATGTCTGCTTGTATTCATCCTTATGGACTCACCTTGATTTTAACTTTTTTTGATGGGAGTGTTTTCCTTATATCTCCTTGAATGTAACCTCCATTTTCTTTGCGAGTTTTCTGGATACTTTGGTTTTCAAACTCCTTAAGCAGTGTAAGAGGCAAGAGAAGGCAAGGTATCTATTGTTTTAGGTTAAACAGGTTCTTTCATTCATATGCAAGGTGAACAGTGTATATTATTTGAAAGCCAAGCACTGAACTTCTAGCAGGATAAAGTTCTGAAGGCAAACAGTACAAGAAGAAAGCATCTATTGCTTAAAAGTACACACTGTGACTTGAGACTAATACTAACATTAGTCACACTTGAAACCCCTTTCCAAAACAATTCTCCACCTCATAAGATCTTTTTCTGTGAAACTTTGCCATCCCTGCAAGCAGCTTTCCTAAAGGGCTGATGCAAAACTAGTCCTCATGTGCTTTCTTGCTCTCTCTTTTGCAAATAGTTAGCTGCGCATTTAAAAGAAGAAATAACACTATTGGCTTATAATATAAAAAATCATGAACTGCGTCTTTTTAAAAAACCCTATGCAAACTAGTAAACTTTATTAAAAGATGAACATTATTATTTTGTACTAAAATTAGAGACAAAGAAAAAAGTTACATATTTTGAGTTGCTTCAGTTCTTTTGAGTTACTCTATCAAACTTCTCCATGCAATGAGTGTAGAATATCAGTTCTAACTGTAGGATACAGTATTTCTACACTGAACAAAGTTTATATGAGCTGGACCTCAAATCTCTGCAAATTGGAGAGTAGGAAGGATATTAAGTATTTTGGATGTATTTTACTTAACAGATAAGATTTAATAATAAAACTGAAGTTCAAATCACATCTTTATGCTTGAAATGGTAGTGAGTTCTTCTACACTTAGAATTAACAAAAAGGGAATAAATAATTTTGTTTCAAAAACATTTGGAAGGGATCTGCTATTTATGCAGCAGATTTTATTTTTAATGGTGGATTTATTTGCTTCTAGGTAAAACTCGAAGAACCTGTCTTCCAGCCTCAAAATCAGCAAGTGAGCATAGCTTTAGGGATTTCAGCAGAAACCAGCTATCAAATTATCCCACACTTCCAATGACCAAGTCAATAGAAACACTGCAGCCAGGGGAAAAAGAAAGCCGGCTGAGCTGTGCACATCGTGCCCTGAAGAGCTCTGTCAAGCCTCCGGCCGTCATGGGTCTGAAGAAGAACCGCAGAAGTTTACCAGTTGCTGTGTGTCGAAGCTATGAAACTCTGGATGGCCCCCAGGGTGTAGATACATGGCCAAGATCTCACTCACTGGATGATCTCCAGGGAGAACCCAATGCTAACTTACAGGACTCTAACAAGAAAGTAGGTCCTTTTCCTCAGGATTCACTGGATATAGCTAAAAAGGCAACTGGCTCTGCCTTGCCACCTCAGTCTCATGGAGGCAGCTGTAAGGTAGATGATGTCATGGCTAAGCAAGGCAAAGGAGCTGCTAATTCTCAGATGGGAAGAGCTAAGGAATTGAACTGCTCTGTAATGGAGACTGCAGGTGGAAAGCCTGCTCCATTGCCTGTGAAAAACTGTGAAGTTCAGCCTGCCTTAGTGATGCATCATGCAACAAGGACAGCTCTGGAAACACAGAGTAAAGGTTTTCATGACCTTGCACGGGCTGATTATGCTCCAGTCCTCAAGGGAGGTCTAGAAGCTGAGCAAAAAAGCACAAATGAGGCAAGAATGCAACCAAAAAATCCTTCTCAGCCACCACCTGTCCCTGCCAAAAAATGCCGAGAACGCCTTTCTAATGGATTATATCATCCTCCCATGACCACAAGTGGAAACCACTCAAGTTTAGAAGCACCATGTTTGCCAGTAAAAAAGACCAGCTCATCCACTCCCATTGATTGTCATGGAGTACCTGCCCATAGGACATCTTCTGAGCAAGAGCCCAGCAGCCCTCCTAGCCCGCTGCCACCCTGGCTGTCGGAGCTCCCAGAGACTGCTAGTGTTCAGCAGCATGTGGTAAAGCTCGGTCCTGCATCAGCAAGGAAAGTCTCTTGCAGCAGAGTAATGGATCTGGAAATGGTCATAGAAAACAAGCTGCAGTCCGAAGACATTGATCTTACTGAAGAACCCTACTCAGACAAGGTAAGTGGTAATCACTACAGTGGTTTTATTCTGCTTGTGTTCCAAGGGATGGTCTGTCATTCGTTGTATCTGTCATTTTTTTGTGGGTAAGATAAAACCAACCATCATTGGGACATTAGACATTCTATAACTCTTGTTTGTCTTTGCTATCAGACTTTATGCCAAAAGTGATTCTTGTGTTGTGGGGGACTCAGAAATACCAGACTTATTCTGAACCTTCATCTTTTCACACCACTGGTGCCTTGCTGGCACTGGGAATGGGAATGTATCTTTCTCTGCTAATGTGGGCGAGTACAGCTGAAAAAGGAAGTAATGATTACATTTTATGTTTCCAAGAAACTCTGAATTGGTAGCTTCAACTAGTACATCTTTTTGCGGGGGGAAGGAAGGAGTCCTTTAGGCATTACTTTTTCAGTTTTCATGGAACCTCAAGGAAAGCTCCTTCTTGCTTCCATCGTGCATTTCTCTTTCTGTTGCATTGATTGGTTTGGTCTATATAGATACACTTCTTTAATCTGTCCTCTCTCCCTTGTGTCTGGATGGGAACATTCAGCATGGTCGCTGTGGCATTCCTGAGGCTTTGGTACAGAGGTACTCTGAAGAGTTAGAGCAGCCTGAAAAGGATGTGGCTACAAACATGGACCAAATCCGGGTAAAGCAGCTGAGGAAGCAGCATCGCATGGCAGTGAGTATTTCCATTAAGCAGATTTTCTTATTTGTGAGCAGACTTTTAAAAAGACTGACTAGTAGTAAAGGGAGATGCTTGAGAAGTCCTGGTACAGAAGTGCTCCTTACGTTCATCCAGCAGGTACAACTTAGGTAGAGGTACTGCAGGGCCAGGAGGTACCTCCTCCAGTCCCAAAGGAGAACAGTCAGTTGTTGAAAGGAGAGTGGATAGCCCCCTCTTGACCAAATAATGATCTTAAAAGTCTCAGCACACTGCAAGCAGTGGTAAAAGAGACTTGCTCACTAAAGGTGATGCTTCTGTATTAAAATTTGAAAGACTTTACATCCTTTTTCATTTTTTAAACTATATTAGTGTACACTTCTCCTTAGCAAAAGCAGAATGGAGAAACCATTAAAAGCTTTAATGGCTTTTTCTGAGAGAACTTGGTCTGTCTGAGGAGGTAATAGGCAAAATTGGAATTCTCTTGGCTTACTGAGAAATTAAATGGATCACTCTGAAAAGTCTTATTACTGGGTATTCCTTACTGATCTCAAACTAACTCAGAATAGTAGATGAAAGTCAGCCAAGCATCTGGATACTGCCCACTCTATATTGCCAAACTTGTTGTTAGTGCTTCTGGCCAAGAGATCTGAGCCTTTCAGCCCACACCACTCTCATACTGACAAATGTGACATGAGAGAAGTTAGAACATCTGCTATGAAATTCTACTAGTTTGGAAGAGAAAACAAACAAAAAACCAGACTTGTTGTAGAACAAGCAGATGTGTTTAACATTAAGGGTTCTTTCTTTTTTAACTCCCCAGATTCCAAGTGGAGGACTCACAGAAATTTGCCGTAAACCTGTATCCCCAGGACTCATCACCTCTGTATCTGACTGGCTGATTTCCATTGGTCTGCCTATGTATTCCAGCCTGCTCACAGAAGCAGGATTCAACACACTGAGTAAAGTGCCTTCTCTGTCACAAACTTGCCTTCAAAAAGCTGGCATCACAGAGGAAAGGCACATAAGCAAGCTCCTGGCAGCAGCAAGACTCTTCAAACCTCTTGATCCAGAGGCAATTTAACATGCTCCATAGTGTGACATTGCCTGGTCAAGAATCCACTGCTTCTTCCTGCACCAGTATCACACTAATTACTTCACGTAGCTAAAGGAATCAAGGAAGTGGCTCCACAGGACAGGCAGATATCTTCTTCAAAGGATAAGAAAGTCTTTGGCGACTGAAGGAGAAGAGAGGCAACCACCAGGTATCATAGATGTGGTACTTCCCTCCCCCCTCACTCCCATCTGAAGTATTCTTATTTCATAAACTACACAAGGTTGGCCTGAGAATCAGACAGCTTCACAGAATTAAGGGACCCTTGCACATTTTCCTCAAGTTTGTGATAGTGATATTTGTCACAGGTCTTTTGTACATCAGGTTCCAGGTACCTGAAATTAGTCCTAAAGACCAGGTACAAATCAAGGTGCAAATTCCAGTAGAAGCTGTTTGGCAAATGCCTTCTGTTTATTTTAGCAGTCTAGAGCTAAACACAGAGCCTTTCCCAGTCTTCTTTACTGTTGCTTGGTGTAGGTCCCAGTTGCCACAAAGCCTTTAGCTAGGCTGAAGTTGATGGACTGAAATTAATTTTCAGTGTGGTCCATCTCTGTCACTTCAATGCAACTAACCACAGAGAGTCAGAAAGCTTCTTTTTATTTGTACAGAGCTGAGGTAATTTTTATAACTGCTTTCTAGCAATCAGCTTTTTATTTGCCTTAAAATAAGCTTCTAAGCAGTTACCTAGTGTTCACTTTACCTGTATTCACATTTCCCAAGCCTTGTTTCAATCTGTCACACTTAAGTTGCATTTAGGGTGATTTCCAGCTGAAGTAGCTTCTATAAAATGCCTCATCATAACATCTCCTGTGTTGTAGAGGTGCTTTTACAAATGCAGGGTTATGCTAGGTTTCAGTTGTCAGGTTAACTCCTTGTTCACTACAGTCTGCATTTATTGTTGTTACTAAACTGTTCCAAGATATACTGCCTTGTATATATGTAACTGCTTTTCATTTTAATCATTTTCTGTGTACTGTGTTATATTGTCAATCATTATGCTGCAGCTTTGACTTGGTATCCTGACCATATTGATTCCAAACAGTGGGTTTCTGCAAATGAAAATTCACTTGCACTGAAAAAGCAAATTGTGTCCCATTGAAATCATTAGACTCAGTAATTCTATTGCATGGACAAGAAAATTCTCAGATAGTCTTATGAATAACACTGTGATTTTTAGAGCAGTTGATATCCCTCACCACTGCATTATTACCTCTCAGTGGAAAAGAGCATTGTTCTGACAAATGTGATGAACCATTTTCATGATGCAGTATTTTTCTGCCTAACTCCATGTGAAACATTCCAGTCACATATGTGACTAATGACAGATATTATTTTTCTATATTGGGAACACATTTTATACACCAAATACAAATTATCATGAATAGCACATAACCAGCTTTTTCTTCGGGGTCTATATATGGTGTGTCCTTCAGCTTCTTGTAGTCCAAATGCTCCATGGAAGACAGAGCAAGCTTAGTCTTGCAGGTAAAGGGAGATAGACTAGAAATCTGGGCACAGGCTAGGATGTGTGGCTGTTTCCCAATATCAGTTCTGACATCAATTTACTTTATAAAACCAGACAAGGCACTTCACTGTTTGGTGCCCCAGTTATCCCAGTCTCAGACCAAGCTAATGACTTCTGATAAAATGCTATCAGATTATGAATTAAAATTTTTGGTTACTCTATGATTCCTTACTATATCTGGCCCTTTCATGGTCATGTTTTAAGTGGATGAATATGCATTTTACTACAGATGGTAACTAATTTGCCCTCTGGTAGAATTGGTAGCTATTAGGTTACTTCCCACATTTCATATTTCACCAGTGTCTACTGCACACCATCATATGAAGGCAACTAATTCATTGATGCAACTTGAAATAATTCTCAAGCAAATCTCTGTAATGTTCTCCTTGGTGTCTGATAAGCAGCACATTGTGATACAACAGAATCAGGAGACATACAGCAGACATATTTTGTACAGCTGGTGAAAATCTGTGCAACCTCACCTCAAGTTCTCTGTGCAGTTTTGGGTGCCAGAATATAAAAATGACATTAAGCCATTGGGGAGCATCCAAAGGGGAGGCACGAGGATGGTGAAGGGTCTGGAGGGGAAGCTGTGTGAGGAGCAGCTGAGTCTGTTCAGCCTGGAGGAGACTGAGGTTGCAGTCTCAACATCTTCACGAGAGGAAGCAGAGGGGCAGGTACCAGATCTTCACTCAGGTGACCAGGGAGAGAACCCAAAGGAATGGCCTGAAGCTGAGTCAGGGGAGGTTTAGGTTGGGCGGTATCAGGAAAAGGTTCTTCATCCAGAGGGTGGCTGGGCACTGGAACAGGCTCCCCAGGGAAACAATCACTGATCCAAGCCTGTCTGAGTTCAAAAGATGTTTGGACAACGCTCTCAGGTACATGCTGTGACTCTTGGGGATGGGGCTGTGCAGGGCCAGGAGCTGACTTGATGGGTCCCCTCTTGTAGCTCAGTATATTCTATGATTCTAAAAAAAAAAAAAAAAAAGGAAAAAAAATGTTAAAAAAGGGTTTTTTTAATAATTATTATTTTTCTTGTGTTCCTCTGAGGCTTACATGGTGACTGTCAGTAAGCAGGAGATGGAAAGAGTATTGAGACTTCCTGAGATTGCTGGCAGGGACCAAAACAGAGTAGAAGTAAGTGGACAGCAGTTATACTGGAGCAAGGGAAAGTTCCAAACTGACTATAGCAATAAAATAAGAAACAAATTTCCTTGTGTTGCAGGGAAGACAAGTCATATAATAAAGCTCTCCCATACTGATCACTTTTCCCTCTCTTAATAATAGAAGGAGAATTATGGGAATAAGCTGAACGTGTTTGCCAAACTCTCTTTGTAAATCCATTTTTTTTAAATGATTATGTGACCCAGGAAAACCAAATCACACCCATCAGGACTGGAATGAGCAGTTTGAGATTTATGAGTTTTAATATTTGTTTTATTTTCTTTTAAAGACTGTGTTTTGTAGTCTTACTTGAATTACAATTTTAGTTTATATTCTAACCTTAAAAAAGCCTTAAGCTTCTCAGTGTTTGAGCTTCCCTGCTGTGGTTTCAGTGACCTGTGGCATTCCCCAAGCAGGTGAGGTGGTCCATTACGAGAGCCATAACTCTTATGTTCTTGCAGCCTTCAGTGCTCTAAGCAAAAGTTCACACTTGGAAAGCACAGAAAAAACCTGCTGCTCAAATCCTCATCTGCTCTGCTCAGGCTCACCATGTTAAGTATCTATCCATTGTATCTTAGTAACTCAAACAGCTATTTAACAATAGAAGCAGCAAGCCCAAAATATTACCAAATGGCATCATAATCTTATGCTTTGATCAATAACCTGCTGTTGCTACCCAGGTGGCAATTCCCTGTGCTCTTATATGAGCCTGGCTGTGGATGCAGACTGGGATCATGATCAGAAGCATTAAACATTGCATTATTCAAACAGGCCATCATGTCTAAGAGCAGCAATAGTGGTCGATTCACCAAGTCACAGCTGTGCAGTTGTACTGTATTATTTTTAGAATAAATAATACTTTCAGTCCAAGATACTTTTAGCATTAATTGACACCCTCTGGGGAATCAAAACTGTCAAGCAAGTTATGTAACAACTAACAAAGTTGCACTTTCTGTATATGAAATCAATATTTAAATAACTTATTTTTCTCCATTTGCTGTTCTTAAATGATGTAAGTAGCTGTAATATACCAGTACTCAATATGTCCTGCAGTTTGCTTCAACCCAAGAAAGCTGTGTATTGTAAAGAAAAAAAAAAAACAAAAACAGAATATGAATGTGTAAAGATTATTGTGCTGTTTCATTTAGCAAAAAAAATGGTTGACAAAAGGGTTTTCCTGTGTATCAAAACTTGTCTATAATTATATGTCATACTGTTCATAGATAAAAAGTAAATAAATTTCCATGGTCTCTCTTTTTTTCTTCTTCTTCTTTTTTTTTTTTTTCTTTTTTTCTCCTTTTTTTTGGTTGTTTTTAATTTTGCTAACAGATCTTCTGTTTAGTGCTTGGGTAGTGGTTTCCAGGGATGTAATTCTTTTGCTTACATCTTTGGTCCTCACCCTGTAGTTTACCAAACCTCTAGTTCTCCTTGTAAGCAATCTCAACACATCTACAGCAGGAGAAAAAAGTTTTTAAAATATTAAAAGCCCTGATAATTTAGGACTAGAAGCAGCTGCTAAATTATACGACAAATCAGCACTGTCCAAACTTTGTCTGTTATATCTTGTAAATATCCAGATGCTGGGCTCAGTGAGATATGTGTGAGGTCTCCCAGGTCTCGCCTTGGGAGTTTTACCACTTTGCAGTGGAAAAATTAATAACTGGTGAGCCCAGAGGAAGGGCTCCTGCATACCTACAGTGCTGTGTGGCTGTAGTTACAGCTCTTGCCTGCAAGAAGACGTTTCAAACCTGTTTTTCAAATGCAGCTCTGATTCATTTGGCTGGTGAGGTGCTGTAACTCCTGAGCGATCAGGTAATGTCTCCAGTCTGGAATAAGATGGATAAATCCAGATAAACCCTAGCCAATGACAGGTTTTGGGGCAAAGGAGCCTTGGGACATGGCACTTCCTTCCAGCTCACTTGAGTACCTTCTTGCTGACTGTTTTTCACATGTTAAAAAAGGGGTTTTTTAATAATTATTATTTTTCTCTTGTTCCTCTGAGGCTTACATGGTGACTGTCAGTAAGCAGGAGATGGAAACCAAGCTGCGTTGGTCTGGTTAAATTTGCTGTGTAATTAATGGGTATGCTTAGCTGCCTAACAGCGTGCAGCCAGCTCCTCATAGCACCAGCTTGAAGTTAATCCTTTGTGGATTTAGCCGCAGGGAACGAGGAGGGCCTGTGTCTGCACGAGCTATCGTTAACCGGAAGCTGAACTCAGGAAACGACATAAAGTGGAAAACAAAAGAATCTTTTGGGCTGGATCCAGACAGCTGAATCTTCGTCTCCCCTGGGAGCTGCAGGACGTGGCGAGCATTCGGTGGGAAGGAGGGAGGCGTGGGCTCCGTGGGGCCCTGAGGGCGCTCGGCGGCAGAGGGCGCCGCCGGCAGCGGCAGCGCCGGGGCCCGCTGTTTCCAAGGGTCTCTCAAGTAACAAAACAGAAATAAAAACAAAACAAACACTGCACAACATGAAAAGCCAGGGCGCTTGCCATTTCTGCAGCTGGAAGGAGTATTGCTTCCCTTCCAAGATTGCTGTGGTCCAGGATTGCGTTGGGAGCAGCTGAAACACAAAGCCCCCATCTATTGCTCTCAGCATTTTGCTGCTGTGTTTGATCCAAATGTGTGCTAACCACAGTAGCTGCTGCCAAAACCAAACACCACCACCCCCAACACGTACATACCTATCCTTATTCTGAAAGTTCTCTTTCCACATGTGTTTGCACCAGAAAACGAGATGTGAGAGAAACGTGCTAAAAACTCTTGCTGTTAATACTTAGAAAACGAAACTTTATGCCTGAGGAGAGGGTTCATGTGTAAGCCCGCAGAGACTTAAAAGCTATGAATGTAATGTTACGTGTACCACCAGAACTGCCTCAGGAGTCCACTAAAGGCTGCTCCTTTAACATTCAGGAAGCAATACAAAACAAATGGTGTGACTCTTGGGGATGGCACTGTGCGAGGGACTGGAGTTTGACTCGATGATCCTTGTGGGTCCCTTCCAACTCAGCATATTCCGTGACTCTGTGATTCTTGTTAGTTCTTCACCTTGCCCTTTTGCAGGCACTGCAGTCTTTCGCAGAATGAATGGGTATCAGTGTTTGATTCTTTTAATTCTGCAACACGGGTCTTCTATGCTGAGCTTGTGCCTGCAGAAGGGTGTTCGCAGGTGTACTGATACTGTTCAAGTCCTGACCCCAAGGCTCTGATATTACTGAGATTTTATCATTTTCAGTGGATTTGGGCCTGTCTCCAAGCAGAAGAATTGTTGCACGTGTAAATGGACTTACTAATATTTACACCAAAAAGACCCCCAAGCCCTCTTTAAAAACTTTTCAGGACATTTATAGAATTGTACTCTTCCAAAAAGAGTCAGACTAGAACAAAGCCATAGATCTTATTTCAAAGGAATACTGCTTCTTGGCCTGCTGCAGTTGAAGTTCATGGAAAATATAGATCAAACAGAAAGATGCCTGGTGGCATTAGCTGCTTCCAAGACTAGACAGTTTGAGTTGGAGAGAAAGGTAAGTTGGGATTACAGTTTTGTACTCTAAACAGACTTGTTATTGAATTTGGTTAAGTTCACCATCTCTGAGATGAGTCCTGCATGGCCTTGGAGGTTCTGGGCTTGGCTCTCCCAAGGTGGATCCCATTCCAGGTAAGCAGAACCCTTTGCATCTCTGACAAGTTCTGCATTCCTTATTCCTGTCCATATGCTATTCTGAAATTCCCAAAAATTGCATTTTTTTCATTTAGCCATAAATGGCATACAGAGATGCACAAGTTTGTGAAAACAAAACTGGATGTTTTTGTCCACAAATCCTGTCTTAAGGAGACACCCTTGTGAATTAGACTATCAATCTACTGCTTTTTTGGGGGGTTTTTTAACTCTTTGGCTCCACTGACTCCTATAGTAATGAATATATACTCACCTGTAACTGAAAATGGAAGTTAAAATTATTTTATTTTTTTAATGTTTTACTGAAGCATGACTAAGCTGTTAGCTAATACTAGTGCTCATGTTTAAAGTTCTGAATTAAGTGGCTCCATTGGCACTTAGCCAAACAAATAAATCACCACCATTTCTCTGCCTTGAAGAGTGGAACTGGTTTGTCTCTCTGGCAAGTTCAATGTTGATTAAAAAACCCATGCAATGCCACCTCAACCCTGCAGTGAGCTGTTCCTGTACAGCCCTAGCCATGTGACAATAGCCTGTCTTCCATTCCAATGTCCAGAGTCCCCACTGGAACAAGCTTGGTAGTGAGAGCTAAGTTAGTTCAACTTGCAAGTGTGTTCAGGTCCTAGCAATCCTACAAGGCCAAAAAATAAATGAATTTGCAATCCTGCCAACCACCTACTATACCCTGAGGTGTGAGCAATTTTATAGCTGGCACTGGCTATCTGAAATGAAGATTAGTGACATTCCAAAGCACGCTGAGACTACAGGCAAGGACTACATACTTTTTTTGTTTCCTTTTAGCAGCATTGAACTGCCTGCCATCCAGAGGAGCTGCTGCATTAGTAAGGCCACATTTGCTGATAGTGAGACGCAGGATTGCCCTGCTCCCACTTCCCACTGCAATCAGATCTGCTGTTACAGAGCAGATCAGGCTGCACTTCCTTATGAACATCAAAGCATGAGCACCATAGAAACATAGAAGGTGCTTTGGATTTGCAGCAGTGCAATTTCTGGAGAGCAGAAGAAAGGCTTAGATCAATTCAATTACACAAAAACGTGCTTATGTGTTTAATAAAGTCATCTAATGAAATGAGAGATGAGAGGCTCTCTCAATTCATTATAAACCACTTCCTTTTGAAAGACACCTTTTTTTTTTTTATTTAGAACATGCCTTGGGACCAACTGCTGCCTTCTCAATTTTCTTCCTGATGACAAAGTAAGGAAATATTTCAGGCTGCTTTCTAACACACATGTGAGTGTGAGTAAAAAATTTGCTTTTTGGCCCATAGGAAACCTCTGGAAGGCATTCAAAAACTTGTTTTCTTTTTTTGTGTGTCTGTTACAGCAATGTCATCAGTTGTGTTTTGCTTCAGGAATATGGGAGGCTTCTACCTGAGTCTGTGAGGATTCATACAAATTCACATCAGAAGCAATGGCCCAAGCTTCCATGCAGTGCCTCTCTGTGTCTCCCCTGGAGCTGGCAGGTGTCTGCAACACAGTGCTTAAGCTTGCAGGCAAAGCTTCAGAGTTGGTTCATGCCCAGGAGCATGTAAACAAATTTTTCTATGCTTGTCTGCATACACCAAGATTCAGCCTCACTCCTTGCATCTTTGTGAGCTGCATCCTACTGCCTTCTCCTGTCATGTTACGTGTTTGGCCTGTGAGGAACCAAAGTCAAGGTTTTGTCAAGTTCTTGTCATTATCTGATGCTCACTCAGGAGTGTGCACAAACAAAAGTAGCTTGTAATGCCTTGTGCAGGCAGCCCAAGAGGTATAAGTGGCGTGGGGTAAACAGTTAACACATCACTGGTCTGGTGAGTACCTCCTCAGGGCCTCACAAAGATCCCAGGTTCAACACAGAATGGGAGGCAGGAAAACAAACCAATGAGCTGAAGACCCTCCATGCTAGTGACTATTTCTGGTCCTTTTTCCAGGTGTATGTACTTGGCTGAGAACTTTTGTGAAGTTCTGTGAATTCAAGATGCTATTTGGAGGATAGAAACTCAATTCAGTCAGGTAGTTGAGAGAGCATCCATTCCAGATGCACTCTTTAATTCTGAGAAATACTGCTTTTACTGGGAGCATGGAGTCCTGAAGCACAAACACTGAAAGACCCAGGAAAGCCGGAAGTTTTGGTGGCAAACAGTGAAATCCTATAGATGTTGTCTTCTTGATGTACGTGAAGTAAATCTAGATGAAACCTACTTAGGGAAAACTACAAAGATTTGTCAGGTTGCACCTGAAGCTTGTGCAAGGTTTTCACAGTGCCAGAGAAGGAAACATTTGATTTTTCTTACTTGTTTTAAGTTATTTCCAATATATGCCCCAAAAAGTTCTTTACCTCTGTTTAATCCTGCGTGTGCTGTGGGAATAACATTTACAGGCTGTGCCTCTCTTCTGCCTTCATGCCCTCCCAAGGTGTGCCTGAACTGCCCAAGCATGGCAGTCCCTCCAACCAGCCAGAGGGAAAATCCATCTGTCTAGTATTCCTGGCATGTGTTTGTTCTGGCTGCATTAAGGGCACAGGAGGAAGGAAAGGGGATCAGCCAGCTCATGGAACAGCTGAGGTAGTAGTGAGGCTTACTGTGAGAGACAGGAGGGAAAGAAAGAAGGGCTGGACAAAGAAATTAGGGGAAAGCTGATGAATGTCTTAAAAACAAGATGAGCATTTCTTACCTTCTGGGATCACAGAGGTCTGACATTCTCAGGCATAAATTTGCTGTGAATTAAGTGAGGTTGTGCCTTGCCTTATTATGCATTTAATAAGTTAGTTTAAGCATATATTTTTAACAGAGAAGGTCCCTAAAAGTACATGAAGAATTTAAGGACAACAAGAAAGTTCCCCTTTATTTCTGCTTGTGGGAACTACATGCTGTTGTCCCCCAGAAGACGCATCTCTTGGCACAGGGCAGTTACCACTGGACAAGGTGAGTGATCAGGCTCTCGCCATGGGCCGCTGTTCTGTGTTTCTGTGCTGTTCTCAGCAGGCTGTGGCTAACTCTGAATCACAACATCCAATTCATCCTCCCTCTCACATAGCAGTGGGAACATAAAACAGATTGTTAATTTTCTCAGACATACCATTTCTGCTTGCTGTCTTAACCTATAAAGGAAGCAGCTGCTACAAGGTTTGTCTGCACCTTTGCATCAATTACACCATCAACTACATCTGAAACCCAAGGCCTTTTTAAAAACCAACCAAACAAAACCCAAATGATGACAGCAGACCAAATAAGCAGTGCCATACTTGTTGCTAGTGGGCCAATTAACATAAAAACAGTGTAAGGTTCTCTGAGCCACATTTTTACAGGAACTCTGCCACTTGCTGTCATTACCTCCATCCCATGGAAACCTGCAATTTCCTTCAAGCTCCAGCTTGATTCAAGGTGGAGTGCAAATAGTAAATGAAAATGTAAATGTATGGCTGGTACAAGGTTCTGAAAATGTAAACTGTTCTGCTAGGCTACTGCTTTCATCCCTATTACTCAAGGGTCAAATATTTGACACAGGGCTATTTTTGTCCCTATCAATCCATATTTTTACAAATTACAAAGTTTCAAAAGAAATGCAAAAATGTAGTGATGAAGAAAGCCTATGAGGACTCAAGAGTTATTAGCAAAATACACTTGAATCTCTATTGATTCCCTGCCTTCCCTTCACTTTGTTGCTTACTGACTTGTCACTCTTTTCCACAGAAGAGTGTATTGTACCTCTCTCCAGGTAGCCTCACTGGAATATGGGTCTCCCTGCCTGTGCAGCCCTGAGCTGGGACACAGCCATTGGATGATGAAGAGCTCTTCAGCCATCCCTGTGTCATGCAATGCACGGCTGATGCCAACCCCCCTGATCTCCTTTCTGGTTCCCCATAATCCATACCTCCCCTAGCTCCCTGCTCTGAAGGGAAATACCCCCACTTGGACCCACCCCAACCCCTACAGAAGGCTCTGGTGGCTTGGGCATGTGGGACAGGTGAGTAGCCAAGCTGGCAGCTGAGGCACAGTCTGTGCCAAATCTGATGTAGTCTGTGGGTTTGATCTTCCTGTGACATCCCCAGAAATGCCCCTGGAGCAATGTGAATGAGCAGGCAAGGCACAGACACTCTGTGGCACACAGCTACTTTGTGGAGAGATGGTCAATCAGAAGGCAAAGAATTCAGGGAATTCTGTGCAATCGTTTCTTAAGCACAGGAAATACAACACTCTAAGAGCAAGTAAACTTCCAAATGGGAAGATACCAAAATTTACAATTTTACCTCCCAATTCTTCTAAAAATCCGTGTAAGAGGCATAAATAAAACAACAAGCAGCCATTAAAGACATTAAAATCTTCTCCTGCTCTGAAAGGCTATTTCCACATTCACTTATCAAGTCCTACTTGTTCTGGTGTTGTCTTATGCTGACCAGCAATATAATAAAACGCTACTTGAATGATTCACTTGGATAAAGTTTTCAGTCCAAAGTTGGACTTAGAATGTACAACTAAAGCCCCCACAGACTTATATACAGAGAAGGATCTCCACATGACTATTTTATTGGCCAAGTGCTGGATTGCCATCTGCTGGTGAGTAAAGAAATAAAATCCAATAAACAGCTATTTCATAGTGAGGGAACTATGTTGTCTGCATTTTTGGCTTTAACTTTCCCTGCTTCTGTACAATTAATACAAGTCTATGATGGCCTATAAATTTGTTTCTCTGTTATGGTAAGCAGCTTCTGGTCTTCACTATCTTCAAAATTAGACTGCATAAATATTACTATCAGAATGAGGCACTTCTTTTAAAGTTTTTTGAAAAGTTTCTTCAAAATGAGCATATATGGTCCATTTAAAGCTGGAGTTACTGGATAAGCAGCAAGTAAAAAAAATGTTGCTAAAGATTTAAGTTTTCTTAGTCCTGATCTACTGTATTTGTGTGATCTTTGTGTTCTTATAGTTGTAAGAATAATTATTAGATAGCTAAATAGTATTACTGCTGGTAGATAAAACTACTGCTGGCAGAATATATGCCAAAGGCAAATTAAAGGGAAACATTTAAAGCTTTTTTCCTCTATCTCCTTTTGCCTGTGAATCTGTGCATTTATGCCTATTAATAATATACAGTAATCTCTTGCTGCCTTCCATTTACAAAGACCGTAAACCCAAATGCTCTTAGAATCTAGAGAAAAGACAAATTACATTTTGTGTAATATACAGCCTAAACTTACCCTACATAGCACACTACCACTGTCCTGATGAGCTGAATGTTCTTCCTACAGGATGCTTCTCTCATTCATTGCAGAACTTGATCCTGTCCAGGTGGCAGATTTAAAAGAGGGAAAAAATAAATCTATAGGACTGTGGACTACATTACTAAGGAAGCTTGGGGCTGATATCAAATGAGGCAGGTGACTGAGAAAGAGAAAGAGTGGTTTCATGGCTGTGTTGGTTGAGGCTGGTTTGAGTCATGCTTGTAACAGAAACTGGGACAAAACCCCAGATACTTTGTTTAAAGACAGATGAAGATTTTTGAAAAGTTGGCTGTGTTTCAAGAGGAAGGAGCTCCAGCCGCCACAGCTCTTCTGAGTCCTTCTGCCAGCCCACATGCCTGCTTCCTGCCTATCTTTCCTTTGATGATCCTGTGTTTTCACTCCCCTTTTCTCCTCATTGCCTCCCCTTGCTTACCTTGTCATTAGTTCATCTGTTGAGGCACTTGTTCCCGTCTGTTCCTGTTGAACACCACAGCCGTGAGTGTTTCTCTCAAGACAACTCACTCATTGCTGCTGAGGCTCGGCTGGTGCATTGGGCTAAACGCATTTTGGGGAACATCCCATCCAGATCCCTCAGTGTTACGGCAAATCTGTTGAACAGATTCATGTGGTGCACAGTGGCTGCAGCCAGCATAAAAGCTCGCTTTGAGCTGGACCATTTTCAGTGCAAAATAAATTAAATCTTTTCATCGCCTAACTGTTACACTTTAGCAAGTAACCAAACAGAAAGGATGAGACCCAGGCTTTGCCAATAGCTGTGATCCTAATGCAATGAGGTAGCAGTGACAGAAGAAGAATAAGTACAGTTGAGGGATTATTGTTATTGTTGCTATTATATAATTTTCCCTAATTTTTTTCTTGAAATTGTTGAATGAATTTTCTTTCAGGAAGAAATAGATCAGTCTGCAGCTTAGCCAGGGAAGTCCAGCCTCCCAGGACTGGACACTAATACTTGTTAGAATGGTGTTTATCCCCTTAGTTTGGAGATTTCTCTTTCAGAAGTAAGTACATCTCTTCTAATCTCCTTTCCTTGAAAACAAAGCATGTTTTATTTCTGCATCTCATAATGGTGTGTTGCGCCTCTCTGAAGAAAATCTGCAACACCATCTGACTTTCGCAGCAACCCTTAAGACAGGGGTAAATCTCAGTGTTGAGCAATGTATGACTGAAAGGAAAAAAAGACCCAAATCAGTTTGCTATTAGTGCAGTTATCTTCCAAGCTCCAAGTCAGGTGACCAGTCTATTGGCTCAATTTTCTGTGCAGCAGTTTGGATATTTTTCCATTTTGATGAGACTGTATTTCTTGAAAACAGAGACAAAAAGCAAAACAGGGTGGAGAGCTGGGGAACTTTCCAAGCAGCTCTCAGAGACAGCATGGAAGAGACAGAAACATCATAAATAATAGTGTATTTCTTTTTCCCAATAAAATTTCTGAGTGACATTAAGAAAATCCAAAAAAACAAACAAACAAAAAAACCCTGCAAACACCCCCAAAAAACAAACAAACAAACAAAACAACAACAACAACAACAAAGATCTGGAATTCACTGTCCTGTCATTCAATAACATTTCATGTAGCTCTGTGCCAAGCCCATTTTTTTGCTTCTTGTGTCTCCTTCAAGAACCAGGAACACGTCTGCCCACTGTGCCACCAACTGTGCCACCTGAGTGTCTCCCTCCAGCCCAGATGTACAGGCCAGGGCTGGCACAGCTGTCGGCTCAGTCAGAGCCCCATTAGCCACCAGGTATGATGGGAAGGTGCAAGATTGAGGAATGTCCACTAGAGCGCTTCCCTGTCCTCAGATCTAGAATCTGGACTTAACAGCAAATTATCACTGTCTTGATTTTGTGTCTTGCTGCAGGGGCTACTTTATATTTGTCTGAAAATCAGTGTTTATGTTGTCCTTGCCTCATCCTGAGTCAGCTCATACCTCCCTCTGACGTAGAGATGGAAAAGAAATTCACCTGGATAGCCAGCTGTGCCTTGCAGAAGCTGAAGTGTGTTACAGAAGGGGCAGGAGAATAAAGCTGTGAACCACTTTTTGCAAAACCCTTTAATAGCCTTATTTAGAGACTGCAGCCAAGCCTACATGTCAATCCTTTAAGTTCTGTTACTTTCTCTTTGCAGCAACAAAACATACTGGTATGCTTCTATATACTTCCATGAGCTGCTCTGAACTGAGGCACTTATTTCTCCCATCCTGATCCATAAAAATGATAAACTAACCATGGGTTTGTGGATTCATTTGTTTGTTTCTTCTGTTCATCCTTTGCCTTCTTGAGGACACAAAGACAGAGTTTTCCCTTCTAAAATATGCATATTCAGCCTTCTTTATGCACGAATAGTGCTTCCCTGTATCTATCCTCTAAATCTTCTAGGGACTTCAATGACCCTACCCACTTTCTTTTTGGCTACTACTGTCATTAACTCTGCATTCAGTACTTTCCCTCCAAAGTATTAACCCTATTTTAGCCTCGGGTGTCTTAAAAATTAATCCCAAAAAGTTCCTACCCCTGAAATCTGCCGCTTTTCTTTCCCCACTCATAGCACTACCATGCAGGCCACTCCTGCCTTCCTTGTGCCTTTGTAAGGCTGCCTTTCTCGGGGGAGAATGTGCTTTGGGCAAACCTGGCTCTGTGCTAGGGCAAATCTAGAACTTGGCACAACTGGAAGAGGCCAAGAGGACATTTCTGGACTTGCTGTAAGGCAAATGTGGGTCCCAGCAAAGCAGTGAGGACATTGTTCTTTCAGTTGTCTGAATTAATAACATTTAATTGACTAACTTCCTTCCTAACTTGAAAGCTGTGAAATTTGCATGTTTATCTATATCTTACCTACTGCATGTCATAAAGGTCTCTGCTACCCCAGAAAACGTTGTATCAGAATTGGATACAGCACAGGAGGAGGGCAAGAATAGTCAGTGCAGCGCAGCTTTCCTAGGAAGAGAGGCTAAATAGCCCTGAGGTCTGAACAGAGAGACTGATGCAGAATGGGATGAAGAGCAGTGAAGTGATGGTGGCCAGGGAAAATGTGAATGGAGAACAGTTTGCTCAGGGTCTTCATAATGTAGTGAACAACTGATACCAAATCAGCAATAGGAAATAATGGTTCATTCATGTGTAGTTATATTGTGATGGTGTTTACAGCAGGCTGTTTCAGAGGCCACATGAATTAATAAATTGAGGAGATTGTGGAATTAAGCTTTGTTTATGGCTGCAAAAAAGATTATGGTGTAAGTGCAGGCTTTACATCAGGATATACTTAAACCACAGAGAACTGGAAGAGTGTAAAGGGAAAAAGGTTTCATACTCTTTCCACAAACATAGTTAAGATGGCTCTGAAGGAAAGACACTGGGATGAATAAACCCTTAGTCTGACCTAACACAACTGTTCTGATGTTAATGAATTTGGGAGACTTACTGGAAGACTTGGAAGGTGCAGCTTGTGCTTCCTTCCTTGTATCTCATTTTTTCCATAGTTAGGACCAGTGATAACAACAAGGATTTAGCCAGAGTGGTTAAATATGAGGTCACTTTTATTATGCCTAAGAACAATCTGTAGTACCTCAAACCCCAGTTTAATCATCCAGAACCCTGTAAGAATTGAAATTGAATAGGAAAGGACCTTTCCATTAAAAACTGAGCAGCTCACTTCTGTGTTACTCTACAGGACATCTCAAACTTCAACAGTTGCCAACAGCAGCAACTGAAGAATGATCTCTCCTGGCTGACACTCCAATTTCATACACAATTTATGGCACTTAGTGTAAATATGTGGCCATAAACAGATGCTGTTTTTCTCCTTGCATATGATAATGAAGCTCATTACCAAGCTGGGAGTACCTGATGAGAAGGAAAGGAAGCAGAAGTGTTTTCATTGTAAGGGTCACCTCTACACAGGGAGACTTTGGTGAATTAAGCACCTGCATAAATGGGTGACATAAATGGGGCTCAGATGCTGTCTTTGACTTCCCACCCTTACTTTACCCTCCCTTACCCACCCTTACCAGATTTCCACTAATGCCTCACAAAGTGGGAAACAGAGAAACTATCCATTCCATTTAATCCAGACAGATTCCAGATATCTACTTTCTCACTGTTATTCCAATTACTCATTTTTCAGGGTAGACACAATTGAGAAACAACCACAGCAGACACAACCAGACATCTAACACCTCTCTGGGAGAGGCTAGGGGCTGCCACAGCTTGGAGGGGGAAGCCTGATGGAGCATCCTCAGTACTGGCAGCCAGCCCACAGTGCTCACTGGCCCCTTCTCCAGCAAGTCCTCCTGGTACATGTTCCCTCAGGCTCTGCGTTGCTGCCATTCCCAACAAATAAATGGCTCTTTGCAGCCCAAAAAGCCCACGGTCACCACCCACAGACTCCTGCGCACTGGAGTCTGCTCCCTGCTGTTGTTTCCTACAGGGAAGTGGCTAAAAATCCCTCCTCCAGTGCCACGTTTTTCCACGAAAAGCGCCTGTTGTGATTAAGTATGTGCGCACGAGGGAGGTTTCCAAGCTTGAGAAATCCATCTGGCAGCAGCACGCTCCGCTACAAGATTGTTCCCGCAGTACAGGACCCAGAGCTGATTTAATTGCATTAGTCACCACCAGCAGCAGCACCACAGATCTTGGACCCAGAGTGCTGGCTGGCCAGCAAGCCTCATGGTTATTTTAACTTTGTTTGCTTGACCTTTCCAGTGGTCCAGACCCCTCAAGGAGCTGAAGAATGCTTCATCCCCCGCTGTTGCCTCTGAAACGCAGAGCAGCCAGGGCCAAGTGTTAGGCTAAATATGAGGATGCACAGGCTGAGTAATGGTTCGTCTTCACACAGGGAAAATTTGCCTCTTACTGACTGACTTTAAAGAAACTGGTTTTAGAATAGTGATAGAATTTGATGGGAAAGAAGGAAATGGAGCTGGCTAATGTTCATTATTCTGAGGATCATTAAACATTTCTTTATTTTGTTTATTAGCTTTGAGATTTCTTTATAGGCAAATAAATTCACAGATCTGAAGAACAGAACCAAAACCTGACATTTAGAGCCAGATTCAAGTTTTCACAAAGTTTGTGAGTGTTCAACTCATGTTATCTGTTGATTCAAGCGGGATGTAAGTAAAGAAGCTGGAAAAGTTCTGTCCTGGGAGAAAGTTTTGAAAGTCCGGTAAGTAGCAGTCTCTTTCAGGTAGATCATTCAAAGATACATATTGTGTATCTAATATGTTACTTGCTATGATTACTAACACTGTAGACAAAGCATTGCACAAGTTTAAGTAAGTCTCCAAAAAATACTTCGAAAAAGCTGTTTACTGCCAGACTGTTATTTTTTTAACCTCTTAAGTCAAACTCTCTCATACTGCACAGCATCTGGGGAGGAAATTATTGCTCAAACTGCCAGTGTCAAGACAGATGCTAGACAAACTTCACTGCATAGCAATATCTCATTAATTGCTGTCTGAACAGCACTCTTGTCCTGGAGTCCTGTGCTCCTCAAGTTCCAGGAGAGCACTTGTCAGAGCTGAGCTGACACAAGAATTTGTACATAAGGAGCCATAATACAACTTGTTTTAATTTGGGAAGATTTGCCATTACTCCTCTCATCAACTGCATTACTGCCACATGGGAGGTTCAGAATTAAGCCAAAACTAAAAGAAATTTACACCAAATGATCTATAAAACTGTATACTAACACACAAGTCATACAGAAATAAGGATAAAATAGATAAAATTAATTTAATTGTACCTGTTATTATGCAACTCCATACCCTATGGAGTTTGAAGGCCACCAGAAAACCCATAAATCTGATAGCCCAAAACAGGCTACTACAAGAATCAGATCTCTGTGTAAATAATCTTTTTCTTGCAAAATCTTAGCAAATTCTGACAATTTACTATTTTTAAAAGATCCCACTGCATTTTGAGGATGAAAATGATAATCTAAATGTGCTAGTATGATGTTTGTTCTTACTTCAACAATGAGCTTGTAGGCTTCCAAAGTAGGAATAGTTACCCCTTGGGTTAAGGCTGCTCTTAGCTGGAAGTACTTTACTGTTTGAAATTTCCTGATTAACACTTCTTGGGATTCTGTAAATAACTGGGGAGGAAAACATCTGCGCTCAGATAAGAGACATTGGTGGATTTGCTGTCAGAGATGTGCAGTTCCCAGAGCAGCATCACTGAGTGATCCCCCGTGAACCAAAGGAGATGACTGTGAAAATGATGCCTGCAGTCACACAGGGAGCAACAGGGATAAACAGACTGTCATATGCCCACCCTGGTTCTGGAGGTCTGTTAGTACTCTGGCAGACCATCCAGTGAAATTTTTAGTAGGAAGAAAGATAACATTTAAATTTCTCCAGATTTGTTTTTGCTCAGTTTTACTCTAACCAAGGAGTCAGGGAAAGCAGCTGTGTTTTCAAAATTCACATTTTTATAGTGTGAAATTGCTTCACAGTCTTAGGGGTGGGGAAGGAGCTGAGGTTAGGTTTTAGCAGAAAGGTAACTTTTCAGACTTAACTTCTTTTAGCTAACTAAAACATGATAACCTCTCTTCCTGCACTGCCACATAAAAATATATGATATGGCTCTGTCCCAGCTTGTGAGGTTAAGAGCTCCAACTCCAGCTCCACTCTGAAACGTTACTCTGTAAAAAAAAAAATTAAAAAAAATTCCATATTTATTGGTTCTAAGTCACTCAAACCTCAGGTCTGTTCACTTAAAAATAAAAAAAAAAATGTTTTTTCAAGCTGCTGGTGCTTAAACTGCACCTGGCTCACAAATCATCTCTCACAGGCTTCAGCTGTACCTTCACTGCGCCTGTGAGGCATCTCAGTGGGATGGGATTATGGATGAGGCAGTCAGTGCCAGGAGGAACACAGCTTGTCTTTCACAGTCCTGAGAGGGTCTGCAGGGCTGGCAGTCCTATAAAACAGCTTTTTTTAGTCATGAGCTGAATGCATTCAATCTGCTGGTCAGCTGAAACGTTCTGGAATTCACGTGAGGTCGTGCCAAATACCCCAAGAGCAGAGGTGAGTTGTGGTACATGTTCGTTAGGTAGTTAATGGAAAAAGTCACTATTCTCCCTTTAATGAGCGGGGTCACCTCCCTCACAACACCTCTGGCTATCTCTCCAACGTGCCTCTCAGTAGAGACAGTGCAGTTATGCTACATGAACCACAAAGTCCTGCTGGAGGGAAGAAATGTCTCCATGGGTAGGTAATTTAAGTGACACTATTTACTTTTTTTAAATGTGGTTTCGTGAATTTATAATGGGAAGTCATCTCAGAAGACAGACCTCTCACAGCTTTCCAGTGCACCAGGGAAAGGCAGGGACCCTGCAGGGCACCGTGGCTCCCAGGGAAGAAGCCGAGCAGGAGGATGTGCTATTGAGGAAGTCACCGACCTGACCCTAACACCAGTAACCACCAGGCCACCAACCACCAGGCCTATCTGCAGGAAATGCTTGGGCCCTGCTGCTGGAGAGGCTGGGGAGACACTAAAGTATATATGTGGAGAATGCCAAGCCCATGCTGGTGCAGAGGGGAGCATGGAGACACAAGGACAAAGGCTGAAGCAGGTTCCAGGAGCCAAGCTGGGACCACAAGCACAGCAGCACCTGTAGCTGGGCTGGGCTCAATTAAAGGGAAAAAAAGAATGGCAGGGATGGATCATATGATAATTGCTAATTAGCTCTTGCTTGCAGGGAGTTTGATGGCTTGGTCAGAAGCAGGCAGGGAGCGCTGATCTGTTTTTGCCAAGGTGAGCTCTGTAATGATATTTAAACCTGCAGTTCAGCCTAGGGCAGGTACTGTGCAGTGGGGTCTCTGCTCTGGGAAGAGTGAGTAGGTTTTAAGATCTTTTAGCTTTAGTTGTAAGCTTTCATTGCAGTTTATCTCTTCCTGGTTGCCCAAGCATTGGTGGAGGTCTCTTAGCCCATTTTCCCTTCCAATGTGTTATATTTCTCTTTTGTTATTCTTTGAATTATTTCTTTTTCTAGTCTATGCTCTCTCCTACAAGCTTTTACCTTCCAAATCTGCTCTGCCCCTTCAGGAACCTGGCAACCTTCTCTCATCTATGTATGTGTGACTCTGCCTATAACTAATAATACGGTTCAGTACTTTGCCACACAAGGTCATTTTCCTTGCATTACATTTCCTTGCATTACGTTCATAAACGTCCTATTCTGAACAGTTTTGATCTGTGCTCTCACTTAGCAGGCTGATAAGAAACTATTTTGCTGAATAACTGCCCATATATTTTCAAGCAGTCCACTTTAGAAAGGAAAAAATTTGGCAGTGGCTTAATTTATTAAATCAACGTCAGCACAATTATGCTTTTAAATGGGTGAAGTCTTTCATTGAAGGGAGCCATATCTGCCTTGCATAGGCCATAAAAGTCATCACAAATTGGTTTTAAGTGTCAAAACCACAGTAGAGAATCACTGTGTGACTACTAAATGCATTGTCGTCTTTAAGCTATAAGAACCAAACCATCCCCTACCCCTTTAGGAAGGAAGGTATCATTTATTGGCCACTACATCTTCAGCACGTAAGAGTTCAAGATGGTCTCTGGTGCTGTAAGCACATGTTTTGCACAATGCTGAACCAGGAAGGAGTTATTCCAAATTTATTTTGAAGTTAAGAGGCACCTGTACTTTGTCATGGGTCCTAGGAATATACATGTATGTATATTGTTTCTAATTCACTTAAATCTCAGTGAACAGGGCTATGCTTACAACAACAAAAACAAGTATGTGGCTGTGAGGTGCATGGGATCAGCCTCCTGTTTAACCTCGCCAGTGGCACAAAGGAGAGGAGGTTGAGTTCCCACCAGCTGGTGCTGGCACTATGTGCTGTACAAATTAGAGGGAGGGTTTTTCAGAAGAGGGAGGAAATGAATGTCACAAAATGGATGAAGACTACACTCCTTGTTGGTTTTGTTTTATTATTGTCGTAGCTCCAGGGACACAAGACTGTTGACTTTAGCCTGACGCGAGCCTTTGGTGGCTGTAATTTCTACCATCCCTTATTTTAGGAAGATTTAGTAGAGCATCATTTCTCTAAGTCACCACAGAGGTGACAGCACTTGCAAGCAGATGATGATGGATTGCCTATGGGAATTACTTCTCCTATAGGCAGTGCTCTTGGAAGGTGTATCTGCCAGGTAGCTGGCAGTGCAGAAATCCAATGAAAGCAGAGGAACTAAAGAAACTAACTTTCGTTCCACTCTTCATGCCTTGCAACAGCTTGACTTTTGGTCAAAGTTATAGTATAGAAAACACGCTGTTTGCATTGCCCATACAGTGATGTGCTTAAACACCACATTTGCTGAAACAAGAGTTTGGGATGTAAGAAGGAGAAAAGGGGGACAGCTGTAGCTTTCTCCCACCCAGAGGTATCAGCATTGCACACTCACTCTGTTCCCTTCTACAGCACTGAATGCATCTCCAGAGCACTCCAGCAAATGCTCTCCTCCCATGCCATCTACATTTACTATTTCACAAAAACATCTGTCAAGGTCTGATTAAAACCAGAACATGCTGTTTGTCAGGACCCAGTCTAGGATATCAAAGGATCAGGCTGGTAGAGTCAGAACACTCTCTCAAGATGGGTACAGGTTTTCAGGGACGCAGCTGTATCCAGTTTCAACTTCTGCCAGCACTCACAGATGCTTTCCCCACCAACAGGCAATCCTTGCTTGTGCTGCCAACCACCTGGCTAGACAACACCTCAGCTGCTCCACTGACACCCCCTTACGTAGTACCACACCCCCATCCTGCCTGCCAGCCTTCTTTGGGATATGCTCAACAGCTTGAGTGTTGAGAACATACTTACTATGTTTTAAGAAGAGAGCTCTTTAAAAATAGAAAGAAAACAGGTGTCTTTACTTATTTTTTTCCCAAGTCTCTCTCTTAAATAAGCATGTTGAGTAAAGAACTGTAAAAACGAGGCTCTCTTCTCCCTTTGCTTTCAACTCTAACAGACATCTTTAGAATTCAGTCTGGTCAAAAAAAGCTAGAAGAAGAAAAGGTTTCTTTCCCACCTCACAAAAGTGCAATCTTCTGCTGGCAACCAACAAGATCATGCATCTGTTTCTTATCATTATGTTTCATGGACTTAAGGACATTTCAAGCACTTCTTTTTATGAAATGCAAAACAGACATAGTGAGTTTTCTGTATCACTCACTGAAGATTTCAGACACACCTACAGTAAGCCAACAAAGAACAGTTTTTGTTTAGTTATCTCTATGGAAGAGTATTTTATTAATCTTCTGTATTGTGGAAAAAAACCTGTTTTCATTGGAATACAGAAGGCATGCAACATTCTTCTAGTATTAAGGTATAAAATATGCATATCTTGGCTTGGAGTGTGTTGAATCTTACCACAGGACTCATGCTTGGCAGTGTTTTGAGGTCGGGGTTGAGGTTTTTCCTGTTCTCCTTTTTTTTTTATTTTTAAGTGGACACATTAGTGAAAAAGGGCCTAACATCAGGGAGGACAGACTGTGGTGATGTCTAGAAGCTGGTGGGTGTCCATGTGAATAACTAGGTCTTTTCTAGAGCAATTCATGGCCCTCCCCTTCTACCAGGGCCTGATAGAAGAATTAAGAGGCCACGTTTATTCGTTGTCATGCTACGTATGCAATGTCTGTGATTTCTGAACACAGCTACCTCTGCCTTACCCCAAGAAAGACTGGTGTGATGAAAAGCACAGATAATAGTGGGAGCATTTTGCACAGGCAGGAATGCAGGAATCTTGTTTGGGATATGGCTGGCTCTGAAGTATGAGTGACGACCATACAAGTGGGCACACTTGGTGCTTGGCCTGGCTCCATGGCTGAGGTGCACAGCTGCTCAGGTTGCTCTATGCTTCACAGCTGTGACATCCCTGGAGAGGTCTCCTGCTACAGCATCCAGCATCCTACCCTGAGACAGACTCCAGAGTCACACCATGCTCTGCACCACAGCAGGAGCCTCTGCAGAGCTGGACAGCAAAGCACAGCAAAAGTGTCCAGTGACAGAGCACTGGGCATAGGAGCTCCAGTCTGGGTCCTGAACTGAGCTGCTGGGTTGTCTCTGTGTCATGCTGCCAAGCCTCTGCTGTGCTGGTAACCTTTTAGCTCAGGACTCCTGCCCAGAGCCTCCCCAAAGCTCAGCAGTGCTGTGTTAGTGGGGCTGTTGTAGGGAATGACCCCACTCATAATTTAAATATGCAAAACCACAGGAATTTGATCATAAAGATATTTTATAAATATATATTTATATATTCATAAATATACACTTCTAGAAGTACTGAACTCTAGGTTATGATCATACTGACTTTTCTTCTTGATGAAAGAAGAAGCCCTCTTTTATGAATTTTTGAATTTATGAATTTTTGAATATATAGATCAACATACATATAGACTAGATGGTGTTGTCATGACCCAGTTTCCGTAATGTTTCTAGTTGTGCGCTGGATATAAGAGTTTGAGGAACCTTATTCACAAGTAAATGACAAATGCAAGCTACCACACAGGACAGCCAAATCAACAAGAGATTTCTTCCATGACCTGTATCACGTGGTGTCCCTGAGCTCCTGAGTCGACATGGAGAGACTGAAATACCAACCATGATATTTTCAGATGGATGTTTGCAAGTGTCCATCTTCACCTTTCTTGGCTACCTCTTCTGAATGCTGCAAGAATTTCCTAAGGGTTCCCACATGGTAGAGCATTAGTCAGTGGCCACTCCTCTCTTCCCCTTATGTACATAAATGTGAAAGAAGAGGTGCAGAGGTGGACTCCAAAAGCACATTAGGATCCCCTGAGAGAAGGCTCTGCATGAACCTAGTCAGCTATATTGTTTCTTAAATGTGCTCTGGAAAAATCTGCAAAGTATGTTCCATTTGTGTCAAATCATGTTGAATACCACAGAGGTTGCAGAGTTTTGTACGTGGCACAGGAGTAAAGCCAGATTCAAAGCCAGGTTCAGGGGGCATTCAGCAAAACCAACACAAAGCTTCATTGTTGGATTTTTCTCCCAGTGGAAAAGCAGATAAGGGTTCAGGATATCTAGCACTATGCTAACTTTAGGGAAAACACTGCAGGAAAATCTATGAGGGGTGATGACAAGTAGTTTCTGTGAGCACTACCTCTTGGCCTTGTTTATATTTATCTCTTGCTCAAAATAATCTGTTTTATTGCGTCCGAGTGTTTCTCCTATCCCCATTTAAAACCTGAGATAGACCCTAAAAAAAAAAAGGATTAAAAAAGAGAGTCAATAGCCAATAACAGGTAAATGAAAAGGTGATACAGGAGTATAGCACGTTTTTGTAGCTAGCATTTTTTTTCATTAGAAAGGAGGTAGCATAGTCCAATATAGAATACATATATACTACGTGCATACTATACACATACATTCCTATATGAAGTTTGGCACTTAAGCTTGGATAATTTTCAGTGAATGATCTAATCATCTTGTCCACCTCCTGTGTATGCCTCACTGCTTCTTGGTATGTCTTTACATTTTCTTCATCACTGAAGCTCACAGTGCACACTAAAATATCCATTGCCAAGAGAAATAATGTTCCTCCTGGTGCTTTTAGTGATAAAATTGGTGTTTTAAGGCTCAAGTGCTAGTGCTAAACTCATTTACAGTTACTTTTGGCATTGTAAAATGTAGGGCTGTGCATTCTCTTCCGAAAGTACGTGACGACTTCGGTAACGGGAAAACACTTTTTCCCTTGTTTTTATCAAACCTGCTCTATGGGAAGGAGGCAGCCTGCAGAGAAAGTGTTGGAATTTTTTTTCTAAGGCAGGTTATAGGTGATTGAGGAGAGACACAGTAAAATCTGGGATGAATGAACTGTCCCCAAGCCAAAAGATTTTGAAGGAAAAAGCTTAACCAGTTGGAAGAAAACAACAGATGATTTTGTCAGCTTGAATCAAGCAGCAGAGTAAAACCCAATTTCCTGGGAATTCATGAAAAGAGGTATTTAAAAAAAAAAGAAAGTAAATAAGGATGCTGTATCCAGATGGTCAAAATCACACACTGAAAAACTGTCTTCAGCAGGTGGAGATTGCCAGCCTTTTTAAAAGTGGTAATGTCAACCCTCATCAGCCAAGGAACTGCAGAACTGGGTAGGAGGCATCAGAAAAACATGGAAGCACCACATTTTCCCCAATCACTCAGTAGATGTCATTTCCCACTGTCTCAGTGCTGAAAGGTGCTATTTTCAGAGTGAAACAGTAAAAATGATCTGCTGACCTCCACATCCATTCAGGAGAGATTACTGCCAGTTTCACATAACTAAAAGTAGCGATTTCCATTCAGCCTTTTTCTCTGGTGGTTTTTTTTTTTGGTTTTTTTTAACTCTTACATTTCCAGGAGGACAGAATGTCTTAGAAATTTCAAAAACAATAATACAGATGTAAATGTTGGTACTGAAATCTCTGAGTTGAAGAAGAAAATGGAGCAGTTCAGAAGTCCTGGCTCCAACTCCTTCAGGTTCTGGATGTCCTCTGGAGAAAACCACATGTGGTTCTGTCCCCGCTATGGGATGAAGTGTTAGGAGCCTCTGGCAGTCAAGGAGGAGGGATTGCTGGCCTCGAAAGTTCCAGATATTTAAAGATTTCCTACCTTGTAAGGTAAAGGTCTAAGTGGAGCTCTTGTGACTGCCTTACCAGGTCTTTAGGTACTGGTTTTGTCAACTCCAGCTCTGGATGCTGGTTTAAAATTTCAAGTGAAAATTTTCCTGTCTGCACTCTCTCCTAAATCTCCCATCTGGTCCTCTCTTCTACCAATGTTTTTTTTCATATAAACCCTAAATATCTACCTATCATTCCACATGTGTCATTCTGAGTCAAAGACAACAGATGTCTGCTTGCACTCATCTGCCTAGACTATTGATGTGAAGTACTCTGGGTGTGGGGTTTGGTTTGGTAGGGTCTTGCTGCTGTTTTCATGGGCAAAGTTCACCTTCTGTCTTCTGTTCATGCCACAATAATTCGGGAAGCAGATGCCAAGCCCAGCTGAAGAAAACCAGTGGGTAAGGAGCTATTTAGACAGGAGCTATATATCCTTTAAATCCATGGACCAGCTGATTCACATGAGAGCACTGACTAAATAATAATAAACCTTTAAAAAGAAATTACCTCTCATTTTAGGATAAGTGAACCAATTTCCATCTCACAACTCTAGAATATTTTTCTAGATGGCCTTGAAAAATTGTCAAGTTCATCACAAATATACAGAAAAGAATAACTTATGAACAGATTTTTGGTAATTTTTTTTCTATTCAGAAATACCATGTAAAATCAGTTTGATTGCACTACCAGGCTGATTCAGTGCTCTAAGTGGAACATACATATTCTTGTCTTTAGATATATGTTCTTTATTAGCTAACTTGACTAAAATTATCAGTAGTTAAACAGTTAACAATGTTCACATTCTGTCTGTCATCTTCAGATTTCAAAGTAAGTACTGTAATGGGATGAACAGGTTATATTGATTGAAAATTATTCCTTTGATTGTCTTTGGTCTCTTGAACATAAGACTGCATCAATCCTGTTTGATTCATATCTTCAATGATTTCTTCACAGCCATGACCCTGAGGAACATAATTTTATTTTAAATGGGATGTGAGAATTCAGAGCACTGGCTTAACACCAAATTTAGTAACTACATAAAATACTGCATGAATGCAGCATAAGAAATTTAAGAATTCAGCTGAACATGCCCTTCTTCCTTCCACCTTGTTTTCTTCCTGTCATGCTTAAGTTCAGGTTGGCATTTGTTTATGCAGTCAGCTACTATCATCTCTCAACCTTCCTGCCTGTTTATTTCCATCTGTGTGAAATATTTATTGCTGTTTCTTATACTCTTTTTTTTTCCTGAGGCATATAGCTTTTGTTTGCATCGTAACAGAATTAAGTAGCAGGATGTGTTTGCACAAGCCTTACAAGCATGCTCCTGCTTGGGCTGCTCAGGTGCTAATTACAGCTGCTGGTGCTTTGTAAGCAAAGGTCTGTGTTTCTGGTTGAACAGAAAGTTTTACAATACATAGCAAGAGAGAATGTGTCATTCTGGGACTATTACCTCAGATGAACAGTTTATTTTCCTGCAGTAATACATGTATTTTTTGTATCTTTCTTCTCTTGATGTGATCTACAATTCTGTACCTTTGCCTACAACAAGGCGTAGGTACAAATTAGTCACTTGGCAGAAGCTTTGCCAGATAAAAATCTGTTTGCCTGTCCTTAAAGCTGCTGTCAAACAATTTGTCACTTGTTGTTAAAATTGCAGAAGTACATAGTGGTCTTAACACTGCAGTACTTGATTTACAGGTGAGTATTCTTCCCCTGTGCAAGGTGTAGGCGATGAATGTTGACCCTTCTTCCTTCCTCAAACAATTTAAACTTGGATTTACCACTTTTCTGCAAAAGTCCCTCATTCAGAGCCTGCTGGTCCCTGCCCCTGGGCCCAGGGATCTTCGAGTCTTTGTGCAAAGTGGAATGTCACCGTGGGTGAGAGGGAGCTGAGCCTTCATGTTCAGTTTTCTTTGTGCACTGAACAGCCTGATAGTGGAAACAAAACCTCTTTGCATATCTATCTGGCACTTGAGAGCTCTGAAGAAGATATTGTCAGTCCACTTTTGTGGCAGGAAGTTGGGGATTTGTTACAATCAAAATTACCCCCACAAACTGTGCATACTATGGCTTACTTCTCCCAAGAAGTACTGAGACGATTAAGTGTGTGGAATTGTATTTACAATTAAATAACTCTTCTGAGCTGCTCCTGGGCACACCTCACTGGTTATGTCTGTACTGCTGAATAACTGTGGCAGGAAGCAATGAAAGATGCATCCTGTCCTGGTCCTCCTGGTGCCCAGATGCCCTCGGAGCAGAACGTTCTGCACAGTGTTCAGCCCTGCACCTCCTCGGGGTCTGCTGCACTCAGGTTTCAGGAGGTAACAGGTAGCTTTTGGGGAGAAATTTCAGTATTTCTGTTGCTGCAGAGGAAGACTGCAATGAGGGAAAATAGACTGTAGAAGGCTTTTTTTTCCCCCCAGCTTCCATTAATGGCTGCTTATTTGATCATAGGGTACTAATGACTTGGGAAAAGAAAAAGAGACATGACTTGCAATTTTTGAGATATACTTACCTCTACTACGGCTTTAATAGTCAAGAGGAGTAAAATACATGTGTTGAATAGCTGTATCTAAAAAATAATCAGTGAATAGAAACAAAAATTAAGACTGGACATACAAAGAAGAGGTAAACATGCATAAAAGTATGTAAACATAAAGATACAATAAAAAGAAAGTAAATACACATCAAAAAGAAACATTTTATTTCAGTTTTAATATTGTAATTTAGGCCTGAGCCATATCCTCAAATAGATATAGCAGATTTCCAAAAACCAATCTAATAACCTTTCATAGAAAATTAGGCTCCTAAATCACTCAAATGTTGCAGAAAGTAGTATCCCCTCCCATTTTCTAATTAACATTTTAGGAGAGAACATCATCGTTAAATAACAGCCTAAATTAAAATTTTGCATAGTTTATGATTTGTGGTAGGGAATAAGAAGGTTCCCTAAGAAGTGAGATCTATGATTAATACACGTGTATCTGCAAGAAGTCTGCATGTAACTTAGACTTCGTTGGTTGCATTTCAAAGAAAATGCTAGTTGGAAGATTATTAGTAGATGATCAACTTTTAAAGATGATTCTCTTATTTAGGACTCTCAATTCATTACTTTTCCAAACACATTGTCTGTGAAAATGAGAGGTTTGAGTCCCAGAGAGCAGACTTGAATGGTGAAAGGTAAAGCTGCCTGCCTTGGTAAGAGATTATTAAACCATACAAAGAGGGTTCATATAAAAAGGACCTTAAACAGCTGAAGAGTCACGGGCAGTAACGGCAGTGAGCAGAGCTGGAGGAAATATGTGACCAGTGACAAAAGTCACAGGAATTTGGTTTGTTTAGCATAGAGGAAAGGTGACTTAGAAATACAGTAATAACAGAAATGCTAGAGGCCACCAGAAAAACAAAATCAAACAACAACAACAAAAAAGAAGATTAATCCACTTTTCTGTCATCTCTGTGGATAAGACAAAAACTTATGATCTCAAACTGCATCAAGTGAGATGTAGATGAGACAACTCCAGTCAGAATAGTGAAGGAGTAGAATTGTGTGTCTGGTGAATAATGTAGTGATTATCAGGCTTCTGATCATTGTTGTCAGCATGCATAATTCCTATGCCTTACCATCCTCTACAGAGTAATAGAAAATCGTTTTACATTTGAGGAGAGAGAAAAAATTGCTTGAATGCTCTACCCTCACCACAGTAATTTGGAAGGAGAGGTGTTTTACATGGTCAAAAACATGTCCTTCTTTTTGGAAGGTTTTTTTATGTATATGGTCTTGGCTACAGAAGACAAGAGTTAGTGATATATAGCTGCACCCATTGAATTCAGGGATTTTTTTACTGAAGGTAATAGCAGAGCCTTTTTCTATTATGCCTTCCAGATTCCATAATTGGGCTTGTTCCTGGAGTCAGTCCATACACATTCAAGTTTATTCAAAGCAGTGAAAACTTGTCCTAACTCTGTAATTAAAGCCTCTTGGCCTTTTATGTTAAAGTCTGTAGGAGATAGGTTTTTCAGGTAATGAGATGGTTATCTGTTCAGCAAAATGTGTACACGTGACTTTTGGAATTCATTTAGTTCTTGATTCCTGGACATACTGAGGTGGGACCCTTGCTGGATCACAACTGCAATGCTGTTGGGCTTCACTGGTTCATAGTTTTGGTGCTGGGACACTTAGTGTTCCCTGAAAAAAACTGAATACCTCCTAAGTGTAGAAAATACTGTGAAAATACAAGGTACAGAGAGCAGGAGTTTTATATTCTTCCAATCTACTTATCTATCTCCAGTCAGCACTCTTTTTTCTGGTCCTGCTATGGTCCTGGCCTACTGCAGGCTGTCTTGTCCAGCTGACTCAGTCATTCACATTAGGAAGATCTCTTAACCACTGTTGACTTCCAGTTCACCATTCAGCACATCACATCATTGCCTCTGCCATACTGTACTCTTCCTAATTTCAATGTCCTTGATGGTTCTCTTTGATTCTATGATTCCTTCTCATTTCAGATCATTAGGTTAAGATCAAAGCTATTCAATGTCCTCTCTTTCTTAATCTTTAACACATCAACACCTTGCATCTGTCCCTTGAAATGTCTACTCCGTACTATGTGCACAGATAGACATCCTTTCTACTTTTCTTATCATTGCTGATTTTCACTTATACCTTTTGCTGTTGAAATTATTAACATAGATTCTGTCACTTCCTCGTACTGTCATACTCTCTGGGGTTTTAAATTTGAGGATTCATTAAGATCAGAAACTCCACAACAGGGTCAGGAGGACACTTACCAACTCAGATCTTGGCCACTGCAAGACATTTATCTCCCAAATGCTCTGCCTGTAAGGTATGACCAGGAAAGATCAACAGCATAATGTACAGGAGCTCTGACCAGGGTCAAAACCAGTAATCAGGCCATGAGGTCAGGAAACTCTCTACCCCACCTGAGCATTTCATTAGGACTGCTGAGTGCTGATAGGACTCTGAGCCTTCATATGAAGCCCCAGCCCAAACAAAGCCACTTGGGGCAGAGTCCTGCTTGCCCTATGATTAAACGTTAAAGTTCAAAAATCAGTATTTTGTTTCAACAGAATAAATTCCTGGTCTTCTTTCCAGCAGTTTTCTTCAATTAGCTTATATTTTTAAAGGGACAAAAATGGATTTAATTCCACAGTTAATACCTCCTCCCAAGTTCTGCTTAAGCTGTGATCAGAGAAGGACAGAGAAATAAAAATTACCAAAGCAGAGAAAATAAGTGCCAGGAGTTGTTTAAGCTGAATGAATGGCTAGGCAAATCAGCTTACATAAATGGGAATGTTTAGGAGTAGCCTACACTGTAGAATATGAAAGATGTGCAACTCAGATAACACCAGATATTAGGTCTGAGAGACAGACAGGGTGGTTAAATGCATGAAGAAGAAACAGAAATAGGAAAAGAATACATAGAGGATGACTGAGTTTTTTCCTACTGTATAAACAGCTGAAGATCTATGAAGTGCAAGGGAGATTGGCTGCAACACTGGACAGGAGACTGATCTGAAGTGAATCTTCAAGACCACAAACCCACAGTAACTGCATTTGGGATCATAGCTCCCACTGCCCAGAAATGAGGAGTGGCGATAGGAAACAATGTTCACAGTAAGCTGGGGAGGACAGAGGAGGGAGAGGAAGGAACCAAAGCCTGTTGTGAAAGCTGGAGAGTGCCTGACTCCAGGCAGAGTCAGCAGTGTCCACAGCATCTGGCTGGTCACTGAGAAGTTCTGCACCCAGCCTCAGATGAAGGAAATGGGCATATGAAAACTTGGCAACAGCAGCCTGCCTGTTCGGTAAGCAGGAACCTAGGCTTTCTAAACTTGTAAAGAAACAGCTGGTGTTTCTAAATCACTCCTAACCCCCACAGGAAAGGCCCTGTGTCAAAGCTGAGTATTACAGTTTGATCTGCATCACTAGTGTACAAGATGAGTTTTGCTTATCACCTCCTAATTTATTTGTTCTTTCTATATTCAGAAACCACTTCCATGATAGGTAATATCAGTAGTATCTGTAATAGCAAAGCACCAAAGGAATTGTAGTCCTGTAAACTGTTACTTCTTTAATCAGGTAGATGACATTCAACTAAACATGCATTATCTTAAAGAGAGAGTTGATATAATAAAAGTTGATAAACAAGCTACCTTTTTGTAGTGGAAAGGGAATTAAAATGCAATGCATAATATTTATATTTCCATAATGCATAAAACTGTTTTGCTTCCAAAACACTAACCCTGCAACTTGAGTTAGAAAAATTCATCCAGTCATTCTGCTACTTTAATTTACTTTAATGTGATACATAAATGACATAAAACACTATTTTCTTTTCTCTTTTGTATCTATTAATAATAATAGTAAGAAAAACCTTTTAGAAAACCTAAAAACCAAGCTATGTCAAACCACAACAGCAAGGTAAGTTATTCAGTAAGCTAGTCATAATTCATATAGAAAGAAAATATTGATTTTTATGAAAAGGCTGAAATGAGAAGATATAAAGCATCCTTTTGTCAGATAGACTTTGGGGGCTAACAACTTTGAGGGCTAACAACTTCAAACACATTCAGAAATAAAAACTACACTTGTAAAAAGAAAAATTCATGCAGAATGACCAGGACACATTCATCTCAGTAATAAAATTTCTTTCATGGAAATGACAGAAAAAAAAAGAATATTTATGGTGGGCAGAATGATCTATTGGAATAAGATAATAGATGCAAATTTCGGTCTAACTTTGTTTTTTTCCATGGCAAAATCAATGAACTATGGTGTATAGTAGATTAGTTAATTATGTAAGATGTCAAACCCCATAAAGGATGTAAGATTTGATTTTACAAATCAGTTCTGCCTGTGAGAAGTTTCGCAACACTAAGTACTAGTGATTAAAATGTCAGCATGAGGGACTGCTGCAGATTCTACAACTCTAATAACAGAATGTAATAATTACATGCTTAGAAAGTCAAGATAATACCAAATACAAATTTCAAATTATTTTAAAGAGTGATTTAAACTGAAAATTCAAAAAAGAAGCTCTAAGTTACAGGAAGGTGGTCTCCACATGGGGAACTTTTTCAATCGGTACATACTCTGCAGCTGCCTTGGCAGCACATTTACCACTCTGCCAGCCAGAGAACCTGTGTTTGGGGAGTGTGTAAGATTTTCTGGATCTGACTTTTGCAAAAATTGCACACATTCTGAACATGATGCATTTGCAGTTTCTTAAAATACTCTTCAATCCTCAGTTATTTGCATTCTTCAATTGCCAGCGAGCCAAATCCCCACAGGACTTGACAGTTTCAATGACAGCAGTTTCTTCTCACTTTCTATGGCGTAACATAAACCACTGCAGAATTCCTGTAGGCTTTACTTTACCACTTAATGTACCATTTTCTTTTAATGTTAGATCCAGTCCTTTCTTCCTGGTAAGTCTTGTATTACTATTTTCAAGTGTGAAAGGAATGTGTTGCATCACCCAGTGGTGACAGCTCAAAAGTGAACTTTGCAGTGGAAGTTCAAGTTTATTTGATAGGCAGTGTCTTCTTTAAAAGATAAAGTGACATTATGTGCATTTCATATTTATCAAAATGAAGACTGTTGGAAAATAGTGGCAATGGAAAGTTTTGGGGGCTTTGAATTTGGAGATTTTCCTACTGTAACTTTTTTTTGCATTCTTTTCCTGTTTAGCATCTCCTTTCTCTTGCTTTCACACAACTAGCATTATATCTGTTTGAAAGAGTACAGCTCATCCCCTTTTGTTGATATGATAGCTGTGTTCTACACACTTCAAGACTTCTGATATTTTCTCAAAAACTTTTCTTTGAAGCACTGCAGCCCCTGAAGCAATTTCTTTAAGAATTCCTTCTAGCTGGATGCACTGCCAAAACAGGTAAGTGATTACTCCTTTCAAGATGGAGTCTGCTGCAAATTGTGCTCAGAGTGCAAACATCTGTCAGCCTCTCTGAAGCAAAGAACTAACTTGTAGACAGTAAGCTCAGCCTCTCATCTTCCCACCACAGACTTCCCCAAAGCATTAACACGTTTGCACATTCACTTAGTAAAGGACAGTTAAGAGTTTAACTTTGGAGACACTGGACAAACTTTGAGAATTCTCACCTTATCATCAGTTAGTCTTTCCTCTCTCTAAGTTAGCATGTAGGGCTGCAGGAAGGAGTAGATTTCTACCCACTGTAGAAATCAAACTATGAGTAATTTCCCTTGAAAAACATAAGACAATGATGTAAATGTTATAAAATGTTTCACAGTCACCCTGCCAAAATTCTTTGGGATCTTCCAGCCCTGCTTTAATATACAAAAGTCTTGAGCTGTGCAGAAAAACAGCACGTGGGGTACTCATGTGCCTTCACCATTTCCCATTTAATAGCTCCCACCATTAAGCTATATCTCAAGTCTTCTGAAACTATATTGATTTTTTTGGCTTCTCAGAATTTTCCCAGCTGTGAAACTTCTGTAAAATTACTATCATCACCCCCTTATAGCTTTGATTTCTTATTTACATTTCATCTGTCCAATGGAAGAGACCTTTTAAACAGAGTCAGGGGGTGAGAAGTAGAGGCAACCTAGTGGGAGGAACATCCGTCCAGTTGAGATACAGTGAATATGTGGGACTGTCTTCAGGTGAGTTGTGGCTCTGCCCCAACAGCAAACCATATGTAAATGGATTTAGACTTCCATATCCACAAGCTTAGAGAAATTGAAATGTCTCAGCTGTAGTACAGGATGAGGTGCAGTTACATGAACTTCAGTTGCTGATAGTATTAGAAAATTTGATTAGTAATTAATAGGTAATAAGAGTCTTCATCATATACTCCCTTAAGAATTCAGAGAACACATCTGAATAGTCTTTGCAAAAGATAGAAAACAGTGAGTTGCAAAAGAGAAATGGAAGAGAATGTATCCTCTGTAATAAGAGATCAATGTTTGTCATTAGTTTGATGAAGGGGCCACAGAAACCTCCTGCAGCCCCCCATTAGTCTAACGGTTAGTCCATTGTATATATATATATATATATACACAATACATATTCACCTGTCCTTGTGAGGGATCACGTCTGGGGTAAGTTGAAAGGCTAAAAATGAAGCCCTTTCTATAGTTCTGAAGTTTAGACTTAAAGCATCAGGAATTTAAAAAAGCAAAACAAATCCAACCCAACTTTTGTCTGACCTCTTTTTCTAAAATGGTATCTCATCCCTACAACAAACATTCTTCTTTGGTTTTGTCTGAGAGCTTGGTCTAATCATGATTTATTTCCACCTAATAGTTATGTTTCTGGTTAAAAGGAAAAGAATTTTCAAGACATCGATATTCATCTTTGCACCTACTTCCTCTGGCTTGAACAAACATATCACATTTATATGTTAGAGAAGACAGGCATTTTGGTCACTAGTGTGAGCAGTACATGCAGTTATGTGGAGTGGGAAAATTTTAGCTTTCCATCATGAGAACAGTTAGAGGTACAAGGGTGTCATTTGGAAGGGGAGCTTGAATGAAGATAAAAGGTGCAGTTTATCCTCTAATTGCTATAGGATCCATAAAAGTATGGATGCTTATGATAGAACACTCAAATCCATAACAATTAAAGTAACTATGAAAACGTAATTTTTAGGAAAAATTTTACTCTCACAGAGACAAACAAGCCAATCAAATCTTTGAATTCAATGGAAGAATCACTCTTTTGATCCTGTATCATAATTTCTTCCACAGCACTTGCATTTCGTGCACATGTAGCTCAGCAGTTTTTCCCTGACCTGGGATCAGACACAGATGATTGCAGCAAGAATAATTCTTCATCACATTGTGCTTGGCACAAGGAACACAGGCTGAAATCCAGAAAAGTGGAGATGCAGCTGGTGCAACGTGCAGAGTTTGGAGCATTAGCCTTGTCCTGCCACCCTTTTCTGGCTGTCTGTCCTGAAGGAAAGGGGGATTTACATACCACATAATCTCCATATGTATTTGGGGATTTCCATTATGCAAGTCAGGGTGAGATCTCCTACCCAGATGCACATCTGTCATCTCCCATCCTTGAGCCAATGTAAGACTTCAAATGTAAGAGGTCTGTAACTCATCTGAGGGTGTAAGCAGGGACTGTCACACACAGTTATTTATCCCATGGATAAATACCATGAAATAAAAAGGCAAGGCTAAGGAGAAGGCAAAAATGATCTTTCTTTTACAGTAAATTAATATTTTTCATAAAGTTACAAGCATATATAGTCTTTTTGATTTATGCAGTGAATATGAAAAAGCAACATTTAAGCAGCTCTTCAAAAGACACAGTGTACTGTTCTTATAAATGCAAACGACATATGGCTGAGCCTGCTTGTGTTAATTGGAGATAAAAAGAAAGGAAAAAAAAAAAAGGTGACATCTTTTGAAAGAGCCTCCCATTAGGGCAATAGGAGCTGCCTTTACAAGGTGTGATGTTGAAGTCTGGCTTAGCTCAATCAGCAGCACACGTGCAGTCCCACTGAAACTACTAAGGTTGCTGCAGCAAGAGACAGGGAAGCAAAACACCAGCAGCAGCAACAGAGTAATTTTTTTTTTTTAATTTCATAAAGCAACAGAAATCAGACCAGTTGATCGCAATTGTTACTGTTTTTTTAAACTCAAATCTCTAAATCAGTAGATTACTTAGCTGAAGGTCCAGTATAATGAGAATATATGCTTTGTTTTTCCACAAGAATTGGAAGTGGTATGATCTAAGACTGACAACTCCAGCATCTGGGAGTGCTTAAAGCAATTTGTAGTTTTGCTCCAGTCATGTGGCTCTGGACAAAGACTGAAAAAAAATCAAATTGCTTCAGAGGAAGTCCTGATGTTGAATAGGACTCAATACATTGAGCAAGGAGACTTTATTTGCCTTTATTCATTATAAATGAATTACATTCTTTCTCCCCTTGCAAATGCTTGGCTGCTATTTTTGTATAAACATTCATGACTATGTTAATTGCATTGTATCTTTTTAAATTCGTTTTATAGATTTTATTGCTCTACTTTAGAGGTCCTAAATATTTGATTTATATAGTATACTTTTTCAACAGGCATTTTCATAAGCATTGTCTTCCAGATGTACTTTGTATAGTTTCAAAAGAAATGCATACCGCATTCCAGAAGTACTGTTGCCAAAGAATCTAATTTAAATGTGGAAATATTTTATGATATGCAGATCTACTTTCTGCTTTGCATATTTCACATTTTAACAACAACATGAAACTGCAAGAGTAGCAAGAATTAATTACTTAAGTAAGAGCTATTCTTACTGAATTAAAAATCTAATGAATTCCATATTTCCCAGTTATTCTGCAAGCTGATAGAGAATAAAACTCCTAATCTGACTGTATAGAATCAAAATGAAACTTTAGATACAACTTCAAAACTTTCAGGTTTATGTGTGTGTGTTTCAAGGAAGGGATGGGAACCCAAGATTCTGTATGTGACCATCTGGGAAATGTGTCAAAAAACTTAAGTTAGAAAAAGAAATCTCTGAGCTGTTGCAGTAAGCTCTCTGAACCAGTCTAAGTCAGCATTTTGCTGACTTTATAGGTACCTTGTATATGTGTGTGCATACTTGTACACAAGACAGTGTTTTCACCTTTAGTGCCCCAGTCTCTCATGTGAGGGGGAGAATTATCAGATATTGGTATGCAATTGGAATGTTTATCTGTTGGCTTGCTGGTTTTAGATTTTGACCTTCCATTTCAGTTCTCAGCCACGCATCACCACTCTGCAGTCAAAAGCTTGCTGATAGAACTGAGTGCCTGGAAGACCAAGTTACCTATGCAGCAAATGCAAACAGTTCTGAGGGACATCTCCTCCGCTGTGGCTCAGGAGGGAAACTTGTACCCACTGAAACACCATGTGCTTCTGGTTTGGGGTTGGGAGCAGCAGGACATGGGCAGCCAAAGGAGGAGCAAAGGCAACACAGGCACTGAATGGACACCACTCTTGTAGGAGTCAGAAGAAGAATTGGCCTGATTCACAGGCTTTACAATAAACTCCATCTTCTGTGTAAGTCCTTTTTTGTTGCTATTTTTTCCAAAATTTGACATGACATATGTAACATCCCCGTGACAGATTATACAAAAGCAGCCAATGCATAACTATTTTTGGTTAATACCAGTTTCCCAAGCAAGGGATCCGTGCTACAGAGCTTGACATTAGATGACTTCTTGATATGTGAACAAACAGTTTTTCTGAAATACTTAGATTATATCCAATCTGTCTATGAATAATTCAGCAAAGTAACTTTCAGCTTGTGACTTTTTTCATATATAAGGTCTGAAATGACCTGAAAAAAAAAAACAGGGTCAAATTTACTGAGGTATTTACCCCCTGTTTTTCAGACAGCTGCCTTTAAAAATCCTATCTGGAGTCTGAGACTGCTGAGCACATAAAGGCATATCAGCTGCTGTTTTCCCACCCCACTAGGAAAGAGTTTCCTTCTTCTCCTCTGCAAGTACAAATCACCCCTCCACCTTGCACACTACACTAGGTAGGATTTTTATCTTCACCTTCAAACCGCTCTTTTCTAGTCCCCCACATGAACTTCTGTCCCGCTTCCTTTTTTTAACTTCACTTTGGCTTTTCAGTTTCCTTCTCGTTACACTTCCTGCCCCTAACCCCAAAACCCTAAAGCCAAAGAAATCGGAGAGTCATCTCACACTATGACAAAGAGAGACCTTGTTTTCAGGTCTGCTTACTTTATAAGACCACAGTGGTGGCACTACCCTTCGTATAATATCAGGAGTTAGAATATTAAACTTAGGAGTAGTTTTAGACATCTGGATTGGGGTTCCATACAGACTAGAGTAGGTAGCTGCTTCATCTTCCCACAGTGTTCCCAGCTCCAACACCAACACATCTCTTGGTGCATCACCTTACTTCTCCTTGAAGCTTTCTCCTATGCTACAGAATGTGGTCCTCTACAGGAAGCTGTAAAATGTCTCACAAATTGGATGAGGTAAATCAGTGCCAGGATGGCTCCCTGCCCATTCTGGCTAGTCCTGCCCCGTGCTAACCTGTTGCTGCTGCTCTCTGGTGTTGCAGTGCTGTAACAGTGCATGGGGTTGCAACCATGCATGAACTATTTTGGTGGTAGCTGTCTTTTTGAACATTTTTTGCATTTCCTGGATTTAGACATTCCTGCCTAACTATCTACTTTAATTGGTGCCTAATTAGCATCAGTACTGTGTTTTCCAGTACTGTCTCCATCTTTACATGTCTAAATCTGTCCAGTCCATCATATGGTGTTACTCTGTTAACTGTCTAAACAAATGTAGCTTTTAATGGATCTGTTGTGTGAAAAGTCATGTTTACACATTGAAACTTCTGCCTTTCTATTAGTAGTTTCTGCAGACAAATGCAGGTATTAGACTGGTATTCGAAAATCAATACAAAGAGGACATAAAGGGAACACAGTTGGGGTGTTCTGCATGGATATTTATGAGAGGAAAGGATTGATAATCAAAACTGTATATTATACAACATCCTCTTTTATTTCTAGCTTTGATTGCCCCTTCTGAATGATATACATACTGATTCAAAAGCAAAGCAGTCTGGCTGAATTTTCTTGTTACCCATTATCTGACAAAGTTACCAAACAAACACAAACAATGGTATCAGGACTTAAGATGGCTGTGTAAGTAGCACTTTGTTGGAGATAGCCAGCCATGCCAAGGGATTAATACATTAATTACTAATTAAAATTAATAAATTCCTTGTGACAAATCCATCATACTGGAAGTGATATAGATAGAACAGGCTAAGGTAATTCCAAGTACCATTTCAATTACAAATTATAAATTTCTTTTCCACAGGGAACCTGCTCCATCAGAGTGTCACTAAGTTGTATCCATCTGACACACAAGCTCATTTCCCTGTCTTCAGATATTTAATATCATATTTTCACAGGCATATATATTCCTGAACCTTCCACAAACAACAGAAATGAGTACCACCAGCACAGAGCTGCAATTCCAGCTGAGCCAAGGCAGATGAAACTTGAAAGAATTCTGTATGTATGAAATGAAAGAGTATGGTACATCTTTATTTCATCTTATAGAAATTATCAACTATTGCTGAATAAAGCAAAATAAAACTTGCATATTTTACATCAATTACTCTGAACCCTTTCTGAATTGCAGAGTGCTGGAGGAATTGAAATCTGAAATCTTTTATGGATGCTTCCCATTGTCATTTCCAGATGAAATTACATTATGTCATTCTGTTACACCAGTGAACCTTTACTCAGTGAAGCCTTATATCTAGATTTCTTCTATCCTTACTTTCTTGGGAAAACTAGGGCCCAGTCTGTATCTTATTCCTTTCTAGTTATTTGTACTTTTGCAAACTGTCAACTCTGAAATATAACAGCTGAGAAATTTTGCTTAATGAGAATTTACTTCAAGAATTTACTTAGAAAATAATAATAATAAAAAGGTTTTCAGATAACACTTTATTATATTCCTTTCTTATTTATGAATAAGTAAAATACGTTTTGCATAGCAGATCTGACCAGCTGGTAGGTAACCCATCCTGATCTGGCCAAATGAGACTCTCTGCAAAGAATTGCCACACACAACTTCCTTGAGCTCTTTATCTTGCTCATTGAACTTGTTACTGAATCCATGCATTTGGAATTATGATTCAGTGCAGGAATGTGGACTCACCTGGAAATTTTAGGCAGCTATGCTCTCTGTTCCTTTGTACAGAAGAACATCCTCTTCCAGCCCTGGGGAAAATGCCTCTGCACTCACAACGTCCTCCTTGCTGGAACTATTGCAGCCAGGAGGGGGATTCGGTATGAGCAAAAGCTGGACCTAGTCTGGATGAGGTCATGGAAGAAAACAGATTTGGACAAAGATCTTGGAGCTGAGACTAGATCTAGAAGAGGAGGAAAAATAGCGACACAAGGTCAGGGCAATCAGAGGATAAGGACTGCTGCAGTGAATGCTGCTCTGAAAATGATTGATTCTCTGTCTGCTAGCACCAGAGCACTCTTACATGATGTCAGGTGCATTACTTGAACTACAGGGGGCCACCTGCTCTTTTTACACTTGGTGTTAGGTCTGAGAGCCTGGGGTCTGATTTGTAGAAGTAGTTAGCATTCAAAGCTGCATCTGAAGTCAAAAGGAGCTATGCCTCAAACGTACTAAGCACTGCATCATGCTAACTATCTCACTAAGGCAAACCCCAGTCATCTCAAGGCTGGCAACTAAAACAAATCGGCATATTTAACCTTAATCTCTCTGTCTCATTTCCCAATAAGTAAAATGTTGATGTTCCCTACATCTCATGAACGTAATTCATAAGCATTCATTATATGTTCAAGGTACTGTAACAATGAATGCTGTAGAAAAGCCTGCAACAATGTCAATAATTCCACATTACAAGCAGGATTAAACAGTTTAAAGAAAGCCTGAGGACATATGCTGAACAAAGAGACTAAACATAAACCGAAAGGCTGCACAGTGTCTGTCCCATGCACTCTACAAGGCAGTGAGCAAAACAGCAACATCACACAATTAAAGGCTAAATTTTAAGTCGTACCCTCTACAAGTCAAAACAAGCTTGTCTGAAAACTCTTACCTTTGGCCTACCCTTAAGTGTCAATACTTAGCTTATAAATCATAATATTCCTTTCATATGGGGCTTGTGTTTTGAATTCTTTGGGGGCTTTTGTGTGAACAGAAAGTAATAATTTAAGGATATATATATATATATATATATATATATATATATATATACACACACATTAATTCCTTTACACTGTGCATGCAAAATCATACTGGTTTTGTTAAAGCAGATGAGTAATAGGGGACAAATAAAAATAGAAAAACAGTTGCATTGTATCAAGTCATAGCACAAATTAAACTGCATTTATTTTCCTGCACATTGCCCTAGCGAGGAATTCTAAAAATAGGTGTGATAGTTCACATATATGAAAGTAAATAATTTTTTCAGCTAATTTACATGCTTAAGCATATGTTTAAACAATAAAGATTAATATTTCTTCTTCCATGAGATTTTTTTCTCTCTGTTAATACTTAGAAATATGGCAAGAACTCTCCACAATACAGCCTTCCCACTTAAATTTTGCGTCATTGATTGGTCTTTTTTTCATCCTTTTTTTTTTTTAATCTCTGCCTAGAGATCAAAGACATTCTTTGCAACCAGAGAAATAAAGATTTATTGATTCACAGTACAGGTGTTGTCTGTCTTCTCATCAAAGCATCAATTTTTCTCAAACATTCAGGGTAAGAGCTTATCTGTTTCTCATCTGCAACAGCAACTAGCACTATTAACCAAATCTCAGTGTCGTCATCCAAGCAAGACAGTAGATAGTGAAGTATTCAAAAGAATATAAAATATTAAATCATTCATGGAAGCAGTGCATGGTAAGTAAGCCCCCAGTATTTCCTAAGAGTTTCTGTTTTAAGTGACCTGGAACCCTAAAGGTTTAGCCCAAAGTGGGTTTATTTTTTGTGTCCTGTTACTTTTTCTTTTCCAGAAATGGTATGTCATACCTCACTTTGCCTTTGCTACAGGTTTCGTGTAAGATTGTGGAGCATCTGCACATTGATGTCATAGAACTGTATAACTAAAACCAGGAGATTCCTCTCCAAACTAAGAATGTATCTTTTTCCAGGCAATATATGAGTATTTTTTATCAAGGAATGCAATGGGAATGGTTCTTTATTGTTAGACTCTTTGTCCTCTTATCCACACCAGCAAGATTAATTTCCATGTTTTATCATTTGCTGCTAGTTGCCCACAAAAAAAATCAAAGTCAGTAGCATAGGCAGCATTTAATCAAGTCTTTCAGGGCAAGTAGCAAAAACATCTGAATGCAGTCTCCTGAGCAAAATTTCCAGCTGCAAGTGGGAAAAGATTACAAGTCAGGTCCCTTAAGCTGAAATACTTTTTTTTTAAGTCTTAAAAGGAAAAGCGTGATTGCTTTTTAATTTCTTACATGGTGAGTTACACTTGGCTTATGATTTCCAATTTTTCTTTAAAACCACAGCAAATAGAATTTTTCTGTTTCTTAGAAATGAAGAATCTCATATGACGCCAAAGGCAGGATCTTGGGAAATCCCCGATTCCAGCCAGGTCCATAAAACAAAATGGTGAACCAGCATTGCCACCCCAACTTTTCCTCCCTCCACTGCTGTGCTGGCAAAGCAGCTGCTTGGGGGAATGAAATGTAGTTCTACATCAGGCAATGCCCAAGAACAAGAATAGCTCCAAATAAGTCATCAGAACACATCGGGGACATATGTTTTATAGAGGATGAACCTATTACACAGCTCAACAATGAGCAAATGCCATTCACCCGCCAGTCACATAGTTGGAAGTGCCTGTCTAGGAAAAATAGCATGATGGAATAATTAGAGACTGTATCATATGTACAAGGGGGTCAAATTAAGGTTGTGTGCAATCTTAATTTTGTAATTTCTGTACTTGTCTAAAGCCTTGCCCCCAGCAGACAGCAGCTCTGCTTTAATCACCCCAGCAAAACTGCAAGGAGACGAGCGGTCCCTTTCGTTGCCCACGAGCGACGTTACACGGCAGCGGAGCTCAGGGGCCGCCTTGGGCGTTGCTGTTGGCCCCGCGGTGTGCGAGCGCGGCGGGCCGGGGCAGGTGCCGGAGCTGTGCTGGGGCCGGGCTGCGGCGGAGCCCGCAGGGGTCGCTGGCGCGGAGGCGGCGGGCGCATGGCGGGACCGGGGCGGGCCGGGCGGGCCGGGGGGGGGT